>JALHLI010000001.1:10300813-10900813 GCA_023349425.1 Anthopleura sola
GACTGAATGAGCGATCATGCCAACACTGAGCTGCATGTGTAGAAATCTAAGGAAACGGGGCACAAGATCAGAGGTTCATTTGTGCGGCATTCGCCTGCTAATCCGCATCAATAGAACTAGGATTGGGCTTGCATGCTTTATCCGGATCGAACTAGGTACGAAGTTACCCCAGAAGTAACTGTAGACCCGACAGATAGTTGACCTGGCATTGATGGAGACCATTATAACACGTTCAGTTAACCTTGTGCTTTAACCGAAACCATCTGTTTCAAGTGTAAATGTGAGGAGATTTCAACCTTCCTTTAAAGCCAAGACAATTATTTTACATTATATTCCCTTTTCCTTCCCAGGATTCCGTTAGCTTTAACGTCTGCTCAGTGTAAAACTCACACATCACATCACTGTCCCTATATCTATTGCCCTGATTGGTGGTTTTAGTAGGCGCGATGTTTGATAAACCTGTTTTGTTTATCTCGGTCATCATTGTGGTTGAGCCCACGTCTTTTGCTGTTTCATTCTATTGAAAGTGATTGCAAAGCCCACAACTATTTCTGTTGGGTTCCGCCTTCTGTTGCTTGTTTCTGTCTGGTTTTATCTGCGATATGGGGTTACCTCATGTTCTCTCATTTTAAAGTCGACGTCTTTCAAATGACCTTATAAATTATTCAACGAATTCCAAAGAAACCAATTCCAAACTCGGTGACCTTAACTTGAAAACGCCTGTTATTAAAGTTGAGCCCACAGTCGAAAATTTTTGAAGTCCAACAATCGAGCGGGCTAACGAGTCATTATAGTAATAAAAGGACCAGACCGCTGGCAAATGTAATACTGACCTGTTATTACAGCTGAACCCACAGTCGAAAATACTGTTGGTTTTGAAGTCATACATGTGAGGCTTGAGGGTCTATCCAGTGCAAAACTGGACTTACCGCTGACAACTGTAATATCGACCTGTTGTTACAGTCGGGCCACAGTCGAAAATACAGTTGATTTTGAAGTCATACATGTGAGGTTCGAGAGTCAATCCAGTGCAAAACTGACCTTACAGCTGACAACTGTAATATCGACCTATTATTACAGTTGAGCCCACAGACAAAAATACTTTTTGAAGCCATATTAGCGAGCCTAGCGATACAAAAGTGATCAAACCGCTGATCAGCCCAATATCTACAAGTGGTATTCGTCTGATAGGCTTTCTACTTGTAATTCTGGGTAAATTTAATGCTATGGACACAAGATGGAACGGAGACTGAGTTGAACCATGTTAGACGAATCACGGTAATCTGATCCTTATTACATTTTGAAGCTAGAAAGTCCTATGTGAATTCTGTAAATAGATAAAGGTTAGATGCAGGTATGAACCAGGTTAATCCATGATAGCTGTTTTGATTTTATTGTATTATTAATATCATGAATGTTATTATTTGTAGTTATTATCGGGTTAGAGGATTAATTTATGAAGCTAAAGGTTAAGAAGGAATGTTGAGAATTAAGAAAGAAGGGGCGAGGCTGAAGTGATTTGGAGACGGTGATACCTCTGTTAAGCGGACACCTTCGGGACCTTCCTGTTGTCCTCTTAATAAAGGGTATCCGCTGAACAGAGGTTTGTTTGACTGTATATACAGTGGTACCTCTGTTAAGCGGACACCTTCAGGACCTTCCTGTTGTCCCCTTAATAAAGGGTATCCGCAGAATAGAGGTTTGTTTGACAGTAAATACAATGGTACCTCTATTATGCGGACACCTTCGGGAACTTGCCTGGTGTCTCCTTAATAAAGGGTATCTTCTCAACTTTACCCTTACTTTATCCACTCCTCTGTACCAAATTGCATGTAGACTTAACATCACTAACGCTTGATAGAAAAATGTTCAAAAAAATTCTAGCTAAATTGAGAAAAATTCAATTATTTATGTGGTGTATTATTTGAATAATATACTTGTACTTAACCGTAAGCTTCCTTTTTATTGTGTTAAAGACCTCATATATTTTCCAGTTCATTTTACTAGCCAATAAATATCGCGATTCGTCATGGACTTGATAGGAAGGTATTGATTTATGTTATCTCTGTCGAATTACATGTAGGGTGATATTTCACTTTTGAGTGTTCAAAGGGAAAACGAGATTGAAATGACACAAATTTTCCACTTCCATGTTTATGCATGAAAAAGATATTTCATTTCCCAAAAGAAAGTTTCTGTTCTTTAGCTTTACAACAAGGCTGCCGTGTAATCTCCTCTGGTGGACTCAAATGTAACTATCCCCAATTTAGCCCGAAATTTTTCCTTTGAAAGTTGAGAGTGGAAATCACCTTAAGTCTGGTAGGAAAATAGGTAATTTTTTCTTGCTACACGTTCTTGTTAACAGTCCTGAGAGAAGATATACTGTGTACTCCGTTAGAAACTGGCGGAGCAATCTAGCTTAAATTATCAGGTTAAAACTCTAAAACAGGCTCGAAGTCAGGAGTTTCTTGAGAATCCACGAATTAAATATCAAGATTAAAATGTCGTGTAGCTCGAAGAATATGAAAGAAAGAAATGAAAGGGATGAAAATGAAATATTAATGTAGTTTGCCTTGTGAGGAAAGCTCAATGTTAAACAAAACATTTTTTCCCATTTTTTCATTCTCCTTTCACTCTTGTTTCTTCTCATTCTTTATCTCTATTTTACTCTCTTCTCCTTTGAGATCCTTTCCAAATTCTCTGCCCTTTACTTCCTACTCCCCATTTTTTTCCTTTCTTTCCTCTCCTATTTCTCCGAGCTGCACACTTTAAAGTAAAATTAAACTTTGTAAAAATGTATTGTCCAGGGATCACTTGTAATCTACTACAGTAACTGTATCTCCAGTTACCTTAGAACCTCTGTTAAGCGGCCAACCTCTATTTCGCGGCCACTTGCCAAAGACCTAAATAGACTTCTTTCACGTGACGTCAAAGCAGCTCAATTTGAAGGACAAAAGAAAAGAATTTCAATCTCCTGAGAGTTGGAACCTATTATTCTGTCCCACAAATTGAGCTGCATTCCGACGTGATGCAAGGGGTCTATAAGGTTTTGCAGTAAGGTTTTCATACCTCTGTTAACCGGCCAACCTGTTAATCAGCAAACTGACAATTTCCCAAGGGCACCGCTTATCAGAGGTTCTACTGTATTACACTAGGGTATGTCAGAGCAACAGAATCAGTGGAATTATATATTATATATATTAGATTACTAAGAGCATAACTTATGAAAAAGAAAACAATCAGGACTACTATTAAATGGGAATAAACTAAAACGTCTTCTTAAGACTTGGTTATTTTTTTTTCTTAATCATCGCACGCTTTGATTTTACTTTAGACCACTTTGTTCCTTGAGGCATAATCACCATGGCCATTTGAAATGGCATGCTGACATTAGTAATGGTGTAAAAATTTCAGTGTTCTAGCATGAATACCACAACAAGTTACAGCATTTTGGGATTTGATTAAGAAACAGAGCTAAGACACGACCAGCCCAGTGTAGGAGACGGTAATCGGGGGGCCCTTCATTTTTGGTGAATGCCGTATGACATCACCTTCAACTTCAATTATCCCAGAATCCTTTTTGCCATCTAACTCGACCCATACCTTTCCAGAATTGCGCGGGTATTAGGTCAGGGAAAGGCTAAAAGTAGAGATATCAAGCATGCTAAAGACTTTGGCGGGCGGAGCTTGCTCAAGAGTCCCAACAAATCATAGCCACCCTGCTGCTGCCCATATCATCACCTTATTATGGAACAGTCATTACAAAAATGGAGAAGCTTGTTTTTGGAAAATGATACTATAAAATCAGTAGTGAACACAATGAACTTCGAGATGTAGTTTTAAGTTTACTAATGTTATTTTTCTCGGTCTTATTACAAGTGTTATTACAGGTGAAACTTAAAAACGTATTGATATATCAACGCACCCATTACCCTTAAACCTATAGAGAGCTACATCCGGCACGGGAGCGCGCATTTACATTCTCGTTCCCTTCTAACAAAGAGACAAGTGTATGTGTAACTTAATTAACGTTATTTTTATTTCAGCACAAACTCACCGACACTCCAAAATACATTGGTAAGAATTGTCTATACATATTATTGTCTGTTCCTCCTTAGTATTTTATAGTGTTTAAGAAAACTAATGATTTGTGATTCCTATCGCACACACTCGCTGTCAGAAAACGCGGCTAAATCAGGTTTCCCCTATGACCTGGGGTTTTTACTAAATACTTAGAGTATTGATCAATACATTCGTATCAAATTAAAGTGAAAATTCCAATATACATACATATTGACAAAGTGTAAATTCAGCTTCACGCAGCCCGTGAATGCAGTACACTTTAAGGTGCTCAACAAGTAAGCGCTACTGATGGAATTGTTAAATGCAAACTCAAAAATTGAGAGTGCGTCTTAAAACGACTAGAATTCATCAGTTGAACTAAAGTCTTTATTCTTATTCCTTTGCGGATCGTTTTTCCTTTGTCGCACGCTTTCTCTTCCTTCGTCGTCGCTTTCCACCTTCCTTCAATACGTCGACTGCGTTCGCTTCGTCCGGAATACACTCGTACCAAACCTTTAAATACTTGTACACGTTGCCACATGAATTGTCGTCGAAGAAGATATTGGAAGCAACCACTTCGCAAGCTTGTTCGTTCTTACATTGGCCGTTGATCTTTTGTAAAGTGTTGTCGCCATTTGTTTCGCAGAGTCTGTCAACCGCGAGGCCAGCTGGGACTTTGGGACATGTTACATGATCATCACGACCCCAGAAGGATTTCGTAATCTTGATAAGCTCGTATTGTTTGCACTGCAACCATCCTTTTTCACCTTCGCAGATAACTGTGAAGTTCTGGAAACGAAGAGCATTTACAGGGTTAGATGGGATGCTTTTGTGTTATCTCAAGAAGCATTGAACTAAAATAGCATGTCAGCTTACCGGCATAATAGGTTCTGGACCACGAGGACCCATTGGACCTGGAGGTCCGGGTAGACCAGGAGCACCGGGTAGACCAGCAGCACCAGGGGAACCCATCTCACCAACATCTCCCTTTTCACCGGGAAGACCAGGAGCACCAGGAGAACCTGGAGGTCCAGGAGCACCAGGAGCACCCGGGGCACCATCTTCTCCTACATGTCCTGATGGACCAGGTGGACCGGCAATACCAGGCGGACCGGGATCTCCTGCAGGTCCGGGAGCACCTGGGGGACCAGGTGGACCGTTAAGGCCTTTAAGGAAGAACCCCAAGGTTAGATTTTGTTCGAGAAGCTGGCTGACCATTAATTGATCGAGGAAGGGTTGTGTGATCCTGTCTCCGATCTTAGGCCAGTCGGGTAAGAGTCTTTGTGATGTCTGAAAACGAGAAAAATCATCAGTAACCTCATTGAATGTTTATCTAACAAAAATAATTGGCCAATTCGCTTAACTCTCCATACTTCTTTGTGAACAAGTACCAAAAATCAACGAAAGTACCATTGACATCAATGGATGATTACCAAATATTTACATCGCAAAATACTACGCCCAATAGTCCCTTTGCAGATTATAATCACGTGACTGTAATTAACTGGAGAGCAAAAAAATCCTATTTCATTTATTCAAAACAATTTTCATTAAACATCTAATGCCTTGGATGAAACGTTTTTAAAATGCTGTTATACCCTCATAACACTTTTGATCTGAAGATATTAAGCTTTTTAGAGTTTGTTTGCCTTCCAGTGAAGCCTTCCCGAAGGGACTATCAGTTCAATCCATTCGCTATTGGAGTGATATAACATCACATGACTGTTAGCTACAAAAGGCCTATTCACTAAACCTCCATATCTCATCTCAAAAATACCATTCCTATCAATGAATGATTAGCCAATATTTTCACCCAACAAATTACTTGGCACAGGTCATCCACATCAATATTTCCGTGTGCTAGGATTGTGATCAAAGATCAAACTCATAGTCTTGATTTCAGTTTTCCTTCTCTCCATCCATTTTTTTAAATTGAACGTTTCTCCCATCACACACGCATAACATCGGGTTATGAATTCATGATTCATAATTAGATAATTGTATAATAATATCTAAAGACTTATAGAAATTCTATTCATTGCCATAATTATAGAATATTATTTTTATTCCATCGGACCAAGGCAAGTGGTCAAAACGCTTATTTTCGATACCCGTATATTATGATTCCATTATGATCCAACTCTCTTT
Source organism: Anthopleura sola (assembly GCA_023349425.1). Lineage (NCBI taxonomy): Eukaryota > Metazoa > Cnidaria > Anthozoa > Actiniaria > Actiniidae > Anthopleura > Anthopleura sola. The sequence continues at coordinate 10,307,024 of JALHLI010000001.1, forward strand.
TTAATATAAATCATTATATCTTTCAATAATAAACAAATTTCATAAAAAAATTCTAAAAGTCTTTTTCACGAGCGATTCTTTTCTATCGACGCTGTTTTTTTATCTCTCGACTTTTTCATGGTCTGTGAGCACCGGAACGCAAGAGTGAACACCATGTTCATGCGAAAACACAAAATTTGACACATGTAAAAGTTTAAAGTTTTTTTCATAAATTTTCGAAAGATCTCGCATTTCTGTTGCTGGTGGAATAAAGATCAATGGTAATATTCCTTGTTTTCGGCTTGTGGTGTGTTTCTTGTCAAAGGCGAGAAGAATAAGACTGGTGTGTACTACTGGTAATACCTGTTCGATTGTTGACGTCAGGGAGTTGCTATGCACTGATAGTTTTGGCTCTAAAACTCGAGAACTTTTCCCACGAAAATCGAATTTTTTTATAATAAAACTTTTAAATCCAAACTCTAAATACTTTCTCGTGAAAAAGTCGGGGAAAAAGGAACCGAAAAACGCACAAAAAAACAACAATTCGAAACAGGAAAAAGGAAAACAAAATGGTGGACCAACCAAAACATTTTCACTTTCATCGGTCAAAATTTCATCGGTCAAAGTTTGCTTTTGACATAAATATAATTATTTTTACAGTTTTTCTTTCGCAAACATTTGCTCAGAAAAACTATATAAAATGTACTTGCACTTTTTGAAACGGCAAAAAATAAATGGAATAAACTTTTCATCGATAAAATGGCCACTGGATGTCAAATTCGATGAAGATCCTGCAGGAGAATTTTTCCAAACCCAAGCCGCATGTGAGGGACAAAATTCTTAAATTATTTCAAATCTAAAGATTTTTCGCTCCCAGTTTTTCCAGTAACAATGGAAATGCTTTTTAAAAAGAATCCATGAAGCGTACAAGACAAACTACACGCTCACTTGTTCATGTCAAAATCACCAGAACTTGCAGTTATTAATTAAACATAACAAACGAAAGAACGAAAAAAATAGAAGTTCATATCTCTACTTACCGTACATTCTAGGATTATAAATCCTATAAAAAAAGCTAGAAGGCTTCTGTAGCCCCCTAACTGCCCCATGCCCTGTCAGTAGAGAACAGAATGAGAAATATCAGTATATATACATCATTAGCACGATTTAGTTGATCTTATTAATTATTCCTAAGAAAAGACCACCTGACCAGCAAAATATCTCAATCAAAATTTTCTACAAAATCCTAAAAATTCTATCATATAATTATAATTTAACTAAATGTTTAGTAAAGTATATAACATAAGTTAGATAATACGTATTTTCCAAGGATATCAGGAATAGTTTTTGTACTTCACGGAAGAATGGTTACGAACGAAGTTGATTCCAGAGTTCTTTGTCTTAATGAATATTATAAACATTAGAAGACTGTTAGAAATCACATTATATCTTTCGAAACATATGTTTGTTAAAATATTTCTTAGTCAAAAACTTATGGGTACGAAATTCAAATGTTCAGAAACACTTAGATAAAGAATTAGAAACTCGGACGGCGTTCACAAGGAATTGAATATTTCTCGTGAATTGTAAAAAAAGAATTGAATTATAATAACGAACCTTAAGAGATAGACAACCCAAATGGAAAATAGAACTGCTAAGGATATTGGCTTGGTTAAGTCAGAAGACTTTGATATCAAACTAGCTCTGTCGTTTTGGTACTCTAAGATTGTAAATGTCGTCACTCTTCAAATTTAAATCAAAACACCCCTGTCGAACAATTAACTTCTATTTTTGAGGAATTACCCAAGGAATTTCAAGTACACAAACGTCTAAAGAAACCTTCGTTCGTTCGTACGATAAATGCTTGATTTAGACGTTCATTTACTCGGTGAAAATACGACATAACTCGACAACAATGATTCTGTCACCAGCCAAGGTTACGCCATATTTTTCCCGATGGACAAAACTCCAACAATTAGAAAGCATTTACCGTGACTTTTGCTTCGGCGATGCTGTCCAACAAATTCCTTGATAATATCCACTTAAGTTATGGCAAAATTATTATGTAGAACATTAGCAACCAACCTGTGACAACTCCTTGGTCCTGGTTGTCACTGTTTTAATCTCAGTAAGAAGGTATGACCAGGGTTCCTAGCACAAATGTTTCAATATTGGCGTTGGGTTGGTACTGAGTCGGCGCCGTGAAAAGAGCCAACCACGTTTATGTGCTTGACGTGGCATTACAAGGGATCAAATTTTATTTTATATGACGTAATGTAAGCTTAGCCTGTTTATGTCTGGCTCGACCAATCACAGCCCGTGATGCAATTGACCATGAAAGCAAACAATGAGTAAGCCATGATCCAAAACGACTCTTAGGTAATATTGATATAAGTGGATTGCTATTTAATAATAAAAATCACCTCTTGTGGAGACCCTGTGAGAGTCACCTACCCTCACAAGATCAACTCGATTTCGCACCCGACGACCAATCACAGCCCGACATCTAAATAGCCTTACCAATTTCATTGACCCCGATGGTTAAATTTAATTCAATCCCATTCTTCCTCAAACATTTCATTGCGAAATAAACCAGTACATTTAGAATCCCCTTCTTCCTCTTGACACAAATTCTTACCTTATCAATGAGTTTCTTGATGTTTTTGTGTGTTGTCCTTGTTGTTGTCCTGTCAAAGCGACAGCATTACTCGTCTGATCTGATGGAGATTTTCACAAGCCCGACAGCCCATTTGTTATGGATGCACCTGATTGGTTCTGTCATCAACTAGCAGGTTCTGCTTGTACTCTGTGTAAATCCTAAATACAACAACCTGATGGTCCTAGACAATAAATGTCAATATATCCCTGCCTTCTATTGTATAACTGCTCGTATTTTGTGTCTGGGAAGGGCTGTCATATAGGGTTTTGATTGAGTGGGTTTGTAGTGGTTTGTTTCTTTGGTTTATGTTTTTCCAGTGCACTCGGTTGGTTGCATTAGAGTGCAGAGATTGAGTTCATCTTGAACCACTATTTGGGTCAATTAATACGACCAACTTATGTATAACTATAGGGCAATTTCTAAAAAAAAATCCAGTTGACTCGCTAGCTTAGACAAAAAAAAACCAAAAGTCTTTTAAAAAAAAGTACCAACTTTAATCTTTTGCTTTTTTAAAGAATTGAGGAATTGCTAATTTGATTAACGATAAGAAATAAATGGCTTTTTCCCTAGTAAGCTCATGGTGAAACTACAAATACTTCCAAAAATTAAACCGTTTTTTTTTTGGCTACTTTTTTCTCAAAACACATAACTCTAATTTGCAATCAAATGTGATATCCAAGCTGCAAATGTTGCTCTGCAGCAGTTTGATCATGATTTTACGATCCAATGAACGGGTTTATTCAGGCAACTGAATCCTGAATGATTTGTCAGTGATTCGGTCAAGGATATGAACAACTGCACGCTTACTGATTTTAAACTTGTAAACGGAAAAGTTCTCCAATCTCTAGCTCTAGCTAAGCTTGCTGTCGTAGCTTACAAAACTCTTCATATCTGGTAACGGAAATTACACAATCTTATAGAAATAAGCTTCAGAAATATTTGTGTGCATCCAAGAATCCAAACAACCATTAGAAGAAGATCAGACTCAAGGGGTCATTTTTTTTCTTCATTGCACCTTATTCATTGGCTTGTTACAACTCGCAAAGCATTTTCTCTTTCATTTCCTTGTCTCATAAATGAAATTGTGATGATTTACAATATGCATGCTAATATTTCCAAACAAACTTCACGTTACATTCATGTTAATAGAATTTGTTTTGACATTACTCAAGGTCAGCTGCTCGCACGACCGCGCGCGTTTGTCTAACGTTTCCCGCCCTTTTTCACAACACTTCTCAGTAACGGTCTTTTTAATTTTTTCTTGCTATTTTAAAAAAATGGTGAGGTTTAATTCTCATTAACTTGTTTTTGTAATTAAGGATAGAGTCCAGAGTCCTGTTAGAGTCCAGATATTTTACCTTAAATAAGACGTTTTGGGATGTCAACAATGTTTAATAAATTTGGTTTTCGAAAAAGAAAAAAATACGAATAATAGTCAGATGTGTTGCCGGAAGTAAGTAACGTTTTTGATTGAATCAAGTGGGAGTTGGCCAGGTGTGTGTATACAAATTTATAGTTACACATCTGGGAAACTAAAACGGCGGGAATTTTTAGAAATGGTGAAAAATGGCACTTTAAAAAGTCAATTGCAGCTCAGAAAAAATTGATTGCATTTTAATTGGAAGCCAAAGCTCTGATTTTGATTCTCTGATTCATCAAACATGATCTATTTTGGTTACTATGACAACACCATTAACCTGCACGAGAGAGTTCAAAGTTACTATGACGACGCCATCAACCTGCACGGAGGAATTTAAAGTGACAGTTATATCTCGTAAGCTCAAACAGGTGGACCAAAGACGTCTTCCATCAAAGGTGCCGTTTTTGATTCTCTTCGAGTGAAGTTATGACTGTAATGATCTTGACATCATGTGTACAAGGTCATGATGAGATAGTCCAAACAGCCTTTTTGTGTCACCGCAAGTGTATCGTTTGTTATAGCAAACATAACATATCTAACTGTACTTTTGCTGTAGTATCATTCTCTATTGTTGTCTGTCATTACTTTGGTTACCAGCAATACATTTTTGTTGCAACTTCCATATTAAAAACTTTTTAAAAGTATATTCAAAATGAGATAAGAATAATGACGTCCAATAGCAGAACAAATCCTGAATAACTCTTTTTTCAAAATTCCAAGTCGAGTTGGGATGATTTTTATACTTTTACTGTATATTATCAACCTGCAAACTTTGTCTGTTGGTCATCCACTCATCGAATTCAGCGGAAAGGTCTTTCCCAGGAAATTTTCTCTTTCTATTCATTTTAGCTTGACTATGTCCACGATATGGGAATCCAATTACAGATTTCTCATTCACTTTTTCCAAAAATTCCTCTAGTTTTGTATGCAAATTTCCCATTTCAGACCACATGACATTCCCTTGACAAATGTTATTTTAACAAAATATTTACACATGCGGAAGAATTTGTTTCCAAAAGTGCCATCACATGGTCTAAAATGGGCACAACAAACAACGAAGCTAAAGAGGACTGGTGTATTGCCCGAACATGTAGATGAACAAAGTATTTTTGCTTTGGGAATTTATCAAGGATGATGACCAGTGCATTAGACAATCTTCATTTTGTAGTAATAAGGGTTTCATCAAAGTTCAGAATTCGTCATGATCTAAAATTCCGTTAAGTTAAAAGATGTCGTCTAAATTATTGCAAATTAAAATCCCCCTATTTCCTAATTCCGTGATCTTTTATTTTTTGTTTTTCCTAGTTGGCCGGTGTGGACTCATACATCAGTATGTACAGTAGTTTCATCTTACCTGATGACGTTCTGATCATGCGTGATGCTTGTTTTGATTTGCCGAGGCGGGCTGAGACTCACAGTCGAATAATCATCCAGCTAACTGAAGCATTAACGCCTTAAACGCAAATTTAAGCTCATTTTAACAGAAGACTGTCCTTTGCAATTTCAACCCTATCAGGCTACACATCTCAACCCGTGCCAAAACTACTAGGTGCCTAGGGTACATACGTAATGACTTTTTTGATAACAAATTAACTTTTGCAACCCAAAGTGCATAATTATACAAACAGAGGAATAGTTCGCAGTCTCATCCTCATCAAACTGTTTCATCACATCTATCAACCGGTGAGATAACATACATTGTGCACATATGGATTTCTTAGTGAGAATTCGAAAGTAACTTTTGCAGCCCTAAATGAATATGCAAGTGGAAGACTAGTTGCAATCTCATCCTCATCACCACATCTATCAACCCGCACGAATACCAGAGATGCCAGGTGCATGGTGCCCATACCTCCAGAATTTCTAGAATAACTATTATAGAAAAATGTTTGCTCTCAGTGTCAGAATTTTAAGCACACTCCTGGCTCACACCAAAGATGCTAGATAAACTAAACATCATGCTTATAAACCCTTCACACTAAATCCTTGACGGAGTGTTGCGTATCGGTCAAAAGGCGTGCCCAGGTTCAACCAACTTCCCATCTCTGATTGATTGCCAGTCGATAAGTCACTCATACTGGTACACTTTCTTGGCTATTTAGCCGACACCTTTAAGTCTAGAACTGAGCCTCTTGTCTTAGGAAAGGAATATTACTACATAAATTTGAAATTAGGGTCATCAATGAAAGAAATCCGTTAGGCTATCCAATGTAAAGTTCTAGGAATAAATGGAGTATTTCGCAGAGTATTATGGTCAATTGCCTGTTCTAATTTCACGTTCAGTGACTCAAAAAATGATTAACAGATTAATATAATACTGAGCTGTGTCACAGGGTCACAGTAATTTATTTTCAGATGTAATTTAGTTGAACTGTAGATGAACTTACAAGGGGTGATGGAATTGGCTGCGCATGCGTAGAATCAAAAGCCAACCGTGGTGAGAAATTGCCCTAAACTTCAGCGTTACTTCGAAACTTCTTCCGTTTATAAAATGATAAATAAAATTTTCTTGAAATATAGGTAAATGAAAAAGAAGTTAATGATTTTCTTATCAGAAAAATCCACTGTTCGTGGGGTTCGCTTAGACTAAACATTAATTGATCTTTTCGGCAGCTTTCAACCGTTTGATCATTTGTCAAGATTTTCAAGTGACCTTTTGAAAAGTGTGTAAATAACCCGCAAAGCTGACATATTTTCGATACGGTCAAATTTTTTTAAAATGTACTTTTTCACCATAAAAAGATCTAAAAATATGTTAGTCGATATGTGAATAGTATTTAAAATTCAGGTCATATTGTATTCTAAAGTTACTCGTTGTTGAACAAGACACTTTGATTCGATCTCACGTATCATAGCTGCCTTCAAATGCGACCTTCAAAACCACCACTAAATTATTCACCAATCCAAGCCAATTAAATACCAACATCTCAAATCTGCCAATCAAATCATTGGATTTTGTTTTCGGTTTTGAGTTCAACAGGTGGCGCATGCAATGAATCACGGGTAAAATAACTTGAATAGCGTCGAGATCTAAGAACAAAGACTTGTTCTGGGTAGTCAGCAAGGGGGCTCTGAGAGTCAGTAATTCAGGCCCATATTTTCTGTCGTTATATATTTACAAGGGATTATTCTGGAGAAATGTCATCTTATGCCAGACGTGGAATATAGAGTTGAGAAGTCAATTGCCAGATTCTTCAAAACGTGAGTAAATACTAGAATTAAATTCAAACATTAGATCTTATTTTAGTACACGTAGTAACCTACAATGCCTTTGACGTCTGACCCTATTTTGGGCGGGAAATATTAAGATCTTTGAAGGCGCGCGCGTCTTTATTTAATGGCAATTGGCGTCAATATATTCATTGAACATCTTGATCAATTAAAATCTTTTTTAACCGAATCCTATTTTAACGATAAAAGCGAATAAATGGATCGGAAAAAACAGTAAACTTGATATTAAATTGTGTTTAGTTTCGACAGACCATTGTTACCAAAGCTGTCAATATTTTCTGGTATTTATCGAACTTTTATCACTATTATTTCAAAGACAAAAGACTTTATTCAGTTTTTAAGAAGATGTACTTCACATTTCTGGCCTTGAGTCTCAGTAATTTGATTAATAACTTGTTAAAGCTTGTGCCATCAAGTGTAACATACCAGCGTGTCACCAGCAGAACTCAATCAGAATCGAAACACTTGCCCTAATAGATGACTTTGTATCGATGTTTTTCATTGTGATGGTGGCGGCATTCAAACATGGACTCTACGTTACTTTTAAATAATATTTTTTAGTTTTATTTCTTAGTTTTATTTCAGTTTTTTTAGCTGAATTCAACGTTTCTTTGACTCAAATTCACTCTCCTTTCTAATTTTTTTTTTAGTTTTTCACATTTTCTAAACAAAATTTTTACTCAACTTTTCAACGATTTTTTTTTCTACGTGTTGACTCGAGCCTTAAAATTCAAGAGATTTGTTATTCATTTCAGTTAAATATATAATCTTCTTACACCAGTAATTCTCTAGCACGATTTAGGAAAAAAGGCCTGTTAATATTGAAAAGCTTTTATTTTTGTTACAAATAATTATTTTACGATAATAGTTTGTACTTGGGAGTTTTTAGGTCAAGAACCGAAATAATAAGAGACATATAAGATATTTATAATAATGATAATAATTTATGATTTATATAGCGCCCTTTCTATGTATATATTCAAAGGCGCTTTTAAAATATAAAGATTTTAACCATTTTCGTGAGTTGAATGGGGCTATTACAATCAATAGGAGCCATTCCGAGGTTTAGGAGAAAACTGAGTCGAGATGGCATTGCAGTGCATTGTGGGAATGTTTTAGGCGGTGTATATTCCAAGATGGCGCATCCCCCCTAAAACAGTCCCAAAATGCACTGCAATGCAAATTCGACCCAGTTTTTCCTCGACATCAGAACGACTAATAAAAGAACATTAAAGTATTTAAGTTTTTACATTCGATGCCTTAAGGATCTAAAAACAAAACTATGTTTCGTCTACGTTCGAAAATATCAATGTTAATTATTACTGTCTTTGATTTTTTCTCTGGTATCCACGGTTCAAGGGTATTTAGAGCCACACATTTTATGTCATACCAATGAAGATCCTTATTCTTTAGTTCGGATGATTCAGATTTTTTCCTCTTCTGAATGAATGTGAATGGAATTAGCCAATTAGAGAAAACATCCTGTTCGTAGCTAAGTTTTTCGGGTTTTAAGATCAATTTAAAAACAACAATTTTTATTTAAAAAGGATAAAATTAAACTCATAAATGTTGGAATATGTTCACTCAACTATTATTTAAGAATAGTATACTTTGTCATTATTGGAGGGAATAGATTGTTAGGAAATGTTCGCAATGTTGACAAACAATGCATTGCGCGAAATCAACTGGTTAAAAAACTGATTATTTCAGATGTTGTGAAAGGTTTTATTGACAAAATTTGAATAATGAAAATCAATTATCAAAATCAAAAATTTATTACTCGTGTGGTAAACCCAGAGGGGAGGGGAGGGGTAGGGATGTACTCAGTCTCCAGACATTGTAACTGTGAGATTCGTATCAGTTTATGTTGCGCTAGTTTCCTTGCGCAGCGGTATACCAAAACGAACATATAATATAATCCAAAATCCAAGGACAACAGCTATTGACTCCTATAACGTAAAGCCCACTTTTAATATTCTGGGTTTGTGATCATGCACTAAGCAATGCAAGACGAGGCTCCGGCGAAAACAGTGAAGTGATCCTAGCATATTCTTCTATTTTCCCGAAGCCTCCCCTTGAATTGCTTTGTGCGTGATCACTCAACCAGAATATCAAAAGTTGGCTATTCCCAGTCCAGCTAATAAATTTGAGGACAAAACAACTGAGTCCTTGAAATTGAGCTGCACCCCTGAATATAGGAGGGGCTAATATTTCAAGATATAGTAGAATAGTTGTGAAATTAGTGGTATTCGACAAGTGTACAATATGTACTTACGACGTATCGTTTTCCCATTTCAAACCTATTTGGTCTGAAGGTTGTTGCCTTATAAATGTATTTTCTCACCCGGTACCATGACACGTGATCTGGAATGGAAACATTACGCCCTAAGTTAATGGTCCGCAAAGTCAGCTTTATAACAATTCTCCCCCCTCTTCCCCTCCCACACGTTTATCACGCGACCTCTAAAATTCTGATTTTGTGGTAAAATCTAAAATCGATATCTAAATTTTCATTTCAATTTTCTAAAGAATTTATATAGTTGGTACACAATGCAGATCTGGTTCCTGGAGCCTGCGTTCCTCATGGTCACATTCCTCGGTGCTGACCATGAAGAACGCATGCTCAGAAGAGGTTGCACTTGACACACTCGTGCCCAGATCATGCTAGCTCGGTGCTAGAAATGAGTGTATTTCAAAAACTCCAACAGTTTTCATGTATTTTCATTTGTATAATACAACACATCATTCATCGAGAAAATTAGACATAGCAGCTTTCTTTTTATCATTCAATACCAGTATATACTCATTTGCAAAATCAATCAGTTGTCGGGTACAAAACATAGAACATAGAAGCTGAGACCAAAGGGTTTTCTGGGAAGAGGGAAATGACGTAAAGAAGTTAAACGTTGACAGGATAAATGTTTACACATGTTCAGTGTTTTGCTAAACAAAAATATTTTATTCAAAAAATTTCATGTTGAAATTTTAGACAAACGTTTTACAGTTTCGTTGCACTTATATCATAGTTTTTTATCATAACCTGACAAGTACCTGACAAATCTGTCCTGCTGGTACCAACAAGTAACTACTACAGTACTACTTTGTGAACATTGTGAACACTTATTTCAGAATTTTATAAAGTTGAGAAGGTCCAAAGGTCGCGTTGCCAAGGCGGAGTTGCACGTGACGTTTCCAAGGGCAACGTAAAAAAAAATAGAAAAAATATTGAGACTTGCATGTGCCTTACAGTGCGACGCGCCTAAACTTGGGCGCCCAATCAACTTTTTTACGAACTTTTCAATGAGGCACATTAGCCAGCAAAGATACAAAATCAATAACGCTGAGGTAAAAGTTTGAATCCTGACAAGAAAACTCGCTCAATTATTTCAACTTGGTATGTTTTTGGTCCTTTCTGTTGCAAATATAAGTAAAATCTTTGCTTGCACGACTTTGACCTCACGTGAAAATGTACAGATTTCTCGTTCGCTGATTGGCTTACTTGTACAAAAAAATAATAATTGGGTTGCCGCAGTTAGGCGTGTCGCTTTATAAAATATATCATGGGCTTGATACTGATGGTTATGACTTAGGATTCTGCGTAAGAAACTAAAATAAGAAAGACAAAAATAAAGAAAGAAAAAGGAAGGAAAAAGAAAGAAATGAAAACTAAGAATTTGAATTTTTAACATCATTCACGAGCTGATATCAACTAGATTTCTTGATAAAATGATTAAAATGTTGAAGCTTATTTACCATGGGACTCTGTACGTATATGGATGCTAATGAAAACATTTTGCACCCCTGATTGATATCGGCAATAACTTGACTAACAAAATATTTATAGATAAACTATATATAGCATAGATGGATAAATAGATAGAAAAGATGATATGGATATCTAGGGTTCCTTATAGATAAGTTAAAGAATTACTAAGCAAAATGAAAAATAAAATAAATGCGATTAACAGTGGAATCCACAGAGTGGCTATTCCTCCACTGCATTCCAATTGGAATTTAGAAGTTGATTTTTGAGCAAATAGAAATAAGCAAATAGTAAATACTTTAGGAATTGTCTAAAAGCGTTTCTATCCTAATATAGCAGCATTGAATGTTAAGAACATTGCACGGCTGAGCTGAGCTTTGATTTAGAGGTCAATAATAAACCATCAACCATAGCGATCAAATGTCACTATGGAACAAGATCTGAAGTAAGGTTCAGGCACAGAGGCGACAAAATGTACTTCATAATCGCTCCAAGGTGATGAGGCATTAGGCGCTACAAATGACAAACACTTGCATTACGAAAATCTTTGTTCGAATTTAGAAACTATTCACAACTAACACAAAAAAGGAATTCAAAAAATGTTCGGGAAAAATCAATTGATTCTATATAGTAAAATAAAATTCTTCGATGGCAGTCAATCGAAGGTGTTGGTCGGACCAGTTGTGATTTCATCTCCTAATCGAGGGCATTGTCCTGGTGACAACTTCATTGACATTAATTTGGACTTATGATGTAAGACTTTTCTAATCTTGAAAGACATTCCCATCAAATTCCTAAAAAATTATGCGACTCTGAAATTATTGCAAGTGTTTTCCTTTCAAAGTGAGTTCTGATGTGTGATACGAAGTGGGGCGGTTTAAATGGTTCATGGGTTTTCACGATCGTTGATTGTGTTCAAAAATCAAAAGGTTCATTCGTAAACCAAAACACGGGCCAGTAGAAGAACCTCTTTAATTGAACACTCACACAAAAACAACCTGTTGTTTCGCTGATCTCAGCGCTCCGATTGGCTACAAGGGTGTCAAGGGTCACCACATTACGTCATTTCATCTTAATCTAAGTGCCCGCGCCCAAACACAGGTAATTCCACGTCAGCCCTTCATTGCCATAGCGCATGCGTAGTGCGTTTAGATTTTATAGGGTGAGATCGTTAAGGCATTATCCTAGGGTCCATTCGAATTTGCGTTTATCATATTGGGACTTGGGGCAAACGATAGGTTTGCCAAAAATAGCAGGTTGGTTGAGTTTTCGTTGCTTTAAGCCGGCAAATCCAGAGTTCAGTTGAGTGGAAATTTCCATCACAAAAAATCGCTGTAAAAAAATGGAGGATCTTTGGTGTCCTACTCCTGGTTCATACACCGAGCGTAGTGTACTCTAACAGTCATTATCAAGGTGTCTGCCTTGGAATATGTCCAATATCTTACAAGTCTGGCTTTATAACTTGTAACTGAAGGCCTGAGACGCCTAACAATCTAGGAGAAAAGTTACCATCGTACCAAGAGGGACTAAAAATCCTCGCTGGAACGTCTGACTCTAGTCTTGGTAGATGTTCCAGAGTGTGGATGCAGAGCATACAGAATACTAAATATCCTCTATTGGGACTGTAAAATCTCCATTCACTCACTCTGGATTTGCTGGCTTATTTATTATAACGTTTCAAAGCATTTTAGATAGAATTTAAGGATGGCATTTTTGGTAAGTAGAGAGATTGTTTATAATACTGTAGGTGTTCATGCTTTTGACACTACGATTCTGTCCTCTCGCCATAGCACAATCAATTCCATTGTAATCTAATCGAAAATAATAAGTTTGGGAATTAAGTTTTACATTTTTTACCTTTTCATCTTTCTATTTTCATTTTTTTAAGATAAAATCTAAATATAGTTTTGTACATTAGATCATCCAAAATATGGCTTACCCGTCAAATTAGTTTTGCAGGTTGATTTTGTTTTAAACTAAAAGCAAAAAGCCTAGAACTTACTTTCATTGAAAGCATTCTTAGGTTGGTAAAATTTCGAAAATTCAATATCAAAATTATATCTCAATAGTTATTATTGAATTTGTACTTCAAATTTCTAGATTTTTAAACAAATCTTACGTCATTTATTGTGCAAGACTTTTGATCTCGAAGCACGCTCGTTTGAATTAAATTGTCATGTAAAAAAATTTAGGGTTGTCTTTCAAAGAGGTTGTATTAAGGAGGGAAATCTGTCCGTTGTAAAATCTGATACTTTTTTCGGTTGTCATTTTCATTGATTGTCAAGATTGCATGCTGATTGGTCCGTTGTCACCCGCAGCGATGTCAAATTAACGTCAAACCTTTTTTGTTGCTCGTCATAGAAATCAAAACCTTGAAAATCCTAAAATAGTTCGTGGGGCAGTTTTGTAGTGTGATTGTGTGAATGCTTTGCAAGTCAGTATTTTTGGGGTTGCATTTCATGGCGTGGATAGGACATAGAGAGTTTAGTTTTGATATGTAGTTGCTCATGAGGTAACTAGAGCACTTAGTTCGATTCACGCCCATTATAAAGTAAAACGCCCGAGAAAACATTATAGTTACGGAAAAATAAGCATGCAGATAGCATAGAAAAGGACACCATCTTTAGTCTTTAGTCTACATTTTGAATCATTTTCCTTAATGTTTATATTTTGAAATGATGTTGACACCTTTGAAAAAATCAATAACAAACATATTCGAGTTTACTTTTTCCGTTCCTAGTCACTTTAGCTATAGGCTCAAAAATTGCAATACCGTATCCACTCAAAAAGCTCCTCGCACGCTGATTGGTCAATCCAGGGACATTTACAAACAGCCAATGGGCACCTGTTGTGTGATCAGGTTTGGACCAATCAGGGCGCGCCCTTACCCGCCCTTGACAGACGACGTTATCACTACATAGCTTAGCCATGAGAGAAGGAACATTAAGTTTTAATACTTGGCTTGTCTAATATATAAACAATTCAACTGGTGGCTTGTAGTCACGGTACAATGGCAATTTTATGAACCACTTGTCAAAGAAGTGTTTTGAAAGCTTTGGGCTTTCTTTCAGGTCATGAGGATCGTCTGCCCGGGGATATCGCTTTTTATAGGCCTTGTGCTTTTCCATTATTCGGTGAGTATAACAATTTATTATTTTGATTTTCCCTATACTTTTATATCCTTTTTCCTCGCATGGGTAAAAGTCATGCTTGAATACTTTTGCAGTGTCAGGTTCATCTTTCGTTCGTATCATTTCTGTCTACATTTTTGCCAAGAAACTCCAGTTGTTATCGCTATATTATGCATTTTGGGGTTTTCTACTTTATTGGTGCAAAATAAGCTGCAGTTTAGGTTGATTTAATATCGATTGTCCGAGCGTTAATCGAAAGCTCATCGTAGTGAACCGAACTGTATCCGATTCATCGGTTTCAAATAATCTTTATGTTAAGGCTATTGATTTCAACTTTTGGTTCATGTTACCGAGAGATTTTGACAATCCTCTAACGGTTTGCTGGTAAATGGCGCTAAAAACAATAGATTTCTGATCGCAAGAATGACTTCAGTCGCCAAACCACTAACACTTGATCTTTCGTCCATATACGGGCATTAGTACCTGTTGTTCACCAAACCCGGCGATGATGAAGTGAACAAGCACAGTCACATCTTCCCTTGTTAATCATTAAAGACCTGCGTCGATATTATTTTATTTTTTCCCGAGAAAGAACATCCGCTCTTTTCGTACCTAAAAACGGTCCAAATGTTAGGACTTCGTTTACAAAATTGAATGTAAACTCCACGAGTAGAAAACCTGGGGTTCAAAGACGACGAAAAACGTTCCTTGGGGAAAGTACAATCTACAACGTTTGCCCACCTCGGGCAATAATAGTTTTGGGTTTTGGTTAACTGAAGGACAATATTGGACGAGCTTCGACTTCAATTAGATGTTCGTGGCGATAGTTTTCTCACTGTTTCTCCTACTTCATCACACGGTAAATATTTTTAGGGGAAAATGAAAATCCTCAGTCTGTTGAGATAAAGAATCCCTTGATTAATGTTAATCAAAATATCAGTATTTTTAACACTTGAATTGAGAAATTTTCTGTTTTGTTTGTGTGTGAAAATTATTTCCGGGATATTCTCAATTACTTTTAACATTTATTCAATTGATGTACAAAAATTCTCTCTGCTCTAGAAAAATTCGAATCAAATCTTAAAGTCATCTTCATCTGACGCCATTTTTATTTATACCTTTACGACAGGATGTACCGGGATTTTATTTTTAAAATTAAACACAAGAATCTTCAAAGTATTCAATTATTTTTTTTGTGAAATTCATGTCGTATGGATATTTAATATTTGTTTTTACGAATCAACCAGAACTTTAAAGGAAAACATTGTACCAGTAGAACAAAGAAATACATAGTATGCATGACTAAACCCGCGAAATATTTGTCGTTCTTGCCTTGAATTTGGGCTTATTGTTATGATAGTGTAGAAAGGAATTCTTTCACTATTGACATGGTGTTCTGGGCCAATTTGTCATGTTTTCTGTCGCATATCTGAGATGATGATTCGTATAGTAACTCTTTTTTTCCCCTTATTTTCCCCAGGCCTCCTTACCAGTGTCGCCTGTGCCGCCACTGTTGAACAAACTTCTCAAAGATCAGAATGTCACATTGGGTTTCATTCTAAAGGGTCTTCAAGGACCACCCGGTGCCGCCGGTCAAAATGGTATGTCCGGTTCTCCAGGTCCAATGGGTCCCATGGGTCTAAAGGGAGACCCTGGTATGCCCGGTATGCCTGGTCCACCAGGAATGCCTGGTTCTCCTGGTTTGCAGGGACCACCTGGTTATGATGGTATGCCTGGTGCTCCTGGTATGCCTGGTCCAGCTGGTATGCCCGGTGGTAGTGGTATGCCTGGACCTCCTGGTCCTGCTGGTATGACAGGTCCACCTGGTCCCGCTGGCCCTACTCCTCTCAGATATGTAAGTATATGCTCTTGTCTTATGAACAGCTTGCATTTACTTTACTGGCACATACTTACACAAGCTTATATCAGCAACATTGGGTTTGATTTAGCAGATAATCTCATTGTGACCTCAGTTGCTCAGTCCGTGGATTTTAATGCCAGCTACTACAATGAGTGGCACTTTGACCACCAATACGAACAAAATGCATTGATACAGTATATATTTGCATAAGTATAAGTTAATTCTAGTTTTTTCTCATTCTAAATGTATCGAACATTCTGCTTCCCACAGAACGGCACCGTCAAGTGTGAGGAAGACACAGCCTGGCTTCGATGTAACGAATACAAACACATTAGCATTGTCTCCGCCTTCTGGGGACGACGAAACTTTGGCCTCTGCACAGAACACACCGGCAACCTACAATACGACAAATACTGCCCAACAACAACACTATTCACCACGAAAGTAAAAGATACATGCGAAGGAACAACGATGTGTGAGATTAAATGCACTAAATTCTTTTTCCACGACGAAACATGCCTCGATGTGTACAAATATTTGGAAGTATATTACAAGTGTATCGACGTTATCAACGGCCACGAAGTAGTGAACGAAGATAACTTACTCAACGCTAACTTCTTGGGTTAGATTTACTCGTAGATCATAGACACTGAACGCTTACTTGTTAAGGGTTTGTACTACTGTTTAATTTTACTTTGGCTGACAATACAACAACGAGTCGAATGTATTATGCAAGGGTTGGGTTCTTCCCTTGACCGAGAGAGAAAATATTATATACATTCAGATATTCAACGTTTCGAAAGAAAATAAATATGATAGTGGCACTTTTGCCCGGTGTAAAATATCATTGAATCTGTATAGTTAGATAGTTACGTTCTGTTCCCGTCGCACGTCCAAAAATGGCATTCATTTTCACGACTTGACATCCTTTAGAAACCACCTTTGAGTGAGAGTGATATTTATCTCTGTATAGGGTCCAAAATAATTTATTGAACGATTCGTTCTCTTATAAAATTGTATAATTAGTATAAATTTACAAAAACCGTTCAATGTGAAGATAAAAAAGGTGCTTAAATTAACCGCTGAGGGAGGATAATTTTAACAAGACGAAATAGCAATCTGTATTTTACAGAGAAAATTGTGATGTAACCTTCCGTTGGAAATGTAAATAAACCGGTTAATTCAAATGGTGTAACGTCGAAATCACGTGATTTTCATCACGTGGTTCTCGTAATCCCGCAAGTAGTACTGGTCATAGCTTTATAGAAGCGTGTATGTGCGCATGCGTCATTCTATTTTTATTTGTTTTTGTCTCGTTATACGGGATATGAACCGAAATAAACTGTTCACAAAACTACCACCTCGTGTTACTTAGCCCTTGATTGATAACCGGTTATTCAGAATTGTACAAAACTACATTTCCCGTTATATCTGAGAAAATATACTCATCCACCAACTGCACCAACTAATACCGAACCCACTTTCTACTCATTCCATGAAACACTCTGGTATCAGTAGTGTAGTTGAACTTTTAGCGTACCCACTAAGCTAATAGTATGAGCCTGCACACTAGTCTAGCAACCTTTGACAAATTAAGGGTCTCGGATGAGATAATGGTTACGTGCAGAGATCTTTGTTCCCATGAACGAGAGGGTATAGACCCCTTTCACGTGACGTCAGAGGAGCTCAATTTGGCCCCTTTCAAGATGGCCCAGGGAACTGTGAAAGAGACTATTGCAACATCAATATAAGGTTGTCAACCACTTCTGGTCACCTAGCCGACTTAATCAAATGTATTAGTTGGTTGCCATACAAACAAAATTCAGTGTTTAATATTTGAAACTTTTAACTGAAAGTGTTCCTTTAACCGGGACCATATCAGGCCAAGAAATGCCTTAGTTATTGAACTATTTACTTGCCAAATATTTCGATGCAGCATGTATAGGTTTCCTGAAGGAAAATCTTTCAAGGCATGCAATAGAAGTTTTACTTTTGTACTGCATTATCAGGTTGTCCTACCCTTATGATCTGAATTGAATAGAGCAACGAAATATTCGAATTGATGTCCACAAAGAATGAATTACAGGTCTTATTTCACTGTAAAGAGCATTTGAATTTCAATTGTCGTTGTTGGTGGTGATGATGGTGTTGGTGGTACTGATGATGCTGCATTCGGCGTTGACGATGACAGTGATCAAAATAATGATGGTGATGACGATGATGATAGTGATGGTGGTGGTGTCGGTGAATTGAGATGCTGCTGCTGCTGCCGATGATAGTGGTACTGGAGACGCTGATGGTGATGGTGATAGCGACTCAAGATGCTGAAGATGAAGGTAGTGGTTGTTATTGTGGAGATGTTGGCAGTGATGATGGTGTTGGTGGTGAATGTAGATGCTTATCACGATTTTGCTGCTGTTGCACGATCATTGTTTTCATGCAAGGTTACCAAATTTCTGGCTCTTTCTTGGTGTTGCAAGACACCTGAGGCATGAACACAATAAAACAATATCCAAGAACGAAGAACTTAGAACGAAGCAATACCCTGCAATACAAAAAGCCCCAACCTTGAATACAACACTTCCTGCAACAGCAAGAAAAACCCAAACTTCTTATGATTTGCAACATCATGAGCCCTTGAATTTCACAACTTCATGACTTTGAATTCACCCACTCTTCCAAACCTCATCTCTTATAACGGCAGGTGTTTTATTATTATTAACTGGACTGAATAACAATGAACAGGTTCACAATCAACCACAAAACAATGGTTAAAGAAACAAAGAGAAACATGAATATAGTTAGAGAGATCACAACCAACTTAAGATCTTGGAACAATTTAGAGGAATTAACAAAATTTCTTCATCTGTGACCCTCGATTGTAGTGCGAAGTGTACGGGTACCTTGCATCAAATCATCATCTATAGTTGTCACTATTTCTATAATTACGGGTGGTTATTCTTCATTACCAGTAATGGTGTATAAAAAAGAAAAAAACTGAAAAAGAAAAGAAGTGAAACCTCTTTGTTCAAAGAAATTCAAATTGACTTATTGAAGTAAACGTCATTCAATAAAGAAGATGCTTCCCAATTCAAGCAGAAAACGTTTTTGATGAAGCTAGGATTTTCAAGTCGAACAATGGCATCGATGTTAACTCGTCATTCCCTAATTCAAAATGGCCACCAAAGACGAGAAGTATTTTGGTCATGCGCACTGGCACATTGTCATGGTTGATTGACATGTGTCATGAGGTGAAAGCTTGGAAGGTGACGTAATGAGCAATTGAGTAACATTACCTAACAGGGCGGGATTGTGGCGAATCTTGACCTTACTGTCTCTCGTTGATTTGGAGGGACGTTTTTGGAAAAATTTGGATTTTTCCCGATAGCGTCAATCGCAGAGGTAAGTCTTTTATTAAATTTTAGTTACAGGAGGAACTACTTTAATTCTTTATTTTTATCTCATTATAAAGTTGAAATTCTATTTAACATATGTCAAGACTTCTCGTTGTGTTTGTACACTCGGTAAGATTTTTATACATTGATAAATATAACCTCGTTTCGGCTTCTTATGATTGAGCAAATGTCTTAAAATTTACAGTTAAATTCTGTAAAGATCTTATAATAAGATAACACAGACTATAAGCCATACTATTTAAAAAATCTCCACCGTGAGTCATGTGTATACAGACTAGGTCATTATTGGTATTTATTCAACGAGTACTCGATCGAAAACAGACTCACACACTACTCGAGAAACATTTAAATATTTCTTTAGCATATATATTATTCTGTAGATTAAAAGATAGAAGCTCACAGACTGAGAGTTTTTATTATAATTTTGACAACTTATCGCCTGATCTTCTGTCGTTTTGTCTCCCAACCTGCAAAATCATTGAACATTTTTTGTAAACAATTTTGAGCTGCACATTTAACATTTTCATCTTTGCAAATATTATGAAGAAATCACTAATGATTTTCACGTTTAGCAACACAAAAACCCGTTAATTAAATTTTGCAAACGAATCGAATTGAATTTAAAAGTTTTTCCCAATACCGGAAGTAGGTTGCAATTGCAACTTCCGGTCTTCGATACCGAAAGTAAATTTCAAGGGTTTCAAGGAATTATGGACGTGTGTACTCTCTCTTGTGTCATTACTAATTTTGTATTTTCCAGGAATGCAAGAACACTAAAAATAATTACTAGGAGAAAATAATTTTCACTACATAAAAAAGATTGTAATCGCTATTTACTGGTCACGGGACTCGAGTCTAGGCGCGTGATGCATTGTTCGACTAAAATTTCTAAATCTTTCCAGTTATCGATCGTTCAAATGAATTATCCTCCACTGACCAAATTAAATGCGATATTGCAAGAAAAAAGTTAGGTAATTTTCACAGTCAAGGATGAAATGTGTGAATGATATGAGTAAATTAACACCGTACAAGAAGCCGAGACAAAAGACGTGTTGCAGAGCTTCACATTTCGAATGTTAGCTTTTCATAAAAAAAAAATAACAAAAGGAGGTTTATTCTAATGCTTATTTTGTTCGTTTTTCCCCATATGAACTCTGTTGTTTATCGAGGTCAATACCTTGAAATATGAATATCAAATGCGGTACAAACTGTTTGCCAACTGGCGCTAGCTTAGTTGTCAATTATTCCCAGTCATCCAGTTGCATCCTTTTTCGTGTATGAATTTTTTTTAGGTTCAAATTGTGCTTTTTATTTCTCTTCGTCTCAGTCTTTTCCTTATAGTTATAAAAACAACAACACAAGTCAACAGGTGGCTAAACATCTTAACGCATCAATGATTTTATAACACAAATATTTGGAGTGGATCAAAGAACTCTGTGTCCAAATATCAATCAATAAATATATGTCATAAGGAACCATTCTAGAAATTAAATCCGAAATCCATTGGTTAATGAGTCACTAACAGATTTTTTCACGGTATGGATGTCGAAACATTTTAAGCATTTTTATTTGAGACTTTTCAGTCTTCGTTTCAGTAAATGATGTCATCAAATTCAACTTTGCAAATCTTCCATCTTGATTTTCCTTGAATGGATTCGCTGACATACAATAACGAAAGAGTATTTAGAGTGACCTATTAAGTGGCTGAAGGCAAGAGGTTTCCTTGGTTACACACTCCATTAGTCTTAGTAACTGTTTTTTTACGCTTCATTTAAAATAGATACATTGTTAATTGGCCTACTTTATTCCTTTTACGACCTTTATTTACCTCACCAACTGATCAACCATCCGGTCCCCTTATTATGTCTTGGTACCTGTACTACTAGAATCCTTTGGCTACCATTCTCTTGCGACTCCTATTTAAAGGAGTAAAACTATTTGAATCAGAACAGAACAAGTGTTATTCCCTTGTATATTATTTCATTATTATCGGTAATATTTGAGAAGATACATTGATATTTACTATGCAACTTATTCTTAACGAAATGATTATGACACAAGGTCTGAAATAAGTCCTTACTGTCCTTACACCCAAGCGAAAGAAAAAAGGTCATTTGATCACAGAAAGAGGGCCACGGATATATAATAAGATATTGAGTGTTACCTATTCTTTATTTCAGCCATGAAGCTTTCAAGAGGAGCCCTGTGGATCACCACAGGACTTTGTCTTGCTGTACTAGCGGTAGGTCCTATCCATAAAGCATACGCAGTGTAATTTTCAGTCCTTGCTATACTAATGATAGGCCCTCAAAAAGCATGTTACGTACAAGTGATACTTCTCGAAAAAGCAAGCGCAGTGCTTGCTTTATTAGCTGTAGGATGCCAGACCCTATGAACAGTGTAATTCATGTTGCTAATGCTTGTGTTGAAATTGTATAACCACACAACTGGGTCTGCATATGCTACTAATGCTTGTGTTGATAGTGTCTGCGTATGTCACTAATGCTTTTGTCGATGCTTCTAGCAATGTGTACCACATGTACGCAATCCACGTCACATATCCCCTTCAGAGATGCAATATTACATGCAACAACAAGTTCCAATAGGATTCTTTGTAAGAGACGAGCAGGATGGTGGTGGGGGTAAAGCAGGACCCCCGGGACCCCCCGGACCTCCCGGACCAGCAGCGCGTCCTTTCCTTGATGAGGGTAGCGGCGGTAGTGGAAGTGGTAGTACTCTTGTTTCCCGTGGAACGATTCCTGGACCACCCGGACCTCCAGGACCACCCGGACCAGCAGGTGCTGGGCTTGAGAATGCAGACAAACTGGTAACTTTTTTTTATCTTCTTAAAATATGTTCGTATGAAGTCCATTTGCTTTTAGATTAGTTCTCTAACGTCTTAGAGAGTTTTTCTTTATGAAAAACCGTGTTCACTTGGGAGTAATGTTTTCCCATTTCAGACCACTTTTCAATCCTTAGAATATCATTTCTTTTTTTAATGGTTACGCATGGGAAGATACATGAATATGGATATCACTCAAATAAAGAATCTTATGAGTCTTATCCTTGAATATGTTTACAACTCAAATAACTCGAATCTTATCTTCTCACGCGCATTCTTTTAAGAAAATCACTCGTGGTCACCCAAGCTAATTTTAATTAGCTAATTTTCCTTAAAAAGAGGTCAATTAGCGATTTAGTTTACTGAATATCTTTTTTGTACCACAGGGAAGGAAAGATTCCATCACCTGCCAGGGCGAAAAACAATGGGTTGAATGCCCAACATATCGTGTCATCAAGATCCATAATGCCTTCTGGGGTCGCGATGATGACAGAACATGCACACGTAATGGCGTCCAGCACGGACTAAGCACAACTGCCATGTGCCCTCAAGATGACCAGAACACAATCAGAAAGGTTAAAGCACAGTGCGAAGACGAGAATGCCTGTGAGGTCGTAGCAAGCCCTGTTTTCTTCGACAGGACCGACTGTACTGGAACATACAAGTTCTTACGAATGAAATACGAGTGCCTGCCGAGTGAGTCACGAGTCAAGAACATGTCATAAAACATCGGATTTCTCTTGATGTTTTTGCTAATATTGTTGACCACGTCAACTCGTCAAACCTCAGCAATAGCTCCGGAAAATTTCATCATACATAATGTAATATATTTTCATAAAGTGAAAATTTTATTTGGGCAAATTTGATCACGTGATTCTAACTTAACCCAATAGTAACGCCGAATACGTTGTAACTTACAATCCAATCTATTTCGTGTATAGCACAGTTATGAGATGACGTACCTCACTCAATGTAAATAACAAAGATTTCATTACGTATGCAGGCGTTTCTAGATATATTTATTAGAGGATATTATCAATTAATCAACTATGGAAAGATGAATTTACTTTTATATTTAAATAAAGCTGTTTATCTCATTGGTTAATGGGTCATTCTTAAATCATTCGATGCAAACAGTGGAACCCGTTAGTAAGGACTTCAAGGGATCCAGTGAAAGCATTCGTACTAACAGGGTGTCAGTGTCACAGTGCTTCTCAATAGTATGTGCAGAATCTTAGAATTTGCAGTCGCGACAAAATAAGGTTTTGGTGGATGTCAATAATAGTGCTTCGATGACATGTCGGAAAACACAAAGTTTTCGAGGGCACGTGCCTGTGATATGCCATGGAAACGCCTTGATTGACGTCTAACAAAACGTACTTTGTACGATTCCTCGCGGGCTATTTAACAATTAGTCCTCGAGTCCGAATGGTCTACGAGTCGACAATAGCCCATGAGGCCGAAGGCCGATGCCATGAGGGCGAGAGGTCTAATTGTTTTCGTAAAAACCTACTAATCGGTCCAATAAAAGGATGCAAAAAGTTTTGGATTTTGCTTTAAATATTTTTTTTTGGTTTTCAAAACCGTCGCTTTTCGCTACTAGAGGTCTAACACTAATAGACCCCTAGTAGCTCAGCCAATCACAGGACTTGATTGGTGATAGACCATTAGTAGGTTTTTTCTAATCGGATTTATTCCACTGATTAGATTTAATCTGACATGCCTTGTTTGCTGGTCGACTAAATGAGAGGGCCTCTTTCTTAGGCTTTTGCCCATATTCCTGATAAGTCTGTAGTTCTCTGGATAGCGGTGTTGGGATCAAATCTCAAGCATAGTCGTAATTACATCGTGCTTCCATACGTTGTTTCAGCACTCGATGTCTGGAAGCGCATGCGCATCTATAAGGCTCCCGTATAGTTAGTCGCCTTTTCCGCCCTCACTTCTGATTGTAAGTGGGCAAATAATAGATAATACACCTTAGTCGGATAAACTAGATCTTATAATTTTTCGTTCGTTAGTGTTTCTTTACGCAAATGGATGCTGCAAAATACTCCTGGCAGGCTATCTTTAAGGAAAGGGGGAATAGAAGAGAATAAACTAGTATAAATAGAGACTATCACATGCTAAGAGCCTGATATCGTTTTTATTCACGAGTTTCCCGTATCATATCGCGTTCAAGCGAGTCCGCGAGTGAAAACGAGTGAATAAAAATGATATCAGCTCTTAACATGTAGTAATTTGTTTATTACACATTTAGGGTCGATTATATATCATGCAGTTTACCGTGAAGTGACATCGTATCACTTCACTGACATTTTTTTTTTCAACCCTTTTTTAATGGAAATCGACCCTGAATGTGTAACTAGCGTAATATATGGAACTAGTCGGCAAACCCGTGAAACTTAACTCTTGTACTTGAAAAAATGATTCTTATTAGGTATTGCCTTTACACTGTATAAAAGATATATTAATTCATAAAGTTACTTTATCGCTATTTTGCTCGCTATTTTAACTTGATTTTAAGGAATTAATTTCTTCTTGCTAGTTGGTGCCATTTGAATCGAAATCCAGAATCAGTGCACGTGAACCACAGACATTTGTTTTAATTTAGATTTTTTTAGCCAGTGTTGACAGATGAATGTAATTCCTGTTAGCCATACCTTGATGGGGAGGACTGAGTAACATGATATCTAATTTAACATTAGTCTTATAAAAAGCAAATCTAAACCAAACAATTCTACAATAACCAAGAAATCCTCCTCTGGAGTGAACTGTGAAGCGTGGCGTGCCGAGTGTCACGATCCTGGGCGGGGTGTGATGTCATCCAGTAAATTTACTCGAAAAGGGTAAAAGAAGATGGCGGCTATCTGTGACTTAACTGGCCGAGCGTGAGTTTTAAAGACAAACTTTGATTTCTGGTTAAGTGGAGAGCGAACCTCTCAGCCAGAGATACCCAAAAGGCACCACACTAAAACTTACTCTTGTGATTTACGGGCTTTAGTTTGCTGGAGAGTAAAAACCCCGAGACAAGTTTGTCGCACTGACTGGGGACTGGTTAGACTATTATGATATAGATATACAAATGTCCCGCACGCCAATCGCGCCCTGAGGCGACTTAAACTTAAACCCCTCTAGTTTCCTGCGGGATTTTTTTTATTTTGAAATTTGAAAGGCGAGATTCAAGTTTCTTCCTCAAGATGCATATCTTTAACAGGAATGATTCATCTGTTGCATCATTAGCAATATCAAGGTGGAGTTTTTCTAACTTATGTCATAACACATCAGTGAATATACAGTTTGGATTTGTCAATTTTAATTTATGCCTAAAATAAATATGAAGGCGTGAACCGATGTCAATTTGATGATCAGAACAATGATGGCAGCGCGGGTGGTCATTCATGGGTCGACAGATCGACTACACTTGGTTAGCCCCTTTGATGTCATAAGATTTTGTTAGGATTGAAAAAAAATAAGACCAGGAGATGACTAAATGCATTGAAAGGATAAAGTCATTGGTAGGCTCTACATAAGAAGAACGTCTTCCGAAAGAAAGAGATTCATTAGAATAATCTCTTTACAAATAAACCCGCAAGTTTATCCAAGCCAAGCCAAACAGGTCAACACTCGAAGTAAGTAGCCGTAGAAAATACCAGTCATTTTATGTCACAAGCTTAAATTTCTTACGCGTTTTCTAGTAGCTACTTCCTCTTAAATATCAGAACTTAGTACGGCCATGACCAGAGAAAACTTCCACGATGCATTTAGTATTATTATTGGATTTCTATTGTTTATTGTCTGACTGTATTTTTATTGTTTTTCACTTGTTATTCCAGTATTTTTAAAACCTTATTTTTTATTTTGTTCACTTCCCAAACGAATATTTGGTCAACTGGAACACTGGTTTATATATTATTGCCAAATGATGTTTAATTGCCCGTAAAATGTAGTAGAAGATTGAACAATCTCATGTTTTTCAGTTTGTTTGTTTGTTGTCAAACTCGTTTCGTATCACACGTTATTCACTTTTATCACCCAGCGGCCATATTGGTTCAGGAAACAACAGTTTTAATTCCTTGGTTCCCCTTGCCCTAACTCACTTTGAGTGGTTTCAGAACGTTCCAAAAACAGGTTTTTGCTCTCATGGGAATAGATATGGTCGCTGTGTGAATAAAGCCCCTGTAAAATAGACCCCTTGCACGTAAAGTCAAAGCAGTTCAGTTTGGAGGACAAAAAAGAATTTCAATCTCCTGAGAATTGGAAACTATTGTTTTGTCCTCCAAATCGAGCTGCAGGTTTAGTTATATTATAATGATGGGGTTCCTGTTCCTGATTTGGCGGGAACACTCTAGTTTCGAGTTCTCTGTTGCTAAGACTAAGACTTGATTTCTAATGGAATTTTTTTTGAATATTTATGCATTCCAGTGAAGGTCTGTGGAATTTCAAAGTGTTTGTATTGTTAAAGTTGTGCATTCTTTACTTCACCGTTGATATTTGTGAATATTTAGACGCTAAAATGAGGCTATTCCTGAGTAAATGAGTCTGAAATCAATGAAAACAGCGGTAGTGTACGTACGAATTGGAAAATGGTGTATTTTGGCGCTAAAACACGCTTGCTTCCCCATATCTGAAACTCTCGCCTCGCCACCAATAAGATGTCACAATTACACTTTTTTCCTCAGAAACATGAATCTTTCAAAAGGAGGAGTTTTCATCTTGGCAGTTGTCTGTCTTGCTGTACTGACAGTTAGTATCTACACATTATTGAATATAATAATAATAATAATAATAATAATAATAATAATAATAATAATAATGTTTATCTATACACGATGGGTTTTTACAGCATGGCTGATGTGGTCGTGTTTTTTTATTTTATTTTTTACATTATATATACGAAAACAATATGATTATACATCATATTATTAATTCTACTATATTTTACATTTAATTTTGAAACGTTCTTTTTGAGTTCAGATTTAAAGAGTTTGATGTTGCTTGATTCTCTGGTTTTATTGTCGAGCGCGATGTAATGTTTTCCCATTTCAGGCCACGTCTCATTCTCTTGAGAATAAGATTCTTTGTTTGAGTCGTATCCATATTCATGTGTCTTCTCATGCGCAACCGTTAAACAAAGAAATGATATTCTAGGGAATGACACGTGGTCCAAGCTAAAGAGGTCTATTACCATAACTTATGCTTGTTCCAGGAATGCGCACCGCGTCTCAGAAGCCCGCGTCATGTCATAAAGTCAAGAGACTCGATCAACGGTTTCTACTGGAACAAAAAACTTCCTGTTGGCTTCGTCATTAACAAGAACGTCAAAGCGGACAGTAGTGAACACAAGCGCGCCATTGGTACCGTTGGTAGTGGTGGTCGCAATGGCAGTGGCAGTGGCAGTGGCAGTGGTAGTGGTGCCAAGGCTTAAATTGATGACTGTCTCGTGAAATAATAAATAATACCAGACGGACTGATAGACGCACTAACCGACTGAATCGTTCTAATAGAGTTTAATAATAATAATAATAATAATAATAATGACAGTAATAATAATAATAATAATAATAATAATAATAATTTATTATTTATAAAGCTGAAATAAGATACATAATAGTTATATTAATAGTGCTGATAATAACAACAATGATGTCATCGAAACGTCCAAAACTTTTCGCTTTTATCTTTCTTATAAAATAATATAAAATGAATAATGATAAAAATAATGATAATTAATAATAGTCAACTTTATTTTATAATGCAATCTTTAAAAGAAAAAGAAAATATATGTCTATGTGTTTAACTACCATACAATGTTGGTAATAATAATAATAATAATAATAATAGTAATAATAATAATAATAATAATAACAATTACTTTAATTGCGCACTTGTTGAGCTTCAGTATAAGCCAGTTCAAAGTTTAAGAATCGTTATCAGTGCGCATGCGATTTTATCCCGAATTTATCACCTTCTTTTGTTTAATTAAAAACAAGAGAAGGTTTAAACAAAAGAAGGTGAGAAATTCGGGATAAAATCGCATGCGCACTGAAAACGATTTTTAAACTTTGAATTGGCTTATAAATTCGTTCCTAGCTATTATATATTCCTTTTCCGATTTTATTATTATTATTATTTTATTCGCAATAAACTCGTCTGAATTTTATTGAGTTAAATCTTTATTCATTGATTTATTTTATATTCATTTATAATTAAATTAATTATTTTCAAGGGAAATCAAAGATATATTACACCCAGAGCGGTGAAAGGGTTTTACTTGCGGACATATTTTGGCGGGAAAATAAAAAGACTTATCGTGCTAGCCTAGTCTGAGTTTTAACAAGGAAATGATACAAAATATTAATAACTCCTTCAACTGTGACATGAACATTAGAATGCGTGACTACGTTCTGTCACGAACACCATAGAAATATGCGTTACATATCTTCCATATGAGGTGAGAGAAAAGACAATTGCTGCTAATGAGCGCGCACAACTGAGCCCGCGGAGACGATACACGCTTATGCTTATGCAAATTTACAACTCGAAAGGAGCTCAAATAATTCATTCTTTGGTCATTCTTTATCCAAAATTTGCTCAGACTTACATCTTTAGAACCAAGTACAGCTATGATTTGAAAACTTGAGGTGTAATCATTCAATTCCTAGTAAATATTCGACAAGATATACAGGACACAAAGTGGGTACGATTGCAAAACATGCTTGATGATCAACCCAAGATATTCATTCAGTTTACAAAATCAAAGGTAAGCCATGAAATCAAAATCTAGCATAAGAATACGAATACTGCTTCAAGTGTTTAGAACTATAAAATTAAATTGAAGTACTGTTCAACTGCGAGCGAAATTTTGCAGAATTTTTCGTACTGCGCTAAATATATATAAGTAAACTGGAAAGAATATTTGTTGGTGTTCAATGGACGTAATGCAGTTTGGTCAGTTGGGGATCTTTTGTGCTTAGCCTGCGTGGATAGAACTGCTTGGGTCTTGTTGAAGTATGAAAACAGGTTATAGCAACAAGTTTTATTTTATTCGAAACGATGAAGTCTATCTAAGAAACCAAGAGAGCTGTTTTTTGAAGCTCAAATTTATTTGCATATTTTTAGTGGTTTTTAATGGTTCGCTGGATGCTTTGGCATTTGAATGGTTCTCTTGTATTTCAACCAATCAAAACGTAGAACCGCACGAAAATTCAAACAATTAAATCGATTATCTATCTCTTTAAATTTGCCAAAAAAGATGGGATGGATTATTATAAAAAAAATGATAATGATTGACTTTTAAATATTTTCCTTTTTGCTTTCTGTCTTTCTGTCTGTCTTTCTGTCTGTCTGTCTGTCTGTCTGTCTTTCTGTCTGTCTGTCTGTCTGTCTGTCTGTCTGTCTGTCTGTCTGTCTGTCTTTCTTTCTTTCTTTCTTCTTTCTTTCTTTTTTTCTTTCTTTCCTTCTTTTCTTCTTTTTTCCTTCCTTCCTTCGTTACTTTATTCCTATACCTTTACTTGAAAAACAACTGTAATATAAGGTTCTCATCTATCAAGGAAGTTTGACCTTGAGGCTTATTGCTTGGGGTCAGTGTCACTTTTCTTCCTTTACCTGTAACTATTCGTAAACAAAAACCTCCAGAGATGGCTAAATTACCTTTAATTGTCTTTTAAAACAATAATCTAAAATCTACAGTTACCATAATAGATACGAATTTGAGCCGGACTGAGAATGTAAAAGCCATTTCCACTTCACGACTCCTAAGCAGGGTTAACTCCAAAGCAATATTCAAGTTACGAAAATTGTATGACAAGGTAAAATACAAAACAAAAAATTACTGGCATCATATTTGTGCTTTTAGAATGATACCAGAAGCAGGTGTACCAGTTTTGTTTTGATATTCTTTTCCAGAAATATAAAGTAATAGTTTTTTTGTTAAGTATTCCATTGAAGAAAACTACGTATGGAAAATCAAGAGTTTAGAGTGACCTCGAACTGGAACAAAAGTGCCTTTAAAATTCGCTTTTTGTCTTCAAAGATACCAACGATATTTTGAAAAACATGTTACAAAAAAGGTTAATAATAACAAAACAAACTCTCTAGGTGCGAAACTTTATTCAATTTGTTTTTCTCTTTAGTGACAGAGTTTCTTGTCTTCAAAGTGCCGTCACAATCTTTCTCACATTCCAGGATTCCGAAGGATTCTAATATCAAGATAGACAAAATAATGAGACACTATCATTCTGTCATGGACCTTGTAACATCTTCTGTTGTTTTTCTGATGCTTTCATTGGTTGCTATGGGTTTCCAAAATGAACTAAGCAACATCGTAGTACAAGGGAATATTACAACAATGGCTTGTGAAGGAACCGACATGACCTTGATGTGTGATACTAGTTTGGGAATTAACGTCCAGTCGGCGTTCTGGGGTCGGGATGATACCGTGACATGTGCCACAGAGGCAGATCGTGCCAGGAAGACACCTATACCTTGTACGCCTTTGTGTTTGTCAAATCAAACAGAGATGGTCAAAGATATGTGTAATAAGAAACAGTTTTGTCACCTCTTTGCTTCGGCTGGTATCTTTGAGCTTCCTAAATGTTGTCCTAGCGTGATGAAGTATTTGAAAGTTCGACATCATTGCAATCAAATGACTGGACAATAACTCAAGGATACAACTGTCATAGTAGCTGCGCAAACTTGTTTTCTATCTATGTATTTTTTTCTCGAAACCGATACGTTTATCATGGCTTCAAACGTTTATGGAATCGATCTCTGAACTGAAGAACCTCTGGGCTGACAAAAGTCGAGCATGGCTGATACTCTATTTTCGAGTAATCTGTTAAGCACATGACATTCCATCTAATCGAGATGTAGTTAACACTTATTGACTGGGACCGAGGGGGAACAGTGTGTTTCGTGGTCCCGAGACGACGTTATCGAGGCGTGTTATATACCAAATGTCAAAGAACACGAAACCCACAAAACAATTATTCGATTTTTTTAATTATTTGGCTTTAAAAACGTAGAAAAATTTATGTTTTCGGTTAAATCACTTCCGGCTTTGTTATTTACCGAGTATTATACTGTAAATTCTCTAGTAAGCTCCCCTCTCAAATAAGCCCCCCCCCCTTTTTAAAGGAAGAAACTTATTAAGCCCCCTCTCTTTTAAGCCCCCTGCCCTCCTCTCCATTCCCCTCCCTCCCCTTCCCCTCCCCTTCCCCTCCCCTCCCCTTTCAAAACTAAATTCACAGTAATGGTAAATCATACTTTAGAGACTAACACAAGTGAATCAAATGTTGAAAATACCGTGTAATTTGAACAATACATATACCATGTCATTAACATCCCTATAGATTATGTGAGACAGTCCATAGAGTAATACTTCCTTTTAATCCTGAGTTTGATGTGTTGGGATAAAGTTATCACATCATATTATATCGTGATAGCTTAGAACTCACTGCGTTTTGGCCAAATCAATGAGCCCCCCTCTCAATTAAGCTCCCCCCTCTCCAATATCTCTCCCCCCTCAACGTGCCTGAAATGAATAAGCCCCCGGGGGCTTAATAGAGGATTTACAGTAAATGTAACCAAATGTTGCCTGCTCATAATGGTTGCTGGGAAACAGTGAAATTTAATGAACATCACGTGGCACCCTCTTGGCCAATAAGAATAAAGAAAAAGGGGCTTTGTCACTTGGTGTAGAACAGTGCCTTATAACATTGAGTTTGTACATCTTTTTGAACATCAAATAAATACTTTTGGAAATCACTTATT
Organism: Anthopleura sola; assembly: GCA_023349425.1. NCBI lineage: Eukaryota > Metazoa > Cnidaria > Anthozoa > Actiniaria > Actiniidae > Anthopleura > Anthopleura sola. The sequence goes on from JALHLI010000001.1 coordinate 10,339,097, forward strand.
ACACTTCCACTTTATGTATATTCCTCTGACGTTAGGACCTCTTTACACTATCATAAGACTTCAAACAATCTCAACCCCAATAAATAGTATTTGAATTTAATAGGCAATGTGTATGAAAGCTCACAAGTCTCACAAGTCTCACAAGTCTCACAAAGCACCCTAGATCTGGAAAACTGAGTCTTGAAAAAATGGAACAAGGAAATCAAAGGACTGAAATACCTGAACTGAAAATTTTCTGTTATTTGTCTGTTGACCATTGACATACACACATTTCCATAAAAAAAAGTCAAAGAAAAAATTGTCCGATAAATTATTAGAAAATTACCAAGAAAAGTAAGGACTCGGTTTCCCATCATGCTTTGTGCTAGAAATTCGAGCTCGTGCGCATTGGTTATTGTCTTTTGTTGAGGTTGGTGCGGCTCCTGTAGGTATTCTCGATGCTACTTCTTCTTTTGTTGCCACAATTACTGCAGTTATAGTTGTTGCTGCCGTCACCATTGCTGCTTCTGGCGGCTGTTGCTTCATCTTCTTCGCCAACATGGCTACCACTTTAATGCTACTCCTGATCTGCTAGTTTTTGTCCTTCTAACTTGCTTTTTACTTTAACTTCTATCATTTAAAACGCTGCCATTTTGCTTCTTCTTCTGTTGCTATCGTAATTGCCGTTGGTAATAATATTGTCCTCTACAGACAATAAACAAGACCACTTCTAGCCTCGTTCTAGCGTTCTCTTTTCAACAGGTTCTGTCAACAGGTATACACCGGTCCGTTGATCATAGTTTCAAAAATTAGAGAATTTATTTTCATGGGCATTTCAGCCAAACAAATCAACAAAAAAATATATTTTTATCATCTTGTTTTTGAAATAACTTGTTGGAAATGTTATAAGATGGACTCGTGCGTCCGCTTATATCGTTAGCTGTTTTAAAACTTTAGTTATAGATCTAAACTAAGCTGTTGTTGGTACAAAATCATTTGTCATCTTTCATGGTGTATAATTTCATATCGTATTTCTTTTCGTCATATTTAAACCAGATATCCAGTCATTAGGACCCCAGTCCACTCATAGCCCTGCAATCATACACGACCCTCAGGTATTTAGCAATCCGTGGACACAAAGGTACCTCAAAGTAAGCCTCAGATGCATCGATCTCACAACGACTCGTCCCATCACAAATATCACTCAGTTTCTTGAGCGGATAGTTCGAGTCGAGCGGTTTACAGATATTGTTTGTCTTTGTTGAATCTGTTGTTTTGCAGATGGTAGAACTATTTCTTCCCCAGAAAGCGGATTGAATTTTGATTCCATCCTGCTCGTCGCACGACAACAACATCTTTTGGCCTTCACAGGCAAGCTCAGAAACATTTGCTCTTTTGACCCAGCCTGTGAGTTTACTTTCGTGTCCATTGATTCCAAGCAAGCACGACAAGAAACAAGCAAAAAATATCCATACTAGTCGATTCGACGTAATTCTAAATCCTTTCTCAAGCAACATCATTTTCCAGTGTCCTCAGATGATATAGTTATTGCGAAACTTCATTTCTCTTGATTGTGTCTACCAGCTTCACTCTATATTGTTTTGACATAGTTATTTAACTTCAATTGACTAACACATTACATATTTAAGAATCATAGGCAGTTGCCCTTTATGTCGCTGGTGGCCTCGTGTTACCATAGCAGCACACTAACAAATAGAATCATCCATTAATGTCCTCCTTTCAGAATCCTTCGGAATCTTCAAAAAGTGATTAGGAGTTCTCAAATACAGACAAAAAATAGAGGTTTACTGTGATATATGCACGCAGTTTTGTGTAATATTGAGATAGATACTATAATATATGGTAAAATGGCAACGAAGAAAGTAATTGCTTATTATGCGAGAAAAGTATTGAAATTGAACGCCAGATATTTGTACTCGAAAAGCGCGCACGTATATGATTTATGATTTATGATTTATATAGTGCCCTTTCTATATGGATATAATCAAAGGCGCTTTACAATCATGAGAGGTGGTCAGTATGAGGTGTAGGCACTGAGGGTGGTCACTGCCAGGGTTTCTTTACGTCCTCAGGGTTTTTTAACTTGTCATCCGAGCCACTTGAAAGTCTAACCGTTTGTAGATGTAATTACAAAAGCAGCACTTTCTCCACAGTTATTTTAAGACCCTGAGTGTTGGTCCGGCCGGGACTCGAACCATGAGCTCCCGCACGATAGCTCAACCAACTAAGCCAACCGTATAATCATGCATCCTTTCGATACCACAAGGTATAGAAGTCTTGAAATACTGTAAACCCCAATTGAGGTATTGATAATTTACTACACCTTACGAAAACCAAAGGAATTTTTCTTCCACTTTCCAGCATTCGTGACATGCGTACAATAAAATATAAACGATGCGCAAAGACATTTTAGTGTTGCGCAACAACATTCCATATCTGCGCAATAGTTGTGCAGCACAATTTGTCACTTTCATGAAATTTGAAAGTTGAAAGAAAATTATTTCAACACTCTGATGTATGTTTTCATTATAAAACACTGCCTATTATTTACATAGAATCGGCTAAGTTTTTCTACAAAAAAAATCTGTTTTAGAGCTACATCAAAAATTTACTAAGAAATTATGATAAACAGTGATGTTTTAAAATCATGAAACGCCAGCACAAAAATGTTTAAAAATGTCGAATTCTAGGTTTTGCTTTTTGATATTGAATATGCCATACAAACATCGCCATTCATTTAAAACTTCTCTTACTTAATGTGTTTGATGAAACCAGTGAAGTTGGAGTTCTCTGAACTAGCGGATAACGTCCGTTTGACTCAAGATTAGCAAACTCAAAATAAACGTCACGTTCAACTGTTGACAAGATAAGGGAAAATGATTCTTATTTTCGTGTCCAAAATCTAACAGTGATGTCCTGTTTATAGGACCATAACTCATTCTATCCTTCGTTGAATAACAACACAAACAAATCGCTAAATAGAAAATAAAAAAAACCTGAAAAATATTTCATAAGAAAACAAATATTTCACGATGAAGAAATATCTCTCTGTCAGAAATATTTTTTCAAGAAGAATGGTTTTTAAAATTTCTCGCAAGGATGTTTTTTGGGGTCAGAAGATGAACAAGAGCTCAGACCGTTTGATTCGATGTCTTGTGAAGAAACAATGACCTTAACATCAATACGACAGGTGGTTGAACTCGAAATGTCGCCCTCAGATCATAACTGTAAATAAAATGAATTCGTTCAACTGGTACAATATTGAAAATAAAACCACTTCTTTGCAGCAATAATTCTACTAACATTCCAAGATAATTCTGACTTTTTATTGCCAACAAAATCTATATGAAATTTGAGGCAGTTTTGTAATCATTTCAGAAGATTTCGGTTTTTGATTTTTGCGCATGCGTTGTTCGGAGAAGTGAGTGTGAAGCATTCCTGTAGTATTACCTCATTCAGCGTTCCGTCCTATTACTTTATGAAAACAGAATCTGCGGGGCAAGGTGGTGTCATGACTGAAAAAATATAGGATTTTCTTGATTTTTAGCCTCGAAAAATCTGGTAAGTACTACAATGATATATCTAGATTATATTCTAAGTTGTTATTCTAATATCACACGAATATATACTGGTTTTTAGTTGAAAAAGAGATCGAAACACTCCAGAAACTCCTCATCAGAACCTGCTGATATTTGCACGGATTATGATCATCGTAATGACAGGAGTCCGCCTAAAATACTTTGGGAAAATTTTGTCGAAAAGAGTATATTTTTTGCCCTAAAATCGTCAATATCTATGTGAAATATTGCTCCAATTCGTTGGAAATATTTTTCGGAAAGTTTAGCTGACTTTGTGTCGTCCCTGGGGATTGTACTACCGAGATAAGGTGAACAACTGAACATACTTTCGTAACTATCGCTTCGGGTGTCTTCATCTTTGACCTGGTTTATTGATTCTTTATCCCGCTCAAAATTTCATTCCTGAAGTTTAAATTACACGCTAAGAGAAGCGCTCTGTTTTATTCTAACTTGGATTTTTGGTTTGTTTTTCTTCCTCAAGAAACCGCAGAATTTGAAGAGCCATAAGAGAACAACGGGACAGAGGTGCCTGTGTATCATCAGGTAAATATGCTTGGAGTAAAATTATTTATCCCTCTTAATAACGCTGTAAATTTACCACATATTTCTAGATGTACCCCTTGTAAGGATACGAATATTATATATTGAATTGCCAGTGAAATAAATCTAATTCATGTTGAAAGTAAAGGAAGAAGATGATGGGGGACGCATGAATAGATTTAGTTCATGGTTAATGATTCTAGACTCGAGGTTTCTTGAACGTACTACAAAACGTCGTGATAAACCTTTTCTCTTCAGAATTTTTGCCGATTCTTTTATAGTTATTTAACTCGTTCGCAAAAACAGACCAGTGCGTTAATTTCACTTTAATATTCAATATCTGATGTTAGAATAATTTACCAGTAACATGGAAAGAAAAAAATGGGAAAAAACTAAAATAACTGAACATCATGATAAATATAGAGAAAAAAAGTGGAGAGAAAAGCTAAAATATGGAATCAAAATTCAATATGTCCAAGAGAACCTATCACCAATACTTGATTGATTAACGAGAAGCGATCATTACGGTAATTTTTGCAACAATTTCTATTTAGTTAAAGACCAGACAACTAGGCAGTGACATGATGATTTGCCTAAATAATGTGTCTATTTTTTAGTATTTCTTCAAAACTATTACTAATAACGCATCAATGTTTATTTTTTTGAAGGCAATGATGTTTGTTCGGATAGTTATCCCAACACTTATGCTCCTCTGCATAGTACATTGTAAGGTAAGAAATCTGTACTGAGATTAATTTAACTTCATTTTCCACCAATAGACTAAGCGCGTCAGAAATGATACGTACATTTCCATGTAATTTAGAGAGTTTTCTTTCTAAGTTTAATGTGCTAACTGGTCAAGAAAGACCAAAAAAAAGGATACGCTATTTTAATCTTAAAAATCTGTTCACAAAAACTAGCATATGCAAGAATGACGAACGTAAAGTTTGCATTCAAGTATATATGAGGTTATCGTTTCCTGCCATTTTAGTTTCGGTTTTTCAATGAATCAGCTCAAAATTCCAAGCCCATTAATCGAGTAATTCCCTATGCAACGAAAGCAATGTGTTCAAACTACATTCGCCTTCTCTTATGGCGGGAAATATGATATGAATTATCACGTGACTCATGCTCCTTCTTTTCTCGCCAGGTATTTCCAGACGTACCAGACAATGTACAGCTTCGTAAAGATACAGACATCAACTTAATGAAAGTTCTAGAAAGTATAGCCCCAGTGACAGCAGAGGAAGATGCATCAGTTGCCCCATCAGTAGATAATATTGAAAGATTTAGAAGAAGAGTCGAGCCGAGTAATGGACAAATTAGCGAGACAGCTCCAGCTCAGCTTGATAATGTGAATACACAATCAGGCGTAGCTGAAGAGACGAGCGGGCAGAGTGGCGAGGCTGTTCCTGCGAGTAACAAACAGGCAGAAACTCAGGTCAACAATGTACAAAGCACTCAAGCTGCACCTGCTAATAATCAGCAAGGAGGAGAAGCTGATGCCAAGAGTGAAGAGAGTGAGGACGCAGAGAGTGAAAGTGCGTCAGGCTCTGAAAGCCAGGTAGAAACTAAAAGTGGTAATATTGCATCTGCCATGAACCAGCAATCCGATGCTGCTCCCAAGTACGATCCTCGCAACCCACCCACCTCTAGCGTCGAGGGTAATGAGCCAGTCAAAGTGCCACATCCATTAACGCCTAAGTACGTACCTCAACCACCAGCTCCTCCTCCACCACAGCCACCAGCTCCACCACCGGCTCCACCAGTTATGGTTGTCACGACTATTAAACCAATACCTGATATGATTCACTATCACAATGATACTCTTGGTAAAAGTCGTTACTCCATGCAACCCAAGGTGAAACCACAATTGACTCAAGACAAAGGCTCAGGGGAAGGTTCTGGTACAATTCAAAGTAAAGGACTTAGTGCCGATGAGGCAGCTTTTGTCTCTGCTCTTCATAACGATAACGAAGCTGTTGCAGAGACTCCAAAAACTGCCTCACTTCCTGGTAGCGAGGGTGCTATTGAAGAGAAAGAAGACGATTATAGCGGAGACGAAGAATCATCTGCATCAGGCGATAGTTCCGAAGACGTTTCTACCAAAGAAAATAATTCAGATGATGACAGTGGTAGTGCGTCTGGTGATGATTCCAGCCCAGAATCTGTTTCTGACGATGGCTCTGAATCATCAGCTTCAGGAGACAAAAGAAGTGAAATTGAAGTTCAAAGTTCCTCTGGAGCCAACTTTCTTTCTGGTGACAGAGCAGAATCAGGAGATTCTGAAGATGAATCTGAGGAAGATGAGCTGCCAGGGAACACTGGCGCTATAAAGGATATCGAAAAGATTGTAAAAAATGCTCAGAAAACAGCTGACGCTGGTAAAATCAAGAAAACAGTCCAACAAGCTGTCGAAGCTAAGAATCAAGATAAGCAGCTTGAGCAGTCCACTGCTAAAGCTCCACAGAAGTCTGCGATTACAACCAAAGAGGTTGATATTACACCTGAAGGGTCTGGTATGCCACCAGCTGCTGTGACTTCACATACATTTGCTGAATCAAATGACGACGATGATGACACATCGGGTGACATTCAAGGATCAGCCTCAGGACAACTATCTGATCCTATTGATCATATTACTCGGCCTTACCATGATCCTAGTGTCATTAAAGAAGAACCTGCTGAGCCAAGACATCCAACTGAAAAAGCTACTCAAGACCAGGTCCCTAAGCCAGCTAAGGCTTCACTGAAAGGCGAAGCCTCCACTAAAGACCAAGAATCGAACCTCTTGAACTCCATAGCGGACAGTGAATCGGGTACCGGATCTGGATCTGGATCGGGTACTGATGACCTCTTCCAGTCCGATTCTGAAGAACAGTTGCCTGGAAGTGTAGGTGCCATGGGTCCAAACCTGATGACAATGAATAACTTAGCTGCATCAGGAGACAACAGTGATGCCTCTGAATCATCTGCATCTGGATCTGGCTCTGCTGAAACCACTCCTAGCTCTAATTACAAAAAGGACAATATCGCAACTGTTGCTGGGTCTGCAGTAACAGAAAGTAAGACGGAAGCATCCGGCATGGATTTGGGCTTCCCAGAAGGAGCTTCTGGATCAGGCGAGGAAATCCTTCCCGGAAGTGTTGGTAATAATGACAAAAATGAAGTGCAACCTTTAACCGGCTCTGGAGAAGAAATTACATCGGGAATTTCAACTGCTTCAGATTCTGGTTCAGGAAGCGAGACTTCTGCTGAAAGTGTGTCCTCAGCCGAAAACGTAAATGCTGAACCACAAAAGCCATCCGATTCAGACTCTGGTTCTGGTTTGGAATCCGGGTCGAGTCAAGCCAGTAAAGATCAGGAAAACGTTGATAATGTGCCAGCCGCAAGAACTGTTGTTCTTCCTACAAAGTCTGTAATGGAAGCGACAGCTTCAAATCAAACCAAAACTCTTCCCGGAAGTTTGGGTGTTGAGGATTCAATCTCTGCTTCCGGTTCCGGAATACCAGAGGGATCATCGATCGAGTCTAGTGATGCTTCCGGAGCAGGTTCTATTGAAGAACAAGAAATGCTACCACAATACAAGAAGAACCAATTGACCGAAGAATCTGTAGCCGAGACATCGGGACAAGAACCCATTGGAGACCTCGCTGGAGACGGATCCGGTGTGGCTACTACTCAAACGATATCCGGGGAAACGCAACCTGTAACAGTCAAGATGCCAACACTTAATCTTGATAAAGAGTCTGCAATTAAAGCTGCTCTGGGAAGTGTAGGGCTTAACGATGTTCCTGTGGCATTAGGGTCCGGAGTGGGATCCGCGCTTGAAATCGAAGGTTCATCTGATGCCATGGAAGGCTCGGGTGTCAGTGGTACATTAGAGTTTACCCCCGTTACTAATCCAGAGGAAGCTGTTCTTAAGGTCGCGGGTAATGCAGCCAAAAGTAATGGAGAATCTCTTCAGAGCGAAACAGAGGGATCTGCTAAGACACATAGCTCGGGAGAAAACAGGCACGATATCCCAAGCTCTGGTGACCTTGACGACGAGCCTGAACCGGATGTGGAAATTGAAGAAGAGGTAAGAATAGATCTAATTTGATTGGACATTTTTATTTCCGACCACCTGTCCTTCTCGTGCACGTGTTTGACTCTAATCCATTTTTATTATCTTCTCAAACGCTATTGGTCAAAAGAAATAATACTCAAGGGGTCGGCACCTGGTCTAAAATGGCAAACACCGCATAAGTCCAACCGTTAGAAGGATACATATATGTATATATATATATATATCATGGAGGGTCCTGTAGGGGTAAAATGGGAGCTCGGATTCGCCTTTAACTTTTCAGCTGGGAAAATGAGATTTCATGCACTGGGACTGTTATTTAGCCATTACTGGGATTGGGATTTTGCAAAATCTCTAACTCTAACTCTATAACTCGGACTGAGATTTTGCATGACTGGAACTTGGATTTCGCAAAATTTCGGGCTTGGAAATGGGTTTAGGACACTCCTTCAGGACCTTCTACATGCGTACTTAATACAAAATATGATATTTATTCACGACATATGAAAAACTCGACATGAAAAATATCGAGAGAATAATTTTTGCAATTTTTCCGGTAACAACCAAAGATTGTAGTGCTACTGGTGCAAATCTATAAATAGTATCATCATTGTTTTTCTGCAGAAGGAGGGTGAAGATGCGTGGCCCAAACTTGGCGACACCGTCGACCAACAGATGCTTGACAACTTTATGATCAGCCAGATTCTTGAACAAAACCTCACCTTGTTTTACGGAGGACTTTCAGGTCGATCAGGACCGGTAGGACCACCCGGTCCTCCGGGAGAATTAGGAGAACCGGGCGTAACTGGTGAGCCAGGACCTCCAGGTGGGGGAGGAGATATTGGAGCACCAGGGGCTGATGGTTCCCCGGGTGTAAAAGGCCCACCTGGACCTCCAGGAGCTATGGGATATAAAGGACAAAGAGGACCACCCGGTCCACCCGGAAGAACTGGAAGTCCGGGATCCCCTGGTATACCTGGAAATATGGGATATTTAGGACCTCCAGGACCTGACGCAATAATGCCGGTGGGTAATAATGTTTATATTCATTAAAAAAAATATTGTTATACCTGTTGGCACCATATCTCTTGATAACCTATTAATAAGCCATTAATAAACGATGAAAGTGATGATTTTCCGCCATTTTGAAAGGAAAACCCGACATTTACCAGAGATTATTCAAAAAACAATCTTCAGCTTCTTAAAGCAAAATAGCTTACGTTGAAATGTTTAGGGATCACATGCATGTTCGGAGAGGTTTGCACCATCACTTGCCGGCGGTCATGTTAGATGGCAGAACAATAAAATCCCTTTACTCTCGGGAATTGAATTCCCATGTAAACAATTGTATTGTTCCTGCCTTGTAACATGAATACCGTCACGTCTTACTCGGCTATTTTTGTCCTTTTTCAAATCTTTTGGACTGAGTAATTACATTTCTTCAGGCATTTTTCTTATTGTTAATTTTCAATCCGTTTTTCAGAATTGCTCCTACGTATGCGAAGGAGAAAGAACATGGTTGCAGTGCAAGCAGTACGAAATGCTCAAACTCAACCGAGTATTCTGGGGTCGTGAAGACAACCAAATTTGTCCCAACGCACCACTTGGCTTGACAGTCGACAAACCCTGTGAAACTGACCCAGAGCAAGCCATGAAAAAGGTTAATGGTCAATGCCGAAACCAACAGGCCTGCGAGATCGTAGCCTCCAATGTATTCTTCGATGAACCTAGCTGCAAGAATACTTATAAGTATTTGAAACTCTGCTACGAATGTGTCCCTGATTCGGCGAATGCTGTAGACGTCTTAACAGAAGCTGGAAAGAGGAAGAAGAGAGGAACAAAACTGGAAAGTCTTATTTCAAAAATGAGAGCAAAAGAAGAAAAAAGAATTATGGATGAGCTATGGAGACATCCATTCCGGGGAAAAACCTTTTAAGAACAATGACAGGTGATTCGTACGAATGGAAGGAAGACGTTGTTTATAATATGGAGTACACAGACAAAAGACTTTGTAAATAACTGGAAACAGACGTAGTTCCATTCCAATACCAAGATGTTTTCTTTGCCAGCATTTTGTGTCGGGATGTTAAGGGTTTACTTATAATAATTTCTTACAGAAAAATAGTTCGACGATATTCAACGACCAACTAAGTAGTTTGACAAAATAGGCTTTATTTACGTATGGAAAAAATATTCCAGCAAATTAAAATCAAGGAATTTGTGAAATATTAGAAATTTCATAAAAAATATGCCTTGATTAGATTCAGAAATTAGTTTAGTTGCACCAGGAAAAAAGTTTTTTTATGCGTGGAAAGTAATGTGACTTTCACGCTGTAGATTTCGTTTGATTGCGAAAAACATGGCGCAGCTACGGTACAGTATTGTTAACAACTGCTGACCAGTTACAGAATTCAGGGCGCAAGTCGTCCTGTAATGTACCTTTCAAACGGAATCTGCTCCACTATATTCTGTTTGTTACATATATCTTGATATCTAAATATCTTGTCCGGTTGGGAGAACCTACCACTACATATAAACTCACTCTAAAGCGAGTAACATTACATACATATAAATAAATATGAATAAATAGAAAACTGTGATTAAATACAGTTAACAAAACGAGAACATTTCTCAAAAATAAGTAAGTGGGGTTAGTGAGAATCCCAATGCATCTTCAATAATCTGTTTATTTGTAAATAAGTTTCGTGGTAGTGACGTCATTGTTAAGTCATTAATAAGTTGAGTGAGAAGTGTTCGTCACGTGATATGTAACTATGGAAACAGTTCCTTATATGGTTTGTGAACGAGGGTATTCGTATCGACGAATTTCTTAGAATAAAGGTTTTCTAAGTCTATATTGTCATGTTCTCTCGAATTCAGTAAACCATTTCTTTTAATAGTCCCTTTCACAGTTCCCGGCCTGCGCCGTCTTGAAAGGTAGCCGTGCCTTTGCATTGAAGCGAGACAAAACGAGCTTGCAATGCAAAGGAAGAGACATGTGAAAGATGTCCAAGGTGTTAAAAAAGGTCTCTATCATGGGGAGCTCACTTTTTCGTCTCGTTTCAATGCAAAGGCCAAGTTGCCTTTCAAGATGGCGTAGGGAACTCGGAAGGGGACTATTGTAGCGAAGGAAGGGGGCGCGGTTCCTTTTTATAATTAAGGGAGATTTCTATTTTATTTTTTCGACACTGACATGTAAAGCCGAGTTTTTCTTTCTCTGGCGAGAATTTTCGCGCCATGACGCGAGCGCCCGCCCTCGCCTCTCCGGAATCTCTCAAGTCCACTCATATCATCTTTATAATTCTTCCTCCTCTTGCCTCCTAAGCTACTAGCAATGAATATTCCAATAAAATATAGGTATTTAATAAAAGATATCTTGTCCGATCAATTTGCACCATCTACTTTATTACTCTTAGTGGTTTCCAAGAAGGTTTACAACATTTACTTTTTTTCAGGTTGACTTTTCCTTAACCTTAAGGCTATCCGTACCAGAAGGCGCATAAGGCTATTACAGCCGCTTGACTTTTGCTCAGTTTTATTACCTTACATTATTCCATTTTTATGCCATTATTTACTAGTTTATCTATGGATTCATTTATTTTGTGCATACAGCACAAGTGAATTCTCTTCCCGCGATATATCTACTGCAGGAAAGAGCACCACCACACTTGCCTTCCACGTTATACCACAGGGCACCTCCAATATTGGCTTGGGTGCCTGGCACAGCTTCTGCATTTTCATCAACACAAATGTAATCAGATGCATGCCTATTATCATGATGCGCAGCCATCAGGTAACCATGGTACTCGGTTGTCCATCCCGCGGGACAATCGTACTTCGCAGGAATCATCATCTTGGCACCTCGAGTTTGAACATGACACACAGCACAAGGAGGGTCGTAGTTGTGGAGATTACCCGGAAATGGATTGAGATAGGGTAATTCGTATTCTGAAGCGTACACAAAGGCAGTGTTCTGGAAACCACTTCTGTAGAGTTTGTATTTCGGACTTTCAGGCATACACAGATGGTTACCTCCTCCACCTCGATGTGTATAGTGTCCACCCCCAGCTACACCTATTCATAAGATTGATAGACCAAAGGCTTAGAGCAGATTGCAAAATATGAATCATGAACCAGATTTTAGAGTTGGACAGCAGCAAATTCGCAAGACGTCGACTATCCCAAGTGCCTTCGCATATTTAGTTTTCAAACATTTCGAAAGTATCATTTTTACTTTTTTGCTTCGTTTCGAACAACGTCCCTTATGATAAGATACTTTAAAATATGGTTTATAACGCAGGAATGTAGGTATTTCAACCACATTGGCAAATGAATATAAGCATAGCCAAGTATAGGAGATCAGTGTAACAAAATCTAAAGTGCTCCAAAGTACGCGGCTAATATTTGATATTTATTGATGACCTGAACAAAGACAATCGATGGCGCGAAGGGGTACATTCTTGTCATTTCAGTTTATATTTATTTGCAGATCAGTTTTCTGCAAATTTATACATTTATAATTCAATATTGGTAGGTCGTTTAAATTTATTCACGATAGACTTACATCTAAAAATCTGTTACTTTGTAAACCAATCCTTATACATGGTATTACAGTGCAAGTCTTTATCTACACATCTTTACCTTTATAGACAAGTGAAGCACCCGGAGGACACGTGGTTCTGCCCCATCGTACATACTGTACCCCTCCTGGTCCTGGTGGTCCTCGCTTGCCATTCGTTCCTGGTCTACCGATCTTACCAATCGCACCTATTGATGTCATAAAAGACAGATTTCAGTACATTTGTCCTCCAAGTCTCGAAGGGCTCAGGTAACTGCGTTATCAATTTTTTTCTATCAATTTCTCGTTCCTATCATTCCAGCTTTAAAAACTTGTTTATTTGCGCATATATAGTGATAGATAGTTTCAAACTTTGCCAAAATAGTCAAGGGAATGATACGAGGCCTATAAAATGAAAAACCCCTATGGCCAAGTGGTAAAAGATTCGGTTGATTCACATATTTTCAGTCGAGATGTTAAAGTGGTCATCTAGAATGGCCTGCATGTAAATGTATTGTATTTTAACCTGGGCTTCCTGGGATTCCATCACGACCATCTCTGCCTGGAATAGAAGGAAAATGGTCATCATTTGCATTTATGATGCAGCTCAGAATGATAAATAGTCCATGCTGAATCGTAGTATTCAATTTGTAATAATAATAATAATAATAATAGTAATAATAATAGTAATAATTATTTTACGAAGTGATTTACAGAAGTGTCCTCAGTAAAAGAATAGAGACATATGAAAATAAAAACGTATATATAAAATGTCAAGTATAAAATTAAAATTAAAGTATAATATATATTAACATATATATAAAAGTTAATAGAGTGGTTTCCATGAACCCAAGAAGTAGAGTTTATCTGTGATATGGTGAGCATGAAGTAAGACCAAATTGGCGTGTGTGTGTGAGAGAGAGGGTAGAAAATTTGATCTAGAGTGCAATAATGCTTAAAAAAGGCTAATAAACATGGGTTTATGAAAATCACTCTACTAGAATGTTTTTCTGAGAAAATATAATTCAAAGATTACTAAAACATTACTTTACGAAGGCCTTGTTTTGTAGCAACTACCAGTTGCCTGTCACATATATGAACACATATACTAATACAATTATAATTAAATATAAACTCCTTCTTGTTCTTATTAAAATATATTCTTAAAACAAAAAGAAAAAATGAAAAAAATATTTTCTCACCTCGAAAGTACTGGATTCTTTCAGATTCCAAAAACTTCATTCTAAAATAGAAGGAGTCCACAATTTAATGACAAGGTTTTAAATAAAAAATAGATAAAGAACAAGTCATCCATAGTTTGTTTAATTCTCCCATACCAAAATAGAACAGAAAAATATTCGCCCAGGAACTATTTAGCACAACTATGAACCAGTATCATATTTAAGCTTCTCTGTCATTCAAATGTCTTAATGGACAAAAACATGTTTGGTTCACTTCTTCAAACTCTTATATCTCTTCAAAGCGAACGGTGACCCCTTTCATATACTTAAAGAAATGCTCTTTCATATAGTTAAACAAATGCTAAAGATGTGCATTCACGCAGTTTTTCCAAAAAAATGAAATTTGTTTATCGCACCGAAAATCGTAATTTTCTGCGTTATCTCGACCCGCGAGAACGACAAAAAGCGACAGTTTTGTTCCAGATGTATTTTGTTTTTCCCTCAAAAAAGAGTGTTAGTTTTAATTCCTCATACAAAGAAAAGAACCCTTTTGAAAACATGTTATTAGTTGCAAATACATTCTGATATACTCTTCCCCCTAGAATCCGTAATTTTTTCACCAAATTTATTTTTTGTTTTCACCATTTGATGTAGCTCACGATAGGTGCCGAAATGATCGACTCCGAAGTCATTTTACTCGCAGGATTGCACGGTGACTCCCTATTTTTTGGGGCTTATTTTGTGTGTTTTATATTGGTGTATCAACTGGCAAAGTTTCAGAAAATTGATATTTACTTCGCATTTGTCCGCGAACGTGCAGTTTTTGATCAGTCTCTGTCATATGTATTCGATTTTTGAAATATTTTTTTATTAATGATGACTTGAATTTTGGGATACTAAAGGTTAAGAGCCTGTCCATGAGAGGACCAGGCAGACGTGATACATGCCATCTCTCCGATTTCAATGAAACTTGGCACAAAGAAAGGCTTCACTCAAAAACTCAACATGCCAAAATATTTCGAAATTCGGAATTATCCGGGGGGAGTTAGACCACCCCCCCTGCTTTTTTTCCAAAAATCTCAAAAAATTCACCCTGCAAAATGGAAAAAGTGAAGACCTCCCAAACTCTTAGAATTCAACAGATTTTATTTTGGCTGGACATGAGTATACTTACATCTTTTGTCAATCCATGACAGGAGTTTGCAGTGGTTTGATTGAAGCCTTGTCAATCAGCAAACGTTAATAATTAACCCTATAAAATAACATGCCAAAATAGGCCAATTTGATGACCAAATATCTCCAATGGCCAAGGCTATATACAAATGACAACACCATCACCGTTTAACTCTATGGTTGGTCTAAGGAATTCAAGAATAAAATTATTGGGACCTCTTAATTTCTTTGCGCAGGCCATGCTTGAAACCTGTCATTGAGAGCAATAATATTTTCTCCAAATCGTCAAAATACGATGGCAAGATGAGAAGTTTGGTGCATTTCCAACCGTTTTTTCCAGCTCTTTTGCATGTTAACTTAATCATTGGACTCCCTGAGAGGTTCAAAAATAGTGAAACTCCGATATAATTAGAGATAAGGCCAATTTTTTTCGAAAAACAGCGTCAACTTATCACTTTGTAAATGATGATTCTTCCGAAAAAGCCCGATATTTTCGATTTCTAAGTAGATAAATGAAATCGTTGAATATATGCCATAACTTAGCATTATAATAAAGATTTGTATTACATTTATTCTAAATTTTGGTCGGCGGATGAAGGGTTGACAAGTACAGGTGAGTGAAAATCTACGCTTACGTGACAATGTTGACATTATGCATTTTGATGACATTTGGCTTCGCATAACAATATCAAGAACGGCTTTCTAAAATTGTATAGTGGATTACTTCAGTAACATGGAAGCTGTTCTCTTGGATCAACTATGTATCAATCAATGAAAGTTTCTATACTTACATCAGGCCCTCTTGCAGTGTGCTAAAGTGGCTGCTGTATTTCAAAGGACCGTCGGTCGTTCGATAGTCTTATAGCGAAGCATTCCTTTCGGCGAAGTGCAAAACAACACAAAATTTGATGAATATACACATTATATATCTTCCTCTTTACTAACTAAGAAAATTACCGACCATTATATTCCTAGATTGCTACGGTATACTTTGCTTTGCTATAAAATCCGAGCAAAATTCGAGCATCTCATGGCGTGACTGAGCCTGTGGTCAGCGGACGTCACACAGGAAACCCGCCGGTCAATGTGCATAAAAATCGCTTGTTATAGGGAAAACACGTGAGTTAGACTTAATGCATTTTAATGCATTTTAAAGCAATGTCTCAACTGTTATGTTCATTTGCAAGGCATTGTACTATTCAATGTAGTCTTTCATCTAGACAGTATCGAGGAGAACAAAATGTAATTGAGCTTCGCCCTCTGATTTCATGTTCTAGCAATCCTCATCTTAGACAATTGAAAGTTGCCCAAGGAAGCGTTTCCTCTGAAAAGGAGCTAATGCTTGATGAAGACGGCACTGATCATGACTTAACAATTTTGCCCAAAACACCGAGATGCAGGTAATTGGAAATACGTCTGATTTGTATTCTAACTACAAGGTATCAGGCTTTCTTTTGGTTAATTGATTTACCGTGAATCCTCTATTAAGTCCCCCGGGGGGCTTATTTATTGCAGGCACGTTTGAGAGGGGGGCTTATTTGAGAGGGGGGCGTATTTGAAAGGGGGTTAATTGGAGAAGGGGGACTTAAAAGAGAGGGGGACTTAATAAATTTCTCCCTTTAAAAGGGGGGGGGGGGCGTATTTGAGGAGGGGCTTAATAGTGGATTTACGGTATATTTTCCTGAAAAGGCAACTCTGCTCTTTATGGGTTTCCTGTAGTTTGAGATCGGCCTGGTTTCTTTTTCTTCACACGGGGTCCCTGTGTTCTAAATAAATCTAACCCCGTCTTACAGCCACCCTGTCAATACGTCCACGCTGATTACCTCAATTTGCCCCAGCAACTGGAGATCTCACTTATGATGCGATTTTTGCACTTATACAAGATAACCCATGGCGCAGAATGGCTATTGTTTCATGGACATTTCTCGTTAAGAAGATTTTAACTCAGTTATGATTATTGAATATTCATATGATACTGAGCTTATCGGTGATTGGTCAGGTATTTGGACTCTGGGGAATTTGGCTTTCCTTAACATGATGCCAATCAAAACTGAAATTTATGCAGATGTCAATCAAAATGACGTTGAAGCCAGTTTAGGTTTACATACCTGTCAATCATAAAGTATTACAAAAAAATGCTTAATTAGTTGAAAAAAGAAAAGCATTAATTTAAAAAAACCGATAGATGCAACACAGTGTTGTAAGCGAACGTAATAATGAAGCATTCTGTTTGTCAAAGCGCGAGGTTTGTTACGACAACCACCTTTACTCTAGTCGGACATAAACTTTACACCTCACTAAAAAAAATTTTAACTTTGATAATTTTGGACCCTGTGTGAAGAAAAAGAAACCAGGCCGATCTCAAACTACAGGAAACCCATAAAGAGCAGAGTTGCCTTTTCAGGAAAATATACCGTAAATCCACTATTAAGCCCCTCCTCAAATACTCCCCCTCTCTAATATACGCCCCCCCCCCCCTTTTAAAGGGAGAAATTTATTAAGTCCCCCTCTCTTTTAAGTCCCCCTTCTCCAATTAACCCCCTTTCAAATACGCCCCCCTCTCAAACGTGCCTGCAATAAATAAGCCCCCCGGGGGACTTAATAGAGGATTCACGGTAAATCAATTAACCAAAAGAAAGCCTGATACCTTGTAGTTAGAATACAAACCAGACGTATTTCCAATTACCTGCATCTCGGTGTTTTGGGCAAAATTGTTAAGTCATGATCAGTGCCGTCTTCATCAAGCATTAGCTCCTTTTCAGAGGAAACGCTTCCTTGGGCAACTTTCAATTGTCTAAGATGAGGATTGCTAGAACATGAAATCAGAGGGCGAAGCTCAATTACATTTTGTTCTCCTCGATACTGTCTAGATGAAAGACTACATTGAATAGTACAATGCCTTGCAAATGAACATAACAGTTGAGACATTGCTTTAAAATGCATTAAAATGCATTAAGTCTAACTCACGTGTTTTCCCTATAACAAGCGATTTTTATGCACATTGACCGGCGGGTTTCCTGTGTGACGTCCGCTGACCACAGGCTCAGTCACGCCATGAGATGCTCGAATTTTGCTCGGATTTTATAGCAAAGCAAAGTATACCGTAGCAATCTAGGAATATAATGGTCGGTAATTTTCTTAGTTAGTAAAGAGGAAGATATATAATGTGTATATTCATCAAATTTTGTGTTGTTTTGCACTTCGCCGAAAGGAATGCTTCGCTATAAGACTATCGAACGACCGACGGTCCTTTGAAATACAGCAGCCACTTTAGCACACTGCAAGAGGGCCTGATGTAAGTATAGAAACTTTCATTGATTGATACATAGTTGATCCAAGAGAACAGCTTCCATGTTACTGAAGTAATCCACTATACAATTTTAGAAAGCCGTTCTTGATATTGTTATGCGAAGCCAAATGTCATCAAAATGCATAATGTCAACATTGTCACGTAAGCGTAGATTTTCACTCACCTGTACTTGTCAACCCTTCATCCGCCGACCAAAATTTAGAATAAATGTAATACAAATCTTTATTATAATGCTAAGTTATGGCATATAGTCAACGATTTCATTTATCTACTTAGAAATCGAAAATATCGGGCTTTTTCGGAAGAATCATCATTTACAAAGTGATAAGTTGACGCTGTTTTTCGAAAAAAATTGGCCTTATCTCTAATTATATCGGAGTTTCACTATTTTTGAACCTCTCAGGGAGTCCAATGATTAAGTTAACATGCAAAAGAGCTGGAAAAACGGTTGGAAATGCACCAAACTTCTCATCTTGCCATCGTATTTTGACGATTTGGAGAAAATATTATTGCTCTCAATGACAGGTTTCAAGCATGGCCTGCGCAAAGAAATTAAGAGGTCCCAATAATTTTATTCTTGAATTCCTTAGACCAACCATAGAGTTAAACGGTGATGGTGTTGTCATTTGTATATAGCCTTGGCCATTGGAGATATTTGGTCATCAAATTGGCCTATTTTGGCATGTTATTTTATAGGGTTAATTATTAACGTTTGCTGATTGACAAGGCTTCAATCAAACCACTGCAAACTCCTGTCATGGATTGACAAAAGATGTAAGTATACTCATGTCCAGCCAAAATAAAATCTGTTGAATTCTAAGAGTTTGGGAGGTCTTCACTTTTTCCATTTTGCAGGGTGAATTTTTTGAGATTTTTGGAAAAAAAGCAGGGGGGGGTGGTCTAACTCCCCCCGGATAATTCCGAATTTCGAAATATTTTGGCATGTTGAGTTTTTGAGTGAAGCCTTTCTTTGTGCCAAGTTTCATTGAAATCGGAGAGATGGCATGTATCACGTCTGCCTGGTCCTCTCATGGACAGGCTCTTAATTATAACTTTTTCTAAATTCTCAAAAATAATATAACTTAATTAAAAAGCCTTCTAAATTCGTCAACTGAAACAATACCTTTTTTGCAAAGTGGCCACAATCTTGATGAGATCTGACAGAGTCTTTGCCTGTGCTCTTTTCTCGGGACTTTCATCTTGCACATCACTGGCCCCTGCACCATGAATCACTAGAAGAGAAATCAATGCGAAAAACAGCACTTGATTTTGAAAAAACATCATGGATTATATGGAGAACAACCGTGGTAGAACGGTGCTCAAATCGTTCCACGACTTCCACTAAGCATAGAGGTTTGTTTTGCAATGTCTCTGAAGATTTCGTTGTAACACGAATTTCTTGATAAAACAAGAACTCAGCATCGAAAATGCATTTCTAGATTGTCGTTTTTGACAGATTTGTCTCGTTATGCCAATCTTTATTGAGATCTTTATTCAATCGTTTTGAATTAGACAAATAGGAAAATAATCATTTAAATGCTAGACAGATTAGAGTGGTTTTACTTAACCCATGAAACAATTAGTAGACTAAGAGGTTAGTAGATATTATTTCCATTGTTTTCTTTTGTGTCTATTCCAATTTGTAAATTTTGTTTCACGGGTAAATTAAAATCACTGTTGAAGATGGCAGAAAACCACCTTTTCCTCAAGCATTGTCGTTATCTTCTTCAGATTTCTCCCTTTAAATTTTATTAGATGTTTTTTTTTTTGGCTCAGATGAGTTACATTTATATGACTCCCTGTTTCCAGAGGCACTTGTCAAGTTTACTAGCTTTCTTGCCAGTCGTCATTATAACAAGGACGTTTAAGAAAAGAAAAACAGTAAACCAGCATGTCTAGCCATAATGTAGCAAGTACATATCTTTTGATATAAATACAGAATATTTTATTTTACTTTTATCCTTCAATTTTAAAAAGGTAATGTGTTATTCCCCATGTAACATTTAGGTAACTAGAAACTCTCCTTGAAACAAGTTTTAGAACAATTACAAAAAAGATGTATACCTCACAACAGTCGACTCTACATCTCTAAACCCGATTTGTTTGCATAACATAGACTGAAAGATGTCATTTTTCTACTGAAACCTCGTACTATTCAACCTCGAGTGGTTCTTCACCATCTCCTTTATTATACCTCTAATAAACTAATTTTTTGTACTAGCTTATATAACAATGATGATAAAAAACACTGAAGAGGCGACTAAAATCTACCAATGATCAGAAATACAGGAAAAGAGAATCGATGTTGTTATGGCAACGAAGTGGTACGATTAATCGATATGCGAAACACACACACACAAACAAAGTATATGATATATTTAAAGCTACTTTTTCCGCGATACAAGCTAATTCGTCAAAAATATTTTATCGTTTGCGCGGGATCCCTGTGGTATTAAACTTTGGGCTTCCTTTGTCGAATACCAGGTTACTAAGCCAAATTCAAGATGGTGGAAAGTTTGAAATATTTCCTCGCTACAATATGTGCAAGTTATCATTCAAATTTTCGAGAATTTACAGCTTTAAATAGCAGAAAATTCACCAAAAAAAGGATTTACGTTCACTTCCAAATAAAGTAATATTCTCAAATATGGATATAGAGTTGTAGAGCGAGCGAAAGACAATCTTATTCAAGTTAGTAAGTCCTTATTCGTCCATCTGTTGGTTAACAGCCACGCGAAGATTATATTATACAAAGGAAGTACTGTAAATATTATCATAATTCGTTTAGCTTGTCTTAAACCTTAATCTGTGAGTTTACCTTGCGCTAACTTGGATAAACTTAGAGATTGTTTCAGGGTTCGGATCTGTAAGTTAGCCGGCGTGCTTGACTTAAATAGATCAACCCAGAGGTTGTTTCAGGATTCAATCTGTGACTTTGCCATGCTTTGACTTTATAGATCAGCCCAGAGCTTGTTTCCAGCATGGTAAATTGGATTTTTTTTTGTCAAAACAAAATGGCCCTAATCTTGGTATCCACCTCTATGCTATGTAACCTTATGAGAATCAGCTCTTTTATATGTCAATACCCACTGAAATGAATAAATGAACACATTCTTCAATGCACGTTATTTATTCCTTCTTATCTATTATCTAAAATCCACAATAAAATGTTTAATTTTAAGCCGCTCAAAATATTTATCTTTTATCTAAATGCTCCAATTAACTCATTAACAATACATAGCAAGATTCCCTTAACTTAAGTTACCATTTTTCTACAATACTTAGGTTACTCATCATCATGAATGACGAATCCGTTGTTGGTCTACTTGGTACACACTGCGCATGTCAGTTCACGACCAGCTACATATGGTCTACAGGGCAACAATCCGCATTTTCCTTCAACTGGGTACAACAGTACTCCGTGATGGCCTGTACTACTTCCTGTAACGTACTCAGCATCCTTGTCTACGCAGATAAACTCTGTGGGATGCGGTTGACTGTAGTGTTCGGTCATCAGGTATCCCCAGTACTCTCTTGTCCATCCCGCGGGACACAAGTAAGTGGCAGGGATCATAATCTCAGTGCTTCTTGTGGGGACATGGCAAACAGCGCATGGGGCGTCGTGATGGTACAGGTTAGTCTTGGTGAGTGGATTCTGATATTTTCGTTCATATTCTGCACCGTACATATACCCGGCCTCCTGGTGGCCACTGGTATACCTCACGTACCGGGGGGTCTCAGGAAGACAGACATAGTTCGTACCTCCACCTGTGTGAGTATAGTGTTCACCTCCAATACGACCTTCAATTAAAATAATTAGATAATTTTTTTTAAATTCTAGAATTTTTAGGATTCTAGCTAACTCCCTAGTTGAGCTATTTTTATATTCATGCGGCCAAGACGACCTAAAGACGTCTTGGATTTTGGCTTGGATTAACAACAAAAACAACAATAAGTGAAACCGTTGGAAATATGATAGTTGACGGAAGTAGAAAGCTGGAATGTTTGGTCTTGTGGTTATCAAAATCTACAATAAAAATTGTTACCTTTGTAGACAAGAGAAGCTCCTCCCCTGCACGTTGTTTTTCCCCATCGAACATAGGCTACCCCTCCTGGTCCACGATCACCTTTCGGTCCAGTTGGTCCTCGCTGGCCATTGCTTCCTGTTCTGCCCGTTGTACCAGTTGCACCTATTGTTATCAAGATATTATTGAGATGTGATAGAATTCCATATATTTTTAAGGCCAGTTTACATGAAGCCACCCAAATACTAGGCTAACCCTTTAGGTGTCCCCTGGTGAACGAAAATAAAGGGACTGTCGTCACAGGCACTGGGGTCACCCAATCTCCCTGTAGTTAAGAAATAGCGAATAAAGTAAAATAGTTTTATTCCCCGTAAGGCCGGTACAGGAGACGAGTGAGAACTAGTGTTATTATTTTTTCTATTTTATGCTTACCTCTTGGTCCTGGTGCACCGTTCTTGCCATCACGACCATCTTTGCACGTTAAGCATTTACCTAAAAACATACGCAGTATATATTTTCTAATTAATATGTAACTTTAAAAACTCCTGAATATTTAATGAGGAGAGCACATGGAGGAGGTTTTAAATCTGATGAAATATCATCTTCATTTCCATAAACTTTAACTAGGATTTTCTCTGCCAAACTTGGTTCATTCGTAAAAAAATCAGTGGAACATGTGAATATACACCAAGAGGTTTTTTAAGCTGATTAATAAACTCGCAGATCGTGTTTTATTGGGTCTAAAACCATTCGGCTTCGCCTCGTGTTTTGAACCCAATAAAACACTCCTGCTCGTATATTAAACAGTACGTAACTGTCTTCTGTTCAGTGTTAACAAATAAGTTTTCAATCATGTTTTTCCTCTTTTTCTTTCACCTGGTATTCCTGGCAACCCATCACGACCGTCTCTGCCTGAAGCAAACAAAATATAGAATAAACACATGATATATACGATATTTTTGAAGACATTCACATTTTTATTTGCGTAATCATGATAACTGTATACAAACAAATGTTTTTCGAGCACCTTACCTCTAAGAAAATGAATTCTTCTTGATTCAAGATGATAGACTCTGGAAAAGAAGCAAAATACAATAAAAGCGTCTTGTTTCTCTTTAAACGACTACCGAAAGATAACCGCAGATCTCTCGACTGCTGGCTCGTTTATGGGTGCCTGTACATTGGGGCTCAGGACAGAAAATAAACTATATGCTCCCTCTGGAAAAGAAGGCAAATTACAATAATTGAGTCTCATTTTCTCGAATGAAAAATAACTACTAGTGTATATTGATATATGTGGTCCAAAAAACCGTCAGCTATAAATGGTGTTGGCTGCCGTAAAAAAAAGAAACGTTTTTCATTCATTTATCTTGTATTAATAGCTTAGCCTTTCCTTTTAGCACTTTTGATTATACTAAAAATTCTTATTTCAAATATTTCACCTTTTAATTCAATTCGTTTCGAAAGAAATTAATGAAAACGAAGTATTCTAGTTGGCGACCTCTTAGTACACACTATCTTGACAAATTTTGATAATTTATATTAGTCTTATATATTCTAATTTCAAAATGCTTTACCTCAGTTAAAGTACTTTTTGGGCATGGTTATTGATCATGACAAAGCTAGTAAGCAGTTTGAAACAATTTCAAGTACAGTTTTTTTATAGATCTTTAGAAAAGAAGCTAGTAGGTTATGATCTTAAAAGAAAAGCAATTAATTTAATTTTAAAGAAGTTATAATTCACACATTGATATTTTGTGTTCAATCCCCTACCTTCGTTGTAGCTGCTTCAAAAGTGTTAGTATGCTCGTCAGAGTCTTTGACTGTGCCTGAATCCTTTTTTCTAGAGGAACATCTTCATCTTGGTTCTGAATTGTCCCTGTTACATCACAAACCGCCAAGAGAGGAATCACTACCAACACCAAAACCTTAAGTAACGATCCTGTTAAGAACGATAGCACTCAACGGCAACGCATGTGCAGTGAGGATGGCTATAATTGGCTTAAATAATTAATTTTACGCTCTCTGATTGGCTGAATAACGTATTCATCGAAATTTACACGGAAAAACCCCGAAAAAATCCCGAAGAACCATATCATTTCCGTAGGCTACATCGGAGCTATTGTCTGTGAAATATTCAGTCCAATCGTATGTGGGGAACCGTCGGAATCTGTTCGCAACATTCTCACGCCTCCACACTTGTAAGTCGCCATTGGTAAAAAACTGATCCTGACTCTAAGTTCATATATATAGTTTCAAATAATGGCTCCATTTGTTGTTTTCTGAGAATTTCTTTTGCTGTAAAATTGTTGGATAACTTGCGCCAGTGTGTATGGGAAGAGATTAAAGGCGAAATGCCATTGGTTTCTACGAATTGTAGCTTTTTAAGTCATGACGTGTGGCATCATGGAAACGTGGACTCGGCTCGACTCGAGTATTATATATTTATTTCTTTATTTATTTTTACTTGGTTTTGTTGGATTATAGAAATAGTTCCCCGATGTAGTCGTGATTAACATCTCGTCCATAGGCAAGGCAGCCGATGATATAAAACTCAGCCATCGCACGAGCTATTCGGTTTTCTATAGCAATCTGCTGAAAGGTCTTTCCCGTGTTGACCTCCTTCGCAACATGAACTTTCTTTGCTGAAAGCTTTGGCTGGCCGTATAGTCGACACAACCGCGTTTTCTCACTGGACGATAGATATAAAAATAAGTTATTTTACAACCACTTTATGGTAATATTTAGGATAGTATTTACGCGTGATTCTATTGAAGTAGTCGTAAAGTAACATATTTGTATATTTACTGCAGTATTATCTTCGGTTAAGCGTACGTGATTTGATTCTCACGAAGAGAAATTAGATCTTGATGGTCGTTTATTAAAAGCGAAGAGTAAGAAACGTTGAAAACCAGTTACTAAAAACAGAAGTAAAACTTTAAAATATCAGAGTAAAATCAGTGGCGTAAAAGCTGACCTTTCTGACATGATTTCAGCGGACATATTTTTAAATCCGCTTTTACCGTAGAGATCATATTTTTCGAGGTGTTACTTGTTCCAAAGCGATCCAATTAGAGTCCAGTTGTGGACACTGATGTCAAATAAAAACAACGCAACAATGAACAGACACCATGTTATTCCGAAAATCCTCTCATAAAAGATGTTCCCCACATAGAAAGTGCTTCAAACTTACATATATTATAAATCATGGAGAATCAAGTTTGTTCTCCATCTTTTACAGATTTTATCGAACGTATATACGAGCAAGAGCCAATATTCATTTGAATTTGGCGCTTTTCGACTATGCTCCAATAAGATATAGAGGATATAATTCAATTAACACTTTCTTGCCAAACATTTTAACGGCTGCCCTTGCCGCAGGCCTATTGTTCTTGCTATCGTTCTTAACAGGATCGTTACTTAAACAAGGCCATCTAGAAATGGTAAGTAGGCTGAATTATGAGAAGAACAACAACTTGTTTGTAGACCTGAGCTGCTCTGAACTCTTTCTACTGTTGTTAGACATTTTCGGCGTCAGGATCATTGCGCTACACGAGATTTTTCATGCTAAAACGAGAACTTATCACTGAGTTCCCCTTTCTCGTATGTTCTATGAACCATTGTATCTCTAGCATATGCCAATCAAATGCAAATAGCAATTCAAAAACACTGTGGGCCCAACAAGTATAACGTTTTTCTAATATCTCAATGGCGTTTTTATTCTTTTCTTATAATAAATGTTCGATTAGTAAAGAAATCGGTTACAGATCGGAATCAAATTAGTTGCGATGAACTGCCAAGAAAGTAGAAACATAGTACAATAAACTAGCAAGTATATAAATAGACTAGTTTTATTTAAGCAGCACTAGTATTTAACGGGGGACTAGTACTGGTACGAGAATTTGGCTGAAACTTCACAGAAATAATCTTCATAAGGGTCTAATAATCACTGGCTAAATGGGATGGGAAGTAGCTAGTATATTTTAAAAAAATCTATGAAGGTGTCACTGACGTCCTCTACTCAAAACAAAACATCGCTCCATACATTTCTAAATGATTGGTAAGATCGAAAGCAGCGTACGATGGTAAGACATACGATAGGAAAATCACTATTATAAAAACGACTGCACTGAAGAATATTGTTCATATCTAATACACTTCATCAAACACAACCAAAATCGGAAAATACTGGTAACCGCTGCTTGTCTTCCTCTGTTGAATTAGCCAACTAATTTATGATATTTTCATTTTATCTGAACATCATTGCTTCATGGAATCAAAAGTCTTATTAGAGCAATTGTGAGGATCAAAAAAGAAGAAAGGATAAGGGAAAAAACTGAAATTAATATTGTTATGGTTACCACCTTCGTGGTGTAGTTTGTCAGATCAAGAAGATTGTTTACGATAAAATGTCGCAATCAACAATCCAGTGTCAGTGGCTCCCCATTGCGCTCCAAATTTTCCGCTTTCCATTTTATCTCATACTCTTTAATAAAAGAGCTTGAGTATTCTATCAGGTTTAAAAACACGAGGCCATGCAAGTTTTTCTTTTTGGACAGGAAAAGTAGCATTGTTTTAGAAATTCTGTATTTGTTACATGGCGGAATAACAGAAACGCCCTTTGCGAAAAAGGTTCTTTCTATGGCTGAATACTGATGAGTTGAGTTCTTGTCGATTTGGCGGGAACGTTCTTCCTTTTCTTTTCTTTGATAACCACCAAGCTGCCCGTTGAGATAGGGGAATTGTTTGACCTGTGGTGATTACGAGCATTCTATGCGAAATAAGGATCCATTCATTATTTCAAGTTTTTCTGATACAGATTTGTTAACTTGGAAACTAACTGATATCTGTCTCTTCTATTGGAAAAAAATCTGTTGTCCATATACCCTTCCTCTTCAAACCCAATGATAATTACTGTCCGATCCAGTTTCGAAACCTTCGTTTCTTCTGTTAATCAACTGAATATCCCGATATGAGTCACGAGAGAAAGAAAAAAAATTTATGTTGCATGAACTTTTAATTTACAAGCCACTACAACTTGTCCTGTTGCAAGTTACAATTTCTGGTGAATACTTTTATTTAAGGTGAATTATACTTGGAAGAGGTCTTCCTCGTGTTTTAACTTAAGTCCTTCTTTCTATCTTTTATATAGTCTATCTTTGGATGTTTCTTTCTTTGTTGGGCTTTAAGGAATGCTTTTTTTACTTGGTACACACTACGCATGTCAGTTCTCGTCCCTCAACATATGGAAGACAAGGCAGGGAGTTACACGTACTTTCCACGGGATAAAGTAGAGCACCATGTCGATCAGCAATTGTCCCTGGAACTGCTTCTGCATGCTGATCAACACAAATGAAGGTTGTTGAATGGGCGTGGTGGTACTTTTCACTCATCAGATATCCATGGTACTCTCTTGTCCATCCCGCGGGACACACGTAAGTCGCAGGGATCATCATCTTGGCACTTCTTGTTTGAACGTGACACACAGCACACGGGGCCTCGTGATTATGAAGGTTTCTTGTGAATGGGTTGAAATAGTTCAGCTCGTATTCTGCACCATACATGTACGCAGTGTGCTGATAGCCAGTCCTGTATCTTCTATATCTGGGATTCTCAGGAAGGCAAACGTAATTAGAACCTCCACCTGAACGATCATGTCCACCTCCACCAGTACGACCTAAAAAGATCATAAATAAACTACTTTTATATCTGTTGATTATATAATTTCTTTAGTTGTTTTATCTTTAAGATATATTATAAAACACATCTATTTCTTTGCATATAAAATAAAATAAATTTAAAAACAGGTCCGATGGTGAACACAACGTCACCATTAATATAAAGATCCTGAATTGACGATTGACTCTCCCTCTTGCATCAATTGATTGCGACCTCGTTGAGCTAAACCCTATGTTTCTAAGCTGTTTTGTTGGAAACTATGATAAACAGCAAACACCGAAGAAGTCAGTAATGTACCTTTGTAAACAAGAGAGGCACCCCAAGGACACGTGGTTCTTCCCCATCGTACGTACTTTACTCCTCCTGGTCCACGGTCACCCTTCGATCCTCTGGCTCCTCTTGGTCCTGGTGGTCCTCGCTGGCCATTTCTTCCTGGTTTCCCAGGCTTACCTGTTTAGGAATGAGCTAATCATTTAATCATTTGTGCAAGTATATAAGGTTCTTTAACATTAGTGTTTTGTTTGGTGAGGTCTTATAAGGTGATACTTTTTGTGACTTTCCGTCACGACAATCTTTGCGTGAAATAATATGAAAGGAAATCCTTTTTGTACCTTACTGTATTCTTACCTCGAAGGAATATCATTCTTTGGGTTTCTACTTGAGCTACTCTGAAACACAGTAATCAAAGACAGGTGGAGAGAGAAACTGTTAGAACTTCACTCACGATTAACAACACGTACAGCACGTTTAATCAATTTTGTTTTCACCAAGGGTTTTCAATAGTATACCACAATATACTCTTTTAAAGACGAGCCCGTGTCATTCCTATATTCTACTATTTATAATTAACAAAGAGCTGCAAAGAACACAAAGATTCGAAAACAAGTATGGGAAAGTTTAATCGCACCTGTCCATCAGGGCAGAAAATATACTATGTGTCCCTCAGTGGAAAAGAAAGCAAATTACTTGAGTTTCATTAACAATTTATCTCATGAAGAATAACTACTGTATATGTGTATATGTTCAGCCATGAATGGCGTTGGCTACTGTAAAAAAGTAAGAAACGTTTTCATTCATTTATTGTATTAATCTCTTAGCCTTTCCCTTTAGCACTTTTAGTTATGCAAAAAAGTCTTATTTCCAATATTTCACGTTTCAGTTCAATTCGCTTCGAGCGAAATGAATTAAACAACGTATTCTAGTTGGTGGCCTCCTCGTACACCCTTAAAAGTATCTTGACATAACTTTATAATTTAGTCTTATTCTAATATCAAAATGGTTTGCCTCAGTTAAAATACTTTTTGAGCATCATTATTGACCAAGCTGGTAAGCAGTTTGAAACGATTTCAAGTATAAGTTTTGATAGATCTTTAGAAAAGAAGCTAGTACGTAATAATATTAAAAGAAAAGCAATTTAATTTGATTCAATTTCAAAGAAGTTATAATCCACATATTGATATTTTGTGTTCCATCTCCTACCTTCTTTGTAGCTGCTTCAAAAGTGCTTGCATGCTCGTCAAAGCCTTCGAATATGCCTGTATCCGTTTTTCCAGAGGAACATCTTCATCTTGGTTCTGAATTGTCCCAGTTTCATCACAAACCGCCAAGAGAGGAATCACTATCAACACCAACACCGCTACCAACACCTTAAACAAGGCCATCTAGAAACAGTAAGTAGGCTGAATTATGAGAACAACCACAACTTGTTTGTAGACCAGAGCTGATCTGAACTCTTTCTACTGCTGTTAGATCTTTTCGACGTCAGGATCATTGCGCCAGACGAAATTTTCCTGTTAAAACGAGAACTTGTCACTGAATTCCCCTTCTCGTATCTTCTATGAACCATATTATTTCTGGCATATGCCAATCAAATGCAAATAGCAATTCAAAAACACTGTGGGCCCAACGAGTATAAATTTGTTTCTAATATCTCAATGGCGTTTTAATTATTTTCTTATAATAAATGTTCGATTATTAAAGAAATCCGTACTAAATCGGAATCTTAGTCCCAGTTCTTCAAATTAGTTGCGATTAACTGCCAAGAAAGTAGAAACATATAGTACTATAAAATAGCAAGTATATAAATAGACTAGTTTTATTTAAGCAGCACTAGTATTTAACCGACGGGGGACTTAAGTACTGGTACGAGAGTCGTCCAGAATCTAATTTGGCTGAAACTTCACAGAAATAATCTTCATAAGGGTCTAATAATCACTGGCTAAATGGGATGGGAAGTAGCTAGTATAATTCAAAAAATCTATAAAGGTATCAGTGATGGCAACTACTCATAACAAAACATTGCTCCATACATTTTTTAAATGATTGGTAAGATCGAAAGCAACGCAGATGGTAAGACATACGATATGAAAATCACTACTATAGAAACGGCAACACTGAAGAATATTGTTCATATCTAATACACTTTATCAAACACAACCAAGATCGAAAAATACTTGTTAACTGCTGCTTGTCTTCCATAAAGAACTGCTCTCAAAACACTCGGTTGTTTTAACAAACACCGAACTAAGTTATCGAACAGTTTTATTGAACATAAATCTGTTTATTGGTGTCCTGCAATCAATCTTATTGAGTCAATCCTTCCTACACTAAGTTTACAGTCACCTTTCGTTGCTACGGTACGATACACATACGTAAACGACAAAGGTCAAAGGGTCATGATTCAAGAAATATGATTGGTTAATCTTAATCACCTATTGTAACTTATCAACCAATAAGGTTCAATCAGTCGACATATAACGCGATACCTTGCCGACCTCTAGCATATCCTGCCGCTCACATCAAGATGAGCATTACTAGCAACTAACGAGGGTAGCTATTACAGCTACCGAAACTGGTCTTGCACTTTCTATGATAAAACATTCACAATGTAACCGCTATGGGATTTCCTTAGATCCATGCATCTCTTACTTCCCTTCATTTTAAAATCTATTATACTACCAGCAAAAAGGATGTAGTATGTGGCAACAGTATCATACCTGCTTTGACTGCTCTTTAATTATGTAATTTAATTATTTGCCATTACGATATGTCTTTTTGCCGCTTAATCGGCTTTCTAGCCAACATAGCTTTCCTTACCAGTAGAAATAAAGTTGCTTTTTTTTAAGGATATATTTTTTGAACCCAAAATATGGTTGTCAACTAAATGCCAGCCATTGCTGTCAACCATCATATTTCAATTAAAAGGTTACGCTTTCTTTCTGGATAAGATTTTTATCAGAATCCTAACAGTTTTTATCATTGCGGCTCTTGAATTAGAGGAGTCCGCCATGATCTTCTGAACTGAAAAAATCACATGCAGTTTTTCTAGGAAAACGAACGTAGTAGGTGTGGCCGTGGCAAAATATGATATCTTTAGCCAGCTAATCTATGATATTTTCATTTTATCTGAATGTAATTGCTTCATGGAATCAAGAGTCTTACTAGAACAATTGTGGTCAGTCATAAAGAAGAAAGAAAAAGGGTAAAATTGAATCTAATATTGCTATGGTTACCGCCTTAGTGGTGAAGTTTGTCAGATCATTGCGCTCCAAATTTTCCTCTTTCCATTTTATGTATTATTTTTTTTGGAAAAGAAAAGTTATATGTAAAAAATCTGCATTTGCTTCATGTCGCGATAAAAGAAAAGCCCTTTCCGCCTAAATGATTCTTTCTATGGCCGTATACTAATGGGGAGTAGAGTTCCTATCGTTTTGCCGGGAACAATCTTCCTTTTCTTTTCTTTAATATATAACCTGCAGGACCGATTACAAGCATACTGTGCAAAATAAGGATCTCAATAGCTATTTTAAGTTTCTATGCTACAGATTTGTTTTCTTAAAAAGAATAACTCTAATACCCAACTCTTCATCTAACTGATTACTGTCTCTTATACAGGAGAAAATCTGCTGTCCATACTCCTTCCTATTCAAACCAAATGATAATTACTATTCAGTTTCCAAATCTTCGCTTCTTCTCTAACTGAACTGAATATCCCGATATGTGACGCAAGGGAAACAAACACACCAGTATTCTGTGAGCTGCATGTATGTTTAATTTACAAGCCACTACAATGGGTCCTGTTACAAGTTACAATTCCTGAAATACTTTCTTTTTCTTAAGGTGATGTTCCTTTGGAAGAGGTCTTCCTCATTATTAATTAATCAAAATGTTTTAACTTAAATCCTTATTTCTATCTATCATAGTCTTTCTTTCGAGCTTTCTTTCTTTGATGGGCTTTAAGTAACTGCTTTTACTTGGTGCACAGTGAACATGTCAGTTCTCTTCCCGCTACATATGGAAGACAAGGCAGAGAACCACACACGCCTTCCACGGGATACAGTAGGGCGCCATTTTTATCAGCATTTGTCCCCGAAACTGCTTCTGGATACTGATCGACACAAATGAAGTTTGATGAATGACGGTGGTTATAATATTCAGCCATAAGGTACCCGTGGTACTCCCGTGTCCATCCCGCGGGACAGGCGTAAGTTGCAGGGATCATCAGCTTTGCACTTCGAGTAACGTAACACACAGCACACGGGGCATCGTGATCGTGAAGGTTTCTTGTGAATGGATTGAAATGGTTCAGCTCGTATTCTGCACCATACATCAATGCAGTGTACTGATAGCCATCTTTGTACTTTCCATATCTGGGATTCTCAGGAAGACACACGTAATTAGCACCTCCGCCTGAATTAGTATAGTGCCCTCCTCCAATACGACCTAAAGTGATTATGATTTAATGGTTTATTTTTAAAATATATTATGAAATATATTCATTTCGAGATAAGAAAAGATATAAGAGCAGTCCTGAGGGTTGTACTTGCATAACTCGTTAAGCAAGTTAGGTGAACACAACGTCACCGTTACTGTAAAGCTCCTGAGTTCACGATTGACTTTTTCATTTGCATCGATTTATTTCGATTCCGTTGAGCTAACTGAAATACTATGTTCCTGGGCTATGTTGTTGGAAAATAAACAGCAAACACAGAGGAAGTCAGTAATGTACCTTTGTAAACAAGTGAAGCACCCGAAGGACACGTGGTTCTTCCCCATCGTACGTACTGTACCCCTCCTGATCCACGATAACCCCTGGGTCCTCTGCTTCCCCTGGGTCCTATCGTTCCTCTGGTTCCTCTGGGTCCTTTGGATCCTCTGCTTCCTCTCGGTCCTATGGGTCCTTGTGGTCCTTGCTGGCCATTCCTTCCTGGTCTGCCATTCGTACCTGTTTAGCGATGAGATTTTTATTCAATTGTGCAAATATATAATGTGTTGTAGAATGTTGCCTGATTGGTTGGTTCTGCATGCATGGTTATAATATTATATAGTGTTCAGTTTTTAGTAGTGAGATAAGAATGTTATATCTTTAAGCTAACTTTTACCTGGGATTCCTGGTTTCCCATCCCGACCATCTTTACCTGGAAAATATGTAAAAAAACAACATTGTGGTAAACTAACCTAACAACCTAACTCACTGGCGAGGCCAGTATCGTTTGTTCCTTAAGTACTGTACTCTTACCTCGAAGCAATATCATTCTTTGGGTTTCTAGTTGAACTACTCTGCAACACAATAATCAAACAGGTTGAGAGGTCTCTCTCTCTCTCTTTCCTGCTCTCTTTCTCTCTTTCTTGCGTTATTACTGGGATTATACCTGTGGTATACCAGTCGTAAAATACCATTGCTTCTGATTCCTGTTGGATAAAATGGACAAATTGCGCAATAGTTCCGAAGGTTCTTCAGGACCTTACCCAAGAGACCTTTGAAGGATTTGCTATAGGGTTTCCGTGTAAAGTCTGATCATTAGACCCCTTGCTGCACGTCGAAATGCAGCTCAATTTGGAGGGCAAAACAAAAGGTTCCAATTCTCAAGAGTTTCAAATTCTTTTGTTTTGCCCTCCACATTGAGCTGCATTTCGACATGCTGCAAGGGGTCTATTATAATGTGCTAGCTGTCAATCAATGCCACTATGTTGTGAAATGATTAAGAAATGGTGTAGCTAGCTTATCACTTGACAAAAATAATGTCTACGTATCCTCTATTTCATTGACCTGTAATTCAAGACGAGTCGAGTAGAAATGTTAAATAGATTCGAAATTTAAATCAGAAAACCAGGATTAATTACGCCAAAGCTTTGATGATAAAAAAAACAGGGCCTCATGTGTTAAAGAATTACGCACTTTCATTTCAAAGCTAAATACACAATGGGACTTTTGATTTCATTTAACTGCATTTAACAGGGTGGCACAGGGGGTATCGTTCACGAATCACAGACAATTTTTTCATTAATTCACGAATCACTATTTGTGATTTCTTAATTGTTTTTGGTTCTGAGGAAACTTTAAGATACATATACCTTGATTGTAAACTCTTCAGCAGTGCCATCATGTCCGTTTGATTCTGTCCTCTTTTCTCCATCTGACCGTCTGCTTGTGTTTTACTTATCTTTGCAGCACGACCCGCTGCAAGAAGAACAAGTAACACCAACAGTAAAGCCTTACACGATGCTTGAGGAACCTGAGTCATCATCTTAACCAAGGTAAGCAGCGCTAAAAACTGGACAACCGTTTTGTTGTGTAAAGCGCTGCTCTGAACTCAGTCTTCTATCGTTGAATCTTTTTTCCTCTTTTGGCAACAACATTATGATAGACGGGAATTTTCCTGTATAAAACTCGAATATAATTTCCATAAAATTATTACATGGGTACTTGCCTGAGGTAATGACGAACCCCCTCCCCTCCCGACGAAAATTTGTAAGGTATGTTTTGATGGCACATCTAATTGTAGGGATGGTTGATAAATAAATCACACGTTTGTTGCAGTTTCGAAATATAAGGGGGACCAAATTTCCCCCAGCGTACCCCCCTCAGCAGTCTCTAGCTAATGTTCTTTTGTTCATATATATTTTCACCTGTTTTGTTGGAGAACGAAACTAATTTTAGACAAAATGGCTAGAGATAGTTCAATTAAGTTCAGCCATTTTAAAAAAAAAATATTCTTGAATCATAATATTTTTCTATTGGTTCTTGTCATTTCTCCTTGTCATTTCTGTACTTCTACACGACTTTCGTGTTTTTATTTTTAATGAACAAGAGAATTTGTATCTCCCCTTTATTTTGATGTGAAGTATTTCTTTAAACAGACCATTATGTACAAAATGAAATCAGTATTTTGTGTATAAATGATTGTTTTATTCATTACTTGTCCTTGCAATTGAAACCTACTATAATATTCATATCTATTTAATATTCTGATTTCAAAACTCTTTTTTGTGCCTTATAATTCTAAACTACGTTCAGTTGGGGGTCCCAAAATTATTTCATTAGTATTTAAATGAAGACAGTTCTAAGACTTAAAACAATTAAAATAACGCGAATATTCCTGTATAGATTCATATTGTTAGCTAATAATACACTAGCTGTTTATTCGATTTAATCTTAATACAAAACCAACTGAAGACTAAAAAGAAAGGTTTGAGTCAAATGTGTCTGAAAAAAGATTTTCAGTTAAAATAAATTAGTCTTACTAAGGGATATTCAAGGAGTTTATGTTTTGCTTGTATGTTATCGGCTAATAGAACATAACGATTCATTGGATAACTATTAGCACTAATACCGTGGAATTGATATTTTACTCTAATATACATAAGTATAGAAATAATTTTTTTCTGCTGTTTTTATTTGACTATATAGTGATTATTATAAACCCGTACAGGAAAAATTACTGCTCGTTTTGTAACTGGTAAACAATGAAAATAAGATCTACTTATCTCTTTTAGTCTACTAACTATTTCAGGTTACCACTATTTTTATTTCTACTCGCTGATCGCGGATACACAATGGCGACTAATCGACCAATGTATTTTTACGTACTCTAACGATTTATTTGATGAACGGTATTTATCTGTCGCGACTTTTGTATCAATCAGCGCGTAGCAATGAAAACAGTGTTAAGCAAAACTGCTGTATTAGAGACTGACTACTTGGTTGTGTTTCATTGCTAACTCGCTCTGCTGACAAAAGGATTAGTGTTAGTTTTTTTATTGTTTAGTTTTTCCATAGTCTCGCGCTTTTCGTGTTTTATCGTTCCCCTTGTGTATTAGTGTTATAGTATATATTATGCGCATAATTAAGTTCTATTTTTTACCGTTCGCCGAGCACTGAGACACATCGTTTTGTAAGTATCCTTCGTTTTCTTTATCGTTTTTGTGTATTACTTTTCATTTAAATTACTTTGCGACTTGGCCCCCCCCTTTTTTTTTTTTTTTTTTGTATATTTAGGAACCGTTCATGTACGTTCACTTATGTTCACCGTTCACCGTTAATCGTGAAATAAAAAAATGATGAAACGCGTTCATAGTGTGTCGAGTGTGC
Organism: Anthopleura sola; assembly: GCA_023349425.1. Lineage (NCBI taxonomy): Eukaryota > Metazoa > Cnidaria > Anthozoa > Actiniaria > Actiniidae > Anthopleura > Anthopleura sola. The sequence continues at coordinate 10,375,578 of JALHLI010000001.1, forward strand.
TACTATAATTAGATTCTAAAGTCTTTTAATGAACTTTTCCTTTGATCGAAATCTGAGGTATTTTAGGAAGCACGTGTGGTGTGTGCTACTGAAGCGCTGCCTTTCACCACTGAAAACGTTGATTACAACGTTCGATTTCCATTGCGGAAATATATCTTAACATATGAGCAGTTATAGTTCTGCGTTGCCTTGGATACCACTTTAAGTTTCTTTTGTAATTATCAATTGAGAAGCTATTTACATGTAGTTATTACCAGCGTTCAGCAAAGGGAAAATACTGCCCGTCACGTCATTAGATATCAACGAGAAAGAATTAGCAAGATGAACAGCAGTAATTGATATGCTGACTGTTCAGACAGGTCGGCCGACCGACCGACATACAGACCGACAGACAGATAGACTGATGGACAAACTTGCCCGGGTTATGGTAATCGTGAACCACAGCGGGTAAGGGTTTTCCAGTTTGCACAAGCTTTGCTTTTTTCATACAATGAGACAACTTCTTGTCCGTCCTACTGGACTAAACCATTGTCTTGCATACTCCATCTTAGTTCCATCTCATGATCACTGCTCATTCCCCCTCGCTTCTTCTATTATTGAAGTCATGTATCCCCATATGAGACACAAGAATAAAACAAACAGTCTGTGAGCTTCATGTACTTTTAATTTCCAAGCTACCACAATTTGTCATGTCACAAGCTACAACTTCTGGTGGATACTTATTCTTAAGGTGAATTTTACTTGGAAGTGGTCTTCCTCATTATTAAGTAATCAAAATGTTTTAACTTAAATCCTTATTTCTATCTATTATAGTCCTTCCTTTAAGGTTTCTATCTTTGATGGGCTTTAAGCAATGCTTTACTTGGTGCACACTGCGCATGTCAATTCTCTTCCCTCGACATATGGAAGACAAGGCAGGGACCAACACGTACTTTCCACAGGATATAGCAGAGCACCATTGCGATTGGCTTTTGTTCCTGGAACTGCTTCTGCATCCTGATCAACACAAATGAAGGTTGTTGAATGTGCATGGTAGTACTTTTCACTCATCAGATATCCATGGTACTCCCGTGTCCATCCCGCGGGACACGCGTAAGTCGCAGGGATCATCATCTTGGCACTTCGTGTCGTAACGTAACACACAGCACATGGAGCATCATGTTGATTAAGGTTTCTTGTGAATGGGTTGAAATAGCCCAGCTCGTATTCTGCACCATACATATACGCAGTGTGCTGATAGCCATTCTTGTACCTTCTATATCTTGGATTTTCAGGAAGGCAAACGTAATTAGAGCCTCCACCTGAACGATCATGTCCACCTCCTCCAGTACGACCTAAAAAGATCATAAACAAACTACTTTTATATCATGATTAAATAGACGTTCAACCACGTTTATATTGATTTAATACCAAGCTTTCGCACCGCTGGTGCATCTTCAGGGCTGAATGATATTTTACAATTGTAACAAAAAACCGTTAACGAAATGCGCGCGCTACTATTGGCCAATAAGGTAACAAGGAAACAACGTGTAAACATAAACAAAAGTAACTGTAAAAACTAGAGCGCGCTCACTAGAGCGAGCTCACTGGAGCGCGCTTGCTAAACTCCGGAAAACAATATGTTAATAAAAATGACAAATAAGTAACTAGAATAAATGAAAAATTAATTGGAATGGTCAATATCAATATAAACGTGGTTGAACGTCTATTTAATCATGGTTAATCCCACGTACAATTACATATTGGATACTTTTATATCTGTTAATTATATCATTTCTTTTGTTGTTTTATCTTTAAAATATATTATAAAACACATCTATTTCTTTGCATATAAAATAGGATAAAACAGATCCAATAGTGGTCGCGTTACACAAGTTAGGTGAACACAACATCACCGTTAATATGAACATTCTGACTTCACAATTGACTCCCCTTATTGCATCAATTGATTGCGACCTCGTTGAGTTAAACCCTATGTTTCTGAGCTGTTTTGTTGGAAAATATGATAAACAGCAAACACCGTGCAAGTCAGTAACGTACCTTTGTAAACAAGAGAGGCACCCAAAGGACACGTGGTTCTTCCCCATCGTACATACTTTACTCCTCCTGGTCCACGATAACCTCTGGGTCCACGATAACCTCTTAGTCCACGATCACCTCTGTGTCCTATGGGTCCTGTGGGTCCTGTAGTTCCTTTGCGTCCTATGGATCCTATGGGTCCCCTGGGTCCTTGTGGTCCTTGTGGTCCTTGTGGTCCTTGTGGTCCTTGTGGTCCTCGCTGGCCATTCTTTCCTGGTCTTCCAGGCCTACCTGTTTAGAAATACCGTAACCATCCGAAAATAAGCCGGCTTAGTCTTATATTTGCTCAATGTACCTTTTGGATGCGCATATTTTCGTAGAGGGTTCATTTTCGTGGGAGCTTGTTTTTGGAAGGAAATTAGCGATAACAAAATACGCTGGGCAATTAACCTATTTCACTATGATGTCAAAGCTCATTTACATGGACAAGAATAATAGAAATTTACGCTACATGATGTTTAGTTCGGGATATTTAGTGTAATATTTAGCTGCTCTCACTTTCCACTATATCATAAACCAAATTTTATCATGATTTAATTTGTTTTGCTGCTATTTTGCCCCCTCTGGCGACCATGATCCTTAGCGTTCAAACAATAGGTTGTTTTGATGTGACGTCATAGTGGAATAGGGCAATGTTCGGATGGCATTTTGCGTCTTTTAATAGTTAAAACTATTTGAACCCTACGTCTCTAGCCAACATCACGAAGCTTTATTAAATTGTGACATAATATTGTCAATAACAAATACTATATAAAATCACAAAATTATAAAACTTAGAAACACTATGTATATCTTAAGTTTGGCACATAGTTTACAGGGTGGGTTAATTATAGGAAGGGTTTCTGCGTTTCCAATTTAGGGAGCTTTTTTTGGTAGGGCTTACATTCGGGAAGGGACTATTTTCGAGGGCTTACGGTTTTAGTGCTTAGTTTACTGATTGAAGTTTTATAATTAAAAATGTTTTTCCTTATCACCTTATTTGCCTAGAGTATTACTGAAAGAAATTCGCAATATTATCGTTTGTGTCTAACTGTATTCTTACCTCGAATTAATATCATCCTTTGGGTTTCTAGTTTAATTAATCTGAAACACAGTAATCAAAGACGGGTTGAATTTCACTGACGATTTATATTTACATCAAGCTTCGCGTCTTGGGTAATTTTCGGAATTTGTTAGGATTTCCCATTTTACTCCCCCGACAAATATCAACATTTCTAAATTCCGGTCACTTGCATTCATGTCATTTGATAAAGAGCCACTGGCAGAATTTCAATTTGGTTTTGGATTTGATGAAACTTTAGAAATAGTGATATACCTTGCTTGCAAACTCTTTAACAGTTTCATCATGTCCGTTTGATTCTGTCCTCTTTTCTCCATCTGACCTTCTGCTTGTGTCTCACTTATTTCCGCAGCACGACCCGCTACAAGAAGAACAAGTCATCTTAACCAAGGTATATAAGCAGAGCTTAACTCAACAACCGTCTTGTTTGTGGAAAGCGCTACACTAAACTCTTTCTTCTATAGTCGAATCTTTTTTCCTCTTTTGACATAACATTATGATAGACAGGAATTTACCTGTATAAAACGCGAATATGTTTTCCATAAAATTGTTATTAGGTACTACGCTAAGCTCTTTAATCCTACGAGCTTGAGGCAATCGCGAACCACAACCCCTTCACCCCTGAAGCTATCTCAGGATTTTATAAAATTGAATTTTTTTTTTTTTTGTTTTTCATCCCCCAAGAAATTAAGAAAAAAATCAAGAGTTTCAATTTAGTAAATGTTCTGTCAACATTTGCAACGTTAGGTTAATCTGCCTTGGATTTTATTTATTCTTTTTTTTTATTAGCACGTAATATCCAATTCTAGGCCGGGTGTCTGATAAACAAGTCACACTTTTGCTAACGCGAGTCGTAGAGGGAGGGGGACAGGTTGCGATTGGTATAGAAAGTTGCTATATTCGAGATATTTGGTGAGGGAGATGGAGAACCAAATTAATCTAGTCAACCCCCCCCCCCCCCCTCACTCCCACCCTCCATGGTTCCTGGTTCATTTTGCTATTGTTATATATTTTTTTCACCCGTTTTGTTTGAGGACAAAAAAAAAACCTTTTCTCTAGTTATTTGATATTCATTTCAAAAATCTTAGTCGTGCCTTAATTTGAATAATTTGAAATATCGTTCAGTTCAGTTGGGGGTCGCAATAATATTTGATTAGTATTAAGTTTAAACAATCAAAACCATAACGCGAATTTTCCTGTGCACATTGACAAGCCGCCTAATGATGACTAAATATACATTAGCTTTTTGTTGTATTGAAATTTAATGCGTACCATTCAAAACAATTGACGGCTTTTTAAAAGTGTGTCTCAAATGTGTCTGAATTTTTTCAATTTTTTAAAAAAAGTTTTCAAAACCGCATGTGAAACGAGAAAGTATTCCATTTGCTAGGTTTCAATTAGCTTAATAAATCCCATGAATCTCATTACCAGACTTACTGTCCTCAGTAGGCAATCATCTATGTATTTTTCTATTGAAAAATTTAGCCAATAGAAATTTCACCCGTAACCGGTATAACATGTACTGATACTAACAAATTATGCGAATCATGTCATCTTTTGCTTATACGAGTTACCGCGAAGCAAACAAAGCAAAAATAAAAAAAACAGCATGACCGTGAAACATGGGTGGAAGCCTGGCTATAGTTTATATTTTTAGCTGGAATCGATGGATTAAAGTTTGAGTTGCTATGGTTTCTCGACAGTTGACGCACAATGGACAAACGGTGCAGACACTGACATCTCTCAGCTGATCAGTGGTATATCTATCCATAGTTCTCACATAGTTCCTCTTAGTTCCATCTCATGATTACTGCTCATTCTCCAATTCAGCCATTCGCTTTTTCTATTAGTGAAATAGCCCCACATGAGACGCGAGAGTAAACAAACACACCGTTTGTGAGCTGCATTTTAATTTACGAGCCACCACAATTTGTCCTGTTACAAGTTACAATTTCTGATGAATAATTTTTTCTTAAAATGAATTTCCCTCGGAAGATGTCTTCCGCTTCATCGTTAAGTAATCAAAATGTTTCAATTTAAAATCGTTATTTCTATATATCGTAGTAGTCTTTCTTTTGCGATCTCTTTCTTTGGTGGGCTTTAAGTATCTACTTTTACTTGGTGCATACCGCGCATGTCAGTTCTCCACCCGCTACATAGGGATAACAAGGCAGAGAACCACACACACCTTCCACGGGATACAATAGGGCACCATTGCGATCAGCACGGGTTCCTGGAACAGCTTCTGCATACTGATCAACACATATGAAGTTTGATGAATGACGGTGGCTATGATGTTCAGACATCAGGTACCCGTGGTACTCTCTTGTCCATCCCGTGGGACAGGCGTAAGTCGCAGGGATCATCATCTTGGCACTTCGTGTTTTAACGTAACACACAGCACACGGGGCATCGTGATCGTGAAGGTTCCTTGTGAATGGGTTGTAATAGTATAGGTCGTATTCTGTGCCATACATCCTTGCACCTCCCTGAACACCACTCCTGTACCTTCTATATCTGGGATTCTCAGGAAGGCACACGTAATTAGAACCTCCGCCTGGATGATTATAGTGTTCTCCTCCAATACGACCTAAAATGACCACAATTAAATTACTTTTATATCTGTTAATAATCTCACTTTATACATCGTTTTATTCTTATGATATGTGCTGTAAGATATATCTATTTTCTTACTATTTATATCATGCATGTGGTAAAAGATTTTTCGACCACTGAATAATGGATTAGGTCTTATAAAAGACAAGATGAAACACAGGTCTGAGGATGATTACGTCACACAAATTAATTGTACCTTTTGCAACAAACAGTCACGTGACTGTTACTGGATGGCAAAAAAAATCGGACTTCATTTATTTTAAAAACTTTTGCGGGATTACTAACGTCATATCCGAGATCCTTTCCAAAATAATTTTTTTCTCTTATAAGAAACTTTCGATTTTTAGATACGAATCAATTGAAAGTTTGTTTGCCATCCAGCAGAGCCTTTCCCAAGGTACCTTGGGCTCGGCTATTACGTTACGTTAAGCTAACTAGTATGTTTCTCGGCTATTTTGTTGGGAAAAAAAGCAAACACCAAGCAATTCAGTAATGTACCTTTGTAAACAAGAGAGGCACCCCCAGGACACGTGGTTCTTCCCCATCTTACGTACTCTACTCCACCTGGTCCACGATAACCTCTGGGTCCTCTGCTTCCACTGGCTCCTTTAGTTCCTTTTGGTCCTGGTGGTCCTCGCTGGCCATTCCTTCCTGGTTTTCCAGGCTTACCTGTTTAGGAAGGAGCTATTCAGTCGATTGTGCAAGTATACAAGGGTCGCATTTATAGTATTTTGTTTGGTGAGGTCTTAAAAAGGAATACTTTCCGTGGCTTTTCGTCACGACCATCTTTGCGTGAAATAAAATGAAAGGAAATCTTTTTTGTACCTTACTGTATTCTTACCTCGAATTAATATCATCCTTTGGTTTTCTACTTTAGCTAATCTGAAACACAATCAAAGACAGGTGGAGAGAGTAATTGTCAGAATTTCAATGACAGTTAACAATGTAAACTCTATTTACATTAAGGTTTTGCATCAGTATGCCAATATATTGTTATTCCTCTTTTCCTCAATAATTGAGTGTCATTTTCTCTCATAAAGAATAACTACTGTATATTTATGTTGACCAAAAAACCGTCAGCCATAAATATCGAAACGTTTTAAAAAAAGGAAACGTTTTCATTCATTTTTTTCTTGTATTAATCTCTTAGCCTTTACTTTTAACATTTTTAGTTATACTAAAAAGTCTTATTTTAAATATTTCACGTTGAACTCATTTCGTTTCGGGCGAAATTAATCAAAACAAAGTATTGTAGTAGGTAACCTCTTTGGAAACCCTTAAAAGTATCTTGATATAACTTGATAATTTAGTCTTATTCTAATATCAAAACACTTTGTTTTTTAGGGCAACGATTTCAAGTATAAGTTTTTAAACGGATTTTTAGACAAGAAGCTAGTTCGTAATATATTCTTTTAAAAAAGAAAAGCAATTTAATTTAATTTTAAAGAAGTTATAATCCACACATTGTTATTTTGTAATCAATCCCCTACCTTCTTTGTAGCTGCTTCAAAAGTGTTAGTATGCTCGTCAGAGTCTTTGACTGTGCCTGAATCCTTTTTTCTAGAGGAACATCTTCATCTTGGTCCTGAATTGCCCCAGTTTCATCACAAACCGCCAAGAGAGGAATCACTATCAACACCAACACCGCAACCAAAACCTTAAACAAGGCCATCTAGAAATGGTAAGTAGGCTGAATTATGAGAAGAACAACAACTTGTTTGTAGACCAGAGCTGATCTGAACTCTTTCTACTGTTGTTAGACTTTTTCGGAGTCAGGATCATTGCGCCAGACGAAATTTTTCCTGCTAAAACGAGAACTTGTCGCTGAATACCCTTTCTCGTGTGTTCTATAAACCATTTTATTTCTGACATATGCCAATCAAACAGCAATTCAAAAACACCGAGGGCCCAAATGTTATAACTTTTTTTAATATCTCAATGGCGTTGTTATTATTATTTATCATAAATGTTGGAGTAGTAACTATTGAAGATATCAGTAATAGAACAGATGTTTCGAATAAGTTGCGATTAACTGCCAAGAAAGTAGATAAAACAGATAAAATAGTGCAATAAACTAGCCAGCTTGAAGGGTCTAATAATCACTGGCTAAAGTTTTTCTCCATTTTCGGATGGGAAGTAACTTAATATATTTTTAAAAAATCTATAAAGATGTCACTGACGAACTCTACTCCATCCAAACAAAATATCGCTCCATACATTTCTAAATGATTAATAAGATCAATACTGAGCAAGGTGCAATGGTAAGACATGCGATGGGGAAAACAATACTATAGAAAAGACTGAACCGAAGAAAATTATTCATATCACATCACTTCATCAAACACAACCTAGATCGGAAAATACTGGTAACCGCTGCTTGTCTTCCTCTGTTGATTTAACCATCTAATTTATGATATTTTCATTTTATCTGAGTATATTTGCTTCACGGAGTTAAGAGTCTCACTAGAGCGATCGTGGTCAGTCATAAAGAAGACAGAAGAAGGGGGAAATGAATCTAATATTGCTATGGTTACCACCTTATTGGTTGAGTTTATCAGTTTAAGAAAATTGTTTACAAAAAAAGGTCGAAATCACATTCTACAATCCACGGTTGTCAGTGGTCCCCCGCTGCGCCCCTAAAATTCCGGTTTCCATATTACGCACTGCTTAATAAACAAGAAGTAAGGTTTTATCAGGTTTGAGAACACGAGGCGTAGTTTTTGGGGAATTCTTTTTGGATAAGAAAAGGAAGAAAACTACCAATTTTTGAGAAATTCTGTAAATGGTTCTTTCTATGGCCGAATACTGTTGAGTGGAGTTCCTGTCGATTTCGCGGTAACGTTCTTCCTTTTCTTTTCTTTAATAATCACCAAACTTCCCAGTATCTAGAAGGAATTATATAGCCTACAGGACCGATTACAAACATACTGTGCATAGTAAAGATCCTTAAAACTATTTCAAGTTTTTCTGGTACAGCCGGGTTTGTTAACTTGGAAAGAATAACTCCATTACCCAACTCTTCATCTAAATTATTATTGTCTCTTGTACTGGAGACATCTGTTGTCCCATACTCCTTCTGATTCGAACGAATTGTTAATTACTGTCCAGTTGCCAACCCCTCAGTTCTTCTGTAAGTGAACTCAATGTCCCCATATGAGACACAAAAGAAACAAATACAACATTCTGTGAGCTGCATGAACTTTTAATCTACAAGCCACTACATTCTGTCCTGTTACTAGTTACCATTTCTGGTGAATACTTTTTCTTAAGGTGAATTTCACTTGTAAGTGGTTTCCCTCGTCATTAGGTAATTAAAATGTTTTAAGTCCTTATTTCTATCTGTTATACTCTTACTTTGGACCTTTCTTTCCTTGATGGGCTTTAAGGAATACTTTACTTAGTGCATACTGCACATGTTAGTTCTCTTCCCCCAACATATGGAAGACAAGGCAGAGAACCACACGTACCTTCCACGGGATACAACAGAGCATCATTGCGATCAGCAATTGTTCCTGGAACTGCTTCTGCATCCTGATCAACACAAATGAAGTTTGATGAACCGCTGTGGCGGTACCTTTCAGTCATGAGGTATCCACGGTACTCCCTTGTCCATCCCGCAGGACACTCGTAAGTCGCAGGGATCATCATCTTGGAACCTCGTCTTCTTACGTAACACACAGCACACGGGGCCTCATGATTATCAAGGTTTCTTGTGAATGGGTTGAACAAGGACAGCTCGTATTCTGCACCATACATGAATGCAGTGTTCTGATAGCCATTTTTGTACCTTCCATATTTGGGATTCTCAGGAAGACACACGTAATTAGCACTTCCACCTGAATAATAATGGTGATCTCCTCCCATACGACCTAAAATTAACATAAATAACTTAATTCTTAATATATGTTATGAAATATTTCTATTTTTTGAATATAAGATAAGATAAGACAAAGTCCTGAGGGTGGTCGCGTTACACAAGTTAGGGGAACACAGCGTCACTGTTAATATAAAGATCCTGAGTTTATGATTGAAGCCCCCATTTGCATCAATTGGTTGCGATCTCGTCGAGATAAATACTATGGTAAACACCGAGCAAGTCAGCAAGAGTAAACAAGAGAGGCACCCCAAGGACACGTTGTTCTTCCCCATCGTACATACTCTACTCCTCCTGGTCCACGATCACCTCTGGGTCCTATGGTTCCTTTAGTTCCTCTTGTTCCTTTGTGCCCTTTGGATCCTCTGGCTCCTTGTGGCCCACGCTGGCCATTCCTTCCTGGTCTGCCGGGCCTACCTGTTTAGGAATAAGCTATTCAGTCAATTGTGCAAGTATAATGGGTTCTTTTATATATACAGTAACTCTCCGAAAATAAGCCCGCCTGGGCTTACATTATAACAGTAATTATAATAACAGTATTATCGAAAAGGGCTTATTTTCGAGGACCTTAGTTTTGGAAGGAAATGCGTTAAAAAAAATTTCGGGTGCCAATTTGCATCTCCGAAAATACCGTATTTAGCGATATGAACTCAGTGGTCAAGAACCGTTCTATTTTAACCTCACAGTCAACAACAGCAACAATTCAGTTGTAGCAAAATATTGTCGATAATGAATAATATACAACATCACAAAATGTTAAAACTTTTACGAGTTTACAAGTCTATTCTTAAACATAGCCCATGGGCTTATCATATTTAGGTGGGTTTATTATAGGAAGGGTTTTTACGTTTCCAATTTAGAGGGCTTATTTTTGGTAGGACTTAAATTCGGGGAGATTATTTTCGTTCGAACTAGGCTTACGGCATTAGTGTTTTGTTTAGTGAGGTCTTATAAATAAGAATGTTTGTCCTTATCACCTTCTTTGCCTGGAATATTACTGAAAGAAATTCGCAATCTTACTGTATTTTTACTGACCTCGAATTAATATCATTCTTTGGGATTCTAGTTGAGCTAATCTGAAACACAATAATAAAAGACGGGTTGAAACTATTTGTTAGAATTTCACTGACGATTTCTATTTACATCAAAGCTTCGCGTCTTTTCTTTCAGAAATTGTTTGGATTTACCGGGATTTCTCCCCCGACAAATATCATACAGTTCTAAGTTCCCGTCAATTTGATTCATATCAGTTGATAAAGAGCCACTGACAGAGTTTTAATTTGGTTTTGGATTTGATGAAACATTAGAAATTATATACCTTGCTTGCAAACTCTTCAGCAGTGTCATCATGTCCGTTTGATTCTGTCCTCTTTTCTCCATTTGACCTTCTGCTTGCATCTCACTTATTTCCGCAGCACGACCCGCTACAAGAAGAACAAGTAACACCAACAGCACAGCCTTACACGATGCTTGAGGAACCTGAGTCATCATCTTAACCAAGGTAAGAAGAGCTTAACTCGACAACCGTCTTGTTTGTGGAAAACGCTACACTGAACTCTTTCTTCTATAGTCGAATCTTTTTTCCTCTTTTGACATAACATTATGATAGACAGGAATTTACCTGTATAAAACGCGAATATGTTTTCCATAAAATTGTTATTAGGTACTACGCTAAGCTCTTTAAGCCTACGAGCTTGAGGCAATCGCGAACCACAACCCCTTCACCCCTGAAGTTATCTCAGGATTTTATAAAATTGAATTTTTTTTTTTGGTTTTTCATCCCCCAAGAAATTAAGAAAAAAATCAAGAGTTTCAATTTAGTAAATGTTCTGTCAACATTTGCAACGTTAGGTTAATCTGACTTGGATTTTATTTATTCTTTTTTTGATTAGCACGTAATATCCAATTCTAGGCCGGGTGTCTGATAAACAACTCACACTTTTGCTAACGCGAGTCGTAGAGGGAGGGGGACAGGTTGCGATTGGTATAGAAAGTTGCTATATTCGAGATATTTGGTGAGGGAGATGGAGAACCAAATTAATCTAGTCAACCCCCCCCCCCCCCCCCCCTCACTCCCACCCTCCATGGTTCCTGGTTCATTTTGCTATTGTTATATATTTTTTTCACCCGTTTTGTTTGAGGACAAAAAAAAACATTTTCTCAAGTTATTTGATATTCATTTCAAAAATATTAGTCGTGCCTTAATTTGAATAATTTGAAATATCGTTCAGTTCAGTTAGGGGTCGCAATAATATTTGATTAGTATTAAGTTTAAACAATCAAAACCATAACGCGAATTTTCCTGTGCACATTGACAAGCCGCCTAATGATGACTAAATATACATTAGCTTTTTGTTGTATTGAAATTTAATGCGTACCATTCAAAACAATGACGGCTTTTTAAAAGTGTGTGTCTGAATTTTTTTCAATTTTTTTTTCTTAAAGTTTTCAAAACCGCATGTGCAACGAGAAAGTATTCTATTTGCTAGGTTTCAATTAGCTTAACAAATCCCATGAATCTCATTACCAGACTTACTGTCCTCAGTAGGCAATCATCTATGTATTTTTCTATTGAAAAATTTAGCCAATAAAAATTTCACCCGTAAGCGAAAATAACATGTACTGATACTAACCAATTATACGAATCATATGTCATCTTTTGCTTATACGAGTTACGGCGAAGCAAACAAAGCAAAAATGAAAAAAAAAACAGTATGACCGTGAAATGGGCGGAAGCCTGGCTATAGTTTATATTTTTAGCTGGAATCGATGGATTAAAGTTTGAGTTGCTATGGTTTCTCGACAGTTGACGCACAATGGACAAACGGTGCAGACACTGACATCTCTCAGCTGATCAGTGGTATATCTATCCATAGTTTAATTATGACCTATCTCACATAGTTCCTCTTAGTTCCATCTCATGATTACTGCTTATTCTCCAATTCAGCCATTCGCTTTTTCTATTAGTGAAATAGCCCCACATGAAACGCGAGAGTAAACAAACATACAGTTTGTGAGCTGCATTTTAATTTACAAGCCACTACAATTTGTTCTTTTACAAGTTACAATTTCTGATGAATATTTTTTCTTAAATTGAATTTCCATTGGAAGATGTCTTCCGCTTCATCGTTAAGTAATCAAAATGTTTTAATTTATTTATCGTTATTTCTATCTATCGTAGTCTTTCTTTTGCGATCTCTTTCTTTGTTGGGCTTTTAAAAGTATCTACTTTTACTTGGTACACATTGCGCATGTCAGTTCTCTTCCCTGAACATAGGGATAACAAGGCAGAGCACCACACACACCTTCCACGGGATACAATAGGGCACCATCGCGATCAGCACGGGTTCCTGGTACAGCCTCTGCGTCCTGATCAACACATATGAAGTTTGATGAATGACGGTTGGCATGATGTTCAGCCATCAGGTACCCGTGGTACTCTCTTGTCCATCCCACGGGACAGGCGTAAGTCGCAGGGATCATCATCTTGGCACTTCGTGTTTTAACGTAACACACAGCACAAGGGGCATCGTGATCGTTAAGGTTTCTTGTGAATGGGCTGAAATTGTATAGGTTGTATTCTGTACCGTACATCCTTCCCCAGTCCTGGACGCCACTCCTGTACCTTAGATATCTGGGATTCTCAGGAAGACACACATAATTAGCACCTCCACCTGAATGACTATAATGCTCGCCTCCAATACGACCTAAAATGACCACATATAAATTACTTTTATATCTGTTATTAGTATAAATACAAAGGTGATTATACAAAATCGCGCGCTCTGATTGGTTTTCTATCTCGGATTATCAGCCGATAATCACCTTTTCGGACAAAATGGCTGTCGTTTTGTCACTTTCAATGTTGTTTTCTTCTTTCTTTTTTGAAATAATCACCTTTTTATTTATTTATACTAAAACAATTATTCACCTCAGGCTCAGTGATTATCGATGAATATTTACCTCGCAGCTCGAAGACTCGCCGCTCGGTAAATATTCATCGATAATCACTTCGCCTTCTGCGAATAACTGCTAAATAATCTCACTTTATACATCGTTTTATTCTTATGATATGTGCTGTAAGATATATCTATTTTCTTACTATTTATATCATGCATGTGGTAAAAGATTTTTCGACCACTGAATAATGGATTAGGTCTTATAAAAGACAAGATGAAACACAGGTCTGAGGATGATTACGTCACACAAATTAATTGTGCCTTTTGCAACAAACAGTCACGTGACTGTTACTGGATGGCAAAAAAAATCGGACTTCATTTACTTTAAAAACTTTTGCGGGATTACTAATGTCATATCCAACACCAAGCAAGTCAGTAATGTACCTTTGTAAACAAGAGAGGCACCCCCAGGACACGTGGTTCTTCCCCATCGTACGTACTCTACTCCTCCTGGTCCACGATAACCTCTGGGTCCTCTGCTTCCACTGGCTCCTTTAGTTCCTTTGGGTCCTGGTGGTCCTCGCTGGCCATTCCTTCCTGGTTTGCCAGGCTTACCTGCTTAGGAATGAGCTATTCAGTCGATTGTGCAAGTATACGAGGGTCGTATTTATAGCGGAGCTCCCGCGCGGGCCGAAGGCCCGCGCGAGCGGAGCACCATACTTAAGAAAAAATGATAACCCATCGAGTTGATTTTTCATGGCTTGATTTGTCCATACCTACATACATACATACATACGTACGTCCGTCCGTGTACCACTTTGCACAGGGTTCCCGCGCGCTTTGCTTACTCACAAATGCACAGAAAAATTGCAATAATGTAGTCAAAGATGGATCAAGAAGTATTTTTTTCTTATTTTTGCAATGCGAAAAATACGTTTAATCGAAGTCATGTCTGTCTTAAAGTGAACAAAAACAATTTTTCGACTTTAGCGACTTGTTAAAGAAGATTTAGCGAGGGAAAGCGAGGGAAGATTCTTAATCTTACGATGAATTTCGTGACTGAAACTTCAGTGAGAGAAAAAGTGGCCTGTAGACCAGAAAAACCTGATTATACTGCAAGAGTGATATTTCAGTTTCGTAGAAAACACTTCATAGAAGGTAAATTCATTAATTTTAACTAATATTTCGTAAAAAATCGACAAGAAATGTGTAAACTAGCTGAAGAAACTCTCAGACAAGCCAAGGACGTTGGTTCGGCAAACATTGTCAGAGAAACTTGGATAGTTTGTCGGTTTTACTGCATTCTAGATTTTTATCATCTTTTTCTTCATTAATTGTGAACCAAAAAAGCGATATTTGAAGCTTTGATTATTTGTTTTTGATCCCATTTCAAGAAAAAAGGCTAAGACTTAGTAAAAAGACTTGGTTCTTTGAAAAAATATATTTGACGGCGAACCTTACGCGAAGTCAAAACAAGATTCCAGTTTCATAATCATATGAATATTTTGACATTTTTATAGATAATTTATTCTAATGTTGAATGAAATATGAAAAAGAAATACATATCACACCAAATATTTGCTATTTATCGGGCTTTTCCAGCTATTACTATTACACAATCGCAAAAATGATGAGCTTGTTTTTTTTTATGGATAAGCTTATGTTTTTGTAAGATTTTTCGCTCGATAATAAAGTTAAGAATAAATCTAAAAAAAATACTTTTCAAAGACCAACTTACTAACAAAGAAAATTATTATCTTGCATTAATGAATGTGTCTCTTTTTACATGTGAAGTTCAAGTGAATGTAAGCTTAAGCTTATCAGTAATATTTTTCGACAATTTTCAGTGTAGTTTACTTTCCACCTAAAAAACTTACAACTTTGATTACTAAGATTTGCTAAATAAAATCCTTCGTTCTATACATGTATTCATATGTTCTACAATCTATAATTATTACTCTTCGAATTGAAAAGTTGCTTAAGGCTTTTGAAGGCTTAAAATAATGGTTTTTCTTTTAGTTTTTCCTTCTGGATTCTGGTAAAACAGGTAAAATCTAACGAAGTGGTAACGCTATAACCAGCGTTATGCCGCGTCACACAATTGTCACGTTTTTAGCACTAAATATACTATTTATGGGAGCTCCGCTTTTAGGCAGTGCCTAAATCTATATATTAGTATTTTGTTTGGTGAGGTCTTAAAAAGGAATACTTTTTGTGGCTTTTTGTCACGACCATCTTTGCGTGAAATAAAATGAAAGGAAATCTTTTTTGTACCTTACTGTATTCTTACCTCGAAGGAATATCATCCTTTGGTTTTCTACTTTAGCTAATCTGAAACACAATAATAAAAGACAGGTGGAGAGAGTAATTGTCAGAATTTCAATGACAGTTAACAATGTAAACTCTATTTACATTAAGGTTTTGCATCAGTATACCAATATATTATTATTCCTCTTTTCCTCAATAATTGAGTGTCATTTTCTCTCATAAAGAATAACTACTGTATATTTATGTTGACCAAAAAACCGTCAGCCATAAATATCGAAACGTTTTAAAAAAAGGAAACGTTTTCATTTATTTTTTTCTTGTATTAATCTCTTAGCCTTTACTTTTAACATTTTTAGTTATACGAAAAAGTCTTATTTTAAATATTTCACGTTGAACTCATTTCGTTTCGGGCGAAATTAATCAAAACAAAGTATTGTAGTAGGTAACCTCTTTGGAAATCCTTTAACGTATCTTGATATAACTTGATAATTTAGTCTTATTCTAATATCAAAACACTTTGTTTTTTAGGGCAACGATTTCAAGTTTTTAAACGGATCTTTAGACAAGAAGCTAGTTCGTAATATATTCTTTTAAAAAAGAAAAGCAATTTAATTTAATTTTAAAGAAGTTATAATCCACACATTGTTATTTTGTAATCAATCCCCTACCTTCTTTGTAGCTGCTTCAAAAGTGTTAGTATGCTCGTCAGAGTCTTTGACTGTGCCTGAATCCTTTTTTCTAGAGGAACATCTTCACCTTGGTCCTGAATTGCCCCAGTTTCATCACAAACCGCCAAGAGAGGAATCACTACCAACACCAACACCGCAACCAAAACCTTAAACAAGGCCATCTAGAAATGGTAAGTAGGCTGAATTATGAGAAGAACAACAACTTGTTAGTAGACCAGAGCTGATCTGAACTCTTTCTACTGTTGTTAGACTTTTTCGGAGTCAGGATCATTGCGCCAGACGAAATTTTTCCTGCTAAAACGAGAACTTGTCGCTGAATACCTTTTCTCGTGTGTTCTATAAACCATTTTATTTCTGACATATGCCAATCAAACAGCAATTCAAAAACACCGAGGGCCCAAATGTTATAACTTTTTTTAATATCTCAATGGCGTTGTTATTATTTTTTATCATAAATGTTGGACTAGTAACTATTGAAGATATCAGTAATAGAACAGATGTTTCGAATTAGTTGCGATTTACTGCCAAGAAAGTACATAAAAGAGATAAAATAGTGCAATAAACTAGCCAGCTTAAGGGTCTGAATAATCACTGGCTAAAGTTTTTCTCCATATTCCGATGGGAAGTAACTTAGTATATTTTTGAAAAATCTATAAAGATGTCACTGACGAACTCTACTCCATCCAAACAAAATATCGCTCCATACATTTCTAAATGATTAATAAGATCAATACTGAGCAAGGTGCAATGGTAAGACATGCGATGGGGAAAACAATACTATAGAAAAGACTGAACCGAAGAAAATTATTCATATCACATCACTTCATCAAACACAACCAAGATCGCAAAATACTGGTAACCGCTGCTTGTCTTCCTCTGTTGATTTAAGCATCTAATTTATGATATTTTCATTTTATCTGAATATATTTGCTTCATGGAATCAAGAGTCTTACTAGAACGATTGTGGTCAGTCATAAAGAAGACAGAAGAAGGGGGGAAAATGAATCTAATATTGCTATGGTTACCGCCTTATTGGTGGAGTTTGTCAGTTTAAGAAAATTGTTTACAAAAAAAAAGTCGAAATCACATTCTACAATCCACGGTTGTCAGTGGTCCCCCGCTGCGCCCCTAAAATTCTGGTTTCCATATTACTACGCACAGCTTAATAAACAAGAAGTAAGGTTTTATCAGGTTTGAGAACACGAGGCGTAGTTTTTGGGGAATTCTTTTAAGAAAAGAAACGGAGGAAAACTAGCAATTTTTGAGACATTTTGTAAATGGTTCTTTCTATGGCCGAATACTGTTGAGTGGAGTTCCTGTCGATATGGCGGTAACGTTCTTCCTTTTCTTTTCTTTAATAATCACCAAACTTCCCAGTATTGAAAAGGAATTACTATATAGCCTGCAGGACCAATTACAAGCATATTGTGTATAGTAAAGATCCTTAAAACTATTTCAAGTTTTATGGTTACAGATTTGTGAACTTGGAAAGAATAACTCCATTACCCAATTCTTCATCTAAATTATTATTGTTTCTTGTACTGGAGACATCTGTTGTCCCATACTCCTTCTGGTTGAACGAAATGTTAATTACTGTCCAGTTGCCAACCCCTCAGTTCTTCTGTAAGTGAACTGAATATCCCCATATGAGACACGAAAGAAACAAATACAACACTCTGTGAGCTGCATGAACTTTTAATCTACAAGCCACTACATTCTGTCCTGTTACAAGTTACAATTTCTGATGAATACTTTTTCTTAAGGTGAATTTCATTTGGAAGTGGTTTCCCTCGTCATTAAGTAATTAAAATGTTTTAAATCCTTATTTCTGTCTGTTATAGTCTTTCTTTCGAGCTTTCTTTCCTTGATGGGCTTTAAGGAATACTTTACTTAGTGCATACTGCACATGTTAGTTCTCTTCCTGCAACATATGGAAGACAAGGTAGAGAACTACATGTACTTTCCACGAGATACAACAGAGCATCATTGCGATCAGCAATTGTTCCTGGAACTGCTTCTGCATCCTGATCAACACAAATGAAGTTATATGAACCGCTGTGGCTGTACCTTTCAGTCATGAGGTATCCACGGTACTCCCTTGTCCATCCCGCAGGACACTCGTAAGTCGCAGGGATCATCATCTTGGAACCTCGTCTTCTTACGTAACACACAGCACACGGGGCCTCATGATTATCAAGGTTTCTTGTGAATGGGTTGAACAAGGACAGCTCGTATTCTGCACCATAGATGAGTGCAGTGTGCTGATAGCCATTTTTGTACCTTCCATATTTGGGATTCTCAGTCAGGCAAACGTAATTAGCACTTCCACCTGAATAATAATGGTGATCTCCTCCAATACGACCTACAATTAACATAAATAACTTAATTCTTAATATATATTATGAAATATTTCTATTTTTTGAATATAAGATAAGATAAGACAAAGTCCTGAGGGTGGTCGCGTTACGCAAGTTAGGGGAACACAAGTAGTTTACCCGGCCTATATGGCGCCTCCCCCCTCCCCTAGCATTTAAGGGGGAGGGGGTGGTCTAGATATCTGAATACAGGGGGAGGGGTGGGCTTGAAGAGGAGATATACTTTAGAGGATGAAAGGAATGTAGGATAGAGGTCAAAGTACGAAAAGGGTGAATTCCAAACATTCTCGTGGGAAGAAAAAATATTTTGAAATATTATGTGATGTCATTAGAATAGTTAAAAGACAAATAAAATAAATTGCGATACGACAGTTCGATTAGTCCCAGTTGCACTCCGATAGTTCAGAGTAAAGACAATGCTCGGCACTGCTCCCTGGTAGTGCTCCTCACTTGCTCGGTACATAAATAATGCAAACATATTTCAAAAATCTATCAGATCAAGGAGGCTTTATTAAGATCATATCAGGGCGTGATAAAGTAGGGTTACAACTACAACGGGCCCCAAAAGATCGAATTAGAATTATTTAGAAGTTGATATAACTAAAAACATAATTATAAATCTTAACCATAAAAATTCACGAGAGACCTTGTGGTGTAATGGTTATCACGTCTGACTCCAGATCAGAAGGTTATGGGTTCGATTCCCATTAAGGTCATATTTTATCCAATACAGCAGCAGTTAAGAGCACTTTGCCGGGCAAAGGAGCACTACCGGGGAGCAGTGAGGAACGGGTCAGGAGCAGAGCACTAGTCTGTGAGCAGTTTTAATCGTTGCAGAAGAAAGTATTCTGAATGTGCTCATACTGTAGAAATACCTCGCTGTAGCTCCTCGCTGTATGATTTGTCCTGAATATAATGCTCCATGTCCATATTGTAAGGGTAATTTCTGGACTTGTTCATGCATTTGGTCCGATAGTCTACGCATGGTTGACCTTTATGTGCCGAGCAAAGGAGCACTACCAGGGAGCAGTGAGGAGCAAGTGAGGAGCACTACTGGGGAGCAGTGATCATGAGGAGCAAGTGAGGAGCACTACCAGGGAGCAGTTATCAGCAGGTCAGGAGCAGAGCACGAGTCTGTGAGAAGTTTTAAAAGGAAGGAAGGAAGGAAGGACATAAATTGCGGGGAGCTTTCCAGAAAGATCATTTCACTTAACATTCAGTACAAGAGGCACATGTCGTCATCTAAGCAGTGCTATTACTGTGGCAAAACCTTTTCCAGAGGTTATAATCTAAGACGTCATTTAGACGATCAAATTTGCAAAATGAACGCTGTCGAAGAAAATGATTCAAGATACGACGAAGAAACTTCAAGCGAAGATGAAATTGCAAGTAGTGTCGAGGAAGATCTAGACACGAGTGAATCAGAGTCAAATGATGCTGAAGATGATGAGGATGATGATGATGAAAACCAGCCTTCAGATGACTGCTGGTCACCGTTGATAAACGAAGCCGTGGATCGTCACGAAACGGAACTAGAAGCTCTAGAAAACGAATACATGGAAAGAGGCGAATCTAAAGAATGGGCAGAAGTGCATGCGTACAATAAGATGATATCCATATTTAGGAATGAACTGAGAAACGTATTGTTTGAAAAATTAAAATGGATTCACGCGTTTAAAAAAGATCCTTATTATCGTAAAATAATGAGAACCCGACAAGAATTACTAGACAAGGGGGATTACGACTGGATGGAAGCAACCCAGGTTGCTATTGATCATCGTAAATTTCTCTTGAACAATTTATTCGCTGTCCAAGAGTTACAAACACAAGATACAGCAGAAGACATGGAATAAGAATCTACACCAAGGAATAATAGTTATCACAGACAAACTGTAGTGGACTTATTAAGCCGGGATAATAACCGGCTTAAGTGCAGAGAATGGTGCCTGTCAACACAATAATTTATGCCCTGTTGGAGCTAGCTAGAATTTATATCGAACATGTACATTGATTACTAAGAGACCAAACATTTGCATTCAGTTGTAACAATCTCATTACTTTATTTTACTTTTTAATAAAAGCTATAGTATTACAGAAACGAAATTTTCTTTTCTTTTATGCTTTCTGTGTTATTGAATATCGGTACATATCAGTACATTTGAGATCCCCATCTGGGTACCTGGTGCTGCACAGCCAACCCTTGCTGTTCCCCTATCAGTTCCATTTCCGGCGGACCGAGAGCTTCAAAAATAGAATTTAATTCAGAAGTGGTGAAAGTTCTAGGTAAATAGTCTTTTTCCTGTTCCTCGTAATTTTGCGCATTGCCATTGTGCTGAAGGATTTGAAATGATCCGGAAAATGGAGGCTTCTGATGAACATTGGTATTCTGAGACTGAGTTAAGAATTGTGACTCGTCTTTGGACACCGACTCCGGTGACTCTTCCATGGGACTGGTTACCTTCTGCAATTCCATATCTATTGCTCTAATTACCGACTTTAGTGTTGTCCATTCGTCCAACGTCAAAGACATTCCTGAATTGGTAAGAACAGTTTTGCCACTTGATACATCTTTCTTTTGCTTGCGAAAATATATTTTCTTCTCATTTCGAAACTCCTTCACGAAAATAACGTATCCTCGGACTCCTAGGTTTATTGCTTTTCCAGAAGACATGTTCGCTAATTTTTGTCTTTACTCTGAACTATCGGAGTGCAACTGGGACTAATCGAACTGTCGTATCGCAATTTATTTTATTTGTCTTTTAACTATTCTAATGACATCACATAATATTTCAAAATATTTTTTCTTCCCACGAGAATGTTTGGAATTCACCCTTTTCGTACTTTGACCTCTATCCTACATTCCTTTCATCCTCTAAAGTATATCTCCTCTTCAAGCCCACCCCTCCCCCTGTATTCAGATATCTAGACCACCCCCTCCCCCTTAAATGCTAGGGGAGGGGGGAGGCGCCATATAGGCCGGGTAAACTACTAACACAGCGTCAACGTTAAGATAAAGATCCTGAGTTTATGATTGAAGCCCCCATTTGCATCAATTGGTTGCGATCTCGTCGAAATAAATACTATGGTAAACACCGAGCAAGTCAGTAATGTACCTTTGTAAACAAGAGAGGCAACCCAAGGACACGTGGTTCTTCCCCATCGTATGTACTCTACTCCTCCTGGACCACGATCACCTCTGCAATGTTCGTCTTTCTCTAGGTTTTTATTTCTCAGTAAAATTCCTGAAGCAACTTGAAGAAAGGGAACATTGTGAACTTGCTTTTTTTATCTTTTGATGCAATAGTAAACGACTAGATTGTCTAGTCACAACACTGGCACTTAGTGATCCTGTTTTGTGATCATGAGATCAAAATTTATGAAAATTATTTTCATCATAATGAATGCAACCTAGTTATAAATAGGATTAAAAACATAGAGGAAAACCTATACAAAAGAAACATCAAGGAAAAATAACACCATTGTTGTTATTGTCACGTACTGGTATAATTTATCATTATTCCACAAAAAAATGTTTAAAAATAGTGCAATAGCTCTTATTCCAGATCCGCGACCGTAGTTTTGATGGGCAGCGGTTTCGTATATTAGCGTAGGTGAGAACGAGGCTTTCGGGTCGAGCTTCCCGGGAGTTTACAAGAAGAACTATAGTCAATATTAGAATGATGTTCGAAAATTTCAAAATATTTCCCAAATCAGCGGAAGAAAAGGTCAAACTATTAAGCAGCAAATGTCTGCGTGACCTAACGAAGGAAAGGGTAAAGGAATGGCTATCATATCGGGAAGGAACCGCCAAAGATGGCAGTGCTGTTGTTGTTCTTGCAGTTCGTTAATATGGTCTTTTCCTCTGTGGCTTTTCAGAGGAGAAAATAAACTTCGTAGGAATAGATTCCGGTTTCAATCGCATTCGTTGTCCTCCTAGAGACTTTAGGAAGCATTCAGGCTCAAAATGCTTGCTGCATAGATAAGAATTTTCGCTCACTGGAGTGTTCTCTCTTCGAATTTTCATCAGCCATTTCTCGAGAAGATCTTTGTTTGAAAGCGGCAACGAATGCCACGACAATCTTCTTTTAAACTTCGGCTAGTACAACCAAAGGCTATACAGTATTTAATCATGATGTTTTTGGATAAGATTTATGTAAACTATTGATATTATATCTAAACTTTCATAAGGTTGTAAAATTCTCTATAGTTCTTCTTGTAATCTCCCGGGAAGCTCGACCCGATAGCCTCGCTCTCACCTACGCTAATATACGAAACCGCTGCCCATCAAAACTACGGACGCGGATCTGGAATAAGAGCTATTCAAACTCACACGAGGTTCATATCCCTTGTTCGAAAACAGCGCACTTGGGTAAATGTCGTTAATTGTCTTTTTATTTAGCTACAAGAGGTGGATATAACTTAAACCAGAGGAAACACATGACATTGTCGTTCGTAAAGCCAAAAATAAAGAGGATAACTAATAATAATGTGGAACAATTTTCTTCTTTCTCTTTTCTTCTCCTGGACATTGTCCTCAGTTTGAATTATTTTCATGGAGTATCTTCATGCAGTACAAACTGCTCAGCTTTTAAATCTTCATTTCTTGATGCACCGAAGTTTAATCAAATTTTCTGTCCGTACAATGAAGGAATTAACCTAACGTGAAGTTGTGTTGTGTGTCTATTGTCTATTGAGATATGAAGACAATTGGAAAATATCCAGACTTTTAATGTTTATTTGTTGGTGCAACGAAGTGTATTCAAAGTTGTTTTTCTGCAAGTAGCCTGGAAGTGTTGACCTAACGTCCAGCTGTGTTGTGGATCTATTGAGATATGAAGACAAATGGAAAATATCCAGACTTTTAAAGTTTATTTGTTGGTACACCGAGGTGTATTCAAAGTTGTTTTTCTGCAAGTAGCCTGGAGGTATTGACCTAACGTTCAACTGTGTTGTGTGTCTATTGAGATATGAAGACAAATGAATGAAAATATTAACAAAAGGTTGATGCTTATCATCTGTTTTATTTCTTTTCTGCTTTATTAATGGGAGTCTTATTTAAAGTTCTTGCACTTTACATTTCAATCATGCAGTTATAATTCCTCTGTGTGCCTTTTTTAATTCATTATTATAGTAAATGACTTTTCCTTAATCTACAATAGTTTAAAGACCTAGACATTAACGTGTTGTCCTGTCGAGGATCACTTTTCGTTGGCCAGTAGGTCGTTACGTTATTTGCCGTTTTCTTGCTCATTTGGTACACACTGTGCATGTCAGTTCACGACCTTCCACGTAAGGAAGACAAGGCAGAGAACCACAACGTCCTTCAACTGGGTACAACAGGACACCATGATTGGCAGCACCGCTTCCTGGAACGTATTCGGCATCTTTATCTACACAGATATATTCTGTGGTTTGTTTGTGGCCACTATGTGCACTCATAAGGTATCCCCAGTACTCTCTTCTCCATCCCGCGGGACACGCGTAAGTTCCCGGGACCATGAGCTTGGCGCTTCGGGTCTGGACGTGGCAGACAACACACGGAGCATCGTGATGTAGAAGGTTTTTGTTGGTGAGAGGGTTGAAGGAAGCAGTTTCATATTCCGCGCCGTAAATGGATCCGGCACCTTGAGTGCCATCTTTGTAATTCCCAAATTGTGGGCTTAGAGTCAGACAAACATAAGTAGAACCTCCTCCAGTGGACGTGTAGTACTGTCCACCAGTACGACCTGAATCAAATGAAAGACAAATGACCAATGTACAGTGAGAGTGTCAGTGAGTGGAGGATGATGGAAGAATGAGTGGGTTGGATGAAGGATTAAATTAATTTTCTTACATTGTTAATAATCTCATTTTATATCATGTTTTACTTTCTTGATATACTATGACAAATATCTTGTATGTAGTAAAACATTCTTCGAGCACGGGATAATGGATTAAACACAGGTCTGGGGGTGATTACGTGACACAAATTAATGAGCGCAAAGTAACTGATATAACAAAGCCGGGTTCACGATTGACACCCCCTTTTGCCTCAATCGATTGCGAGCGCCTCGAGCTAAATATGATAGATAGATAGCTTTATTAGAAAACTAAATTGCAGCCATAAGGCTGAATTATATAGTTAATGTTAATGATAATGATAATAATAATAATAATAATAATAATAATAATAATAATAATAAATACTACAAGGTTTGAAATATATTAACAAATATATAACTATATATGTATATAAAACTTTATCCCACACCATTGGAAATACGGCCAATCAGAAAGCAGGAAAGCCGTATATTCGTCGGTATTTCACTCTTCATTCCCATCATGCACTGCGCGTTGAATCTACGCATTTGTACTTTCTATGGTGTGGGATAAAACAGTTATACAATGGTTTCTCGTGGTATACCGTGGATATCCCACTCCTCACTTGTATTTTCTTTGTATACACACTTGCCCAAAGACTCGTGTGTATATTAGAAACTACGAGTAACTTGTGGGATATTCCACGGTATACCACGAGAAACCCTATCAATTGAAGTGGCTTTAAATGGCTGACTAATACTTGAGCTTGAATTGAAACTTGATGTTTCTGGGCTATTTTGTTGAAAAACTAACAGAAAGACAACGAGGAAGTCAGTAATGTACCTTGGTAAACAAGTGAAGCACCCGAAGGACACGTGGTTCTTCCCCATCGTATGTACTGTACCCCTCCTGGTCCACTGTCACCTTTTGGTCCTATGGGTCCTGTGGGTCCTGTGGGCCCTGTGGATCCTATGGGTCCTGTGGGTCCTATGGGTCCTTTGGATCCTCCGGGTCCTCGCTGTCCTCTGGGTCCTCTCTTTCCTCTGTATCCTGGTGGTCCTTGTTGGCCATTCCTTCCTGGTTTGCCAGGCCTACCTGTTTAGGAATGAGATTTTAGCATAACTAGCAAGTTTATGGAATATGTGTTTACCATAACTGTGAAATATCTCGCGCGCTGATTGCTCGAGAGCCGTGGTAAATAAGAGGGCATACCGATAGAATGACGAATCGCTCGTTCAAGGAGCCAGCGCGCGCTTCAAACGGTTTTTTCTGTCAAACTTTTCCTTCATTTTTGGATCTTTTATTTGACTTCGTTATGGTATCAGCTACGCCTCGTGCGTACATAACATTTTGACCAATTTTTGACGTCATATGGTGGTAAATAAGAGGACATACCACTCTAAACCATCTGAAATTTGTTAATTGTATGAGTGCTTGAAGAATGTTTCGTGATTTTCAGTATAATGCAAATAATTTCATATTCGGCATTCTTTAGTGTTTTTTTAATCAAGCTGTGTTGTGTCTATTGTGATATGACGGCGAATAAATGAATATGTTGACAAAAGGTTAATGCTCATTTGTTTTTGAGGGAAAAAACAGTTTTGTGAAAAAAGAAAAAAAAGCACTGCAAACTTTGCACCTCGCAATCCTGACTTTAGCTTGGTTTCCAGTTGATCCACTCTGTAAAGAGAAAATGAACGTTTTTCATCAATTCTCGTGAAATAGTTGTCTGACATGTTTAGTTTGGCACTTGGTTCTAAGGTCGGTAGACAAAGTGGTGTGACGTAGTCCATTGTTGTGTAAAATGCCAAAAAATGATCAACTGACTCGTTAAGCAATAGAAGGTGCAATGGAATAGCTACAATTATAAGCCACGAAGGATCTAGATTTCTGAACGCTAGTTAACCCGTGCATATTTGAAATATATCTCTTTTGTAATCAATCATCAATGTCATCCCCAAGTCTTCCAAACACCTTGAGTTGATCCAAGTTAGGGCACATCTAACTCACATAACTCATGAACTGGAATGTATCGTGTTTCGCTCTTGATCCTTTCAGTGAAAGGCTTTAATTTGTAAACAACTACTGTACCTTCAAACAATGTTGCTAATACCCAAAAGTATTAGAACGCTCATTCTCAGATACTTTAGCTATTTTAACTGTCTTTAGTGAAAATAATATATTTTCAAGCTTCTAGATTAAACTTACTTATCAGTATTCAATTTGTTCACTATAGATAATCTTAACTTTAAAGGTATTAAATAACATATCACGAAACCTTTTCTCAGTGTTCTCAAACGTTGGATGATTACCGAGGTAACATTAAAAAGATCAATATCGAAGCTTTATTTTTCTTGATTTTTGGAAAACTATTAGAACACTTTATCTGAGAAGGAGCGAGAAGGCATATCTTCCATACAGACGTAGCTGACACGCGTCCATCAGTCAACTTCATGATACCTATATTTTCATTCGTACCATACCTTGCTTGTAATTTCTTCAAAAGTTCCATTACTTGAGTCTGATTCTGTCCTTGATTTCTGTTCCTGCGACTTGTACCCTGCACCTCACGTACCTCTAAAACACAAACCATCAAAAAAAGAGTCACTACGAACGGCAGCAGAGTCTTAACTGTCTTACCCAAAGCCATTTTCGCCATCAGGAAAACTGAACTGATCTAGACTGACCTCATACTCTGTATTTAAAGTATAAGCGATTCAAGTTACTTCCTCATTTTACCGTTTATTTATGTCTTACGTAACATGAGCTTTTAAAAGTTTCTTTGGCTTGTCCAGTGGGTCAACAGCTCTTCATTTCTGCTCGTATTTTTATTACTCGGGCTACCTTTTGATATCCGAGGTCAAAAATTGTGTTTGTCTTTTTCATAGTTCCGTCAACAAATCTTTCTCTGGGCTCTAAGGCACATGGAGTCTGTGCCGCTTCACGCTTTCGCCTCCGAATAGTCTCCGAACAAGGTAAATTAACTGATTGTGGGAAGATCGTGAGACATATTCTATTGTGTTTGTGTTTGCATCGTCTTTCCTAAAAGATTTCTCAAACAGTTCTTGTCACCAATCCGCTCACAAGAAGTCCGAGTGAACGCATTCATTGTAGTGTAGGACGCTGACTGAGTGTGATTGAAATTGCTTCTCAGTTAATATTCTCAGTTAATATTCGTAGAAGAAAACTAAAGAACAGAAATTTATGCTAAAAAGATACCAATAATCTGATAATAACTAGTTGGGACTACGTTGTTGTGTTAAATACAACAAGTGATAATCACTGTCCAGTTTCCCAATCTTCCTTTCTTCTGTTAGTAAACTCAATATCCCAATATGATACGCGACAGAAAAGAAACACACAATCTGTGAGCTGCAGGAACTTTTTATTTGCAAGCCACCACAATTTGTCCTCAGTGTTACAAGTTACAATTTCTGATGAGCACTTTTTCTCAAGGTAATGTTCCTTTGGAATACGTCTTCGTCATTATTTTAATAATGAGGAAGATTACTTAAAAGTAATCAAAATGTTTCGTAAGACCCATTAACCGATCTCTTTCATTCATGAGCTTTCAGTAACTGCTTCTACTTGGTACACACTGCGCATGTCAGTTCTCTTCCCTCAACATAGGGATAACAAGGCAGAGAACCACACACACCCTCTACTGGATACAACAGGGCACCATTTCTATTAGTAATTGTCCCTGGAACAGCTTCTGCATACTGATCAACACAAATGAAGTTTGATGAATGACCGTTATCCCATTTTTCAGCCATCAGGTAGCCGTGGAACTCTCTTGTCCATCCCGCGGGACACACGTAAGTGGCAGGGATCATCATCTTGGCACTTCGTGTCCTAACATAACACACAGCACAAGGGGCATCGTGATCGTGGAGGTTTTTTGTGAATGGGTTGAAATCGTTTATGTGGTATTCTGTACCATACATGTACGCACCGCTTTCCTGAGCACCATACCTGTACCTTAGATATCTGGGATTCTCAGGAAGGCACACGTAATTAGCACCTCCACCTGAATGAGTATAGCCCTCGCCTCCAATACGACCTAAAACAAATAGAAATGAAATACTTATGAATTTCTTATCTGTAAGTTATCTTATTTCATACATTGTTTTATGATGTATACTATAAAACATATCTATTTTTTAACAGTTTTATCAAGTATGTAGTAAAATATGTTGCTTCTGTTTCTGGTCTATTCTGTTAGGAAATTAACAACACACACAGCACTGCCAAGTCCTTGCTAAAGTAGTCATTCAGTCTAACTTCACGATTGTCAACCTTTTCAGCCTCTTTGATTATGAGCAGGTCGAGCTAAGCACTATGTTTCTGGTCTATTTGGTTGGAAAATGAACGTCAAACACCGAGCAAGTGAGTAATTTACCTTTGTAAACAAGAGAGGCACTCCAAGGACACGTGGTTCTTCCCCATCGTACGTACTGCACCCCTCCTGATCCACGATAACCTCTGGGTCCTGGTGGTCCCGGCTGAGATCTTTGGATAACTGTGCAAGTATAGGAATTATGCGCATTTGATCATATTTCAAATGTTAAAATGCACAATATAAGTATTAGATGTTATTAATATTAATTATGTGTTGCATGTAGAATGTTTCGTGATTTTCAGCATTTAGAAACAAAATACAATAATACTATAATTTCATATTTATTCGTTCGTGGTTTTCTTTTTTAACATCATTTTGTATGCCTAGCTATTGAGATGAAGATGAAGGAACGAACATACTCAGAATCAAGGTTCATACTCATCATCTTTCTTAGAAAAAAAGTGGGAAAATCAACATAGCTGCAAACTTCTCACCTCGCAAGCCTGACTTCTGCTGGGTTTCCAGTTGATCCACTCTAAAGAAAGAAAGTGAGCGTCTTTCATCAATTCTCGTAAAACATTTGTCAGAGATGTTTAGTTGGGCAGTTGGTTCTAAGGTCAATAGATTAACCTGGTGGAAGGTGTAATGGAATATCTACTGTCATTTTGTTTTGGGTATAGAGGCTTCGCATCATCAAGTGGGACTGCGTTGGTGTGTCGAATACAACAAGTGAATAAGAAGGAAACTTCATCGAAGTAAGAGGAAATTATAAAAAGAGTAGAGGTCACTTAATGCAAGGAGTAAAAGGATGACCGAAAGGAAAAAGGTATTAATCAATGATGCTAATTCTAAGTTTAATTTTAATTTCCTCTTTGACTCCGACGAACGATTAACTTCCGAAACGTCATCACAATTATAACCTTTTTTACAGTGGTGTTTCAATTTCCTTCTTATTCACTTGTTTCTTCTAAATGTCAATGAGTTTGAGAATGAACTTTGTATATCTTTCACACAAGATACAGTGACGAAAAAGCACTCACAAAAGACCCTAACTCAGTAAACAAGAAGAGAAACATTGGCTATTCCATGATAAAACTCATGATGGAACTACATATCTGCAAAGTACTTCTTAAAGGAAGAAGTTATAAAATGTTCGAGAATTAAAAGAAATATGTTTCTGAGAATCACTTTATCATTAATGGGGGTCATCAGTAAGAAAAATTGAAAGTGGTCAAAACTGACATTCACTTATAACACCATACCTTGCTTGTAAACTCTTCAACAGTTTCATCACGTCCGTTTGATTCTGTCCTTGTCTTCTTTTCTCCATCTGAACTTCTGCTTGTGTTTCACTTATCTTTGCAGCACGACCCGCTACAAGAAGAACAAGTAACACCAACAGCACAGCCTTACACGATGCCGGAGGAACCTGAGTCATCATCTTAACCAAGGTAAGCAGAGCTTAAAACTAGACAATCGTCTTGTTATGTAAAGTGCTGCTCTGAACTTTTTCGCCTATCGTCGAACCTTTTTCCTCTTTTGGCAATAACATTATAACTAACAGGAATTTTCCTGTATAAACGGCTAACAATAAACAGTTTAATTTTCATTAAACTGCTAAGATATCAGGGTAGGATATCACGGTGATGCTGCCCCTCCTTGGGTTTGATAAAATTGATGTTTTTTGTTTTCTTATTCCGCCATGAAATTTAAAAAACAGACTTTTAATTTCGAGAAAATGCCCTGACATCATATCTACGTTCGGTTAATCTCTTAGATTTCATATATTTTATCTTTTGATTACACACGTAATATCAAATTCTAATTCAAAATTCAAACTTTGATTGAGGAGGTTGTAGATGGGCTTGAATGTTAAGTGTTATGGGCCATAATCTTTTAATTATTAATGTTACTAACGGGCCAAACATTGTACTGTTAATCGCCAAAAATTTAATGTTAACTATTATACAGACCCACATCTATACCCTCTTTGAGATTTTCAATTTTCGTCTTTTTTTTTTTTTTGATGGGAAAATAATTTTTGTTTTCCTCTTTGTTTTGATATATAACATTTCTTTAAGCAGACCATTTTGTACAAAATGTTTATTCATTACTAGTCCTTAAAACTTGAATATATTGATGCGGGGTGTACAAGTTTTGAAATAAGAAACGTGATAACGAGATGATTGTACATTTCTAATGATAGAATATTTCGGCCATCATTCGATGACCATCGACTTCAACTGAAACTTACTAAAACCTTCGATTACCTCCTCTCTATTTATTTAACATTTATTTCAAAATTTTAGTGTATTAATTTAAAAATCGTTCATTTTGGGGCTGTAGAGTTTGTTTGATTAGTATTTGTATGAAGACAGTCCCTAAGACTTCAAACAAACAAACAACGTGAATATTCCTGTACAGAGTGACATTACTTAGCAGTGATTATCGATGAATATTTACCGAGCGGCGAGTCTTCGAGCTGTTTTAGTATAAATAAAAAGGTGATTATTTCAAAAAAGAAAGAAGGAAACAACATTGAAAGTGAAAATATTTTATTTTTCAAAAGCGCGACAGCCATTTTGTCCGAAAAGGTGATTATCGGCTGATAATCCGAGATGTATAATCACCTTTGTATTTATACTAATGTCTAATAATACACGAGGTGTTTATTCTATCTAATCGTAATGGCATATTAAAAACAATGAAAAGACACGATTTCAATCAGATTTGTCTGATTGTTCAAGAAGTTCATATTTTACATCAATTTTATCAGCTAAATTAGAACATAATGATTCAGTGGATATTACAGCCAAAGCGGCTCAAGCGTAACTCCCTAGAATCCATTGATGAATTGATTATTATTCGAACATTGAGTTCATTATTCACTCTGACTCCAAACTTGAAAATAAATTATCTACTTAATTATCTACTTGAGTTTTGATTCGATTCTTCAACAATTGCCATACCAACGTAGAAAAACTCCCCAGAAAGGCCATCCCTTAGAATTTTGGTCTGAAATGAATGTGAAGTTTGGAGTCTTCCGTTTTTTTAATGAAAACTCAAAGTGAATAATCAACTCAATATTCGAATAATGAAGTCAATAATGGAGCCTACGGGGGTACGCTTGAGCCGTTTTGACTGTAATACCGTCAAATAGAATTAGTCTTATATACATGAGTAGAAATAAAGTGAGCTACCGGTTAATCGGCAATGGACTACCATAGTAAATTATACGAACATTGTGTTATCTTTTCTCATAAGAGTTTCCGCGAAGCAAACAAAGTCAAAGCCATGACCGCGAAGCATGGGTGGAAGCCTGGGCTAGAGTTTCTATATTTAGCCAGAATCGGTGGAGTGAAGTTGTAATATAAGTAGGACACATTATGTTGGGTCAGCGGTTTTGGAGTAAAGACACGAACATTTTAAATCGTTAGAACCACAATGGTGGACTGTTGACTGGATCTTATATGGTGTCAGAACAAAGGAATAATCCACGCTCAAAGTATGCCATCCGTACATGATTCAGACAGGATCTGAAAATACGAGTGTAAACTTTGAATATCCGCAAATTCACTAGAATTTGTACCAAGAATTTAGTCGATTCGAAACTCATGTAGAATTCCTGTTAGCTGGAGATCTCTTTAAAACTCAAACAACAAAGCTGGATGGTTCGGCACCTGGATTGGCCCACAAGGTCAAGAAATCTACAAACATTTTATTGGCAAGAAGGAGAAAAAGATAAACCTTCTTACCTCTTTACCTACTACTCGAAGGTCAAGCACAAAGTCGAGCTTACCAAATCCACAAAAAAATCTTGAACCCACTCAAACCGTCAGACCAACCCGTTGTTATGGTAACACTGCCAGTAAAGTACAAGGACTGCGTCATTAAAGTGACCTTTCAGATCGTAGATATCATATAGGAAAACATACTTTAAGAGATACTGCCGAATAAATGTGACAAATAATAGGAAAACAGAACATGTAAGCGCTTCCTGGAGATGGTGACATATCTGGGAAAGTTGATCGGGGACCTAGGTGAAATTAATGCTCCCCTTCGAATTCTGGTCCAAGATGGAGCCAAGAGTATATTCCAATTGAAGCCCGCAACTGCTACATCTTTGGCAAGAGGACCGAAGTATACAACTTCCACAGACCGCTTAAGCAGATATTAAAGAAAATGCTCCTTGAAGCCCCGGTGTGCCTACAAAAAATGCTACTAAACCTAAAGTGGTAGAATCTTACCTTCCACTACAGACCAGGTTAAGGAATGGACTTACCGGACACCCTCTCAAGAGCCTATTTGCCAGAGCAGAGTCACCTGAAACAAGTAAATACCATAGACTTCATGTCCATCACTGACGACAAATACCAGGAATTGCAGGACCGCAATTTAATGGAAGTCAGTAAGCTACAAGATTTCATTTTCATTGGGTGGCCACACACAAAAAGAGATCTACCCCTAGTGGAATCCCTTCTGGGACTCTATAGAAGCGAACTAGGAGTGTTCCATGGAGTAGTATATAAAGGAATAAGGATAGGTATTCTTCCCAGCATGCAACAATCAATGCTCAAGTTTATCCTCAAGTCACATCTGGGAATAGTGAAATGCAAACAGCGCTAGCGTGCTCGTGAAGTTTTGTACTGGCCAGGAATAAATGCAGGCATTGAGCAGACTATCAGAAAGTGTAAAACGTGTGCAGACTTTCAGCAATGAACCACCAGACCTTCCCTTCTCAGAAGTTGGTTCTGTTCTTTTTGAGCACAAGTCAGTAGAATACTACTTCAAATACATAGAAGTCGATCTATTCAAGGACAACACAAACAACACAGTGATTGAAGCACTCAAAACTAATTTCAGCAGACACGGGATTCCTTTCATCCTACAAAGAGACTATGGCAGCCAGTTAATGTCAGCAGAGTTTACAAAATCTTTCAGTGAGTATGTAATAGTTCATAAAACGTCAAGTCCTCTTTTCCAAATTTACGACGGCGAGACTGACAGAGCTGTACAAGCAGTAAAGCAACTCAACTATGGAAGAAAGCAACAGACTAGTCTGGCCTTATTGGACAACTGCATTGGATAGAATCAAAGTATCACCAGCTCAGTCACTGATGGGAAGACGACCAAGAAACGTTCTCCCAACAACATCAGCCGTACTCAGAAAAACCTCGTACATCCACCAAGAAGCAAAACGTCACCTCAACATGGAAAAAGCCAAACAGAAATACTATCACGACAAACCAGCAGCCAAAGAACTTACTCCACCACAAGCAGGAGAACACGTCAGAATGGCTCCATACCCAGGGACCAATAGATGGACAGGTTTATGGTAATTGTAAACTACAGCTGGTAAGGGTTTTCCAGTTTGCCAACGGCATGTATGTTTCCTTACCGTGAGACAACTTCTTTCTTGCCAATTCTACTGAACTATATCCATCTTACATACTTCCTCCTAATACCACTGAATGATCACTGTTAGAGCTAGAAATATTCCCATATGAGACACGAGAGAAAACAAACACAGTCTGTGAGCTGCAAGAACATTTAATTTATAATTACAAGCTACTACAATTTGTCCTGTTACGAGTTACAATTTCTGATAAATACTTTTTCTTAAGATGATGTTCCTTTGGAAGAGGTCTTGCTCATCATAAAGTAATCAAAATGTTTAACTAAAATCGTTATTTCTATCGTTTATATATTCTTTCTTTTAACCTTTCTTTCTGTGATGGGCACCAAGGAATGCTTTCACTTGGTACACACTGCGCATGTCAGTTCTCGTCCCCCAACATATGGAAGACAAGGCAGGGAACCACAAATGCCTTCTACGGGGTACATGAGGGCACCATTTCTGTCCGTGTTTGTCCCTGGAACTGCTTCTGGATGCTCATCGGCACAAATGAAGTTTAATTGATGAGGGTGGTTGTGCCTTGCACTCATCAGATACCCGTGGTACTCCCGTGTCCAACCCGCGGGACACAAGTAAGTTGCAGGGATCATCAGCTTGGCACTTCGTGTAACGTAACACACTGCGCACGGGGCATCATGATCGTGGAGGTTTCTTGTGAATGGGTTGTTATAGTCTAACTGGTATTCTGCACCATACATCAATGCTGGATACTGATAACCATCTTTATACTTTCCATATCTGGGATTCTCAGAAAGACACACGTAATTAGAGCCTCCACCTGTATGTTGATGGTCGTCTCCTCCAATACGACCTAAAATGATTATGAATAAATCGCTTACAAATTTTTTGATTGTTAAATGAGCAGATAAAAATTACCTTTTTTTAAATAGCTGTATACTATAAAAGTATATCTTATAATATGTATTTAAATATTTGTGATAAAATGCCATTTCCACTATGAAAAATAGCTTAGGTCCTTAAAAGCAAGATAAAGCCCAAGTCCGAGTTTGATCACGTTACGCAAACTTCAGTTTTTGCCTCAATTGATTGCTAGCACATCGAGCTACATTAGATGTTATTCCAGTATTTTCGAGGGGCTAATCATCCTTGCTTGCAGCTGAAGAGCTGAATTACGAAGGACGCAGTTCAACGTGGTCGAGTCGAAGGCATACGAAGGCGCCTCGGGCAGCCGCCATACGCCTCCTGTCTGTAACACGGAGCACAGCTCGATCGAATTAGGGTTGGTTTTTACGGAGGAAGGAAAACAATTAGTTTTCTGTGCGGCTATTTTGTTGGGAAATAAACAAGAACACCGAGCAAGTCAATAATTTACCTTTGTAAACAAGAGAAGCACCCGGAGGACACGAGGTTCTTCCCCATCGTACGTACTGTACCCCTCCTGGTCCACGATCACCTTTTGGTCCTCTGGTTCCTCTGGCTCCTGGTGGTCCTTGCTGGCCATTCCTTCCTGGTCTGCCAGGCGTACCTGTTTAGTAATGAGATCTCTATTCAATTGTGCAAATATATGATAATGTGTTGTATAGGTGTAGAATGCTGCCTGGTTGGTTCTGGTTCTATAATATCATATAGTGTTCAGTGTTTAGTAGTGAGGTAAGAATGTTATATCTTTAAGTTAACTTTTACCTGGAACTCCTGGTTTCCCATCCCGACCATCTTTACCTGTAGAAAAAAAATGGAAATAAAGCTGCTGTAAGTCAACCTCAGACACTGGCGGAGCCAGTATCGTCACTGTACTGTATTCTTACCTCCAGTCGAAGCAATATCATTCCTTGTGTTTCTAGTTGAGCTACTCTGAAACACAATAATCAAAGACGGGTCTACCACTCAAAAACACGCGTTTTAGCATTTTGTTGGAAATTTATGTTAACCTATTAACTGACTGACGACGATTAAGTAAAGCATATTATTGGGATACCTGTGGTTCTTAGGTCCGATATGCTGTATTTTTATTAAGCATGGTTTGGCCATGGTTTCGCTTCGCCTTTAGCTTCTTAGAGACTCAGATAATTGATCACAAGTAGGTATCCAAATGTAGCCTGTTTGCAGGGTGTATTTGATTTGAAAAAAAGTAATCAATACTACTGTGAAATCCTATTATATTTTGCGGATTTTGTAATTGGATTTGTTTGTAAGTAAACCTTAGAATACAACATACCTTGCTTGCAAACTCTTCAGCAGTGTCATCACGTCCGTTTGATTTTGTCCTCTTTTCTTCATCTGACGTTCTAATTGTGTCTC
Source organism: Anthopleura sola (assembly GCA_023349425.1). Classification (NCBI taxonomy): domain Eukaryota; kingdom Metazoa; phylum Cnidaria; class Anthozoa; order Actiniaria; family Actiniidae; genus Anthopleura; species Anthopleura sola. Next base: position 10,412,254 of record JALHLI010000001.1, read on the forward strand.
ACTTATCTCCGCAGCACGACCCGCTACAAGAAGAACAAGTAACACCAACAGCACAGCCTTAGCCAATGCTTGAGGAACCTGAGTCATCATCTTTAAAACCAAGGTAAGCAGAGCTGAACTCGACAACCGTCTTGTTTGTGGAAAACGCTGCTCTGAACTCTTTCTTCTATCGTCGAATCTTTTTTTTTCTCTTTTGGCAAAAACATTATGATTAACAAGAATTTTCCAGTTTAAAACTCGAATATAATTTCCATAAAATTGTTATCAGGTTATTACGTTGAACTCTTTTAGCCTATGTGCTTGAGGCAATCACGAGCCCCTTCTGAAGTTCTCCGGGTTTCATAGAATTAATTTTGTTTTTAAACCCCACATGAAATTAAGAAAAAATTAAGAGTTTCAATTTCCTAAATGTTCCTTCAACATGTGCTAAGTTATCAGGGTAGGCGATCACGATGCTGCGCCTCCTTGGGTTTGATCAAATTTGTGTCTTTTGGTTTTTTATTCCGCAATTAAATTTAAAAAAGAGAATTTTAATCACAACGCAAATTTTCCTGTACAGATTGACAAGCTGTTTGTTTTATTTTCTGTCAATGCCATATTAAAAACAATTATTGACACAATAGACAGGCTTTTAGTCAAATGTGTCTAAAAATAGAAAGTTGAACTCACTGTAGATGTCGATTTCAAGGTTCGATTTTCATCGCAGAGAAAATCTTAGAAAAATATATCTACACAGATACACAGTTATAATGCTGCGTTGCCTTGGATACCAGTTTTGGTTGCAATTGTGATTATCAACTGATGATTGAGCTATATCTAGTCATTACCAGCCTTCAGCGAAGGGCAAACCGCTGCCCATCATGTTGTATCAACGAGAAAGTATTACATTACTAGGTTTCAATCAGCTGAATAAATGTCATGAATCGCATCACCAGCCTTTAGTGAAAGATAAACGCTGCCCTCAATACTCAATCATATATGTACATATCTATTGAAAACTTTAGCCGATAAAACATTCTATCCGATGATCGAACAACTAGCTGAGCATGCGCCGTAAGAAATAACGCCTCTGAGAACGAAATAGCAATCAGTTACACTCTCTTGCTCTCAGACATTGGTATAAAGTCATGGCATTTTGGTCAGTTTCAATACATTTACTGTACTGTTGAACCAAATTCCTCGAATTGAAACTCTGATATTTGCTATTGAGGAGCAAACGGAAAAGGAGATTGCCATACAGGTGGACAGAAGGACTGCTGGATGGTGAGAAAGATGGATTGATGTGTAGACCCTACAGAGGGACAGACAGACAGACTTACCAGGGTTATAGTAATCGTCAACTGTACACAGCTAGTACAGGTTTTCCTTTGCCAATGGAATGAGTTCGCTGACAGCGCATCACGAAACATGTTGCGTTACTTTTGTCGATCTGCAATATACATGTAATTTATAAAATCCTGCTATTTTATTGCCGATGCTCATACCAACGCTCCCTAGCCCTCCCCTAGTCCCTCCCCTAGCCCTCCCCTAACCCTCCCCAAGTCCCAACCTGGGTTCCAGAGGATCTCTCGATCCTGTGCTTCCAGGTCGTGTGTTTCTTTACCATATGACAACGTCTTGTATTGTCCCTCCAACTGGACTAAATCCGTTGTCTCACATACTTCCTCATATTCAACCGAATGATTACTGCTCGACATTCTCCACCCCCTCGTTTCTTCTGTTAGCGCCTGCATATGAGACATGAGGAAAAACAAACACACAATTTGTGGGCTGCATGAACTTTTAATTTCCAAGCTTCTACAAGTTGTCGTGTTACATGTTACAATTTCTGGTGAATACTTTTACTAAATTTGAATTTTACTTGGAAGAGGTCTTCTTCATCATTAACTAATCAAATTGCTTTAACTTAAATTTTTATTTCATCTATCCTAATCTTTCTTTGGTGGGCTTTAAGGAATGCTTTTACTTGGAGCACACTACGCATGTCAGTTCTCTTCCCGCAACATATGGAAGACAAGGCAGAGCACCACAAACTCCTTCCACGGGATACAACAGGGCACCATCGCGACTGGCATGAGTTCCTGGTACAGCTTCTGGATACTGATCAACACAAATGAATGTTCTTGAATGGGCATGGTTGTACTTTTCACTCATCAGATATCCATGGTACTCTCTTTTCCATCCCGCGGGACACGCGTAAGTCGCAGGGATCATCATCTTGGCACTTCTTCTTGCAACGTAACACACAGCACACGGAGCCTCATGTTCATGAAGATTTCTTGTGAATGGATTGAAATAGTTCAGCTCGTATTCTGCACCATACATGTATGCATTGTGCTGATAGCCATCTTTGTACCTTCCATATCTGGGATTCTCAGGAAGGCAAACATAATTAGCACCTCCACCTGAATGAGTATAGTGTTCGCCTCCAATACGACCTAAATTAATTATAAATAAATTACTTGTATATCTGTAATGAGGATTATTACCCAGGGGATAATAGAAAACCGCGGCGCTGATTGGTCGAGAACTTTGGAAATATTTCCCCTGAGTATAATTTTAGACTTGAATATCGCGTGCTGTGATACATACAATACTAGTTATATAATGGTTTCGAGCGGCATACCATGGAATATCCCACGATTCACTTGTAGTTTCTAGAAGTGACGAGTGGGATATCCACGGTATACCACGAGAAACCATTGTATAACCATTTTATTTATTTATATTTTATTTCATGGTGTGAGATAAATACATATATACATGAACTTTATTTTGTCTTGAATTTTTGAGTAGCTAGAGTACAAACACTAAATGTGTGCAACATAAATACCACTAAATACTGGTAAATTATGCTAATTCTATTGTTCTCTATTGTTTAATCAACACTATTTAGTGGTAAATAGTGCAAAGTATTGCACACTTTTAGTGTTTGTACTCTACTGATATATCTTTGAGAAAATATAAATAAACAAATTATACTAAATTACTGAAAAAAAACTAAAATTCTGTAAATATAGCGTTTATATGATTAGCGTTGGTTATGAGTTAAAGTCCAATTTTTGAATGGCGTTCTTGAATTCTGAGAGGTTCTCATGGTTTCTGATTGTATCTGGTAATGAATTCCAAGTTTTTGCCGCTAAATAGCGGAAGGAGTGAAGACAATAAGTGGTAGATACTGGTTTTGATAGACTTAAAATGTTAGTACCTCTTAAAGAATAAATGACAGAGTGTCTAGTAAACAATTCCTTTACGTTTTTTGGATAATCACTGAAATTAAGGCATTTATAGCATATCTGTAACATATTTTGTTACGTTTATTGTAAAGTGAGACTATTCCTGATTTTTCTAGAAGTTGTTGGTAGTTCAAGTTCGCATCCCTAAAAAATGAAACGTAGGATACATTCATTCAATGCTTCCAGTTTATCAGCGATTCTTGATCCACAGAAATGCCACACGGTAGAGCAGTTCAGCAGTCGATCACAAGACAATTTGACAAGAGATGAATAAAGAAGATGCACATGAAAGAAAGACAAATAAACGAAACTTTAGACGACTCTAAACGAGACGTCCCATAATACTGTTCGATTCAAGATATAAGAGGGATGTCTGATATTACGTAGAAAAATGAAGTACTTGTCACTTAACCGGGAATATGGGGCCAGAAAAAGCCAGGATTTTTTTTAGATCAGATCCTACATACATTAATTCTGATCCAAGATGGCCGCCGAATCGTCAAAGTAGTCCCTTATTGAAAAACGCATTGTATGTGTTTTTGTTGTCATTATTTAATAACGATTTTCGGTTCATTAAGATAACAAAATCCTGAATTTCGAGTTTATTTTTAAAACTTTTTTTTAAATATATTAGTTAATCTACGAAAGTTTTGTTTGACCTAGACGTCCTGATAAAATTACTTTAATAGCTTTTTTAGTTTTCAAGTTATAAATTTTTTCGTGCAAAGCTTCGTTTCCGACATTTTTCTTTCGAAAGCTTGTCAAGATGGTAATATCCAAAATTCCTTATCTCGAAAAGAAGCTTGGGACACCCCATTTTCTTTTCATTTTTGGGGATCAGCGTTAAATTTTGAATAGAATAGCTTTCTAAGGATTTTTTTAAATTACTCCTTGCTAAAGTAGTCATTCAGTCTAACTTCACGATTGCCATCCCTTTTCATCCTCTTTGATTGCGAGCAGGTCGAGCAAAACACTATGTTTCTGGGCTATTTGGTTGGAAAATAACGTAAACACCGAGCAAGTCAGTAACGTACCTTTGTAAACAAGAGAGGCACTCAAAGGACACGTGGTTCTTCCCCATCGTACGTACTGTACCCCTCCTGGTCCACGATCACCCCTTGGCCCTCTGATTCCTCTGGATCCTGATGGTCCTCGCCATCCATTCCTTCCTGGTCTGCCAGGCGTACCTGTTTAGTAATGAGATCTTTATTCAATTGTGCAAATACATGATAATGTGTTATATAGGTGTAGAATGTTGCCTGGCTGGTTGCTCCTGTAATATAAGTGTTCAGTTTTAGTAAAGTAAGAATGTTACAGTTTTAAGCTAACTTTTACCTGGAATTCCTGGTTTCCCATCCCGACCATCTCTACCTGGAAAATATGTAAAAAAGACATTGCGATTTAGCTAATCTCGGTTACTTATCGTTTAATTACTTTATCCTTACCTCGAAGCAATATCATTCTTTGGGTTTCTAGTTGAACTACTCTGAAACATAATAATCAAAGACAGGTTGAGAGTACGTTTTGTTGGAACTTCATATTAACCTATTAACTGATTTTACGATCAAGAACAGCACATTTTATTTACATCAAGGTTTCCTCTTAGTCAACGAAAAACACTCTTGTAAGAGATTGACTATAGATATGATATTTCTTTCTATCTCTATCCTGTGTTATTACTGGTGTGTTATTACTGGGATACCTGTGGTATAAAAGTCGTAAGATACTTTATTTCTGATTCCTGTTGAATAAAATGGATAGATTGCGCAATAGTACCCAAGGGTTTATCAGGACCTTGCCTCAGAGACTTTTGTGGGTATCTGCTATAGGGTTCTGTGTACAGTCCGATCAATAAGCATGTAAATACAAAATATAAAGATCTAATCATACGTAGTATACCTTCAGCATTTTTGTACTACGCCGTAGGTCTTCTTAGATCCGATATATAAAGAATATTTCTTGGGCGCGCGGAGATACGAATTTTATCTTCGAGTGTTTAAAAGATCTCTCACGAGAAGATAAAATTCGTATCTCCAAGCGCCCATGTAATATTCTGTTCATTCTATAATTATCAATGAAAAAGAACTGAAGAAAACTTTTTCGAGCTTTTTTCTGCTATAAGAAGTATGTAACCATATAGTGACGATATTTTCACATGTGAAAATAACAAATTTTTGAAATAAAGAAATATAGGTATTTCATTGATAATCAAATAATAAGCTGTATTTTTATTCAGTTGAATTAAATTTTGAGCGATTTTCGTACTAGTATTCCTTTAAATGAAAAATTTATATTTCTCATCTCGCCGAGGTAGCAAAACGTGACTCTTTTCATGAAACCGCGACTGTCTGCAACATGCTAAAATGTCTGGACTTAGATGAAAGGGGAATTTGAACTCAAAACTTTTGAAAATATTTTTTTAGTCTCTAATGAAGATTGCAGCTTGGCGACCGAAAATTTCAGCAGACAATTATAATTTTCTTAACATTCATTTCATTAGGTCAGTTAACAACTATTTTAATTCCATTTCAACATTTGGACTCAAGTTGGATTATTTTTCTTTGGATGATTATGATTTTGGCATCTCTGCTTTTCACGATGAAAACTGCAATTCAATTCGTGGAATGACGCAAATCATTTTGCCGGCGTTTTGCTATACACAGCCTTCATTTTTAATAGCTCCGCCATAATTACTATCTTTGGATACTTAGCAGCTTATTTTCGCTTCGCCTTTAGCTTCTTAGAGATTCAGATAATTGATCACAAGCAGGTATCCCAATGTAGCCTGATTTTATGGTTTATATTTAATTTGAAAAAGTAGTCATTTAAATGTTGCTGTGAAATCCCATTTGATTTGGGTTTTTTTCTGAGTAAACCTTAGAATACAATATACGTCATACCTTGCTTGCAAACTCTTCAGCAGTGTTATCACGTCCGTTTGATTCTGTCCTCTTTTCTCCATCTGACCTTCTCCTTGTGTCTCACTTATCTCCGCAGCACGACCCGCTACAAGAAGTACAAGTAACACAAACAGCACAGCCTTACACGATGCTTGAGGAACCTGAGTCATCATCTTAACCAAGGTAAGCAGAGCTTAACTCGACACCGTCTTGTTTGTAGAAAGTGCTGATCTGAACTCTTTCTTCTATCGTCGAATCCTTTTTCCTATTCTGGCAAAAACGTTATGATTAACAAGAATTTTCCTGTATAAAACTCGAATATAATTTCCATAACATTTTTATTAGGGTGCTACGCTGAACCCCCCCCCCCCCCCCCCTCCCCCTCCGAAGTTATCTCAGAGTTTTATAAAAAGAAGATAGTGTTTTTGTTTTTGATCCCGTCATGAATTTAAGAAGAAAAGAAGGTTCAATTTATTAAATGTCATCATTGCTACATTAGATTAATCTGTATTATATTTGATACACGTTATTTTTTGTGAGTAGAGTTTGTTAGGTCTCTCGCTCTCTTGACTCGAAGGTATTCTCCGGGTTCTTTGGTCCGGCTTTCTCCTTCCGCACACCAAACAAGCTACGTTGCAATTCGATCTGTAAGTTAGCCCTACCCTGACTTTGATCATCCCAGTTTTTCAGTATCGATTTTGTCGGTATTGATGAAATTTGAAAGTTAAGTTTTTGGGGCACGCGTAGCATCTAATTCTAGGGATGGCTGATAAACAAGCAACACGTTTGTTGACGCGATTCTTGACTAAAGAGCGTAGTTATCTCAGAGTTTTATAAAGAGAAGATACTGTTTTTGTTTTTAATCCCGTCATGAAATGAAGAAGAAAACAGGTTCAATTTATTAAATGTCATAATTGCTACATTAGATTAATCTGCTATATACGAGGTTATTGGGGAGGGGGTAGAGAGCCAAACTCCCCCAGCATACCCCCCTCTACGGTCCGTCGTTCATTTTGCTATCGTTTATATATTTTACCCGTTTTGTATGTGTGAGGACAAAACTAATCTTAGAAAAAATGGCTAAAAATATTTCAACTTGAGCCATTTTTTTTTATATTCTTGTATCATGATATTTTTCTATTGCTACGTTGTCAGCATCATTTCTTTACTTTTTCCCGATTTTCGTGTTTTTATTTTTGATGGACAAAATAATTTTTATCTCTCCTTTAATTTGATTGTGATTTTGTTTTGATCATTTCGTACAAAATGAAATAAGTATTTTGTGTATATGGTTATTTTATTTATTACTAGTCCTTGAAACTTACTATAACATTAAATTACATTTTCTCTATTTATTAGATATTCATTTCAAAAATCTTAGTCGTGCCTTAATTTGAATAATTTGAAATATCGTTCAGTTCAGTTGGGGGTCGCAGTATTATTTCATTAGTATTAGAGGAAAACAATCAAAATAACGCGAATTTTCCTGTACACATTGACAAGATGCCTAATTATGTCTAATAATACACTAGCTTTTTATTCTATTGAATTTTAATGCTTACCATCCAAAACAATTGAAGACTAATAAAAATAATAGCGTTGAAAGTCGAATATATTTGGAAAAAAAAATTGTATAATTTTATTTTGGTCATATTTTGAAAGTGCACCTAATGCCTGAGACAATACTTTTAGTATTGATTCTACATGAAGAATGTTTTGAGTGATGCTTCTAAAATGACTGTCACGTCATACCGTGCAGTTGGGTGTATTTGTTTCAACATGTAATAATAAACACTGGCCATTATGAGAAAGCAAATTTACAATTAATATTGTGTTAAACCATCAATGTGATGATGATGCTTTTTAAAAACTTCTTGATTGCACAAGTTAAAATTTTTTAATCATTTTATATTTAATGAAGACGGTACAGTCATTAGCATGTTTTACAGCTAACTTGCTTTACTGATAAAAGTATTAGATTCTATGGATTGGAGTAATTTTTAATGAACTTTCCCTTTAAAAAAAATCTTAGGTATTTTAGGAAGCACGTGCGGTGCGCGCTACTGAAGCGCTGTATTTCACCACTTTATTTATTTCATTTATTTACATAACTTCCACCTTAAAAATATATAAAATCTAAATAACGAAATATGAATCAAAAATATAAATAAAGACAATAATACAAGGAAAATATATAATAATTATAAGACAAAAATCTAAAACGCGAGGGACAGCACAACAGAGCGAGGCCCAATATAAAGTGCACCCGTAAAAAACAGGTGTTGAATACAAGATTCGATTTCTATTGCGGAAACCTTAGGGAAATAAATCTAAACAAATGCGCAGTTATAGTCCTGCGTTGCCTTGGATACCAGTCTTGCTATTCTAATTATCAGCTGACGAGCTATTTACATGTAGTCATTAACTGCCCCCATTCGTTATCAACGAGAAAGTATTCTATTGCTAAGTTTCAATCAGCTGAATGCATATCATGAATCTTTTAGTGAATGGCAAACATTGCCCTCCATACTCAGTCATCTATGTACATATCTGTTGGGAACTTTAACCGATAGAAAATTTCACCCGAAACCGGAAATGACGTCTATTCATAGTCACTATTGATAAAATCATGCATGTGTCATATTTTGCCTCATACAAAATTCCGCGCAGCAAACAAAGCAAAAGTCATATAAGACAGAATGACCGTGAAACACGGGCGGAAGCCTGGGCTAGAGTTTCTTTTTTTAGCCAGAATCGGTGGAGTGACGTTTGAGTTGTTATGGTTACTGGGATTTTGCGAAGGTCCAGCAACTACGTCTTGACAATTGATACACAATGGGCAAACAGAGCAGACACTGGCATCTTTCAGCTGGTCAGCGGTATAGAGTACCTGAGCACGATGTTCTGTATGGAAAAGAAGGGAATTTTATAATAATTACTTATAATTGAGGACAGACAGACAGGTGGACAGACAGACAAACAAACATACTGACAAATTGACGTGCAGACCGTCATGACGGACAGACTGATAGACCACGGACAGTCAGACTTACCAGGGTTATAGTAATCGTAAACCACAGCAGGTACAGGTTTTCCTTTGCCCACGGAATGAGTTCGCTCGAAGCGCATCACGAAACATGTTGCGTTACTTTTGTCGATCTGCAACATACATTATATACATTTATTCAAAATTCTGCTATTTCATTGCTGATGCTCCATGCACCAAGCACCATGGGTTCCAGAGGTTCTTTTGCGCGCTCCAGTATTTCCCTGTCGTACGCAGAAAGATAACGAAACCTACGACCGGAAATCACTGCAGCGAGAGAGCTTTTGGAAATCAGGGAAATAATTGCCATGTTGGTTGGTTTGTTTTGTTATGTCATCCAACATGGCTGCCACATCTCTTATTATTTCAGTCTCGTGGAACGAAGAGCTGAGATCGAGGCATGATTTTACTCTATCGCACGAGGAAGTGGGAAGCAGGGAGGAACGCGGCAAGGTAAGTGGATCACATAGCAGGAATTACAGACTGAAAGACTCGTAATTATTTAACACATTTACTACATTTGTACTTATATGGCGCATATTCTATGTAAATACGTATATACACCATATGCGCCTTAATTGCAATACAATTTACCTTGTCAAAGTACATGATGAGTTTCTTTTCTTGAGAATCTACTCTCTTGAGGAGGAGATCTCGGTCGTTCAACAACTGAAAAACACACAAAAATAATATGCTGATACTTTAACAGAGTTATGTGTGACCACGGACGAATTCAAAATATTAGCAAAGTTTGACATGAAAGCTCTCGGTTTTGATCATGAGTTAACTCTTTAATGACTTTAAATCCAGAAGCAAAATTCCAATTCACTCTTTAAGCTGTCCGTGCCCTGACGTAGATGAACCCAGAAAATGTTTTAGAGTTTGATGACATTGAAGAAAAGTCATATATGAAATTTCTGCTCTAGTCAGACTATTTTTAATGAAACCCAGGAAGCGTGTGTCTTTACAAACCGGAATACACGCGCATGCATAGTCGTTTAAAATGATTGTCGTAACAGGGAGTATGGTTAATATTGGTACCTTTGTAACAACTTCTCCATCAGGACGGAATCCAGATAGGACTCCAACCTCAATGACAGCCATGTCAGAGGTATTCCCTTTACCTTGCCACCTGGTACACGTTCTTGTTTCTATCTCATTGCTTCCATCTTTTATGACCTTATGACATAACAATACCAACTTTTGGTTAGATCTATACTACATATGGAGGTGCAAATAGACAGACATCTTTAGCTTTAACTACTTTCCCATTTCAGACCACTTGTCATTTTCTTGAGAATAAGATTTTTTTGTTTGAATTATATCCATATTCATGCGTCTTCTCATGCGCAACCGTTGATCATAGAAATGATACTCTAGGGAATGACACATGGTCAGAAATATGGGAAAACATTACGCCAAAGCTTAAGAGGTGTATTGGCGTAGTACATCTGCGCAGGCATCAGAATTAGATTTGCACATGAGTCGATGGTTTAAAGTCGCCAAGAAAAAGTCAAATAGAAGTAGTTGATTTAATCTCACACCTTAACAGAAAACTCGAAGTTACTCTTTCGTGGTTCCTTGTTGACGTAGTATGTCACGCCAACCTGTAGCATTCCAACACCGTGACCATGTGCTGTAACTGTTAGATTTCCTTCAACTTTTGACATCTGGAAAAAGGGGAAGAAAATAATGACAATCGGATCTAGTTATTTAGAGTTTGAAAAACTGGGTTGTGCATGGAACAATTTTCTCTGATAGTATTTTTGACCCTGCAACATTACACAACTGGCAGAGAAAGTCTAGGTAGCGTGCCTGGTCGAAGGAACAAAAAGGAATTCTTACATTAATCTCTGCTAATTTGTCTATTTTTTCATTTTCATTTGTTGTTTTATTTCCTTTTTATCTATCTATAGTTCTAGGGGGTTTAATTGCCTGCTGTGAGTCAGTCTTTCAACTTTTCTCTGCAGCGCAGTTGCAGGACAACCTGTAGATTTGCACCGCATATCTCCGGCTCATGATATTTTTCGTGATTTATTTATTTTTGTACATACCAGTACTTGTTGTAATAACATGATATTATTCCTGTCCACAGTCAATGATTTGCTGAACGATTTGTCTGCTGAATGTTCCAGATCTACTTTGAAGTGATTTGATGGTGAATAGATGAGAGCTGCAAATTCTGACATGGCCTGAATACCAAGTACGGTGTCCTAAGGTTAAAGAATTAACACAATATTAGTTGTCTTGAGACGCCCATATTTACATGAAAGTAGAGTACAACCTCTACTTAACAATAAATTACTAAAGACCAAAAAAGTGTAAGCGACCAACTACTATTGAGTAGACAATTTCCAGAGGGTGGTTGATAGACCTTTTTTTAGCTTGGAGTTTTCCCCGCTCCCACTTCAGACCACGAGTCATTCCCTGGAATATCATTTCTTTGTTTGATGGTTGCGTTTGAGAAGGCACATGAATATGGATACAACTCAAACAAAGAATCTTATATTCAAGAGAATAATACGTGGTCTGAAATGGGAAAACATTGCGTTTAAGCCAAAAGGGTCTATCGGCCTGGCTTGACCTTGGTTCTTCGAAAGTGCAACTCCTCCTCGGATTCTTATTAGATAAGAATAGTCGTGTTATATGTAAGTGAGCCTCGTACCTGAGTCGAAGAATATCCGCCAAGTGAGTTCCTCTGCTGTGATAGCCACCGCACCACAGGTAGCCCATTCACGACATCTTTGTCCAGGCTTATTGCCAACAGTGCGTAAGCCGTAGTTTCAATGTCTCCAGAGTTTGGCATGTAATAAGGACGAAACATCGCTGACCAGTCTGCATAGCGGTTATTGTTGGACCAGTGGACTGTCCCAGCTTTTTTTTTTAAAAGATATAAGGAATAACTAATGTAACGAGAAGACTTTGAAGTATTTTGCTGATATAAGGAATGTCAGGAATGTCATTGAGCGTTGCGCCTGAGATTCCAAGTTCACCTAAAATAGTTCATAGTACCAAAACCTGTACGTCAATGCTTATGTTTGAAGACGCTGATTGAGGAACGGGGCGCGAAAACATTGTGCAAAGATGCTGGCCCATTTAAGACTGCATGTCTCTTTAAGGCTCCTCTCCAAGGCCCTTCTTCCATGAGGGTCTCCATATGTCTTACCTTTTCGTATTGCCGCTGACAACAACGCCTGTCTTGCCTTGCCACTATATGTACTGTTCACAAGTCGAAGAGCGTACGCTGTGATAGCCAGCGCGTACACATCTTTGCTTTTAATTACGCTATCTATGTTTTTCTCGAGGTAGCTGATGGCTTTCTGTTTGGTCGAAGGGACAACCTATAATCAACAAATTAAATTTTTCCATAAGCTACTGACTAAGCTATATGAAACTCCAGTGTATGCGGGCTTAGCCTCACTTTTAAGATAGGAAATCAAAAGCAGAAATTAGAATAACAAAAGAAGCAAGTCTTGGATTCGAGGCTAAGCCCGCATACACTGGAGTTTTAAGAGTCGTCAATAGTGGTTTCTGCCATGAAGACATGGACAATATAATCGTTTTCAATTTCAATTAGATTCTATTGTTTAGCCATTTACCATGGCCACCGACACTAATAACATATTTGTAACATTTAATATAACTTATGTCATATGTTTTATATTTTAGAACACCATACCCTAGACGAGCCATCTCCAGCTTCAGCCAGTGCGATCGTCACGAAGGCAGTGAGGGAAACCTCTCCTCTTAAACCACCCTAAAAGAAACGGTCACGGTAAGGAAGAAGTTTCAGATCTATATCTAGATCTAGAGTTATTATACAAAAATGTTATCTGATGCGAAATATATGGTTAATAATGCTGTGCTAGCGATATGCATACGAGTGATGCGAGCTCCTAATGCGCCGCCTTTCGGCGGTGTGGTTGCGCGTTCAAAATATTGCACTTGCATTTCAGTTGAGTTGTTTTGCTTGTTGCCTGAGATTCTAGGGATTTTGTTCGGTTGTTGTCTCTACGCAAAACGTTTAATTTTATAAAACCTATGCAAAAAGGAGCCAACTTCCATTCTTCCATTCTCTAGGAAGGTGGCACTTTTCCAACGCACACTTCACATGTTTCCTCTAAAAAAAAATTTATAAATGACAGTCCATGGATAGGAAGGACCCTTTCATACTCACCTTGAGGTATGTACTAGTGTAACCGACTTTAGGGAAGGATCCATCTGCATTCTGCTTTATCTGTATCCATCGCAGGCTCAAGTCCAGTGATCTGGGGTCTATGTATATGTACTTACGCGCCTGCGCAAATGACTTGACGACAAACGCAGTCAACCTAAAGAAAAATATGATGGTTAGATCAGAACAACCTTGCTTGTCACTTGCTATTTAATTTATAAATCTGTAGGTATAGCATGTGAGTAGAGTTTTTTATTGGTTCTCTCCTGTTGTCTGAAGGCTTTTTTCTCCTGGTTCTCCGGTTTTTCCTCCCTAAGCAAAAATCAACTTTAAAATTCCGATTCGATCTGAAGCCGAGCGCTTTATGGAGACTGCGCAAATATATATTACTTACCACATGCTTCCTTCGGGGTCCCTCTCACCGAATGCGCTGTAAGAACCATCCTTGTGTCTGTATCTCTGTTCTCCTAGGTAACCTGAGGACATACCAACATCATTAAGGAATGTGTCTGGAATAACGGTGTAATAACCTCTTATGCTAGGACATACTATTTGCTTGACTTTATAGACTTAATAGTGAGAAAGCACATTGGAAACAGTGATCCATTGGCTTGTCAGTCTGCATCCTTGGACCCAGTTGTCTCTAGGAGAGGTACGCCGTTGATCTTTTGATCAAAAGCGAGTTTTAGGCTCTTAGCTATAAGCATGAAGGATGACAAAAAGGTAAGATTTCGCAATTGTTCAGTAAGCATTCTTATGACACTAGTCAAAGACTTCATAACGTTACTTCACTCATAGTATCTAAGTTTATATGGTATGCAGCATTCATTGCGCTTTGTATACCGTAAACCAATCAGATGCCTTCCCATCACGTGGTGTCCTCACCACAGGGTATCCATCAAGGTATTCACAACTCACCTTGTACCATGTATCTCTCGGCCTTGGATTTGATGGCGGGCGTGACTTGGTTGATTGCTGTCAGGTATTTGAGGATGAAGACATTGGGTGCGAACTTGACCATGTTTTGTTCGCCACAGCCATAGGGCATGCGCAGTAAATTGTCCACATTGTTGAAAGATGATCCCATAAGGTCGCCTGTGAAATCATGATACAAATCATTACTGCACAATATTTTGCTATTTCAGACCAAAAGTCCCCATATTTATGTGTATTCTTATATACAACCGTTAAACAAAGACATGCTCTAGGGAATGACATGGAAATGGAATGGGGGAAAATGGTATATTTGGCTCAAATCAGGCGCAATCCGTTAAGAAAAGTAATCATGAGTATCTAATGCTACTTCTGAATGTGTCATTTACGCTTAAACCAAGCCACAAACACGTGGAATGTTGAGTCAGTGTTGATGTAACGTACCGAGTAGAGTTATCTTGGCGTGTGCAGAGCCTGGAACAACCGATTCAGGCAGAGCCAGTTGTAGAGTCTTGGTAAAGTCTGATTCTAAGGAAGCCGGAAAGAGAATTAAGAATGATAAAGGTATGGTTGGTTGTTGGTTGTGTGCCAACTTTATATTAGTGACATCATCAAAGTTGTCATCATCATCGTCGTCCTCTTTATCCTCACCGTCATCAACATCATCATCATCATTGTCAACAACAAAACAATAACAATAACAATACCAGGAACGATAACACAAATAATAATTAACAACCAAACAACAACAACAACAACAATAACAACAACAACACAAGAACAACAACAGCACCTCAACGACAACACAACACATCAGCAGCAAAATCCATCAGAATTATACATCATAATCAAATATAGGACGATGTATATGAACATTTCAATCGATCATATTCACATACAACCAATCAACTAATCAAGCCTATACTACGTGGGACTAACCGGATTTGAGTTCGATCAGCAGGCTGTAAGAATACTGCTGTGGAATACCTTCAGGCTGAAAAGAATGTAAAGAATGTTCATCAGATTCTTTTTACCTGACAGTACATGGTGGTCAGTGTTTGACTACCATCTGCAACAGATAATTAGATTCAGAGACTTTTATCAGATGATTAAAACCCATCAATTCTTCAAAATATCATTTTGTCTCACTCACCTCGACTAATAAATTCCTCCTCACAGCATCAGCAGCCGTATAAGATTGAGCCTGCACCACCAGAGGGATGTTACCCAGTGATGTAGGGATGACAGGGAAGGCGATGGCTTTGCCCTGACCGGCAGGTATTGTAACAACTTCTTTAACATCGTCCATTTTTTGACTGTAAACTCCACGAGCTCCAATGCTGGTGATCATTTTTAGGTGTTGAGAAGCCTTGAATGTGATAGTTACCTATGAAGGAAGAGACTTTGGTGACTCACATGCTTCCACTTCGACCCCGTTGAGCTGCGCAACTACTCTACTTGCAGTAGTGATTGGCGATAACAAGAGTGTTAGGGACTTGCTTTACTGACTTCAGAGATGTTTTAGGAGGGTGAAAATTAGGCATATGACAATCTTCAATCAAGGCGTTTCCATGACAATTGACATTCCATAGGCACGTGCCCTTGAAAGCTTTGTGTTTTCCGACAATGTTATTGAAGCACTTTGATTGACATTCATCACGTTAACCTTAGTAAGTATCGTAACGGCAAATTCCGTGCTAGCTATTGAGAAAGACTGTATGTATAGTTACTTTACTGTCTTCAGACGTACCTCTTGCGATTCCTGTAGGTAGTTGAACACCAATACCTTGATAGCAACCTCTTCTCCACGGACCACAGAGAAAGGTAGATCAAGAGAAATAAAAAATGGCTGGAAGACTCGCAGCTATGAATAAAAAGTTACACAAGTGAGCTATGGACCCCTTGTTTGCACTGCGGTCAAAATACTCTTGCAATCGTCAGTTAATTCATCGACTGATTATTTCAACTTACCTGAGGTTTTATTGCTCCCATACCAAATCCAGTCTTGGGAGAGACGGCAAAGGCACTGGCTACCCATGCGGTGATTGTATCAGGAACTGTAGCCGAGATCGCAGCCTCTCCTTTTGAACTAGAAAAAAAAATTAAAGATGACGTAAATGGTAAGTCTTTGGTTGCACCTTAACCCGATACGTTCTTATTCACAATTTCTTAAAAACGTGATGAACTTCGATATAGAATACTTTCACGGCGGCAAGGAACAATACAATGCTTTTGATGGATAAACAGATAAAAGATTTCATTTCCCACAGGAGTAGATCCAGGATTTTCTTCAGGGAGAGATGCTGTGTTTGGAAGGGCACCCACGCGAGAGAAAAAAAAACGAACCAAATAAAAGTGTCTCTCTTCGGTCTAATATAGATAACGTCTTAGATTTTACTGAAGGTAGCTTGTTTAAGTTGCAGTACGAACCTTGCGTTCACGTCCATCCATAACCATGTCTCAGGAAAGAAAGAGCGTACTTTTGTAACAGATGCTAATGGTTGGTTTTTCCTTCGGACCGCAGGTGCTCCCTCAGCCACTTCTTCTACTTCTGGTGCTGATGCAAAAACTATAAACAAAGGTTCAACTTCAACATTTTCCTGAACGTCTTGATTTCCTATGATCCCCGTACTTAGCTCATGCTTTAAATATTTGTAGCATCTTATATTCCCTATGTTTTCCGTCATTTCTAATGGTCTCTTTATTCTTGCTTGGTATCCCTTGGTTACTTATGGTTCCCTTTACTAGCCTTCTTTTCCCCTAAATTGGGTGTAAGTTATATACCTCTATCTCGAAACCAGAATCTGACTGGTTTACGGTAGATCAAGCAGTCAGAAAATGTGATAAGACCAGCACCCTAGAGAGAAATGAGCCAAGTCAGAAGTGTATTCTTGCTGAAGTAAAGGCGCAGATACGGTGCAACATTGTGCGCAATATTGCAGGCAATCAATGGTACAAGCCATGTTACAACGCAATTTATTGCACGCAATGTTACAGAAGCAGCATTGCTTACAATATTGCACGCAATAGGCTTCAATAGGCTTCAATATAAAAGAATCCCCAAAGATTTAACTGCAATTTAGAAGTTAGTTTTGGCGAGGGAAGGAATCAAGGGAACCCGCAGGAAAGTTTCCAATCACAAGAGAGGACTACAAAGTAACTCTATCCACAAATAATGGTTCTGAGTAACGAACCCATGACCTTAGCGCTGTGAGGGGTGATTCATTAGCAGCGCGCACCAACCGTGCTTCCTAATCAATAAAATCTTTAAGCACCAGCATCAGATTATTCAAAAATTATATAGAACCCTTGCACGTGACTTCAAAGCAGCTAAATTTGAAGGAAAAACAAAAGAATTTTAATCTCCTGAGAATAGGAAACTATTGCCATTTTTTTTTTATTGTGGCGGTTTTGTCCTCCAAATTGAGCTGCAAGGGGTCTATTTTTTGGATGGAGGAGCATAGATTTGTTAGATCTTGCCAAATTAATCTTCGTGTAGTCGAACTGACCTTAAATACGCTACTAGCATCGACACCGTAGATAGAGAATGCCAAGCTACCACGGAACCAACCCCAGTCCCACCACGGGTACCAACCAGAACCGGTACCATATGACTGCACGTCACGCAGAACCTGGTATGAAGGAATGACAACAATACTTTATTCCGGCATTCCAAAATTACAAGAATGAAAACACGAATTACAAAGTTGACATAGGAATAGAGTAGAAATCGTATTTATGGGATATGCGAACTTCAAACTATTATGAACCAACGATCACGTGACACCTGCAGTGTTTTGCGACATATATAATTAGCCTCGTCGTCGTCCTTATACTTCTCCTGCCCCTTCTACTCCTACTCCCTCTTCTCTACTCTGTTCTTAGAAGCTTCCACCCCGCGCCCATTCTTCTGTCTCTTTTTGCCTAACCTGACTGCGACTGATGTCGTTGCTCTTCTTCATCAACAGCACACTTTTATCTATTGCAAGAATAGCCACGTGAGATCCAGGTGTTGCTTTGGCAACCAAGGTAATGTTTTTCCCCGGTCGCGTAGAATTGTTTTGAAACTCAAGAGAAACCTACAAAAATAAAATAGAACCGGATAAGTGATTGACGATGGGTCACTTACTGACTGACTGACTGACTGACTGACTGACTGACTGACTGACTGACTGACTGACTGACAGACAGACTGACTGACTGACTGACTGACTGACTGACTGACTGACTGACTCACTGACTGACTGACTCACTGACTCACTGACTGAATGAATGAATGTATAAATGAATGACATAATTATCTCATTTTACCTCATTGTCGAATGGATTCTCTACCGATACCGTCATTGCATCCACCACCACCTCGCTATCTTTTCGTATGCTGTACACAACGATGCGTACAGAAGGCGCCATGATGGATGACGAGGTTATATTGAAGGTCGCTTCCTTCTTACCATCCGTCACATTCTGTTGTATAATGCGCCTTATGCTGCCTCTCCCCAAGACCTAAAGACAAAGTTTATAGATCTGAAGTGCGAAGTGATACTACTACTACTACTACCATCAGAGCCGCTAATCGCCAGTTCGAAATTCTTGTCTATGGAAGTTTTTTTGTTAAGTCATATATTACCATTCCGCGCGCAACAGGTTCTTGTTGTTGGACGAAATGTGGCGCGAAAATTCGTTGCTTATGGTACCGCATCCCATGCCTTAACACACATCAAGCGCTGCCAATAACAAGGAAACACTATTCAAGAGATTGACAAATATTATGCGACAATGATAACATGATTTCTTTATGGATCAATGATTTAAGCCCCTGTTACACGTAGTCTTTTTCCATGCAACTTGAGCCGCGCGCAAAAAAGTTCAAGTTGCACTTGAGTATGTCACAAGTATTTTTGTCGTTGCAACTTTCGAAAATTCGTTGAGAAAGTAGAAACCAAATCTACTTTTCGTGCAACTTTTATGTTTGACAAATAAGTTGCACGAGGGGGTGTTACACGCTAGAAAACGCTCATTCAACTTGAACTTTTTTGCGCGCTGCTTTAGATACTACAAGTCTTTACAACGTACCACGTAGACTAGTGATGCCATAGGAAAGCTGCTTACAACCTTGCAATAGATCTTCTGCCCTGACTAGAGAAAAACATCATATATAAGTATTTTTTGATAATGTTGGTTTGCGTATGGTGATGGAATATGAAATGTATATGTGATCGTACCATACTGATCACATATACATTTCATATAACTATTTTTTGTCAACTGGTTACAAAATGAAATGTTGCGCATCTTCATGATGTCAGTGTGCTTCTTTTGTATCGACGAAGAATTTTTCCGGGCTACGCGCTATTCCGCTTTCTCTCTCTTTACTCAACAAATATCTGTTGAGGGTTAGAAGCGAAGCACACGAAATGCGCCTCAAATATCAGAGATTTAGTGATGAAAAAGAATATTACAGACCTTGACTGAAGGAGTGCTGGTGGATAGACGTATATAAGAGTCACTAGGTGACAAGGACTTGGATGCGCTGAACCAGGAACGTTGTCTATGTCCAGAATCCTTATCATGGTGTTCAGCCTGTGAAAAAATTCACTTATTTATTATTTTTTTGTTTTAACAAAATTATTTTACTAAGCTTAGCAATGAAAAGTTAATTACCGACATATAGTTTAGCCTTTTTAATCAATTTTTTCCTTGTGTATTTTTTATGCTTTAAGTAAATTTGCCTTGGGGGGAGGGGGGAGCCCAAAACCCGTTTTAAGAACATAACCAAAAACACGGCCAACCAAAAAGAAAACGGCAAACAAGATGGAGGAGGGTGCCCGGGTCCCCCTCCCCCCCCCCCCCCCCCGGCTACGCCCCTCAAATCTACATTTTGACTTGATAATGACGTTCAGCCAACGTCGAAACGTCGCCGATTTCAAATCTTATAACATTTTATTGCAGAACTTTATAATCAAACGTTTTAAGACCTTTCCCGAATTCGCTTGCATGATCACGAAACAATGGTTTCAAGTCGAGGTTGGCCTTGATATATAAATAAATCAAGTTGAGTCTCGACTTGGACCCATTGTTTCGTGATCACCCAAGGAAATTCGAAAAAGTCTATAGCTGGGTTTCATTTG
Organism: Anthopleura sola; assembly: GCA_023349425.1. Lineage (NCBI taxonomy): Eukaryota > Metazoa > Cnidaria > Anthozoa > Actiniaria > Actiniidae > Anthopleura > Anthopleura sola. Next base: position 10,432,674 of record JALHLI010000001.1, read on the forward strand.
ACGTCATTTCCTGTCTCGTGCGGAATTTTCATCAGCCGAATCACAAGTTTTCAATAGAATTCTTTCTGGCTGACAGCACATGGTGGTCAATGTTTGACCACCATTTGGAGCAGATAATGAGATTCAAATACTTTTTTCAGCTGGTTGAAACCCAGCAATTGGAAGAAAAACACGCATATGAAATAAATTCGCATAGGAATGTATGATTTTTCTAACAAAATATTCAACAATAGACGCGTGAAAAGCACCATGTAAAATCAAAGGATGAAAACAAAGCACTTAGTTAGTATCACGTGGTACGCATTCCTCACGGGTTTGTTGCACCATCCATGCGTGCTTCTTAGAACAGCGCATTGCTGTGTTCGACGGCCATTATACACAAGCGTTTGAGGCAGAAATATTCTTACGAGAAACGTCCTTCATTGCCTCAACAAGCCTGAATTATTAACTTGGTTTAGTTAATCAGTTGTTTGCGAATCACCAAGCCTGTCCAGTAAGGTTAGTGACGTTTAACTCCAATATACTTTTGATGACAAGACATGTAAGTTACAGATTGAGCTTCCATATTACTGAAACTTCTCTGGTCACGAAAGCTTTCTCCTTACGTTCTGATTATATTATCCGTCATTATCAACAGTATATTGTTAACTTTATTACCGATTTTACTTGCGATCTTGCAGTCATAATATAGAGTATTGCATATTTTATCATAGTACCGACTTAACTTACTGGGATACCTGTGGTAGCAAAAGCTGCGTAGTGGTAACCAGGAGTCTCAAGGATATTACGCAGTAGGCCTTTGCAGGTGTCTATGTGTCAATTTTTCCAAGAGACACTAAAATAAAGAATTATTTTGCATGACATATAACTAACCTCAATGCTGACAGTTTTCGCATGACGAGGTACGTCACATCTGATGACAATAGTCCCCTCAGGGGAGGGAGTGTAAGTGGTTTTTGTAACATTACCAATTGCAAATCCATATTTGGTAGTCGTTGAGACTTGGAGTGTTTTCAGTTTATCTGGGTGGAATGATTGCCCATTAGGCTTGGTCACTTTAAGCTGGAGAAAAAATATACATAGAAGCTTATAAGGAAATAAATTGTAATATATAAATATAAACAAGGTATATAATAGCTATTGCTGTGATAAAACAGCCAATTCAACTTAATAGAATTTTTTTCATTTCAAAAGCTTGGTCAATTTTTTGTTGTATGTTGCATACCAAGCCCGAAATGCACCATGGGTGATGTGAATGGAATCAGCGAATTTATGGTCACAATGATGTCAGAGGAATTTTACCAAACTTTGCCTGCACGTTTTCTTCTGTGCTAACATTATTTACATATAATATGAATAATATATGATGAGCTCTGGAGCTCTCACACTGGTGCTCTTATCCTACAATTATAAAATGGGAAATGCTGGTGCAAAAATGAGGGGCTCAAGTGAAAACCAGTCCCGCTATTTCGCCGGAAGACGATTGCTTTATTTTTTAAGAGAAGATTTGCAAATTTCCAATCCATTCGAACTGATTTTTAAGGGCATTTTGTAGCTTTTATCTCAAGGATCACTTACCAGCACTACAAAGTCAAGTCCTGGCTTAAAGTTCTTGGGATTGAAAGAAGGAAACTGAAGGCTGACATCTGATCTATAAAACCTCAACGATCCCTCTGTACTGGCTGTCTTTCCTGTAAGCTTGTCTGTGACTTTTGCTTTGATCTTGAGCTTATACCAGGACATATATATATGGCTCTCTTGCACCCAAGATTGGCATCCGTAGGTGTGCATGAAGAGTGCCTTTAACTCTTTCACGTCAAAATTGAATGAAGCAGTTCCATCCAACTGTTAAAAAAAATGCAATGTAATGCGTTAAAATACCGCTCGCAAACATTAACTATTGGAAGTATAAACCCTTATAACTTAAAGAAGCATCACTCAAACCAAGAAATATTTTTTCATTGGACTATTTACTTTATATAAAATCAATGCTAAAGGTATTGAGAGAAAGGTTATTTGCACTTTAAACTTGGGAATTTATTTTTCTGCGAGAACGTATCCAGAAAAGTTTGGACTCAATCCACCAAATCCTCACAGCTCATTTTATAAAAGTATACAAGATTACAACATTATTAGTGGCATTTGCTCCTAGTATTACTGTTTTGATGGATTGTGGTGCACATACCTCGAATGTTGTCTTTAAAGGAATGTGTTTAAATGAAACCTCGAGCATGACGGTGCCTTTGACAGGCTGACCGTACGTGTACCTAGATAAGAAACGCAACCAAGAATTAGTCTGAATTAGAAATGGTTAGTCGGGAATATTGAAGCAGAAAAAGAGAATGATGACGACGACGACGATGATGATGATGATGATGATGACGACGACGACGACGATGATGACGATGATGACGACGACGACGATGATGATGATGATGATGGTGATGATGATGATGACGACGACGACGACGATGATTATGACGATGATCATGACGATGATGATGATGATGGTGATGATGGTGATGATGGTGATGATGGTGGTGATGGTGGTGATGGTGGTGATGGTGGTGATGGTGGTGAAGATGGTGATGGTGGTGATGATGGTGATAGTGGTAAGGATGAAGAAAAGAAGGGCGGAGAGAGAGAGAGAGACAGGAAAAGAAGATTTTTGTGTGTGTGTACACATATATGATCAGGCATACTTCGAGGTCACTGATCCCTGTAGTTTTGTATCCTTCTTCAACATGTAAGGCGGTAACGTAAGTGACACTTCAAACTTTGGAAGAACTGAAAGAGAAAATAGGAAGGATTAGGGAACGACAAACAGTAGTTAATTTTACATTTGCTACTCAATATTTCAGATTTAATCGCCCTGCGGCTTACCATAATCTTTGACTTCAAAATATTTGACCGTCTTTTCTCCCTAAAAATGTACGAAATAAAATGAGCATATGATAAGTACAGTTTTCTTGTGGTGCTTGTGATGTCATAGCCGCTGTGTTGGTGGACTATTTAACAATTAGTCCTCGAGTCCGAATGGTCTACGAGTCAATAGCCCATGAGGGCGAAGGCCGAATGGGCTATTGACTCTTAGAAAAAACCTACTAATGGTCTATCACCAATCGAGCCCTGTGATTGGCTGAGCTACTAGGGGTCTATTAGTGATAGACCTCTAGTAGCGAAAAGCGACGGTTTTGAAAACCCAAAAAATATATATTTAAAACAAAATCCAAAACTTTTTGCATCCTTTTATTGGACCGATTAGTAGGTTTTTACTAAAACAATTAGACCTCTCGCCCTCATGGCCTACGAGTCAATAGCCCATTCGGCCTTCGGCCTCATGGGCTATTGACTCGTAGACCATTCGGACTCGAGGACTAATTGTTAAGTAGGCCATGAGGGCGAGAGGTCTAATTGTTTTAGTAAAAACCTACTAATCGGTCCAATAAAAGGATGCAAAAAGTTTTGGATTTTGCTTTAAATATTTTTTTTTTTGGTTTTCAAAACCGGCGCTTTTCGCTACTAGAGGTCTATCACTAATAGACCCCTAGTAGCTCAGCCAATCACAGGGCTCGATTGGTGATAGACCATTAGTAGGTCTTTTCTAATACAAAATATTTGTTCTTGGTTTCTTTTGCCACTTCAACCAAAATGGCAGTCACGTCTAGGGGTAAAACAGAGTCACCGCGACGAATAAAGGACTTGGATATAGCATTTGGAGAACATTGACTACGATATCAGAATGGGAGAACGTTCGTTCATCTCTTTTTCATACATGGCGGCATTAGCATCCTGCTTAACGTCCAGAGATTTGAATATGGTGCATGACAGACACCTTTTCATTTTTCACTTACTCTCGCGGTGACGACAATTTGCCATCTGCCCTTGACAGGTTGTGAAGAAAGTGGAAAATCCTTCTTGATGATACCCAAGGGTTCTTGAAGATCAGTCCAGTGGGCCATTTTGAAGTTCCTTGGATCCTATGAGATAACATCAGACAACTTAGACAACTCGAGACTCGGTACTCGTGTGATGGCATAACAGGGCCTTTCATCCATATAGTGGTATAGTGTTATTTCATTAATGGAAACCCAAAAATAAGGCGTCTGCTTAGAACTTGCTGTGAAGTCGCAGAAACAAAAACGCGCTGTGTAATTTTTGTGAGCTTTTCCATTTATCTAGACCACTTAACATCACGAAACTCATACAAACTTTTGCATTGCTATTTGTATTTTGTTAGGGTCACAAACGATAACAAGGTTCAGCTAGCAAGATCTAGTTTTGATTTTAATGACACTGTAAACCCTGCCCAGTACTTACCACAATGTCAACGTTTATCTACAAAGGAGAAGGAAAGAATATCAGTAATAGCATCACAATAATCACTGCAACCACCATCTCCATCTCCATCTTCATCATCATCATCATCGTCATCGTCGTCGTCGTCGTCGTAATCATCATCATCTTCCCAATCGTTATGTCATCACCTTCATCTCCATCACCATCATCATCAACAACAACAACAACATCATCGTTGATCATCATCATCACCATCGAAAACAAAAAAATGAAAGGAATGAATGAAAATCCAACAACTGTGCACAATCTCCCAGTCAACAGACAACTGTAGTGTCTTGTATTATGTTGATTTAGTTATGTACCTTGCCAAGATAACTTCGCAAGTTTGGTAGGAGAGCAAAAACCCTCATGTGAACTGAAATTGAAGAGACGAGACATCGATCAAAATCTAAGAAGGACAACAGCAACGTCATCACCATAGCCTTATTATCATCAACCATCTTCAGCAACAACAACGACAGATTCAGCAGAGACAACAACAGCAACGACAATAGAATCAGTAGCAGCAGTAATAACAACAACAGCAGGAGTAGCAACAACCAGCAGCCAACCAATAAAACACCCAAAGTCATAAGAAAAGTCATATCAAATCATGGAACCACGATCCATATTATGCTTATAAAATAAACGTCCAAAAAGCAAGTATTCGTTTTCTTACCTGTTTGATGAGCTTTATAAATAGCCTTGTCAGTTTGCACATAGATGGAAAGTCCTTTGGGTTTAAACCAGATGCGTGACTCGTGGTTAAACTTCAAACCACCCGATCCCTTGACGAAGAGGTTGCAAGACATGTACCCACTTAACCCTGCAGGGATCTGTGAACAAGGAAAATATACATGAAGTACTCTAAGGTTATGATGAAATAAAGCATGAGAGGTGTTGCGGTGACAACCCTAGCCTCTGGTAGTACATCCTATCTAGGTGCATGTGTCGATCCATTGACAAAGAGATTGCTAGGTACCCAACTTCTGTTTTCTAAGGTTATAATTAAGTGAGTCATGGGTTGAATTGCGCAGAGATCGTCAGCATCATCATTAGTACTACTTGAATGCAATTCCTGAAGTCAACGGTGTCATATATCTATTGCTATTGTTATTGGTTCTCTCTGGGTTCTCCAGTGTTTTTCTCATCTGCGAAAAGCATGCAACACTTCAAAATATCAGTGGTAAATTGATATCTGTCACTTTATAATTTCTCAAAACGTCTCAGTCACCCAACATGAAAGTTTGTAATATTTTTTCACCTTGATAGGTAGATCCTCTGTCGTACCTGTGAAAAGTAATATTGAGCGATGTTACATACAAAAGCAAACCATTTTCTCTCTCCGTTCACGTTCTCCTTCTCCTTCTCCTTCTAACTTCTTACCTGCCCTAAATGTCTTATTACTGGTAGTGATGACATCTTTTCTCGACCAAGAGCTATGCTTTATTCCTGCCGTGATATCAACAGGCCCCGAAGCCTTCAAGATCGTGACTTTCAATGTCAAAGTAGTTCCTGGACGGAAAGTGTCAGGCGATAGAATGAAATAGGAGCTGGAGAAAAACATGAATAACTGACGATTAAAATGACCTAAATGTGCAACAATTATATCAGTGCTACGCCCTTCAAATGGATGTGAAATCTTTACAAGATAATCATAGATAACAAAGAAAGGGCAAGAAGGATGGAAGGTTAAACGTGTAAGTTTTTGTAGTCTCTTTTAAGTGGCAGCCATATTGGAAGCTGGTTGTTCCTTCCCAGCATTCAGTTTGCTGTTTTTGCCAAACGTAAATAGAACTATAATAGAACTAAGATACACCGTATTTGCCATGACATTTTTATTTTTCACGAAAAAAAAACCATAAACAGAAAAAAGGAGATCAAAACGTAATATTCCAGATAGTTTCGTTCAACTGTAGGCATTTCTGGAAATTTCTCGAAAAATGTATGTAAGCGCCAACTTCCTCATTGCCTTATTTAACCGTTATGAGCACAAATATCCCTAACTTTTCCTCGGTATTGCTTTTATTTTCTCGTTCTTTCTAGAATATTAAAACTTAGTACACCATTACATCCATAACTCACTGATTTGCTAAGTTCTTATGGCAAATCCAAACTCAGTTATATACATAAGATGATGCTATCAAACTTGCTGCTTTTTCAGTTTTCAGTTCGGCTAGAATTTTGCTGGCTATTCAATCTCACTGAATTTTTATTCAAATTTATTTTGGAAAATTAATGATACAGCTAGTACTAGATTACAGGAAACGTTCAGAGATCCATTATGGAGAGTGCTCATTGCCTTAAGAATGAAAACCAATAACGTGTGACAGGCTAAATTTATCTTCTATTAGTTTATCTAAAGGCCAATATGGTCCAGTATCGTTACGGACTAAATATGGCGTGAGAAATACTTAAAGCTTTTGTTAAAACACTTATCGTAATCATCATAAGAGACTTGAAGTTTTAAAATATCTGTATTTTTAATTAGAAAACGTTCTTTATTCTACTTAAAAGAAATTCTCAAATTTGTAGAGCAATTTTTCTGAAATTATTTCTATAAATCTACGAAGAAAGATGCTTGAATTGCCAGGGATTCTTTGCTAATCGTGTTCATTCTAGAAAGCAAATCTCAGTGTTCCACTTTTTGATTCATAAAAGTAAGAAGAAAATATATCAATCTTATAAAAAATACACTGGCAAACAACTGATACTTCACTCACATAAAGTACACAACAGATTTAGAGCATCTTTCAGAACTCCCGGGCCCGAACTATTGCTTGAATTGAAGCTAAAAACAATACCTTCATATTATGTAAAGTTACATCATTTCGCTAATTCCAAAAATAACTATACATTCTGGACGACTATTAGAAGGGAGAATTACGACTAATATCATGCAGTAAAAATATCCGATACTGTAGCAGGGTGCATAAGGTTGTGTGATATAAGTGCTGTTCTCGTCAACATGCACGCAAGTGGTGTGTCGAACAATTATCGGTGGCAAAGAAAATCTAGTGCGAAAAAGTCTTAGAACAATGCGAGGTGCTTAAAAATTGAAACGTTTCGCTCTCGTGTACATTTATAAATATTTATTTTTTTACAGTATTAATTGATAGCTTTGGTACAGTCAGAGAAACGTTTGCATCGTTCAGAACTAGATTTCACGAAAAATTTTAATTTTGCTAAAATAATTTCAAAAAAAAAAAAAAGATTTGATTCTTAAATTTTTTATACCAATATTATAATTTTTTAAATAACAATAACAAATGCCTCTGCCTTATAAAAGCTTCAAGTATGATATAAATTTTGTACTAATTTTTTTGATTTCTGTAAAATATACTTGTACGAGTATAGGAAAAGCTAAGTGCACGCATTACATAGAATATATAGATTCCTTCATGTAGATATAACAAGAACATGACTAGTTTCTACAACACCATATAATTTTAATCGTGAAGTAAAACATGCACAACTTAACTTACTTATTTTGGTAACTTGAGCTTTGAACCACCAAGGACAAACCAATGAAAATCAATAAATTCATCAGATATGCCATTTTCAGCTCTCTCCAATTTTAACTCCTTGTTAATCTTGATTTCACAATTTCCAACGTGCACAAATATTTCAGTATTGTATTGTGTTTTATCAGAAACACTAGATCTAGCTCATTTCTTTGTAGTTCGGCTGTTCCCAGAGATTCTGCCCTCGAGTTTATAAGTATAGATATCGTGACGTCAAGGGCATTAATCAGTATATACTGATACTACTGAATAGGTTGTCGTGTTATGCATGCCCTTTCAAGGACAGTTGGGTAGAACTTTACGGTATGGCACATATAACAATCGTATCACTTGAAGCACGTATCTTAATAGTATAAAGAGTTGATTGAAAAAAAAATAGTAAACCGATTCGTCTCGATTCATCCATGTTTTTGTTCTGGACGAAGGGGAGGGGCACTTCTTTTGAGAAGAGTACGGTCAAAGGCACGAATCTTGCTCGGCCATTCTCGAAACATACTTTCGTGATGAACCCTTAATTTGCCTCAAACTGTTTTCTACTGTTATTTGAAAGGTTATTCCTTGTACTAACTACAACACCCCCAACAGTGAATCCCGCTAAATCAGTGAATTAGACTGTCTTCTTATTGTCTCCTTTTTCGCAATATCTTGCCACTTTTTGTTGTTGGGATATTGTACAAACAAGTTTTGAACTAGACTAACTGGCCATGAAAATAGGCGCAATTGTATGCTGCCTTTGTTATTGTTATTGTTGTTGTTGTTATCCTATGGATGGTTGTAGTAATGAGGCTGCTGTTGTTAGAGCTGGTGTTGCTGCTGCTGTTGTTGTTAGTGGTGGTTAGTTAGCGGGATTCACTGTTGGGGTGTGCAGTTTCTATTTTACATTCTTTCTTTTACTAGTACTGCGGTCAAATGATGTCTTACTTATGATGCGAACAGTACTTCTATAACTATTTTGCCAGTAACTTACACATTTTAAAACAACAATAAGCACTGCACTAGAACATTCATCACTGCCAACAGACTTTATTTACGATAAACATACAAACCAAACGACCACTCAGGGACTGGACTCAAAAATATATCAAGACACATGTATACAATATGCTTTATCATCATCAGTACATCCTTGTCTTATGTACTGGTTCTTATCTAACATCTCGGTCTATTATTATCTTGTTCTAGCAAATGATACAGAAGTGACCTTTGCCGTTCTTGCCCTTGGGTTTCTGCTCGTTGGACGTTTGGAAACTTAGAAAACAGCAGCGTACTCCTGTAGTTGGTCTGGGAAGGGAAGGGAGTCTTTGCCACTCTCGAGTAGAAAGATCAAAGCATTCCACAGAATTCAGGCTGATACCATCCCAGCCAGCTACCAGAAAGATCTTCTTGTTGAAAACCGCCGCGCCCGCGTTGGATCTTGGGACATACATCGATGGCATCGAGGTCCACTGATTGGTTGTAAAGTTGTACATTTCGACAGTTCGTAGAGTGTCGTTGCCATCGTAACCGCCCATGACGTACATGTTGTCCTCGGTTACCACGGCGCAAGGAAATGATCTTCGGTCTCTCATTGGTTGGACTTCTGTGGAATTCCAAATGTCCCTGAAAACGAGCAAACAGTTGAAGGTGAGATTGATAGCACTTAGAAGTTATCCCAGCTACCTGTCTGACATCTTTACGCCTTGTTCACAATCAACCAATTATAGTCTTAGAAGTGTAAGTGAAAACAACTAGTATTTCCTGCCACGCCCAAATCTAGAATATCGGAGAAAGAGGTTTGGCTATAAAGGAACGCTAGTATGGAATCAACTCCTTACCTATATTAAAAATTCAAATTCACTTCCCTCTTTCAAGACTGCATTAGATAATCATTTTTAATAATACCCATATTATAATATTTAGTAGATATGCATAGGCTTATATATTTTTCTTTAATAGCTTCATTATTATTATTGCAATTAGTTTTTATAAATTCACGGCTACTTGAAAAGCAGCTATGCTGAATTGCACTCACCGTGGTTAAATGAAGGATATTATTATTATTGTTATTATCATTATTATTATTATTATTATTATCATTACTTTTCTCAAGTAGCTTTTCGCTTTTATAATTACTGCAACATTATATATTCCTCCTATAACTTTCAGATGATGCTATCATTATTGTTATTGTTATTGTCATTAATTTATTGTTATAGACTCCTTGCAGCACGTCGGAATGCAACTTAATTTGGAGTACAAAACAATATTTTCCAATTCTCAGGAGATTAGGATTATTTTGTTTTTTCCACCAAATTGAGCTGCTTTGAAGTCAAGTGCAAGGGGTTTATTGTCATTGTCGTTATTGTCGTTATCGTTGTTGTTGTTTTTGTTGTTGTTGTTGTTGTTTATCATCCTTACCTTGTGGTATCATATCTCTCCACTGTGTTCAGAATACTCGAGCCGTCATGCCCTCCAATAATGTAAATGAACTTGTTGTAGGCCACAGCGCAGACGCAGCGCCTTCTTGTTGGCATAGGAGCACGGGTTTTCCATCTGTTATTATAAAATAAACTGTCATAAATATCACTTTCCAATTCGGGTTGGCGGCTACGCACTGTGCCTCAGGATGTCATCACATTTACCCCCGCATGCTTTGTAACTGCACACAGCTAACATGCGCGTTTTCTAGTTCTTCGCGACAAGTGATAGATTTGAAACTCAAGAATGCGTTTATATTCAAAAAAAGAGGGACGGCAAATTCGTAGTTAAACGGTGACCGTACCGTATTCCTTAATATCCATTGTGATTTCATTGGATGAAACTCACGAAAAATAGGAAGCCTTTTCAATGTTGCAGCGTACCATACCGTGATGGATCAAAACTGTATGATTTCAAGGGGTGGGATTTTCTTAGAGATGGAGTAATGGAGTCATTCTAATAAACCTGGGCACTTTTAATCAAATATAAGTTATTAGATGCTAAATGTTTTGTCTCTTTTTGTTCCTAGCAAATTTGTCGCGCGACTTGAGCGGCGATTTTATGGCGATTTCGCGGCGATAGGTCGTAGCCACGTCGCCGCAAATCAAACATGATCAAAATTTAGTGCAACTCGTTAAATCGCCATTGAAATCGCTGCTGAAGTCGCGCGATAAATGTGTAGTGTAAACGGGCCTTAATAAACACTAACAACTCATTAGTATTGACCAGGTTTATTGGAATGGCTCTTTACTTCAAGTTATGTCCCCAAGGATGAGAAAACCGCAATTTCATTTCAAACTTCCAGTTTTTACTCCATAAACCATCACGGATTTTCGTGTCAATAAATGTCCATTTACTCACCTATTTGTTTGCACGTTAAAACTCTCCATAGTACTGACAGTTGATGTCCCATCAAAGCCTCCAACCACATAGATGTTTCCATCCACCTCAACCATGCCGTGCTTGCTGCGCCGGGAATTCATCGATGGTACGTTGTGCCACTGCTTTTCCCGTACATCGTATCGTATGACTACAAACACAAAAGAACTCAAGAATTTTCAAGAGGTTTTGCTTTCCAAAAAGGTAAGAGTTACAGATCAAGGTAAGCCTGTGTAATATATATTTCATTCTCCTTACCCATAAAGAAGCACTTTATGATATAAGCTTATGCGCGCTGAACGAACCAACCGTTTTGCTAAACAACTGTTGATTAAAAAATTTTCCCACCTAAGAATTTTTTTGATCTAAAAGTTTATTTATTCGATGGTCAAATTCTACTTCGAGAGTATAACGGATTTTTTACTAAGGCTCTATTCAAAGTACTGAAGATTAACGCATGTAAGAGTTTTAATGACCGTCTACAACTATCATCTACGACATGTTTGTATGCGCGGAAGTTTGCATTGGGTTGACTTGCTCTCAAACATTTTTTCATGAGTGTTAGCGGTTTTCTTCTCTCCGCGATAGTCTTACTGAGTTCCGAAAATTTCGCTCACCTAAAAATGCCTTCTTTTTTTGGAATTTGCCCTTTTTTTGTGTGTGTGTGTTTGTTTGTTTTTTTGTTTTTTTGAAATTTATCTTCGGCCAACGGCCTGAAACAACCCCTAGCCTGGGCTGATCAAAGTCACGGCACGGCTAACTCACAGATCGAATTGAAATTTAGCGCAGGTTTTGCAGAGGGAGGCCTAGGAAAACTAGAGTACCCGGAGAAAAAACCTCGAACGCAGGAAAAAAATCTACCCATATATAATGCGGAGTTTAGGAATTGAACCCGAGATCCCAGCTTCATCGTAATGATGCGCAATGATTCCTACCTGTATCTAGTGTCTCGGAGTTTATCGTTGAATATCCTCCAGTGATATACAGCTGACCGCCTAAGTTCGATAAGCCATGGTACCCTCGATCTTTGGGTAACTTTGGAAGGTCGTTCCATTGATTGGTAATGACGTTGAACGAAAATGCTAACGAAAAATAAAAACAAAAAAATTGTATGTACTGAAGAATATCCTCTTTCTAGAAGCTGCGGGTCTAAACTTGAGAAGCCTTAAAATGTCATGCAGGATATGTCATTGTTATTGATGTCTTTATAAGATAAATTCAGAGCATTTTGAATTAGTTAGATTTCTCTAACTCCTTACACCATCCAGTGGCAAGGATCTGAGAAGCCGCAAAATCCAAAAATTCCAATACATTTTTAAACATCATGCAGGAAATGTCATTGTTACTAATTTCTTTATCAGATAAATTTAGCGCATTTTAAATTATCTAAATTTCTCTGACTCCTTGCACCATCAAGTGGCAGGAATCTGCGGCAACCCTGGGGAAAATCCAATGTCCAAGACCTATTTCTCGTGCACGCGTTGACACATCTGTCCGGTGTCACAGAACACAAATGCGAGAACATTCATGCTTTTAAAGCCAATGAATCTTTCTTTAAAATCAAACAAACCTGTTGTAAAGTTAGTAAAGTCTCCGTTTCCACCAATAGCAATCAACACTTCATGAAATCTTTCGTAATTCCGCGGCCTGGTTCTGGCATTGTCGAGTGAAGCTCTTCTGTCTGGAAGCATATGAAAGTGCTGCGCTTCGAGAAGAAGTTCTCTGCACTTGGGAGCCACCGTCATTAATTCTTCTTTCTCTACGACGTCCACGAGATAGTAAGGTGAAACTAAAGGCAAGCGAATAAGCTCCAACATATCTGGAAAAGTTTCGCGTCTCTTTGGTATATCGTGGTAAATCCATCGTACGAGTGCTTCGTAAATTTTTTCTTCATTTTCTACAGATATGTCATCACTCGCCAGCAAAATATTAAGATTTTTAAGAGAAATATTCTTAAACTCTTCGCTTTCTGAGACATGAACGAAGTTCATGTAGATATAATCACTCGCTATGTGCCATAGTTCATGACAGGCGTATGTCTCGGCAAAGGATTGAATGCCCAAGCAGTTGCCGACATTGAGGCGACTTTCTAGAAAACGACAGCACGCATCTTTAACGGATTGCACGAGCATCAAATTTGCGCCTTGTAAAATCAACTCGACATTATTCCAATCAAGAACTATCTCTCCAGTGTAGATAAAGTTGAGTATAGATTTCATGCTTTCTCCATTTACACCAGTGATGGTGATAATTTCCTGGTTGCTTTCTTTCATATTGCCATTAAACATCGCCAAAAAGTAATCCGAACTAGCCGAGAGGATATTTCTGTGAGCAAGAAACTGCGCGTCTTCTACTTTAATAATTACATCGCACATGGCTCCGTGTTGCCGCAGTTCGTTGATTCGCCTCATCATCATTCTGGAATATTTTTCATCAAAAAACGTGAAAGTGTCATCCAGTTTGAAATCCGTATCGTCTTCTTGACCAGTCATCTCGACTTTTTCCTCGGAAACCTGTTCCTAATACATTCCAGAAATTGTACATTTCATTATGAGCCAGGCCAGGGCGCGCGAAGCTTAATTAACATTGATTACGTCACATTTGGATTCGTTAATTAAAGATGATGTCATTTAAAAAGCGCGCGCTGCATTGACCAGGCCAAGACTAGAGTAAAACACCTGGGCTTCCAAAAACGTATTGCTTTTCTACGTTTGAAAAACTCTCCAGTTTTGTTTTCAGTTCAGAGAGTTTGAAACTATTTGATTCATTGAATGCCATATTAAAATTCAAAAAGTTTTAGTTTATTTGTCAGGTGTTTAGGGTATTAATGCAGACTTGCCGTCCTCGAATTCTTATTTTTCCTGTATGAACAGGATTAAATTTCACGTGCGCAACTGTTACACTTTCTATCTCCTTTCTATATTTATGACGGAGTAGCCGATGTGGTTTGTTGAAACATCATATCCACAATCAATCGTCAAAAATAGAATTTTTGAGCTTTTATAATAAATCTGGTACACAAGGTTGGTGGGCATTGCTAATGCGCCGCCTATCGCCGATGTATGAGTCAATGACGACTTGTACTAACAGGTCACGTGACCTTACTCCCTTAAAACGAGCAGCTGTGTCCAAACTAACAACAGAAATGAAAAGAGCACCTTGATATTAGTAAGACGAAGTTTTAATCGACTATCAATCGAGAAATGGCAATAATTATAAAATCGAATATTTTATTAGGATTTGTGTGGGGAAATGTGTTGGATGGCAAGCTCATTGGTTGTTTGTTCGTTCTCTCCTGTGCTTCGATAGTTATCCTCCCTCTATCAAAATCAACTTCTACATTCCAATCGATCATGGTTTGTTAGCCACTGTGTTACTAAGAAACTCGGTTGTCGTGGTTACCTACTGCTACCTTTTTTACATCATTAAAAAATGATTAAAAAAATAAATGGTTGATAATCTTATCAACTCAGATCCGTATCCGCTGTATCCAGTCATTAGCAAAACAAACTTTTTAAAGACATTTTCTTTAGTGAACATTTCTGCTGTCCTTCCCCACCCATGGATTATTTTTGAATTTTTGTTCCGCGTGGAAACTGGGTCCGTGACGAATACGCATGCGCAATTGTGGCTGATGCAACTTCACGTCGCATGCTGTAAGAAGAAAGTCAAAATCGAAATCCTTTTTTCCGTATTTCTCGCAATCGAAACACTTTAATCCTCAATCATGGCCGAAGATGAAATGGTAAGTATATATTCAAAGTCCTTCTGCACCAAAATGTGGGTTATTTTATATAAAAATGATATTTTTTGCTGTTTTTGAACTGGCATTTTTGTCTCGTGGAGCAAATGATTTAACTCAATGTCGTTCTCGTTGAAGATGTTTGATCCTACCATGAAGAAGAAAAAGAAGAAGAAGAAGATGCCTTTAGATTTAGATGGAATTGAAGGCGAAGCAGCCGTGGAGGAGAAAACTGAAGCTCCAACGGCGAACGATAAGGAAGAAAATGAACCTAAAGGTATGGTATGGGAATAATTGATATACTTCGATTAGAGGGAAAAGGTCCCTCATTTAGTCTTGAAAATCAAATCAAATCTCCTTAAAAAATAAAGATCATAGATCAATAGAATTATAAAGAACATCTGTATAGACATTATATGCTGATCATCTTGTGTTTAATGTTCTTCTTAACGTTATGAATTGTTATAATGTAACGAAATCCAAGTAAGCAAAAATGCAAATTAAATAGTTTATTGTCAATTGCCAAGATCCCACAACAGCGAAAGCTGCCAAAATGATCAGGACACTCTAACAAATAGCAAAATCTTTGCTTCATAATATAATACCAGTGATCCAGTTGGTAAAGATAAATATTTTCACTTGAATTGTGAGGTATTTCCTTTGTGTCATATATGCTGTATATAAGAACTTACTTGCGGAAAAAGATAGTTTCCGGTCAACTATTGAAAAATTCAAGAATTTATTTTAGGTTTGAAAGGGGAGGTGGTGTTTGAATCAATTTGTTCAAACCTTATCTTACAACATTTTCATATAAATGTATTTTGACCAACCAGGGGCAGCTATGCTTCTATCTGTTGCTAAGTATTCTGTATGCATCAGAGAAAAATGACATTTTATTTACCAAGTAAAAACAGTTTGGATTCAAAATTTTTTCCTGTATGACAGGTTGAGAAAAATGTGTTTCATCATACTGCCATTAATTTTATGGTTGAACAAAAAACATGTTTTGTCGCGCCGGCAAACCTAAAAGTTTCATGTGCCACTGTTAAAAGTTTTAGTTGCATGTCTCGTCTACTACTTGTAACATGGCTTTTTTCCTGTGGCAAATTTCAACTTCGCAGACGAGATAATTTAGTTTTGTAGGTTGTACAACATTTTTTCTCAATGTGTTGGTATATACGAGCAAATCTTTGTCGCTCCATGCAAAAATTCTTTGATATTTCTTCACTTGGTCATCTTGAAAGTTCTTGAGTGAGTGGGAAAACTTTTTAACTGTGGCATGTGAAACTTTGAAGTTTACTGGTGCAACAAAACATGTTTTCTGTACATGCACTAAAGGGTAGATGAGATTGACGGTATACATTAATAACCTCTGGGCTGAAAAAGTCAGTGCATGGCTAAATTTCAGATTGAATTGAAATTAAGTATGTTAGGTTTTGAGGAAGAAAAACTGAGAACCTGGAGAACTTTGCCTGAAATACCAAGAAACTGTACCAGCTCATTATATGTTTCATATTACAGATATCTCGTTAGATCTTGAAGACTTTTCTGAAATGAAGAAAAAGAAAAAGAAGAAAAAGAAAGTGTTTGATATGGATAGCTTGGAGAATTCACTACCGGTAAGTGCTACTGTAGATTGCTCACTATTTGGTATGGTAAAGGTTGTTGCCCTATCAAGATAACAGTAGATGGGTAGGAATGGCGGCAACTGTTATCTGGTATGGTAAAGGATGTTGCCCTATCAAGATAACAGTAGATGGGTAGGAATGGCGGCAACTGTTATCTGGTATGGTAAAGGATGTTGCCCTATCAAGATAACAGTGGATGGGTAGGAATGGCGGCAACTGTTATCTGGTATGATAAAGGATGTTGCCCTATCAAGATAACAGTGGATGGGTGCGAATGGCGGCAACTGTTATCTGGTATGGTAAAGGATGTTGCCCTATCAAGATAACAATGGATGGGTAGGAATGGCGTCAACTGTCATGGGTGATATTTACTGTTATCTGGTATGGTAAAGGTCATTGCCTTATCAAGATAACAGTGGATGGGGAGGAATGGAATAGTATATATATTTGCAATAACTAATAAGCAATACCGTTAACTTTAGTTTTTTTCATAAAATTTTCTTTCCTTTTCATTCAGGATACGGCAGATGGATCAACAGAAACAACAGAAGATGCAAATAATGCAGTAGATGAATCACAAGCTTTAGATGAGCTTGATTTCAGTCTTCCTACCAAGAAAAAGAAGAAAAAGAAAAAGGTAAGAAAAATGGTACTTTATTTTTTACCCAGTTGGAGGGCTGTTTTTTTTTTCATGAGACCTTGGCTTGGAAGATGGGCAATAATACACCTGTTTCTAATTCGATGCAAACTGCTGTTTTTGAATACCACATACCCATTTGTAGAGGCTAAGCCTGTATATTATACGCTTGCATCAAATGCAAAACTGGTGTATTCCTATATGATGAACTAAAAATATATTTTTGATATTGTTATTATTTATTATTATTATCAAAAGAAAACCATCAACAGTGGTGTTGTGCTCCAACCTTTGATCTCTTTGATATCTTACTAGCTATTTGGCAGATATATACAGCGACATACTGTAAAAGGCTTTAACCCTATAAACCTCTTTAGCTTGCCAGGACTTGAAATATTGGCCAGTCAGTCAAAATGCCTGGCAAGGAAAAGACATTGTCTGTTGACTGTCTGTTATTTCAAGCCCTTCTTGGACATGATGTTTTCCCATTTCAGTCCTTGTTTGAGTTGTGTCTATATTCATGTATCTTCTCATGCACAACTGTTATACAAAGAAACTCTGAAATGGGAAAACATTCCTAAGCAAAAGAGGTCTATGGTGCTTCAGCTAGCATCCTAGTGGCATTCTATAGAAATTAGCATACGCAAAGTGAGTCTATTGGGTTCAGCTTATGATTAATATCATGAGAAACTACTGGTATGCAAGATGTAATCTTGAAATTTATCATCAGCTTGTACAAATAGGCTCACTTTGATCCATACTGAACTCGTAGACTAAGACACAGGCATAATCTTGATAATACAGTAGCTATTTACAAATCAGATAATCCAAAATTGGCAAGACCTATTTTAAAGTTGTTAGAAAATTAAAATCATTAACATATGAATGTTCATTGACACTGATCTCAAGAGTATGCAATGATATGAATAATTTTTATCATTATTTTTGATTATACAGATAACTATTGACAAGGAAACAGTTCCAGAGAAATCAATGGAGAATGGAGCAGAATCTGGGGAAGATGAAGGGGAAGGCAATGAGGCAGATGATGTGATGGCAGCTGACGACAGAGAATATACATATGATGAGGTAGTCTTAACATAACATCAGGGAATATAACATCAGGGTCCTTGTAATGAAGCAATGTCTGGGGAGGGGAGGGGAGGTTTTGGCTTAAGAGTATAGAGAGTATTATTTCAACTCAAAAAATTTAATAAAGAGTGGAAGAGTTCCAACAGTTTTGTTCAGGATTGTACAGTAGTCTGATCTGATTACCAGTTAATATACATGTACCTTAGAAAAACATAGTGGTAGTGCACTCAGCTCTTGTGTTCAATTCTTGT
Organism: Anthopleura sola; assembly: GCA_023349425.1. Lineage (NCBI taxonomy): Eukaryota > Metazoa > Cnidaria > Anthozoa > Actiniaria > Actiniidae > Anthopleura > Anthopleura sola. Next base: position 10,451,222 of record JALHLI010000001.1, read on the forward strand.
ACTCGGCATCACTTGGAGTAGAGTTTTATTGGTCTCTCATTTGAAGTGAGGTTGTTCTCTGGGTTCTCAAGTTTCCTACCCTTTGCAAAACCTTTACAACATGCTAGATTCAAATTCAATCTTTGCATTAGCTACAGTATGCTATGACTTTGATCAGCCCATAGGTTGTTTCAGGGTTCAATCTGTGAGTTAGTCATCCCCTCAATTCAATCAGCCCAGAGGTGGTCTTAGTGTATCAGTAATATTTGAAGACTTTCAAGGTTTGTATGATGCATACTAAAGTATCTTTTTGCATTCCCTTAGCTTCTAGAGCGAGTATTTGATATTATGAGAGCAAAGAATCCTGATATGGTTGCTGGTGAGAAGAGGAAGTTTGTCATGAAACCACCACAAGTTGTAAGAATAGGCTCCAAAAAGACATCCTTTGCTAACTTCACAGATATTTGTAAAATGTAAGTATATCCACAGATCATTGTTTGTATGACTATGAAATCTTATGACACACCTTTATCTAATGTGATTTTGTAACTTAGGATTCTAGACTAGGAAAATAATTGACATGTTTTTGTTTGATTTCAGATTGCATCGTCAACCAAAACATTTATTAGCATTTTTGATGGCTGAGTTAGGAACAAGGTGAGCCTTCAATAACAACATAGGATTTTAACAGGCATTCGTAATGTTTTGTTTTCATTTCAGACCTGTGGTTATTCCCTTTAGAATTATTTCTTTTGCTAAACAGTAATCCTTGGAAACAACTATTGATAATAAAAAATTAATTACTGGTAAATAGGATTTAAATTTAACAGTGGCATTTCGACTGTCAAAGTAGCTCTTCATCCACTGAATTGCAGTTGGAATTTAGAAGTTGATTTTTGTGGAGGGAGGAAAACCAGAGAACCCGAAGAAAAACCCTTGAAGCACAGGAGAGAACCAACAAGCAACTGTACTCACCTATGACTCGAAGTCTGGGAATTGAACCCGGTCGTCTTGGTGAGAATGTATATAGTAGACCCATCTCAAAACTATCTTGGAAGAAAAGGAGCAAATTCCATTGAGAAAATATATTTCTTTTGTGAGTTACTGTAGTCTGGCATCCAAGATAACTGTCTATTGTATATCCTATAAACAAAGTATGATATTCTCAAGGGAATGACACATGGTTTGAAATGGAAATTACTTCCCAAAGAATTCTGAAAATTAGTATAACTTATTTAACAAATATTCTTATTTCTTCCCAGTGGTTCCTGCGACGGTAATAACCAGCTTATAATCAAGGGTCGCTTCCAACAAAAACAGATAGAAACTGTGTTAAGAAGATATATCAGTAAGTGGAATGAAATAGATTCTTGTACATACTACCTGAACCATTGCTAAGAGTATATTTTACAACATTATGTAGGATTTCTGCTCTCACTAATGCTGCTCCAAAGCTTTGGAATTCCCTGCCTGTTGCACTGCGTGAAATCCAGTGCATTGATATTTTTAAGCGACATCTGAAAACTTTTTAAATTAGCTTATTATTAATAACTACTTCTTATCTTATTCAAATGTTATTTCCATTATAAAATTTATATTTCATCATATTATATATATATATTAGATAGTTTTACTATGTAAGAGTTGTAATGCGCATTTGATCATTTTTATGTAATCTGTGCAATATAAATTAATAAATTATTATTATTATTATAAAAAAATGAATTCATATTCACAAATATTTCATTCTTTTCACTCAACAGAGGAATATGTAACTTGCCACACTTGTCGGTCGCCCGACACAATCCTTCAAAAAGAAACAAGGCTGTTTTTCCTGCAGTGTGAAACATGTGGTTCTCGTTGTTCTGTAGCCAGCATCAAATCTGGCTTCCAGGCTATTACAGGCAAGAGAGCACAGTTAAAGAACAAACAGCAATAATCTGGCAACAGAAAAACTCTTTGGAACTAAGGGTCAAAGATAGCATGAAAATTTCTTCCAAGCTTGGATTCAGTGTAAACTGGATGAACAATATCTGAAGTATATGACTGAAAGGAAAATGAAAAGTTTGAGAGACTCTATCACTGATAATGTTTGACATCTTGGCGTCGTATAGTGTTTGGAGACAATTATATCGTAATGAAATAAGTCATCACAGTAGATTGTTAAATCACAGTGTTTGTCATCACTCGTGTGTCCAATTTTAAAAAGTGGGCTTATCCAATTCCTGGTAATGCACAGTAATCATGTTTCACAACGTCATTATACTAGTACATAACTTTGATTCTAAATATTAAATAAACAATTCATGGTATCAGTTAACTTAATAATTAAAATTATGATTGTTTGTCTTGTCAGTAAAAGAACTTATGGTAGAAGGTTTTTGTAGAAGTTTGAGTGACTTAGCATTATCACATGCTAGAGAGATGCCATACTTTAGGTAACCGCCAAGCTTCACACATTTTTAAATGAGGTCCCTTGCTTTACACAGGATTTTTCCATAGCTTGCGCTCTTAGATTTGACTAGCATATAAAATAGCATATATTTTTAAAAAGGTTGTTGGAAGCATAGGTGATAGGTCATAACAGATGGAAATGAAATATGGGCATACAACTAAGCACAAATACCGTATTTACTCGAATAAGACAGTGCTTCCCTCAAAAAAGTGCCGCATTTGAGGCATGAAAAATTTAATAAGCAACACGGCACCTATTTGAGTAAATACGGTAATTGAGGTCTTTAAAATGAAACAACATTGAATATCTCAACACTATGCTCCATGTTCTTGACAAGAATAAGAAGCAGAAACACAATCTCATTTCCTGGCAGCTATTGTTGGCATGACCTATCTTGTATTGCTTATCACCTTTGGCTCCATAACCTTTCTTGAAATAGATATATGCATTTAGCACATTGCATCCTGTTGCAATATGTTTCTTCTGAATGGAAAAGGGTGCAAATCAAAGCATCTTTCATGCTTCTCTGATACCACAACTTCTAGATGTTTGTGGTTTTGGCTACTCCAGCAATCAAGAGAATAAGAATGTTAAGTTTGCAAGGTTGATGAATGACAGCCAGTATGCAAGTCTATCGCAGACCTCGAGACTCATTGTAAGGTCACTGATAGGCTGTTGGGGTACGCAGGGTGTGAACCCAACCAACTGGTCACTATGTAAACATGGTCATTGATTTTGCTGTTGGGTCCAGAATGATTTCAAAGGTGGGAAGAGGGGTGGAGTGGCTTTTACCTAAACCAGTAAATAATTGCTTCTGTAGCCACTCTCTCCACCCTCTGGTTATGCCTGTTGTGTCTTTGGGTTTATTAGTCCTGAATAGCAATACTTCATGTGACGTATTAAAGGGTTTGTCATTCATGTGCCAACCAGACAAGTATTGAATGGTAAAACAAAGCGACTTGTGAAGAGCTTTGGTGAAAATGGTTTGCATATTAGCATCACATGGTTGTCATAATAATTGAATCACTAAAATTTCCTGCTTTTTCTGTGACCCGACAATTCAGATATTCTTTGTTTTTAATTTAGCTTGCATAGTCAGGATTTCCCTGTGTGTTCCCTGTTTTAAGCAGATGACAATGATATAAAATCATCGTATATGATATACCAGCTAGGAGGTACCATACATTTTCAAGTACTATGCAAACATTAAAATTCCCTGACCTTTGATCAAAATCTAATTTTTCCCTGACTGAAAGTAGAATTACCTGACTTCCCTGATCTTGAAAAAATATTTTTTCCTGACTTTTCCCTGACCTATGACAACCATGTCACAATGCTATTGTTAGTAATCATGATTTATCACTATGGAAACCCTTTCATGTGACGTTGAAGCAGCTCAATTTGGAGGACAAAACAAAAGAATTTCAATCTCCTGAGAATTGAGTTGCATTTTGATGTGCTGCAAGGGGTCTATTCTAGCTGAGCAAGTTGTTTCTTTGCTATGTCTTTACCCACAGTAATTATGATGATGCAGTTTGAATCTGGATTGAGAGAATACAGGGGGGACACTCCCACACAAGCACAAGACTACCAGCACACACAGTCTATGGATGGAATGTGCCAATAACTAAACCCACTAAGTAGCAGGTGAGCCAACACATTGAAACAAAAATTACTTTTACCCCCAAAAAGTATCAACTTTAAAACAAATTTACTCATTTATCTATGAGAGCCAAGTGGTACCAAAATTCAGATTTGGAACCCTAAAAGGTACAATGAGCATCCCCCCCTTTTTCCAATCAGATCGAGTACCCCTGGGAGTGACGACACAAAGCAAGCTTGGTCAAATCCATGTTTTATTAAAGTAAAATCCAAGGGTGATAAAAAAATATGAAAAATATAAATGTTCTTGCTGGTGCAACTACGTACAACAAACTAAATCTACTACTCATTTATGTATGGGGCACAGGTTTGTGAAAAACTTTTAGAAAACTACCATACGTGTATCTACTCGATAAAACTCCACAGCGGTCTTTAAATTTTTGTGTTTAAATTGCGGCACTCATTCAGGGAAGTGCTCGGTTGAGGGCAGTGATCTTTAATATTCTGTTCTCGTGTGCAGTGCTTTTAAAATTGGGGGCGGCGCTTGAACAAGTTAATACAGTGTGGTACTTTTAATTATAACTGATAGCATACATATAGTGTTTAGTAGTCACAACCCTGTGATTTTGTGGCTCCATCAACAATATTCCAAGGCCGATCTGTATAAATCATATAAAGATCTATTGACATAAATTAAGTTAAGTTATGTTGGTAGAAGTCATATGGATTCTATTTAGCCCATAATGAAAAGCTAATGACTGTAATCAATGTATAATCAGATAATATAGTGTCAACTTAATTGTTGTACAAGACATATAAACATCTTATGGGTTAAATAGAATCACTCTAAAGTTTGTACCTAAAAATGTAAAATAATTTTGTGAAATTTGATATATTTATACTGTATAATACATACTGGTATTTTGATGCTAGCTATGTATATATATATATATATATATTGTAGATGTAATACATATAAATCATATATTCAATCAAATTGCAGTTGACATGTTTGTGACAATAGAGTCAAAGGAAGACAAGAGTTTCATATAGTTTAAATTTGGAGGTAAAGAAATTCTGAACCTTTTTCCTTTTTTCAATTCTATTTACAGTAAATTCCTTAGTATTGTCTCATCCAAAATTATTTAGCCAAAGAAAATTAATTGATATACTGAAAAAAACAAAAATAATACGAAAGAAATGATATATCAAAAATTATTTCAAACTGTGCAAGTATTTCATCAAATTCCAAAAGTGAGGAAAACCTGGGAAAAAGATTTAGAAAAATGTTGACAATTTTGAATTGCAAAACTTAACTTTCTTCTCACTGCTATGCAATTGTGGAAATGTTATTTTACAGCTTAATATTTTCTGTTTGTAGCTAATTCACTTAACATTGTCACTGAAAAAACCTTAAGCTTTTTGTTATCTTTTGTTTACCAACAAACTTCACTGTAGGAATCTAAGAATTAAGCGATATATATGTCACAGTCGTAGCATTTGCAAGCATACAGTGAGTTTCTTACAAACTGTATTGTAATAATGCTATGATGAAATAAATTTCATGATTCTGCTCTCAAAGCTTTAGGCTTTTTTCAGTGACAATAATAATGGAAATAACTATATGTTTCAATGTTTTAGTGGTAGAATCATATATTCACTGTTATTCACTATTATCTCCCGTGTACCATGTACCATGTAATAAATTATTGTCTGTGTCTATGTGAACAACTATTTCAAATAGATGTACCTGTATAAAAGAATAGAATAATATTTAAATAATTCACTGCATTTCGTCTCTGAACAAATGGTTGACTATTCCTAGTCCTCCACCCATACCAAACCGAACAAAATTATCCCCAATTAGTGGACCCAAAGCATAAAGTCCTGGCTCATTATTGCATTCATAAGTGAAAGGGTTAATGTCAACAGGATTTTTCTTGCTGTCCAGTGGAAGTTTTTTCTCCATGCCGAGAGGATTGACTCCATTTAAGAATGACAGTTCTGGACTTGCACCAATGAGGATAAAAACGTTAGAGACTTTTTTCTTGAACAGCGTACCGTCTGATTTCTTCAGGACACACTCTCGATTTTTTCGAATCTCTACTAGTTTGGTCTTGGCGAAACATTCATAAGAACCATCCAGTGCTTTGTCGTGAGTACCTTTCATCACCTCTCTAATTAGACTGTATTCGGGGTAGACTGTTGGTGTAAGATTATTGAATATTATGCTTGGGTCGTTTACACCTCTGCGAACAGCATGGATGACTGGAATCCCTTTGCACAAGAGAGAAAGGATGGCATCACCAGCTGACAATCCTGCTCCAATGACCAAGCATGGGTCTGGCTGTGATTCTACAACTTCCAAGTCCCCAAAAAGATTTTCTAAATCTTCCATTTGATGATACACAAACTGATGTCTCTCACCAGGAACTCCAAGAGTCTTTGGAACACTGTTACCAGTAGCAAGCACCACATTATGTGCATTGATGGCAAATGGACTTATTTCGCCTGGGTAATTCTCTTTTACGCCATGAATCTCCCAGAGTCCATCACTTCGATGCTTGACTGATAAGACTTTGGAATCATTTGAAAAACAGCTTGACAAGTTCATTTTGTCGACATAGTCCTTATAATATTCAGCAATATGGCTAGTAGTTGCACGATCGTAACTGTTTCCAGGACTTGCGATATTATTTTTCACCAAATTACAAGGTTTACGCACTGCTTCGTGTCGATGTTCTCGTAACCAGTCCTGGAATTCCAATCCTGGCAGCTCTAACCAGTTGTTAAGGCTAAGCGTCAACTGAGACCCGTGCATGTTATGCCAGCTCCCCCCTGGAGGGCCACAGCCAAGGACCAAGTGTTTGACATTGTGTGAAGGGTTATAAATCCATTTGAGGCAAGAGCCTTGTTCCAGTCCTAGATCAGTGTTTGGTCGCTGAAGCTGGTCAAAGAGTAGAGCAACTGGATTGAAAGATCTTCCTTCGAGACCTTCACTTAAGTAGTCTAAATCCTGAAATAATAACATAAAATAAAGATGATAAATATATATGATATTCACGCATGTGTGGTAAGCATAGTTGTGCATGCCGCTAATGCACCACCTCTCACTATCATGTGTGTACAGTTGTTTGCTGGTTCTCCCTTTGCTTTCAACAAAATTGTGCAAATGTCGTGCAACATGTTGCTCATAATAATTACCACCCTGTGCCCAACAAATTAATTTGTTGCAGAGAGTTGTAAGAGTTTCTACTTCTGCAACAAATTGTGTAACAAAATTTTGTTCTTATGCAGGGTTAGCCTTAATTCTGCATAGAATATTCATATTTTCCAGTAAAGGTGCATGGAATAGCTGTTGATAGCGGATGCATGCAAATGAGATATTCCTTTGTTTTAAGAATCATTCAAGTGAGGCTATCAGGTCAATACAATGTTTGCTGCCTCACTTGCATGCATCCATAATAACAGGTATTTCAAAGTGTTTGTACTGTTGAATTTTGCATTCTTTACTTTACCATTGGGATTAACTGTGAATGACATTGAAATGAGGCTAACTCTGCGTACACTGTAAATGAATCTATACTCGCAAAACAAAGCAGTATTTTTTGGATTTGAAAAAGATCTATTTGGTTGTCAAATTCTTGCTTGCTGCTTTTAGCCCAAACAATTTTTGGAATACTAAGCTGTATATGATTTAAACAACACTAGTTCGTACCAACCTGCTCCACAAGTGATTTTGAAGGATCCTCACACAGTTTTTGATTCAAGATAGGGTCGGGATGTTGGTTTGGTAGGTAATATGGCCAGTTTCCTGCCAACATGTACGAGAGTGACAATGCATTTGGTCCATTTCCTGGAAATAAAACAAATGTATATGACATATAAATAAAACATGAGATTTGTATCAATTCTTAATTATTACTTGAGGCTGTCTTATAGAATCTCCATATGAAAAAAACACAGGCCTTTAAGGCATGGACACACTGTTCAACATAACATGCAATATTACAGGTAATGTTACTGAATTAGGATCATTTTCCACTTCAGCACCACTACAAGGAGTGACATGGCTTGCAATGTCGATTGCCTGAAAAACTGCATGCAATGTTGCACCATGTGTCCTTAGTTTTATAGAGAAATCTAGTGCACATATGCATGCTATACTGATCGATCTTTGGTACAGAGATCTAATATTTGTCGTTCCTTACAATTTTTGACATTGTTAAAGTGCATATAAACCCTGATACGATATTCTCATTATTGATTCTTCATATCTTAAAGACGCAACACGAAAATCTAGAAATATTTCACCATACAACTATTGAATTCATGTAGAATCAATACTTAAAGTATTGTATCAGGCATTAGGTGTATTTGAAGTCCAAGTATTTTGAATTGAATCCAGTTTGAACATTACCTATTATGACAACATCAAAATCTTCAGTTTCTTCATAACTTTGAGACATTTCAGATTATCTTGAAATAACCTGGAAAAAAGAAGAAATACCTCATTAAACATATCCTTGTATATCGATACTAATTGCAACAAGAATTCAAAAAAGTTACAATGATAATAAAATCTCCAATTAAAGAACTTTTTGCTGTAGCATTCTCTAGGAGATATAAGAACCCTGATTTTTTTCTTCATTATACGGCATGCAAAATATTGAGAAAAACCTCTATTTTTATTAAGCCTTTCACTCCAAATTAAAACCAGCCACAACTAACTGGCCAATAACTGTGTGTTATTCCGGAGTCTGCTGTACGTACCCAGCAGTCAAAACCACACTCTGGATGTAAAACATCATTTCTCATCCCCGACTGGTCCTCTTTTGGACTCAATTTTAATTCATTATCTAAAAACATCTTCAAAGCATAAAGTTATACTTCAACTTTATATCTGTGTATTTATTTCCATCTGTGAAGACCGCAATTTACTGAGCATGTTTATTTTGGAAATGAGCGGAATAATTTTGTTTAACCCCTCAATTAGTTCTGAGAACAACAGGTGATTAGGCCCTAATTAGGGTAAGGGTCAAGTGGTATTAATTTTTTTAATTCATTTTTTTCACAATAGAATGATATTTTTTTAGATTTAGCAATCAGTGTGGATATTTTGCATAATTCAATTTATGAAGGTTAACTTAATATTTGGACTTGGAATATATCAGTTATTTGTATGCACGTATTTCAAAAAAGGTGGTCATTGCGAAAGGCAATAGGCGATAGGTCATTCCAAGATGGAAAGGAATTATGGGTATACAACTAATCACAAATAATTGATGCCTTTAAAATTGTTTCATGGACTAAAAACAACACGGAATATCTCAATGCTAACTTCCGCGTTCTTGAAGAGAATAAGAAGCAGAAACACACATTATTCTAGCTATTCTTGGATCTTGGAATGACCTATTTCCTATCGCATTTAGATCGCTTATGACAACCTTTTTTAAATAGGTATATGATCATATGCACAACGAAAGATCAGAGTACTACTTAAGAAGGTCAAAAATAATTTATTAATAGCAATGCCGGGCATACGATGAGCAAACTTTGAAATTATAAAACAGTACAGAATAGACTTTTCCAAAGATATAGTCGAGTGCTTAAGGAATCTTAATGAACTTAACAGTAGCTTTTTTCTTATTGAACTATTGAACAATGAGACTTAAAGGTGCTTATGAATCAGACAATCTATTGGATAATATTAGCAGGCCTACTTTGTTTCATTGTCAAATTGTCCAATAAATAAACGTCATGGTAATGTAACTGTAAAATATTGACAGTGATCTGTACACAATACTATGTATTCAAACTGAGGAACTGGATTGCACATGAGCTTTCAACTTTATTGTTAGAAAGGCTAATTCATCTTTTGCAATTAATTTTGACATAATACCCTTATTATCCGAAGAAAATCCACAATACTGACCAATGACATTTATTCAGAGCAGGTCAAATTTCATCAAAAGTCTTAATTCAGTGTCTTATCCCCTTTTTAATATATAACTTTGAGCCTGTTTACATAGAGTCTAGCGAACAAGATCAACCATCCTAAGCCTGTTTCTATGGTTCGGCAGATGTTGAGCAAGTGTTAGGATGCTTTTCAAAGAAAAGAGATTTGGGTATTTGATATCTCACTTTGGCATAACTAAATATGCTTCCTGTCCGATTTTATTCAATTTCCATTTCGTACAACACATTCTATTTTTTTTTTTTTTTTTTTTTTTGTATAATTTTGCAATATTGCTGCAATGTTTCTCACTTTAATATAAATTGTTTGCATTCCCAAATTTTGGAATGTAAAAACCTTCGAAGTACACAGTTATAAGCACATACTGTGAACCTGAAATGCAACTGGAACAAAGAAAATTGGAATCCAGCAGTTAAATAAACGAATAAATAACATGCTTAGCCAATCGGATAATGGTATGTTATGTTAATTTCATGTGATTTGACGCTTTGCAGATGTCCTTCACGTGTGAAATCCGTCTAAACATAGATTTTTTTTGCAGTGTCATGTCATGGAGGGAGTTTACGACGTTTATTTACCAAGCTAGAATCTTCAAGATAAATGCATTCTCAATGTACGAAAATAAAATAACATGCTGGGAAAGTATCTATGAAATATCATAATTACGATTTATGCATAGGGCTTTTGTAGTTCTAACAATTTAGAGACCAGTTTGATCCTTTGAACGTGAAATCAAAATATACATATATCTATAAGTTTAACTACGTGAGCGATCTTTCACTCCTGTTGGAAGAATACTCTTTGCAAAGAAAAAAACTCCAAGAACATTCGCTAAAGTTGAAACAATCTTTCGTATTTCGGTAAATTAATCCACATCAAACCTTATATGTCCAAAATGCGAAAACTTACAGATCGAGTCGTTTAATGCGCGGGTGTTCGATCATGCAAACCTGCAAACAGACCCAATTCAAAAAATTCGAATGACGGCAGAAGAAAGAACATTTATACCGACAAAAACCCTTCATAAACATTTCACTAGAGTGATCTAGGAAATGTAAGACATGAGCTTAGTAGTTATAGATAAGATATATAAAGCCATGTCGACCCCGGATTGTTGACGGCAATACTTAGGATATTTTCTAACAATTCCTAAGGAAATGATGCGTAGCTTACGTAACAACAAGCTCGATTTTTTTATCAAAACCTGAGCTACTGTAACCTTGAAAGAATTCTTGTGTGATCAATATTTAGTGATTCTATTTCCATTGAGAGTGTAACGTAGATATCAAAGTACTTTTGAAAGATGCGGACCAGTTTGTTTATCCAAAAACTTGTGCAGACGGGATGGAGTCAAGGTTTTCACGTGTGTCTCATTGTTCAGATGTCTTGTCGGCTTGCAAGCGTTCAGCACAATCGCAAGCAATATTGTGAACTATTGTAAGCTTTGATGTTTTTCGTAAGTTCGACTTACCTGCTTGACCGCTACGTAAATCACAGACCCGGTAAAAATCTAATAAATGCGATCAGAAGAGATTGATAGCGTCTTTGGGGTCTTTTAGGCCCGAATACTAAATCAAAGACCACCCAAGCTCATTCAGAACACATCGTCAAGTCCGGCAAGTGTCGACTAACAGCAGAAAATGCTGTAAATACGACCAAGACGTCTTTCCATCCACTCTTGACGGAAGAAATGTCGAAAAGACCCTTTGATCGCGAACATGGTTCCATCCAACCAGTCAAGCAACAAGCAAGGATCCACCAATCACTGGCCGGGGTCTATCGAACCTTTATTACCACGTGATCTGGGGCTAACACGTGAAAGGTCGGGACCTTAGACCACCAGCAACGTGAGCGGTAAGTTTTGACAATAATTACTTGACTTTATTTTATTATTTTTTTTAGATAATTTAAGCTTTAAGAAACCAATAATTACCCTGTTTAGGGAGAGAATATCAGGCTTAAAAATTTAATGAAGATTGGAGTGCATTTTATATGATACTCTTTCCGAGCGAGAAAAAATATTTCAGTACTTCGGATCAGCTCAAGGTCGTAGGAAAAAAATTCCCAAAGAATTATTCATCCTTTTTGTATGTTAGCCTTTGTTAACATAAATAAAATATTTTACTAGTGTGAAATCCAAGGATTTGCTATGAAATCGTAAAGGAGCCGACGTGTCAATCATAAGAGGGGGCAGATGATTAAGCACTATTTGGCAATTCAATTTCGACCCCTACCATTGGTAGAACTCCTAATGAACTCAAATCCATTGATCCGTCCCAGAGATATTTATTTGGAGTATACACTATTGCGAAAGCCAAACACCCTCGATCCCTTCGTCTGTCATTTCCATGATTTTGCTACTGGAACTCTTGACAAACAAAACTATATCATATTCGCATTTCATGAAATTCACCGAGTAACAAACTTTTACCGGGAGTTTCCCTTGTCTAGGGGTTAACTTGATTGGCAATAGAACTATGGATCACCAAAGTCTAGAGAAAAACTGGCCTTCATAGCGTTTTGGCCACGAAGGGTCTAAGCTAGCTAGGTATAGAGTCCTAGGGTATGGCTCACTGATCTACATATTAGTATTAGGTGTGTGCTTGTTGTTCATGGAAAAAATATAATCTGCAGCTAGAATTCTACAGGTTTGAATATTAAAATATCAATGCAAAAAAAGTAAAAAAAAAAAAAATCACCTCAAGTTACCTGAAAAAAGGCCGGGATAGTTGACCATATTTTCTTAAGACGTTATTTTTTGAATCCCCCTAAAACTGCAGGAGCATATACTGTTCAAGAGTCGCTTGGTTGTTGTGTAAACAGACATAGGGCCTTTGAAAAATTTGTATAATAATGGTTATTTGCTTGTAAACCGGTAAAACATGCTCTTGAATTTGATCACAACAATAATAATTTGTGCAGAAACGCGCGATAATACATCAAACGACGCGTCCCAAGATAAATAACAAATTTATTTTTACTATATTTCTTCCTTCCCCTAGAGCCTGATACTCAGTTTAGTCGACAATAGAAATTATAGACTCAAATAGAGCTGTTAAGCTGTGACGTATTTCCGGGTCCAACTGCTCAACTGAATATCGCTAAAATAAAACGAAAAACGTACTCAATGATTTGAACTCCACCTGAAACAATTAGAACTTTGGACAACAAATCCTGTCATGAAGAAAAAGTAAGAAAAATCTTTATATAACTGCCTTTCATTTTGGTCGACCAGGAAGTCCTTTTCCGATTCGATTGACGTTACACTGCTATATATAGGACGTGCACAGTCAAGTGTCACGTGTTCAGGAATAAAGGACCAATTCATTCTGCGCATGATCCTTGTTGCACTATATTATCTGCATGGTTCCAACTGCATGGGAGACCTATCTACATCTCCTCGTGCAGTGCACGTGTGCAATAGACCCCTTTCACGTGATGTCAAAGTAGCTCAATTAGAGTTGGAAGACAAAACAAAAGAATTTAAATCTCCTGAGAATTCGAAAACTATTGTCCTCCCCTCCAAATTGAGCTGCATTCCGACGTGCTGCAAGGGGTCTATAGGTTTTTTCAACAAATAAATAAATGCTTGCCTCAATATTGAAGACTGAGAAATCGAAATCCAATACGAACCTTAAAGTTATGGATTGCGAAAAATTCTAATTTTTTTCTTACTATCAAAAATTACTTTGACCTACTCGCCATTAGAGTCTCCAGCAGCTCATTGGTAGAGCGTCCGACTAGCAACGGAGGGTCGTGGGTTCGATTCCCATCTGGGGCTCAGCATTTTTTCTGAGTCCATTCAGTATGGTACGATCACATATACATTTCATATTCCATCACCATACGCAAACCAACATCATCATCATGTATTTTCCTTAGACATTTCTGTGACTGTAGCTTATACAGTACGTTTGTCACAATTAAACCCACATTGACGACCTACTCGCCATTAGAGTCTCCAGCAGCTCAGTGGTAGAGCGTCCGACTAGCAACGGAGGGTCGTGGGTTCGATTCCCATCTGGAGCTCAGAATTTTTTCTGAGTCCATTCAGTATGGTACGATCACATCTACATTTCATATTCCATCACCATACGCAAACCAACATTATCAAAGATTACTTTCTTGGTGATCGAAAGCCACACCTAAAACCGACGATAAAACCCGTGATAAAGTTTTTGTCCCCAACGGCTTTTGAATATTTAACCATCCAAACATGTTATAGTGTCATAATTATTTTTAATTTGAATGAAAAGAAACTAAAAGAGAAAGATATTAACGATTATACCAGTAAAATCATTTCCTATTTTATCTCTACTTTGTTTGCCTGAGCAGAGTTCGAATATTTATATGTTAAATAGTTGTTTTTTTCCAAATATTTCTTGACTGAATTGAAGCCAAAACTCGAACAATAAATAAAATATCAAATTTTGACACTATTTTGCTACATTTTAAAACAGACCAATGAGAGTAAGGCAGGGATATTATTTATTTTTCATAATTAGATCGAATTGTTCTCATTAACCCGTGAAACAAAGTGTGATTATTAAAGTTGTAATAGTCAAAAAAAAAAAAAAAACAATAGGAAACAAAAGAATCTGAGTGAAGTAGAGTGTAATACGCTAAAGTGTATTTATGAGAACCACTCATCTTGGAATATAGACATATTAAGGAGTGAAATTGTATTATAATTACTCCACAAACTAGAGAAGCTGGGCTTCATTCGATTCTTTCGTAAATTTTCCACCTTTTTAAAGCGAGGAAAATCTTTCAACTTCTGCCATTTTACGAGTTGAAATTGTATTGTAACGCACGTGAAATTCAAATGTGTTTTCTAGTAATCAATCGAGAAACGAAAAACAGCACGCCATGTTTGACTATGGAAACCATTTCAGTGCTGTCTGGCTTTAAATCTCACTTGTAGACTTTGGTTAAGTACATTGTATCAGAATTGAGATGAATTTTATTATCTTTTGTATAGTTTAAATTAGATTGGAAGGACCAGAGTGCTGCCACTAATTGTGGATTAGGGATAATCCGCGACAAACCTCGCTTGTATATAAGGATAACGCCATGCACCCCACCCAATTCAAAATTTATCGAAGCTCTTCAGTAAATATTCTAGTAGATAAAGAAGTAATTCACTTTATAAAGATATACCCTTAAGAATCTATTATATTAAGGGTTATTCATTGTATAAATAGAACATATAGTGGTTAGTTCAGTGGTTGCTGTCATCTATTCATTATTCAACTGAGAACCAACCGTTGATTAAGAATTAACAAAAGCAAGTTACTGCGCAATGCAAGATATTTTGACACGGAATGTTCGAGAATGTTGGCGAGGGACGTCTATCCAACCTAGACTAAGTGTTCAGCCAAGAAACTCTGCAGTAGTATCTTAAGGCAAGATTCGATTCAAATTTACCAATTTACGTTGCTAATAAACTAAAAAAATATCAAAAATAAGAAAGAAGGAAAGAAAAAACGAAAAAGAAAAAAAAAAAAGATTAGAGGTTACGAACCCCAACGCGAATACGTCAGTTTTGCGCAATTGTGACGAACAGACACTGCGATATTTTTTCCAGGACTTCGACGCATTACATTGGATCAGCTGCCTGCAAATTCAGCCGACTATTTCCTATCTTTACGACATCAAATAAAAAATAATTGTTGTCATGCATGTCTCTGTTCTTTCAGCCACTAGTTGGGTATTACAGATGCGCATCCTCTAGCATACCAGTTGAATATTGCGTAAGTTTCTTTACTTTGCTGTGATCTTATAATCAAATAGCATTATACAAAACAATAGCAGAATTTTTTTTCTGGAATGAATTTAAAATTGCTGCGCCACGAGCTCGAATTTACAAACGTCATTTACTCAACGCACAATAATTTTCGCACGTCAAGATATGAGCTTATGAAAAACAAATATGCATAAAAAATAATAAAGCCTAGTAGATCTAATGTGATATATTTTTTACCGCCTTTGTTGCGTTCGTAAATATTGTCGACGCACGACTCAAAATGCTTTTTTTTTTCATTTGGTAGTATCAGTTGACTGGTATCGTCTTGTAGTCGCTCTAATAATGGTCATGTTATCGATCTTCAATATCTTTTTTACATTGCTTACGTGCAGATTGTTTAAAATTCATTCATTCCGAATACACAAATTCGTAAAATGTTCACTCAAAAAACGTAAATAAACTGGTTTTTAACGGTTCTTTAAACGCGACAAGAACTGACCATTGAATTACCATCGACTTCACCGCACGTCGGTCCCAGCGATGGCAGGTTTAAAACCGGTTTCTCAACTACGTTCATTGATAAATAGTGACGCAAAAAAGTTTTTGAAAAACCTTTTGAAGCACGCTTAAAATGTATTGAAACGTACCTTATAGTAGAGTCCTTCTCGTAGTTAGTTGTTAGTAATAGTACTGTTTACATGTCGTTCAGGTTGATAACAACTGAGAAGGTTATAGCTTGTGCTGGCTGCTTGGGTTAACCTCAACTCGTGCACTGCTCGTGTACCACTACTCTTAGGACAGCATTGCGCACGTCTAAGTAGAACAAAGTACAACTATCGGCATGAATATCAACACAATAAGAGATAATTTTCCATGGATTTTTGCCAGAACAAAGCAACCAATTAATAGCTTTTACGGCTTGTTCTAGTCTTCTTACTCGTTGCTGGTGGTAAATCGTCACTAGTTACTATGTCATAAACAAACAGGTACCTCAAGAAATCTCTAATTTTGTACGAAAATCTATATCTTTTTGAGAGAGAATTAAGAAAGAAGGCATATTTGTAAACGTAGTGGTAATATCAGATTATAAATGACTTGTTAAAGGTGTTTGTTTTTTATATAAAGAAACGTTAATAAAGTCATAATGACCTAGAGAGTATTCATGGTGTGTTGTATGCACTAGTTTCACGCAGCGTGATTATGAAGTGACAGACATTAGACAAGCGTTTCCATTGAGTTGTTGACCATTTAAGGACTTCATCGTTCCAGTTTGGTATAGGTAGTTTGTGGAAAAATATTGGCCAAAGTACTGCGCATGTGCTGAAAATTCGAAGGGAAAAAATGGCGGGTACGAAACGGAAGCGATGAAAGATTGTCTGTAAAAAATTATATCAGTGCTTCAAAAATACTGCTGTTCTTCAAATATTTTTCAATAAATTTTAAACTTTCGATATCTGACTATTTTACGCGCAGTCTAGTACTATAAAGAATAAGATGAAATAAATGAAAAGTATCGTGTACGAAATGCCCTGGGGATGTCTGAGGATCTGATAAATATTAAACTGATCAGCCTCGAAGAAGAGAAAATACTAAGTAAAAGAAATGACTGATACTACGTAGAAAAATGAAATGCTTTTCACTTAGCCAGCATGATAGAGTCAGAGAAAGCCGGGATTTGCAACCGTAGATACCTTACAACTTACGGATAAGCAGCTTTTTGCATTTGTTATATTCTGACAGCGCATTTTTTCTTAGATTACTACTTAAATTGAATGCGCTTTGCGTTTGAATGTAAACAGTTAATTGATCGACATTTTCAGGACTAGGTGAATTTGCTGAAACTGATTGGTTGCTTTGTAAGGTTTGGACTGTAGAAATAAAAAGGGGTAGAAATTGTTTTTCACGAGTGCGCATCTAAGAAAGAAAGAAAGAAAGAAAGAAAGAAAGAAAGAAAGAAAGAAAGAAAGAAAGAAAGAAAGAAAGAAAGAAAGAAAGAAAGTAAGAAAGAAGAAAGAAAGAAAGAAAGAAAGAAAGAAAGAAAGAAAGAAAGAAAGAAAGAAAGAAAGGAAGGAAGGAAGAAAGGAAGAAAAAAGAAATAAGGAAAGAAAGAAAATTAAAGATAGAAACAGAACAAAAAAAAAGAAGGAAAAAGAATAGCTGAAAAAAGAAAGAGCTCGAGAAAGAAAGATAGAAAAGAAACTTACTTCCCCCCCCCCCCCCCCCACGTACGTGCGTACCACGTACTATTGAACAAGAACGGTAAACAAGTGAAACAAGAGTAAACAAAATGTTTTCTTCCATTCATTCATTCATTTTTTCATCTATTCATGCAACTAAGATGCAACTACAAAATAAATTCTCATGAGCCTGCGAATATTGATGACAGCGGCTTTACCTAGTCCCAGTCCCCCGTCCAACTCGACCACAACATCAGCATTGTTTATGTGAGAGAAGTCATATTTTCGACATTCTTCTTCAATTTTTGTATCAAAATACTCCCTATCCAAGCTGTTTAACACTTCCTATCGCTTTATCAGCTTCTATAAAATGCAATCTTTTGTTGGGACAGAAATCGAGACGTTTTATCGAACATTAGAGCTGCGTGAACCTCCAATAAGAAACCCGTTCAAACATCGTTTGCATCTGACATGGAGAAAAAAAATCGAGGTAAAAACTTATCTTTAAAATCTTTTCTTTATTCTTTGCATAATTTTAGTCTTATTTCTATTTTAAAATGAAAAATCCTACCTAATGTAAGCTGTGATTTGAGGTTTATTTCGTATATAGCGTTCATAAATTTTAATATCCTAAGAGTGCTTGCCATTTTTGAAGAGAATTTGGCAGGTTTTTGGAATTATATTTAGAAGCTGACCACACAAGTAGACGCAGAAATACTTGAGTCTTAGCACATTTATTCACTATCCCGCAGAGTGAGGTTTGAAGTTGTGTAGTTTGTACGTTTTGATGTTTTTGCAAAAGGTTGGAAACGGTAATTTTGGTGTAATTTACGTTGTGACTTTCAGCAAAAACAATTATATACCTATCAATGATACCTTAATTAAACTGCTTATTTTTTTGAATATTAATGATTTGAAAATTCATTTCTTCATCAAATAATATCTTTGAAATATCATTTTTATTTACAGCTGAGTTGAAATCATTTTTGCTTATAGTTTTTTTTATTATTTTCAGCAAATATACTTGAATGTAGTTTCTCATGAATTTTTACCAAGCATATAATGATAGCATTTGTTGTGGGATATGGTTTTATTCTTCTCTTGTCATTTCTTATTTATAACATTACTTTGCATACTGACACACTAAGCTCCAAGGATAACTTTAAGCTTGACAAAATCATTACACGACTGATAAAGCACTTCTAACGAGGGATACATTATTTTCTTAGCCTTAAAGTTTAAGATTCCATTTTTCATACCATGCACAGAGGAGGTCAAGGTTTTGCTTCTCAGCTACTAGAAGAATTGGGAAGCATTTGAAAGGGACTGTTTAGCATAAATTTAGCTTGCATAAGTGTGGTAAAAAGCAGCCTAAACATGTCTGAACTTGAGAAAGATATAATAATGTTTATAACAATTAAAGAGAGCATTTAATTTATTTTCCACTTAATGTATGTTATCTAAAAAAATATAAAAGCTAATCTAAGGCTAATTTATTCATCCATTATATTAAAGTCAGGTTTTCCACTTATCTCTTATAACTTACTACTCTTAACTTGATTACGGCAGTCACAGGACAGAAAAGTACTAGCAATTCTACTATTCATCTAGTATAGAAACAGATGTGACACTAGCCTGCATACTCACATGAGGAATTCCACTGCTTTTTCATGAAAAAAATCACCTCTCCCCTACCACTTGGGATTCCTGTGATAGTTGCTTTGACAACTAAATAAGTTTTTTTATTCTCTTTCAGCTATTTTTGGGTTTCTTTTTCTTATTTCCCATCCGCTTTCCTATTTTTCTTATTATATTTGTGTCTGTGCTTTTTTGGAGTCTGGTGATAACGTATGGTGTGGATCCATATGACTATAAAACACCTCTTTCAACCTGGAAAAGGTAATAAAATCATAATGTTATAATATTAAGTAAATAAATGTCTACAATTGCCCTTTTTCACTATGATGTCACATCAAAACAATCTATTGTTTCAACGCTAAGCTAAGGATCATGGTCACCAGAGGGGGCAAAATAGCAGCACAACAAATCAAAACCCAATAAAATATGGTTTTTGTTATATATATATATAATAGTAGAAAGTGAGAGCAGCTAAATATTACACTAGATAATCATATCCCAAATGAAAGAAGATTTAGCCTAAATTTCTATTATTCTTGTCCATGTAAACAAGCTGTGATGTCATGGTGAAATAGGGCAATTATCTAAACTGCGAAAAATGATTTCATCATAAATTATGGTTAAATATTAGGAAAAGTTACTTATAATTCAAAATTATATGCAGCTCAAATTCTTAAAAATTAAGAATGCTACCAAATAATGGGTTGCAAAAATGAAACCGCAAAAATATATTCATTTCTTATTATAATAATTATCATAAAAATCATTAATTGGAGAATGGGAACTTAAACGTAAAATAAATAAATGCTGCTTATATTAAACTTAATGCACTGTTGCAGAGTTAAATAATTATTTGCTGCTAAAAAATTTAATCAATGGTAAATTCAGATGCAGTCAGCATTATTTTGCAAGTGTAGCTTTCACTACTGTAGCTTTGCTAAACATTTCCAAGATGATAAATTCAGATGCTTATTTTGCAAGTATTGTACTTCAGCATTATCATTGCAGCTTTCACTAGCTCTAAAATCAGGGTCCCATGCAAGGACTTGCAGAACTAAAGATATAGGGATTCAATATTTCAAGTGACAAAAGCAGTACTTCTGCTATATCTATTTGGGGGGGGGGGGCTGACTTACACCATAGAGACGTTAAATTTGAGAAGTGTTTGGAAATTAAATTAGCTGGAAAGACAGCTGAGGTCAGGGTTGATCATTGAATGTTGGTTGTTATGTATGCTTATGTATTATCAACCTTGGTCAATAGTGTGGATTTGTGGGACATAG
Organism: Anthopleura sola; assembly: GCA_023349425.1. Taxonomy (NCBI): domain Eukaryota; kingdom Metazoa; phylum Cnidaria; class Anthozoa; order Actiniaria; family Actiniidae; genus Anthopleura; species Anthopleura sola. The sequence goes on from JALHLI010000001.1 coordinate 10,472,079, forward strand.
TTGACTCACCCATATTTCAGCTAACCCCCTGCACTTAGCCAATGTATATAGAATATGGTAAATGCTTACTTTTACCTTGCAATTTCAGCTGCTCTATTTAAAAAAAGGCATTGAATTCTACCCTGGGGGGATAGCATTTGGCATATCATATCTTTTAAAAATATCTTTAAGTTATAGTTAGTGTAAGTTTCTTTTTTTTTTTAGATATACTTTTTATTGTAACTATTATAATAAGAAAATAATCCTATGGTAATTGACAATTTGTAGAAAGCTCAAGAAAGTGTTGCAGCTTCTCACCAGATTGCTGCTTTATATCTGCGGCTTCCATAAAGTGCGGATCAAAGGAAAGTTAGCTTCACCAAAAGAGGCTCCTATTTGTGTGTTTGCACCTCATTCCTCATTCATGGACACCTTGTTGTTGAGTGTAGTTGAAATGGTACCATCTGGGTTATCCAAGATAGAAAATCTGCAAAGCCCAATTACTGCACGTAAGTAAGAATAAACCTTTTTACCTTGGGCGTAATGTTTTCCCATGTCAGACCACGTGTAATTCTTTTGAGAATAACAAGATACTTTTGAGTTGTATCCATATTCATGTGTCTCCTCATGCACAACCGCTAAACAAAGAAATGATACTCTAGGGAATGACATGTGGTGTGACATAAAAAAAAACTTTTTCTTCAGGTAAAGAGGTCTATTATAACATCTTCCCTACCTCTTGGGATTCCTGTGCAAGTTGCTATGACAACCTCTTTCTTTCCTTTTAGTTGTTTTTGGGTTTCTTCTCTGTATTTCCCATCCATTTTCCCATTTCTCCTATTAATTGTTTTTTGGTGTTATATTAATTGAGTCCCTTGCAGTACCTCGTAGTATGTGACTTGTACCAATTTTTTACACTTCCCAGTTTCACAAAAATCTCATTACCGGCCCTGAAGGAGAGAATTTGAATTACTAAGGGATGGAGAGTGTCTTTGCTGGCAGTGCACTTAACAAATTTTAGCCACACTTGTTCCTCAGAAATATTTCTGTTACATTTCCTGATTATAAGCTGTATGTTTATGTCCTTTGTTGATTTCTAGCCATGTTAATGGCAATAGAGTCAATTGGTGTCAGAAGAGAGTGCCCCAAATCAAGGCTTCAGTCCCTTGAAGATGTCAAATACAGAACACTGACTACGAGGGGACAGTGGCCTCATCTCCTGATCTGTCCTGAAGGTAAAAAACCTTAGATATAGGTACCTGCTGTGAATAGTTAATACTGACAACCTACTGACAGCCTATTGGCACCCTACTGACACCCTACTGACACCCTACTGACACCCTACTGATGCCCTATTAATTGGCACCCTACTGACACCCTACTGACACCCTACTAACAACCTACTGACACCCTACTAACAACCTACTGACAACCTACTGACGACCTACTGACAACCTACTGATATCCTACTGACAACCTTCTGACACCCTACTGATAACCTACTGACACCCTACTGACAACCTACTGACAACCTACTGACAACCTACTGACACCCTACTGTCACCATACTGACACCCTACTGTCACCCTACTGACACCCTACTGTCACCCTACTGTCACCCTACTGACACCCTTCCGACACCATACTGTACACTCAATGCCACCTTGTTGATTGCAATAATGCTGACCACATTTTCCTTTGATTTTCTAGGAACATGTACCAACAGAAGTGCACTCATTAGATTCAAAGCAGGTGAATATGATGGTTGTGTCAGTTAAACTGTGATTAGGCTATTAATTAACTAAAATAGTTTTCTTATTTAATCAAATATTTTTCATTTAAATAAATATTGTATCAGCAATTGATAATGAATGAATAGTTATATATATCATGAGTGCATGGTTCTCATGAACAAGTGCTGCAGGTTATAAAGCACCCTTGAAAGTGGAAGTCTTTGGACCATCCTTTAGAATTATTACAAACTATATAAGATAAATAAAGAAAAATATTAAGGTAACCATAACCATCTAGTGTATATATGATTTGAAAACATACAAAGACTAGAGACAAGTATATTACATGTACACTTTTCACATGAAAATGACTTTTGAGTCATGGGAATTTCTTTATAGCTCAATCGTAATGAACTAGCACCCTTTGTAAGTTTGATTGATGGAAGCTATCATGTCAGATGCCTGGAGTAAGCTAAGTCGCAGAATCATTAAAAGACCTGTAAAGTAAGGGAGGCAAGACAGAGTGGATCAATTTTAGTTCGTGGATTTGAGTTAAAATTTTGTGGTGGGTAGGTGTATAGTGGAGGTTACAGAGGCAGGCACAGTTCAATACAGTTATATTGCTATCTCTCATTGAATACATGGATGCATTCTGTTTCAGGGGCATTCATACCTGGTTGTCCAGTCCAGCCAATCTGTGTTAAATACATCAGTAAACCAGTGAGTACAAAATCACAGTATCCCATGTTGCACCTAAGTTGTTGTATAATTTTTTTTTTAAATGTAAATGTCTTATTTCATTTGATAGGATATCTACTCCTGGGTGTACGATGGACCAACTGGGTGAGTGAATACCTGCTCATAGTTAGTAAGGCTGCAAATATTTTTTTGATAGACAGTTCATTTGTCAGGCCAAAGGCTTGACCTGTTAAAACACATGGTCAAGGGTGACTGGTCAATATTATTGTCCAGAGAAAAGGGAATAATTAACCAGTCAAGTGCTCATTTTTACTGGACATTTGTCTGATGACTGGCACTTCCAGTATCTTTTCTTGCAATTTTAAGCATAGTTTTCAAGTTATTGCTCTAAAACATCAGATGGTCTGACTAGAGGAAACTATATATATATCATAACCATTGCAAGTTGCTGAGACCACATTCTGACCACACCTCACCTTGGCAACCTGCAAATGTTACGTTTTCAAGCATTGCGAGACAAGTTGCTGAGAAAATTGAACCATGTAACAATTAAGGCCTTTATAAATGTCACTGTGCTTTCTCCCCAGATTGGAGCTTTTCATGATGATCATGTGTCAGGTGTATCATGAAGCTGAGCTGGAGCTGCTACCTGTTAGGACACCAACACAAGAGGCATGCCATCATTAAAACTATATCTACCAAGTGTTCATTCTAACCTTACAGTCATTCACTACTATACAGACTGTAGACTGTCTCTTCACTCTAGATCTATTCAGCAGTATGATTTGGTATTTCTTTAGACAAGTATTCTCTTCATCATCTCCATTCTTTATAGTTTATTATTGCTTTCCATTCTTCTCCTTGTTATTTGTTAGCTTGATTGTTCATTTTTTTTTTTTTCCTTCTTTTTTCTCTTGTATTTACTCCTTCACTTCACTTTTAGTTATAAATGGTATCATCTTATCAAGTTTATTTTATTATGTTTAGGAGCTTGAGAATCCTAAGTTGTTTGCAGATAATGTCAGAGAAGAAATGGCCAGGTGAGAACAAGTCAAGCCAGATTGTTTTTATGATACTAGAAATTATAATATTACGATTTCAGACATTAAGCCATTGAAACGATATATAGTTTGATTGACTGTTTTTTGTATCAGATGCCTTGGTATCCCTACAACAGGGCATGCCTTTGAAGACTGCATCCTGATGAGTGAAGCAAGCAAGCTGGGCCTACCTGATGATGTGGCTATTGTTGAATATCAGAGCCTTTCAAAAACACTTGGGTAACAATTAACATCTTTCATCTTTCAATGAATACCTGTTGTTAGGGAAGGCCATTCTAGCAGCTGAGTACTGATGGAGTGTATTTGAGTATGACTGAGGGATATATTGAATATGAATGACAGGAATGATGGCCATGTATGGCAGATTGATCAACAGCGATCATGCTTGATTATTCCTTTGACCACTGTCATTTGATTGGCACTCAGATGCTAGAACAGCTGACTCTGTCTTTTACCACCCCCATGTTCATGTAAAGGGGCCATTTTGTTCATTTTATATTCACTTTAATTGGTAAAACTGCATGATGGAATTACACACTCAGGCTATATTATATGTCTACACTATGTACACCTCTTCCTAATATATGGGCAGCCCTCTCAAAGGTAATAAATAAGTCCCCTGAGCATACTGGGTTGACCTCTTTGCTAAGGTTAGTGACGTCTTTTTGCTTAGGCATCCCATGAAAAAAGAACCTTATTATAACAGGACTGCAGAGAAGAGCTTTGCAATTGGCTGGGTTTGGCAAACTGTATCAATTTGCAATTGGGAGGGGGCTAGTATTAAGTTTTATCTACAACATGCTTCATTGTGGTCCTCCTGTTTTGACAATAATTGTTAATTGGCTGGCTAACCAGTAATTGTTTTTTTTCACAGGATAAATTTGGATTACATGAAAGACCATCTTGAGACATTTGCTGTGATAGATACAGATAAAGATGGCATCATTACGCTGGAAGACTATGCCAAGTATCATGATCTGCCAATCTGCAGTCCACTCAAACTACTCTTCTCTGCATTTGATCCTGTAAGTGATCTAAAAAGGTTCAGTACCATTCTAGTTGCTAAGCAACATGCATGCTATAGACAACACTGTAGTTGACCAACCCATTGGATAAATAATATTGAGCAATAACAGTTGACTGATGCACTGTGATGGATCTTGTTTGACTGATCAAAATTCAGCTCCACAAATAAAACAGGCCATTGATATATGATCAACTAGCTAATATTGACAATGGTGGACAGACTGTGATCAAATGCTGTTGATGGGAGTATATGACTGTACAAGTGATTGATATATAGCCTAATAGTGTCTTCAAAAGCTGTCACTGATTTTGCACTGTCTCTGATAACAGCAAACCTCTGGTCAGGTGACCTACCGTCAATATTTGATTGGAAGTGCTTGCTTGAAAAGGATGGTGTCACAGGGAAAATTGTACAACAACACCTTAAAGGTATGTTTAATAATCATAATATCATCACTATCCATAATGATTTGTTGGGGATCAAGAGTGCCTTTGAGTTCAAAATATCATGGAGCAGTTGTTTGTGCAAAACTTTGTCTAAATCGATCTGTTCTGTTCATCTAACCAAGTTGAAATCTTTTTTTCTTCAAAGATGTTGCACAAATACAGCAAGCCTGGGAAGAAAATGGCATCAGTCATCCACCAGAAGATAATGGACTGTGCACTGGAGTGTATTGATGACATGTTTGCTAATAATAATCATGTCATGAGCAGAAATGGTAAGATACAGTAGTTTAATAGTAGTGACATAGCAATAAAATAGTGGCCTTTTGACCACTGACAATGAGTCCTACCAGTGGAGTACCCCCTGGGTGATGCACTAGTTACCAGGGGGCCATAGAGTGTGTATTAGGGTGGGGGAGGGGGAGCTTCACTTCACTTGGTCTTATTTTAATGGTTATTTGCTGGTCTGAGACCCCAAAACCTTGAAATAATTTTATACAATCTTTTTCCACAGATGAACTCAATGAATTTCTTTCATTTCATTCTGAGTTTACTGTGCTACTTTCATTACTGGAGAAAGTAGATACTGATGATGCTACATAACAGTGCCATGGTTATTTAACTGTTAACCTATTTCAAAAAAACTTGTCATCTCCAAAGGCAAAAGGTGACATGCCATTCCAAGATGGAAGGGAATTATGGGTATACAACCAAGCATGATTAATCTAGGCCTTTAAAATGGTTTTGTGGACCACAAACAACACAGAATATCTCAACGCTAAGCTTCATGTTCTTGATGAGAGTAAGAAGCAGAAACACACCTTATTCCAGCTATTCTTGGATCTTGGAATAACCTATTTCCTATCGCCTATCACCTATGACAACCTTTATTGAAATAGGTACTATATACCAGTGCATTAACTAAAGGTCTACCCTGCAAGCAGAGATGAAAGGAAAAGGTCTTTCCTCTTGCTTCCTAGTGGGGTAGAAAAGAACCTCTGCTCACAGCATACTAATTAAGGTCCTACCACACACAAGTGAGGGCCAACCAATAATGATCTTATGAGATAATAGAAACCAAAAAGAAAAATTTACTTTTTATGATATGTATGCCCAGATAGCAGAGGGGATGAAATGTAGGCTTTAGTGGCTCTCTCCTCACCCCCTCCCCCCAAATAATTTTTTAAATCCTGCAACCAGAAAACCAGACAGGGTTTAACTCCATCAAAACTCTGCTCAGCAGTTTTTTACTGGTGTTTTGAAGTTACTTTTGAGAGCTGCAATCTTGTAATGAATCTAAAGGTCTATTTACTGACTGCATATATTTGTTTATAAACCAATGATTGTTGTAGATTGAATCAAAGATATAAATAATAGTTTTATAAGAACTGATAGCAACAATATTTTCATTGATTAGAAATAGTATAATCCTTTAGAAAATTTTAAATTAAATTATGAAATTTTGCTTGATGTATTCGCACTGCACTGGCTTTATTTATTTGGAGTACTAACTCCGCTCGTCTGCCATATATACCAAATTCTCGAGTAACCTCAACTATTTAATTTTAATTGCACAGTATTTAAACTGTGCAATGTGACTTAAGGAGCATGTTATCTCATAAGCATAGTATAGTTGACTAGTGACAATACGTGCTTTTTCCCATGTTTTGCTAGACTTATAGCTTACACATTTTATCATTTGGACACGACAAGGCTTCTGCAATTTGGTGTAGACTTACACTTATATGCTATTAATTTATTATTGGGGTAATTTTACTATAATTTCAAGCAAACGCGGCCAATTTTTTTTTTGATGATATTTTGTTTGCATGTTGTGGCAATAGAACTCATTACTTTGTCAGTACTTTGGATGTAATTTTTTCCCATTTCAGACCACCTGTCATTCCCTTGAGTATCATTTCTTTGTTGCACATTAGAAGACACATCAATATGGATATGACTCAAACAAGAAATCTTATTCTCAAGAAAATGATACATGGTCTGAAATGGGAAACATAATACTTTCAAGGTAAAGAGGCCTATTGTTTGCACTCACTTTTACCAGTAACTATTTAAATTTATTTACTTAAAAAAGACATATGAAAAATCAAGATTATTAATATTTATTGTAGATAAAAGTTAAAGCATCTAAATAGTACAGACTTAATGCCTTGAGTCAAATGCTTATTTCTTATACATATAGACCTACAAATTTAATAGATATGCTGAAAAACATGACGTACTATGCTTTAAATAATAATGTAAATAAACAAATTATTACAATTTTTATCTCTCAGATGTTTTGTCATCATTAAGGATGGGTCTAATACTTTTTGAAGTATGTTTTATAATATGTATAGATATCATACATATTTATAAATATGTACGATAAATTAATTATTGTATGCTCTTCGTAAGTCATGAAAATAATCCTAAATTTGAATTACAGGTTTTTTTTGTTTTTTTTTTAAACTACAAAGCTTAGATAACACAAGTTGCCTGTTTTCTATGTTACTTAGCTGTCAAAGGGTAACTTGACAGAAGTTTTACTCAATTTGCTATAAAACTTTCCAATGCAATTTAAAATAAAATGGTAATCATGTACTTTATGACAAGGCATTATTTTGGTCAACAATTGCCCCACTGTCACATGTGTATTGCCCGACCTGAGCCTTTGCCAACTATCGACTGTGTATGTTGACTGAGCATATTTCAGCAGTTGGGTGATGTACGGCAGGCAGTTGGGCGATTGTTGACCACCAATTATCCATGAAATCACACTGGCTGATGTCCTATGAATGGATATGTTTTCTTACAGTAAGATACTGAAGCAATCACAAGTTACCAACCATTGTCATGGATTATAACAGTCAGCTCTGCTGGAACTGGTGTCACACTCAACTGAAACAATTATATATGCTAATGACTTGGTCATTTCATTCAAAATTCTTAACCCAAAACGTAATATCAGTATAGCTGTACTATATGATAAACATGAAACTTGAAACATGAATTCTTTGGGCCGAATTCTTATATATAGCATGATTATAAATGTTTTTCTCTCACAAAAGATTGAACTACTTCCACTAGTAGTATAACCTAAGCAGATATAATATGACTATAAAACAGCACTGTACATGCACGTACAGTATAGCACTGTGCCCACACGTACAGTAAACTGTACAGGCATGTACAGTATAGCACTGTGCCCACACGTACAGTATAGCACTGTGCCCACACGTACAGTAATAGCACTGCACAGGCACGTACAGTATAGCACTGTGCCCACACGTACAGTAAACTGTACAGGCATGTACAGTATAGCACTGTGCCCACACGTACAGTATAGCACTGTGCCCACACGTACAGTAATAGCACTGTACAGGCATGTACAGTATAGCACTGTGCCCACATGTACAGTATAGCACTTTACAAACACATATAGTATAGCACTGTACGGACACGTACAGAATTAACAACATTCTTTGAGACAATCACAGTGTGGGATAACACTCACTGTTCAGCCAATAAAAACACTTAGACAGTACTTGTCCATGGGTGGATTTTTGGCATTGCATGTCTGTATTACTTAGGGAGTTCTTTATATCCTTAGAATTTTGCTCCACAAATAGTACTAGACAAGGTCATGAGTGGATTTTGACTTCAACTCAATTGAATACTTGTATCCTGTGGTTTCCCCAATCAGCTACAACCACTTTTCCAGATTCTGTAACCACAGCACTTTGAGGATGCATAAGATATCCCTCGGTTCTTCCTCCAGCACTAAAAACCATAAGCAACTTTCCATCCTGATCCAGCACCTTGATATTATGACATCCCTTCTCACATATGAGCAGGAAACCATTCTTATCTGTTGATACACGGCATGGACCACTGATTCTTTCATTATTAATAGAACTGAGAGTGTGCAACAAGGTTCCATCCTCAAAGAAGAATCTTATGCAGTTGTTTCCTGAGTCTGCTACTATGAGCTGCCCTCTTGAATAGACTGCAGACAGAGGGTTTCTCAACTTTCCTTCTCCTGGTGCTCCATAAACCGAGATCAAGTCTCCAGTTTGGTTGAACACTTTGATAGCATTGTTCCCTGTGTCAGCAACAATAATTCTGTTCTTTTCATCGACTGATAAGCCTAATGGGTAATAAAGCTCCCTTGCTCCCTTGCCTTCTTTCCCAAAGCTTCGTACATTACCTTCAGGGCTTAAGATCTGCACCCTGGAGTTGTAAGAATCCAGGACAACCAACGATCCATCTTTCAAAAACCCAGTTGCTGTAGGACATCTAAACTCACCAAGATTTTTACCCTCTCGTCCAAAGACCTTCTTGAGGTTCCCCAATGAGTCAAATAGTTGTACACGGTTATTCTGTGATTCTGCAACCAAGATGTTGTCTTCTTCATCTACTGCGGCAAAACAAGGGCCAGATAATTCCCCTTCTCCTTCTCCTTTAGTGCCAAAGCCATGGACTGCATGATGGATCATCATGTAGTCTCTTGAAACATAAACTGGCAAAGGTGTCTTCCAAGCTGTACTATCTCTTATTGTGAGCAGAACTCTGTGGTTTCCTGCTTCTTGAGCAATAAATGAGGTGACATATCTTCCATCTTGGAGGTCTGCCAATGGTGCAAGATCTACTTGTTCACCGTTAGGACTGTATAACTTCACTTTGACATCATCTAGAAGACTGTATGAAGGGTTCCCTTCCTTGTCTATGGTCACCAATTCAAGAATTGTCTCTTTTCCTTGAACAGCAATATTTTTGGTTGTAAGCTTAGTGTTGCTAGGGATGGTGTTGCTTGACAATACAGATGCTTTATTGATGCACCTTTTGATATCTGTGATATCAAAACTGCAGTCGATAAAGTCATTCACTTCAGGAGAGTTTTCTTCATACAAACCATGGTTCAGTTCACCCATTCGCTTCAACAACTGATCATTCCATGTTAAAACTTCAGCTGGATTGTCACAGGAGAGAACTTCGTTAGCAAACTGGCATGCTCCTTCCAACTTCAACTTTTCTAACTCCAGAAACATTTTCTGTGCTTCTATAACTTTAAATCTCTGCGCCTTGGCTACATCCAGTTGCAAATACAACTCATTGGCTTTCTGTTCTGTCATATGTATTATCTCAGCAACTGTAGCACCAACATGACTGACAAGATCTTGGTGGCGCTGCTCAATCCTTGCACTTACTGTGTCTATCTCTCCAATGGTGTGTTGGACATTTATTGTCGTCATCTCTGTCCTCGCCAGCAGTTTTCTGATCATGTCCTTTTGTTCTTTTGCAACATCAGCCATTGCCTGCATTTCATGGTTTCTGTGTTCAACAGCAAAGCAGATAGTACACATGCATTTCTTACAATCCTTGCAATACAGCTCACATTCTTTCTCCAAGTGGTTCTCACAGCTCATCACTGGCAATTCCCTCTCTTCCTTCTCAAACGAACCACTAGAAAATAAACTAGAATTGGCCTCTTCGAAGTCGTCATGATCATCAACATCTCTCAATCTATGGGTCTCTCTGTAAAGAGACGATTTGTTATGCTCCTCATAACAAGAATCACAGAGAAACTTCCTGCAGTCCAGACACTTCCATCTTGCCGGAATGTTATCGTCACAATTTGTACAAATACAAACGTAGGCTTGTTCTTCTTCAGCTAGAGTTTCCATCACTTTACAAACCAAGAAGTTATTGGGGAGCTTTTCCACCTCACTTTCTAGAAAGATGTTCGTTTTGCTTCTACATGTTGGGCACAAGAGAGCACCCCTAGAAGACCTCGTTGTGTTTTCCAAGCACTTTTTACAGAAGGTATGAAAGCAAGGTAAGATTTTGGGGTCTACAAAGGGATCTAGACATATTGAACAGATGAGTTCGTTACGAATTTTTTCAAAGGAAGACTGCGATTGTAATCTAGAAGCCATGTTTTCGAGATTTTGAAGAAGAAATCGCTGGCTTTAGCTGTCCGGATTTTTCTTGGAAAAACAAATCAAATAAGGGCATCATGACCATACATGGAAAGACCCTAACCATGCCGTTCGTCATGTTTTTCTATGTTTTTTCCGCTAAACTGCTCTGAAATAACCAAGAAAAACTAAAAAAATATCTAGTAAAACTAATCATAAAAGAAACAGCAAAATAATTGTTTTCATTTTCTGTTCATTCTAAAGAGGTAGCTATTCTTAGGGAAAGGGAAAATCCCAAGTGTTTGTAAATTGTGACGTATTTCCGGTTATAACACTAATGATCGAAAACCGCTAAAATTAAACCAAGAATGTCATCAAAAACTTTTCCATCACTTACTACAAGGGTAATATTAGCAATAAAAATACGACTTTCAAGAAAATTGCATGGGAAATCCTCATAAAATTATTTTTCATTTTGGACCGGAAGTCGGTCTTCAGACTATGACGTCACAAGCTCTATTTTTAAGAGTTCTATTGATTTCTAAATATGGTTGTATTGACCATATATGGGTTTTATCGTTTGGGTTCCCTGTGGTTCCCGCGAGTTTCCCGAGTGTTTTCCCGCGCATGATTAAATTTTTGTTTACCTCCTTGGTGGCCTACATACATTTCTCTTTAAATTCATGGCTTGATTACCCGGTCTTATAATGAGTTCAAAACATAAAGACAAGCCTTTTCTCAGGCAGAAGTCCCTTGTTCTTCCTTATGTACAAAACCCATTTTCTTACAACCTTCGTTTGACGATTCTCGACAAGCTGAAGGTGAGTTGGTTAATTGCATACGAAATCAACCAGTCTTTGCTCTGAAACGTAATTGAAAGTGAATTATTTATTGGTTCGAGCTAAATAAGTTATCCAGCATCAGATAGTTAGCGTAGAAGATGTATTAGTGCAGTAATTCTGTAAGTTTTGGACATGCTTTTCGTTTTACACTTTTTATAACAGAACATAAGCTTACAATTAAAAAAATTCATTGTAAGCTTATTATTAAAGCTTACATTGTTGTTGAATAAATCCCATTTTCTAGTGAACTCTAACTGCTCCCTACCGTGATTGAATTGTCTGATTGAAAAGCAGCAAGTTACCAAACAATTAACAGATCAATGCCACCTGGACGATGGCTTACATCGTAATTCAAATAGGCTTAATGGTGCAGCACGTAATATTCCTAATTTTGAATTTTTAGCTTGTATATGTTGTTTAACTTAAATTTAAGATTAATAACCTACCTACATACTTTTGGTTCATATATTTTTACATGATATTTAGGGGGAAGGGGGGCTGTATAAAAATTTTACATTTTGGGCTTTTGCCAGCCCTCATTTATCTAGATAGCATTCTCTTCATTGATACATAATTTGATATTCAAATTATATCATATAGGTTGGCATCTGTACGTTGACACTTTTTCCAATAAGAGTCCTTGGAGCTTCTATTTGTCTTTTTTTTGCTAGTGTATTCGCTACATTAGCTACAGCAGGTTTAACAGAGAGTGACTTGAATGAGCCACTGAGAGGAATAAGAAAGTAAGTTCGCAAAACTGCTTGATGATTTCAGCATATTTGTGATATTATGTGAATGGAACCTGATAGTTGTGAGCTACCTTTATTATGAAATTTTCACTGGCTCCAGTCAAAAGTCCATGAAAATTTCCGTTTTTTGGAGTTTGGCATTTCTGAATTTTGAATTTGTGCACCCTCTTTGGAAAATCATGGACATGCCCCTGTTAACTGTTTATTTTTCTTGCAATCTAGAGCATTGAAAGTACCCCTTAGGCTGTGTGCACGTGGTTGTCTTTTCTTCTTTGGGTTCCAGTGGGTGAAGGTTAAAGGGAAACTTTGCAGTTCAGAAGAGGCACCTGTCTTGGTTGTAGCTCCTCATTCTTCATTCATTGATGCTCTTGCCCTCTCTGCTATTGGTATGCCAGCAGGGGTGTCCAGAAAGGAAAATGATAAGATACCTATTATTGGAGGTAATTTATAGTTCTATCCTTTAAGGGAGCTTAGCTTTATTGTGAGTGTCCCAAGCTGTGATACAACAGCCAAAACTTACCGGTAAAATATGAATAGTATTTAAATGAAGGGTGTGTAGGGTGGTAGAAAGCCGAGTATACAATCTAGCATCAATAAATTATTGGCAGTTGCATATAGAGAGTTTGTTTTCCTCCATCCATAAAAATCAAACACTAAATTTCCTCTTCATAGTTCCCTGCACAATCTAAAAAGGTAACTGTGCCTTTGCTTTGTAATGAGCCAAGCTTGCAATGATAGAGTAAGAGACCTTTTGTAACACCTTGGACAATTTTTCACCTGGCTTTGATGCAAACCCATGGCTACCGTTACTTATCAAGATGGCACAGGAAACTATGAAAGGGACTATTTGATCTGGTGCTGAAAGCTCAAATGTGAGCCTCTGGCTTGGGAGACTGAGCAAACACACCTCCTGTAATCAACATAAAATTCAGTATTTTTTTCATCCCTGAGGGATAGATGCATCCCTCCCCAGAGGGCAAAGGGTCAGCAGAAGGATAGGTTAATGTTTAAAAACCAACTAAACCTGCAAAGGTTGATGCAGAAGTATTACCTCTGAACTTTGAACCTTCCACATTGCCAGGGAGTTTTTTCTCTCCAAAGAAATATGTATATGAATGGTATTTTGTGTAACTGTATTTACAGCATTTGCATTGTTTTATATTTTATATATTTTCATTATCTAGTTTGGATATTACATGATAATGTTGGTTTGCGCATGATGATGGAATATGAAATGCATATGTGATAGTACCATACTGAATGGACTCAGAAAAAATTCTGAGCCCCAGATGGATAGTATGTGTGCACTGATTGGTTGGGAACTGTGCTTTATTAGTGAATGGAGCATGGTTGCTGACACCATCTGGGCACACAGCAAACTTTGTAATTTCACAAGGAGTTGTGTGTGTGTGTTGAGGGGGGAATGAATGGGATTGTATGTAAAAATTAATTGGTACTTTATCAAACTTTAGGATATCCCTATTCTTTTTTACTCTAGCCTTACTTCGCTGTATGCAGCCCATTTATGTCGCAAGGAATGATGTCAACTCTCGACAAAACACCATAGCTGAAATTAAGAGAAGAACCAGCTCCAAAGGACTATGGACTCATCTAGCAATATTCCCTGAAGGTAAAAAGAAAGATAGGAAAAGATTTTTGGTTAAGCTGATCTGTGATCTGTGTTCTTTTTTCTCTCTCTATTCCTTCATTTTTCCATCCATCAAAATTGTAATTCCATTTAGACAATTTTTCTTTCCTTTTCTTTCCTTTTTTTCTTCCATAAATTCATCCATTTAATTTTTATTCCATTTGACTGTTCATCCATCTTTCCATTCATCCATCCATCCTCACACCCACTTGCTCAATACCTCCCTTATCCACTTGCTTGCTCATTCATTCACCCATCCTTCCATTCATTTTATTCATATATACACTGATTCTGAACATGGTGGATGCAAATGGACGGCCTGGATTAAAGGGGTGAAAATGAGGCTAGTCAGTCATCTGTGATCTGTGATCTGTGTTCTTTATTCACCATTCAAGCATCATCTTTGGAATTAGGAATTAGGAATTAGGAATTGTTTTCAAAGCTGCCACAGATCATGGATGACTGACTCTTTTTCACCTCAATCCAGGCAAACTGCGTGTGTTGGCCATGTTGAGAATTGGTGTATTCTTTCATTCGATTTATTCTTTTACAAGAATTACAGTTCTTAATGTGCATAAAGATTTTTTGTTTTTTAATCTTATTTTTTCAGGAACTTGCACAAATAGAAAGTGCCTAATAACATTTAAGCCAGGTAATTATGGAAAATCTTGCACTCCTATGTTATGGGGATAATGTATGAACCATGTCACTCTTTTGCTAATTTTATAGTTCCCTTCACAGTTCCCTGCGCCATCTTGAAAGGGCCTTTGCATTGATGCAGGACATGAGGTGACCTTGCAATGATAGAGACCTGTTTTAACACTCTGGAAAATTATTCACATGTCTCTATCATTGCAAGGGAATGGCTACCTTTGAAGATGGCGCAGGGACCTGTGAAGGGGGCTATTGATGTCATATTTTAGCAACTTTTAATAACAATAAATAATTAATATTTTTTTATATATGTTTTTGTCCTTCCTTCCAGGTGCTTTTTATGCAGCATGTCCAGTACAACCTGTTATTCTAAAATATCCCAACAAACTGGTATGTACAGACACAAAATGCCCATCTGGACACCCTTTCCTGTCCCATCCCATCCACCCTTCCATGCATTTATCCATCCACCTATTTATTTCTTCATCCATCCTTCTGTCCATTCATCCCATCGAATTCATCCATCATCCATCCATCCATCTGTTCATCAATTCTTCTGTCCTTCCATCCTATCCCATTCCACTTATCCATTTATACATCAGTTCACCTATCCTTTTGTCTTTGCTCTACATCCCATCCCCCTTCCATCTGTACACCCATTCATCAATCAATATATCTGTTCACTCATCCTTCTGTTCATCCATCCCATTCCATCCCACTTATCCATCCATCCATCCATTCATTCATCCATCCATCCATTCATTCATTCATTCATCCATCCATCCACCCATTCATCCATCAATATATCTGTTCACTCATCCTCCTATTCATCCATCCCGTTTCATCCCACTTTACCTTCCATTCATCCATTTATCCACTCATCCTCCTATTCATCCATCCCATTTCATCCCACTTTACCATCCATTCATCCATCTAATCATCCATGAATGACATTTAGACAAAAAATATTTTGTCACTAAATCTTTCTGTCATTCTGTTGCTAGGATACAGTCACTTGGACATGGTCTGGCCCAGGAGCGTAAGTTCTCATGACATCTTCCCACACTGTGAATTCTTTCTTTATTAAGTCAAGTCTCATATCTTCATATATTTATTTCCTTAGGTTGAAGCTTATTTGGTTAACACTTTGCCAGTTCCACAATTTCTTGGAAATAGAGGTACATTTGATGTATTTTAGGAAACGCTTTTCCTCAGTGTTCTCTCATATAGTAACATAACCCAATCTATTGTTGATAAACTTATCATAAAATAAGTTATGTTTTCTGACTGGCTGAAGACACATAAATAATTTCACAAGATTTTACACAAAATTTGTCTCAATTTTCTCAGGCTTTTTTTAGTCATTTAATTATGAACAAATTCATTTTCAATTCCCCCTTAATTATCAAAACTCAGTATTCTACATTTTTTGACTTCTTTGATAGATTTTCCCGGTGTATAAACCATCCTGTGAAGAATTACGTGATGCTAAATTATTTGCACGTAACGTCAGAGCACAAATGGCTAGGTAAGTGGAATAAATGATCTAAAAACAAAGAAAAAGTTTAAAAGAAAAAAAAAGTTTCAAGCGCGCGCTCGCTTAGTGAGCGATTCGTCATTCTATCGGTATGTCCTCTTATTTACCACGGCTTTCGACCAATCAGCGCGCGAGAAATTTCACAGTTATGGTAAATTTGTCGATTACCCCATTCAGTGCGATGTCGCATTTTATATGGATGGGAAGAGAACTTGCGTCGAAAAAAGAAAAATTTATGGTTTCGACTCAGTCGAACCAATCAACTTCCCAGCAGTTTTCTTAGTGAAATTAAAATCTTGTCCCGCAAACAACTACTCTGTTTAAAAGAGTACTATACAAGGACTACGAGGCAGTTTTCTTTTATTTTCGCAGGAGGGTAAGCAATTGAAACAATTTATATTCAATTTTCTGCGACCAGAGTTTAAATTCCGAAATGTTCTAGCTATTTTTTGAGCTTGAAGTAGGACATAGCAACGGTAACTAAGGGAACTCGGACTCATGAACTCGACCCGTGGGATGTGAAGCCCTTGCAGATAACGATTTGTTCTTTCCTGGTGTAGTGTACTGAAGGTCCCAGTAACTGAACACACGTATGAAGACTGTCGATTGATGCTCGAAGCAACACAGAGAAAGTTACCGGCGTCAACTGGTTTGGTAGAGTACCAGAAAATCAGCACCAAACTATGGTAAGCATATCAGATATTAGAGCAGTTTTCATTTGGACTGCTGGCACTTAACATGGTATACCATGACCATAACGGGCGTTGTGTCGCGGCATTTTCATCTTATAAGTTTATATTGCGCGTTTTGGTATGATAAGGACATCAGGCAATAGAGTAGTTTTCATTTGGACTGCGCGTATATATGATAGACATATACACGTGGCGTACCGTGACCATGACGGTGTTGTGTTAACATTTTGATCATAAGAGGAGTGATCTTTCGCGCTTTGGTATGGTACGACTCCGAGTATGCAAACCTGGTGTACCGTGACCTTGGCGGTATTGTGTTAACGCGTTTTGACTGGATAAGCAGTGATAGGGATATCAGATATTAGAGTAGTTTTCATTTGCACTGACACCATACATACTTGGTGTACCGTGACCGCGACGGTGTTGTGTCACGACATTTTCATCTCATAAGGGATCTTGTGCGTTTTGGTATGATAAGGACATCAGGCAATAGAGCAGTTTTCATTTGGACTGCGAGTATGATAGTGTACCGTAACCGTAACTGTGTTGTGTCACCACATATTAATCAAATGAGGAGTGATCTTACGCGCTTTGGTATGGTACGACTGCGAGTATGCAAACTTGGTGTACCGTGACCTTGGCTGTATTGTGTTAACGCGTTTTGATTGGATAAGCAGTGATCTTGTGCGCTTTCGATGCTTGAACGGATGCTTTCAATTATATTTATCATAACCGTGGTGTGCCGTGATTTTTGAAACAATGCGATTTTGTCTTCCCAAGTTTCTGTTGAATATGAATAACGGCTTAGTGGAAGATAGGATCGTGGGAAAACATGTGGGGGCGCGAGGTGGTGGAGCTATTTGATCTTGTCCTCATTGTAAAGCTCAACCAGCTGAGTTGACCTTCAGAACAAACTCCAGCTCAACCAATTAGAATTCAGGATTCGACATCGTAATTTGATAAGCATTTCCTATTATTCTGCCCAGAGAATTTATAATATACGAGTTCGTAATCGTAATCGAAAACGCTAGTCGAACTCATGGCGGAATTATATTTCAGTCAAAAAGAAAAGTCTACGTTGTATACTCGAAAAATGCTCGAAAAATGCTAACCAAAAGTAGTGACCCATAATTCTTTCGGGGAATGCGATCAACTCAGCTGGAGTCAGTATCATATCATATTGAAGTACACTGTCTTGGTATAATAATATTATTGTATTTTTTGTAGTGTGAGTCTTGACAGCATGAAGGACTTGCTGCGTAAATTTGCTGAGATCGACACCAATGCTGATGGTCGAGTTGACCTGCAAGAATTTGCAGCGTACCTTAACCTTCCCGTCACGCCACAAATAGAGGAGCTATTCTCACTTTATGACAGGGTAATGTTCTTTAAAAAATTCCATTTGATATGTGGCCCCAATATTGTCAGTGAAACCGGACTCAGAAATCCACTGATTTTAGTATAGGAATGGAATGGGCTGGGAATTGGAACAATTTAATTTCTAGGCGGGAGGTATCGAGTTCTATCCTCTGTGACATCTTAAGATAGGGACACGCGGTGCAACATTGCGCGCAATTTCTGGCAATCGATGTTGCGAGCCATGATACAAGACGCAATTTGTTGGACGCAATGCTGCTGAAGTAGAAAACGATCCTACTTGTCCGCGCCTTTACAGAACTTATATATCCTTATTCAATCGTAATTTCTGTGGCTTAAGCTGCGAATAGTCTCCACGTAATGGAGGGGTGATCGAGAGGAAGACAAGTGAACTGCGCACCATCCCACCTCTCGGGGATCATCTTTATTATTGTTAAGTTCGTGTTTTCAAATTTTCGTTTCAGGACGAGTCTGGTGACATCGATTTCAGAGAATACCTCATTGGTATGGCCCTTGTGGCAAAACCAGCCAGTAGCGATGATGCTATTAAACTAGCATTCGAGGTTTGACATCAATACATATTTTTATGAATTCCCGACTACATGGTATGACATGCCGTAACACTGAAATGGCTTTCCCTTGTTTGCGTGCTAGTTGTCCAGTAACAACGTGCATTTTGTCGCTGCAGTAGTTTATTATCGTGCCTTTGTTGAATGGCCATAGATTGGTCCCATAGATTTGTTTTATAGCAGTTGTTGCATCAGTACGTAGTGTATCGTACCGTGTAGGTACTACGTGCTTGATATATTGAACTGACTTGTAGCACGTTGTACGATATTCTGTGACACTGAATTGGCTTCCCGTTTTCTTGTTTTGTTTTTTTGTTTTTCTTTTTTCTTTGCGCGAATCATCAAACATTTTCAATTCATACGGAAATCGCTCCCAAGCGATGCATGAATGGGAAACAGACGTTACTGACATACATGTTGTACAAAGTATGACATACTGTAACATTACAGTGCCATGTCATTGTATTCTGATTTTTGAACCGACATAGTACGAGTACTAAATACTAAGAACATTGCTATTTCAGTTCCTAATTCATATTTCTTCCTTATGATTATTTCAGGTTTTTGACTTGAATAAAGATGGTCGTGTAGGCGAGCTCGAGCTGAAGCACATCCTACAAAGTGCTTACCCTTCTATCAGAGAACTCGATATCAATTGTATTTTCAAAAGAATTGATACGAATAATCGTGGATACGTCACTTATGGTAAGTAATACTGTCCTTCTTGCGAGTGAAGAATATGAATACTGCCCCGAGTCTTGTTATAATTCTCTTTTCCATCTGTTTTCTTCTTTTTCTCACCGCTTCTCTCTTCCTTGGTAAAATAATTTGTTTATCTGAAGTTTGCAGTTCTTTCGTTATTTATTCCACCCTTTTTCAAAATCTTTAATCCCACGACATGGCATGCATGGAACTCCTCTGTTCCTGCCTTTAAATCTGCACTCAAGACTTTCCTGTTTAACAGGAGTTTTTGGACTATATTTTTCTTTTACTCATCGCAATCTGCTGTCTGTCTACTCCTCTTGTTAAAAGCATCGACACTTTAGTTAGATACGTTCAAGAACTCTTAATTATTATTGTTATTATATATACTTGTGTATACTTCCACTCCAATTTTATTTATATTTGTTACCACTAGACGAATTTTACGAGTTCGCCAAATCCAATCCAGAATACGCAGTTATCTTTGACAGCTACAGAAAGGTTGATCAGTCGAAGACAGACCCTGGGACAAGTGGTGAAGTGAATGAGGCGTGTGAGGATGCGGATAGCGTAACAAAAGCATGAATAAGAGCTGGATTAGGATTAAATTTGAAGAACGCATGATAAAGGGAGTTAGAAGAAACCATATATGGAACATATTTATAGATACGGTAAGCGCTAATCATTAAATTCTTCGAAAAATCTAGAATTTCGTAAACCATTTCCAAGCGCATTTGTAAAATGAATTGTTAAGAAATATTCTTTGCAATTCTGTGAAAATAGCAGATGTAGTTGTGACTTGGCGCTCTATGGAGAAAATATTCAGATATGCCAAGAGAGCCAACGATTCTGAATTCGATTGTACATATTTACTGCTCCTTGGATTGTACATATTTAATGCTCCTTAAAAACCCCTGGAATTCTATTCGAAGAATTTTGCACAAGAACCAATACTGTATATTCCCTGTTTATCAAGGTTGCGTACTTGGACCCTTGTCTAAGAAACAAGGGTTTTAGGTTAAGACTTTTGGTATTCTTGGAAACCCTTATTTATAAAACCATGACCCTGTTTAGTCATCAGGGTTGTGCACTTTTCCTCGTACCCAAGAAAACAAGAAACGAGAGTTTTAGTTGAGACTTGGTTTCCTTGGCAACCTTTATTTAAAAATTACGAAAATGATTCTTTTGAATTTTTTCAAAAATCACCCACCAGATTTGAACCTTTTCTAGTATCAGTAAAAGTTCGTCTAAATGGTACAATCTTTAATTAATTATCAGCCAAAAAAGGCTTCCACACTAATACTAATATACTAATTAATTTTATTATAGGATTCATGAATTTGATTAAATTGATTAAATTATCTCTCTTGAGGCAATGTGCCAATTTTAATAAAAGTTAATTTTAACGAAAACCAGATCACATTTTGGTTTGTTTCCTTTTTTGGTTCAGTAATGTATCAAAGCTGACAACATCTCACAATCCAATGATTACTTTTTTATTTATTTATCCACAATTTTCTCATTCTATTTAGTGTAAAGTAGATACTCCTTATCTCATTTGGCTTGCTTATGCACTTGGCAACTCAAATGGCTTCCGAACTGTGATTGGATGGGATGAAATTTTTGTGTGGGATGAAATTTTTGTGTGGAACCCATTTGAGCGTCATCGCTTATGACTTCCATGTACTCAAACGACTTTTTTCTTTACAAATGATAAGATTTATCTACTACATTTTTTTGTTTATGAATCAGAAATTAAAGACCTTAATTTTGTATAAATCTAACATTCAATTACATCATACTTAGGAAAAATACCCAGCCCAGTTTGTAGAGACTAATATTCATCCTCTTGTTGTCTGTCACCAGCATTCTCATCTACCTCTTCATCCTTATAAACCTTCATATATTCCAATACCTTTTTCCTCATGTCTGATTCCACTACTAATTGTTTTCCTTTCAGTTGATCTGTAAAACTTCTCTTCTTAAAGATGGATAATTTACGTTTTTTCCCAGTTTGCTTTTTAGCTTGATGACCAACAAAGCGCTTGCATTCATCTTGGTCGATCACATGACCTACAGCATTTGTCCATCTTTTCATGGAGTGTCTCTTTACGTCTTTGTGCGATACAGATGCTCGCTTTTCCGTGTGTCCCTTTTCTGCTAACGCCATCTTTGTTTCCGTGCTTTCTGATTCGACATTTGGAAATTCTTCTTGTGGAATTTTGATTCTTAATTCTGTTTTGTGAGTTACTCTTGCTTGACCTTTTATTTCTAGCTCAACGTCTCTACTTCCTCGTTTACCTCTTCCTTGTTTATGTCCAGCAATGCTCTTCTTTTCCATTTGTAAACTATCGTCAAGGTAACGTCTAACCATTTCCTCTCCATCAACCTGGCCAGTTTCATCGGTGACAGAGTTGGCAAAACTTTTGCAAACCAAGCGATGAGCTTTGGAGAAATTTAAACGCGCCGCTGTGCGCATGCGCAGAATACCGGGCTTTTTTTCCTCCAAGACATCTTTACGAGAAATCCTTTCATCTCTTGACAACGAACTTGACTCAGTATCCATTGCTTTTAACGAAACTTTGCTTACAATTGTTGGGTATTTTTTTTCTCCGTCGCTTTTCCTTGGCCTTTGCCTGCTTGATAACGCTGATCTCGCCCGCGAACCTTGTGCGTTACTGTCTAAGTGTTTTGGGAGAGCGCTTAAGAAAGGAGAAGACTTGGGTCTTGGACGTTTCGTCTTCCTACTTCTATAACTCCAGGGCCTTCCCTTATCGAACTCTGACTTTTCTTCCTTCGTTTCCTTCTTGGTTGTCGTCTTCTCTTCCATGCGGTAAGGTTCTTTAGCAAATTTAAAGCCTGCTGTCAATCTTTCTCTTCTTGTAACGCTGCAAGTCTTGGCTCGTCCTACTTTTACCTTAGATTTATGCTTAGCGTGTGGCCGTCCCTCCAGATCTTGTCCCTCCGCCTTTTCTCTTGAGTGTTTGGGCATTGGAGCTGATTGAATTCGTTTGAACTTCAATTTCTGTATTTCGTGCAGTGAATCATGCGTCTCACCGATAATCTCAGGTTTTTGATCTGGCGATTTGATTGGCTCTAAGGTAGGAGGTTGCTCCAATATATCTGTTTTAGACTCCTGTCCAACTAGGGTTTCTATTGGCTCAATCACCCCTATGTTATCAGCCGATATATCACGAACTGACTCCGGAGGAGGCGAAGTATATCTTTGCCTTCTCCTACTATACAACAATCTTGCCCTAGCTAAAGCTTGTGCTTTTTGGTTCCCTATGTGCATTGATCTTAGTTTCTCTCTCAGCTCCGTCAGACGTCCACTAGGAATAAGGCCCTTAGTCGGGTAAGGCCCAAGGTACAAGTTTTTTTTAAACGAGTCTGAGGTCGAAACCAAGGATTGTTCAGAGAAGACACGGTGACATCCAAAGTAATCTTCAGCTTTTTGCTTGAGTTCTGCCTCAAGTTGGTGTTTTCGCCATTTTATTTCCCTCAAAGATATTTTCTCTTCTCTCTCAAGGAGGCGTATTTTGAAGAGAAGTTTCATGTCTTCGGCCTTGTTGGCATGGTATGTAAGGTATGTCGCCACCAGATCTGCTGGGAGGATCGTCTTGTCTTTCCCTCTGTAAAAAAGTGCAGGATTCATCTTGCAGATCTGGCATTCACTTTCGAATTCCCTTTTTTTTCTCACTCGTAGATGATAAAGATTATTGTCTCTAACGTTTGCCAAAATGTAAGACAAACCGAACCAAAACGATAAATATCTTACAAAGGTTTGGTGGACGCGACTGAAGTTGACACGCGGTCTAAGTTATTTTTTCATTGTTTCGTCAGTGGCGCGCGCGCGCTTTTTCATCATAATTCAGATGATATAACGCGCGTTCATATTGGTTGAAAACTTGCAACATCGGATTTTGTATCTGAGGACAGAGGTTTGACGTTTAGCAGATTCAATTCGTATCACCTTTAGTTCATTTCGGGCTTGGTATGCAACAACCTTCAAAGGTGCCTGATATTTTACCATTTTCGAGATGCACGAGCGCTTTCAAAATATCGCAGGCGCAGATATGAAAAAGAGGCATTTTCGGGCAAGATCACGCGTGCAATTGACTCTTCCCAAAAATGCCTCGAGATCATGTCTGCACCTGCGATATTTTTGAAAGCACTCGCGCATCCCGAAAATGGTCTATTGTGCCAAAATGGCGACCGCAAATTCTTTTGAGTCAAAATTGAACTGAGTGAAACACCAATACAAGGACTAGGAAGAGTATCGTTACTTTTGTAACCCTACGATGATTAATTATTCCAGGTGTTATATTGGCCCAGAAAACGTGTTTTGAAAATTGACAAATTTACAGTGGGGTATACGTCATACCCCAGACATATAAACGTCTGTAAATTTTTCAATTTTCAAAAAAAAAAGTTTTCTCGTCCACTACACACCTGACATAATGAACCTTTGTAGGGTTACTGAAGAAAAGGTGCTCTCTCTAGTGCTGGTATAGGTTTTTAGTTTTATTTTTTTCAATTTTCGGCCGCCATTTTAGCAAAGAGTTTATTGACATCAAATTATATATATCATATCTATTGATTACAACAAAGCAATGGGGACATTTTGTGTTTGGAAGTCTCTGCAAACAGACTATTTGTTAGATTTTCAGTGTTTAAATAGCGATCTCGGATACTACCACCTTTTCTCCCGCTAAACAAATAAAACTCAGCAAGACTTTAATTAATTTATGATTTTTCTTCTTCTAATACTGCGTGAAATTATTATTTTTTCTTTAATGAATGACTGATTTAATTTCTATGGTGAGAAACTTAAATTGTACTTTCTTTAATGTCTGTGGCTGAGTTTTTATGGCGAGTTGATACTATAAGAAAAAAGTGAAACTTAATGAGAGAACGATTCATTTAGGGGATATTACTACTGCTCTTGTATTAAGTTCCTGATTTTGAACAAACGCAACTCTATTTTTTCTAAAGAAGTTTATATTCCCTACTATTCCTAACATCGTTTTCCTAAAATCCTTGTTCAGTAGTCCATAAAGCGCCCAGTTACTAGAACTACAGACGAAAAACAACCACTTTGTGATATTCATGACATAAAGTCGATTTGGAAGGCCTTTTTTAAGTGCTCCATCGATGACATGAAAAATGAGGAAAGGCATACAGCAAACGGTGAATGATCCTACTAGTAACCCCAGTGTCAAGGTACTTTTCCTTACTAACAAGTGAGATATGATGCGCTTTCTTTTACGGTTTATTCTATTGTTGGAAAACACTGTTGCAAGGCTTATATTTCTTTCTTGGTCGTGAGAGATCTTGAAGATTTTGCCGTACGCAACAAGGCAGGTGATGTATGGAAGTAGAACATTGATGATCAACAATGGAGCTGCTTTGTCAAATGGCGCCGAAAGATCACTGCAGGAGGAGCCTTCTTTATCCACTCTCCAGATAAAGAAGCTGTAAACTCCACTTAGGAATGCGTAGCTCCACAAAGAGACGAGAATGATGAAAGTTTTTATCGAAATCTCCGAGCTGTCGTAGCGAAATGGCCTTAGAAGTGCCCACAGTCTTTCAGCGCTGATGGCGCATAAAGTACAAACGGATAGAGAAGCGAAAGTAACGAAGAATGTGTTCCAAAGTCGACATAAAACCTTTCCAAACGGCCATACAGGAGAGTAGTAGAGGTGAACTGTTTCCATTGGCATCACCGAGATTGCAGAAAGTAGGTCAGCTGTTACTAAACTGAGAAAGAAAATATTGGAATGGTTTCTTAAGGATGGTTTTCGATAGACGGCTAAGTAGATCATGGAACTGCCACAAATGGTTAAAGTCATGCAGAGGGGGATAAAGCACAAACCGAACCACGAGGTCCCGCTCGTTAAAGCCATAGTGGATGATCGATGACAAAAAAAAGCAGATCTTGTAATTTTATATTTAGTAAGTGTTGGATGGACTGATGGGGCTGTCCAAGTGACAGTCCAAATATCATACGTATTAAAGATAAAGGCGATGGCGCCTTATTGGCGTTAATAGAATCGGAACCAACAGCAGTCTTTGAGACGGAAACAAAGACACTTAATAAAGTAAACCCCTTTTCCGGGCGGTTGAGATGTGGCTGATTAAGTTCGAGAATGAGAAATAGTCCGAAAAGAGAACTGTTGGCCAAGAACCATTTCTCATCGAAGGATATTATTCAGTTGGTCCATATCTCAGTGAGCCAGAAGGGGTTTGTTTATTTTTTGATATAATTACCCAGGTGATTGTAGAAAATCGCGCGCTGATTGGTCGAGAACGTCTGAATTGATCCTCCAACAGGTGAACATAGACCTTTTATAAAAGTGTGACGTCATTCGTATGAAAAAACGACTTCCGGGTCCATAACGAAAAACAGTTTTATAAAGATTTTTCTTACTTTTTCTTCATGACAGGATTTGTTATCCAAACTTCTAACTGTTTCCGGTGGAGGTTAGATCATTGAGAACATTTTTGCTTTATTTTGAGCGGTTTTTATGAGCAGCTGGACCCGGAAATACGTCACAGCGCGCTTCTTTTGTTGATGGGAAGCTCTTTTGAAATACGAAAAATATCTACATTTTAGAAATAAATCGATGTTTTTGAATAATCACCGGTGTAATGATACTAAAAAAAATATTCATCTCAGAATCAGTGATTATCGGTGAATCTGCCTACTGAAATATGAAACCCATTCATTATTTTAAATATTTACTGGTGCAGCTTCCTAGATCCTCCGCAACGAGTCTTCTTATTTGACTCTCACTTACGGCTAGCTCGTTTGTAAGAACAGAGTTCCCTTGGTTTTTTATATTTTTTTGATTACATATTTTCTTACTGGAGGGATATCACTTCGAAAGAGAGATATCGTCTGATATTCATCCGTTCTGTCAAAATTCATCACGTGTACTCTTTGGACCAATGACAGCGCGTGAAAACTCGCATTTTCGCCGATCTTAGCTTTCTGTATTGTATTTTTGTGTCGAATTCTCCGAAGCTCATGCATAAAAGGAATGAAAATGGGATATGTAGATTTGTTTAAAAATCTATAAATTTTCTTCAGGAAAAATTTAATTTGGATGTCCTGGAAACTGATGAAATTTCGAATCCCCAACAAGCACATTCTCTTTTCTAGAATAGGTATTCAGCCATGCTCGTAAATGTATTGTAAATAAGAATTCATTTGAGAGAAGAAATCCAACAAACTTACAACTGTAAACTGGAGAAAGCGGCTTTTTTCAACTACTTTATCCATTTTGCATGTTGAACTTCATCAGTAAGCTTAAATAAAAGTTGAGTTGGCAGTTTTTTCCAGATAAAATAACTGTTCGCATGTTATAAACTCCATATCACATATTAAAAAAACTTATCATATTTTGAAGTGAAAGTAGACTCGCTATTTTGATCTTTGAATTATCGAAAATTTGAATAAATACCTGGAAATGAAATTTTCAAATTCTCCGACACCTAGAAACTCAACCTGGTAAATTTCAACAAAGGTAGCCCAACTTGTGTATTTTTTCTTCAACACAGGTATCCCACATCACTTCGAAACAACAACAACAACAAAAAAAAAAGATTCTCAAAACTCTTCTCAGTTCAAAGCATTTTATTTCATCACATTTTTACCATCTTAATTTGTCTGTTTTTTTCATTTCAAATGAATTTTAGCTTGAGCTTTTAATTTTCTATTTCCTGGTCCTTGAAAGAATCAATCAATACCACATTCTGCTGACGGTTACTATCTAATGCTTAAAGGTATATTCATCAGTGTTGGCCATTGACGTGTCGGGGTGAAGCTCCGTGGATTCTGTGCTAGTCTTCAATGTCATTCTCTGGAAATAAAACTGTATTCATATTTAGTATCACCAGCACCATCACCACTACCACTGTTCTGCTGCTGCTGCTGCTCTCACTGAGTAAAAGCCAACTTACCAGTGAAATCCTGGTTACTTTCAGGTTTATCAGTTTCTTTCTCATTTTCATCACTGAAGTTGTAGATTCCATCATCCTGTCAAACATCAAGATCATCAAATGGAAGTCATGCTCCTTTCCGTAGTCTTCCCACAATCCCTTATGATTCCAGCGCGAGCTCGAGGTCAGGGTAAAATTTGCATATTTTTTATACGTTTTATGCAAATTTTACTCTGACCTCGAGCTCGCGCTGGGATCATAAGGGATTGTGGGAAGACTACGGAAAGGAGCATTAGCAAGCCGGCCTTGTAGTACCACTATTCCATAGCTACTCATTTTACCACCTCACTACATACCTCTTCACCAGGTGCACTGTTGTATTCTTGGTTCTCTACTGATATCAATGGAAACGAGTAGCATATTGTCAGTATTCGGTATACAACTTTCTTCCTTCTCGTAACGGTTATCGTGTTTGTGTTAGCATTCGGTTAACTAAGGCCTGTTTGTGTCTGTTGCATAATGTTTCTTTCTTCCGCTTGCAACACACTGTAGTTTTTCGTTCATAATTCTGGTATTGAAATGTATTCTTGCCCTTGAAAGGCGTGTTTAAGCTGTGAAGGTCATTTTTAGGTTTGTGTTTCTCCAATCTTGATAAATCTTTCTCAAAAAATATTCTGCATAATTAGGATTACCTGATGATTGAGTCGTGACTACTGAGCCATCATCATTGACCATATCAGATAATGGTGCCTGTGCACAGGAAAAGGATACATTGTCATTATTTTTACTTATAAGCATCATAATCGTAAGCAATATCATAATCATCAGTTCTGTCATCATCACCTGTAGAGTGCATTCAGTAAAAGCGTGAAACACTAATTACTAAATTGTGCAAAATAGTGCTAGTTAAACAAAAGAAGACAAAAGAATTAGCATAAAATAGTACAAAATAGTGTTACTAATGTTTCATGCTTTTACTGAATGCACTCTACCATGATCATGATCATCATTGTCACTATTACCATCACAAACCAAATTATCATATTATCACCGTTACCTGACCACCATCATCACCACAACCTTCTATCATGATCATCATCATTACAGCCACAAACAAAGTTATCACTATATTACTGTCATCATCATCATGATCATCATCATTGCCATCATCATCATTGCCATCATCATCAGCATCATCATTGCCATCATCATCATCATTGCCATCATCATTGCCATCATCATTGCCATCATCATTGCCATCATCATCATCATCATTGCCATCGTCATTGCCATCATCATTGCCATCATCATTGTCATCATCATTGCCATCATCATTGCCATCATCATTGCCATCATCATTGCCATCATCATTGCCATCATCATCATCATCATTGCCATCATCATTGCCATCATCATTGCCATCATCATCATCATCATTGCCATCATCATTGCCATCATCATTGCCATCATCATTGCCATCATCATTGCCATCATCATTGCCATCATCATTGCCATCATCATTGCCATCATCATTGACCTCACAATCTTCATCATCATCGCCATCATTACCATCATTTTTCCCCAGTGTCATTGTTTGATTCACTGTCACGGTCACGACGACAAGCACTTCACAATTACTACGACAGGCGCCATCATCATTCCGCTACACCGCCATCTAAATAATCTAACTACGAACCCAACAATTCATGATGTATAACCATTTTCAGTGATACCTTCGAGAATATCCATTTACGCCGTAAGTCCCGGTGTCCACATGAGAGAAAACCAAAATAAGGCTTTTTGAAAACCAGGGTAAAGGGAGAATATTCCAAGTAACATGTGTTGCACTTGTTGCCACAGAAACGTTTGGGATTTATGCTGTGTATTCAAAAAGATTGACTTCTTCAGTTAATATCAAAAGTTAGATTTTGGGAAGGTCATGGAAAAGAAGAGAGAAGAAAAAGCTCTGTAATCAAAAGAAAAAGTAGCTCAGGAAAGCAAGTAAACAAAAGAATAACAAAGATATGTAAATCAAAAAAACTTTGGAACCAAACTAAACGAAATCAGACGCAACCTTTCACCCAAATAAGAGAACTAACACATGAATTAAAAACAGTGAAACACGAGATACAAAATTGACATACGAAAGGAAATTGTTTCTAGTACAAAGGACATATTTAATACTCTGTCGAATTTGAATAAGCATTTGCAAAATCAATATAGAACTCTTACTAGTATTGTTTATATTCGTTTCTTCTCTTATCCTTTGCTGTTCCATTTTGTCTGAATTGCCATAGCACTGGTTTATTGTGGTCCAAAGTCACGTCAGAGTTTTGGGCATCGAAAGACAACAAGGCGTCACACCATGGTTTATTTGGACAGTCATGCTTGTTCACGATGCTGTAGTGACCTTGTCCGTGGGAGACAATTCTCCACTTGCAAGGGACGCCGATTTTCTCATAACCAAAGTAGATATGCTTTTTTCCAGGTCTTTTTACCCATGAAAAACTAATATAATAAGCAGAATTCTTGGCTGTAGTATTAGTTGGAAACTTTGCACCTCTCGTTGATATGCAGCTTAAGCCAGGGAAGTCATCTGGTCTCGGGGGCAATCTAAGCCGTTTGGTCATGTAGGCATTTGTTACTTTGTAAACCTGACCATCGTAGTACGCCATGAATTTGCTTTGAAGAGAATGGTCATAGACAGGTCTTAGATATTCGCGTGAATTTTGCTTTATTGTTTGAAGAGCAGTCAAAATAGAAACGATGACGCGTTGGCCGTGTCCAGGAATCAAGGAAAGAGCATGAGTCAACATCATCTGTCTGATGGCTTCGAGTTTGACATACAATTCAACGAATGTCAAAAACTTTTTTCCGTCAGCAGGCCGGTTACCATTCTTCAGCCCTTTGATATGGTTTTGAAGCCGATCTATTACAGGGAACACATTTACGTAAGCATCACTCGTAACATGATGTAAGGCACTTTGACTTCCTCTTAGGTTAATTTTATCCTCATCCTTGCCTGCCATGCCAAGGAAACTTTTAAAAAGAAAATAAGTCAAATTGCCTGTTTTTACGTCTTCAGCGATGTCCTTTTTATAGTATTTTGCCATTACATTATTTATCTCTTGATGGATGATACTCTGTAAAGAAAATGAATCAACAGTCTCGCCCAACAGGTTCATACAGCTTGCAGTGAACATGGCTGGTATACTATCGATGTGGCCATTTGATGAATTCAATCCTTGTAACTTGTGCAGCATGTTGAGAACAGCAACAAAGGCAGCCGTGGTGTCTTGTTTGGCATTCGCTATTGCCCTGATGTTGTCTGCTACTGTTTTCAGTGCCTTGGTTCTGTCTTTTCGTTCCTGTTCGGTCTGCTTGTCCCAGTCCTTGATCAGACATTCATACAACCTTCTCGCCCGAGTTGCTCCATCAGCTTCAAACATTTGTAATGTTGTGTTTACTTGAATGGCAAGATGCCTGCATGCGTTATCTTGATAAAAAATATTTAATTATTTAGTTATCAATAGTAGTAAGTGATGTATCAATATTCTTCCGTATACTCAATAGTATAGGACGTATGTTTTGCAAGATCATTATTTTTTTGATGAAGAAAAGAAAAGTTCTCTTACTTTGAAAAGATTAAAACATTTTATAGGAAATTAAACGACCTTCTCGTTCAACTTAATCAAATTATAATTCGTGTCTCGGGTCCACCAGTCAAAAAAAAAAAAAAAAAAAAGAACCAAGAAAATGCATTTTAGTGAACATGTGAGTTCGAGGTTTTCTACTGGTGGTAATTAAAAAAAATACTCAGTTTACACGTACATGAAAAAATTCCTGAAATTTGTTTGGTTCCTTTGGGATTTGAGCGTATGGCGTCGTTTATTCCAAGGTCTTTCTCATCATAATGCTCTCTCAGTCCTGCAAAACATAAATATAGTGAAGAAAAACCGTACGATAAAATGTATACAGTACGGATTATAGTAACATATGGCGAGATTTGTGACGTCACGGCCTATTGTCTTCGTACTGAAACCGAAAAATAATTCAAAAATATTCTGCTTTCTATAAAATCTATTGCCTGGGCTCTCACGGAGACTACACTCGGAAAATTTTTACTCAGACAGCAGCACGTGGATTTCAAGATACCAGATATAGTAAATAATGCTGGATTTGTCAAATTTTTCCTATAGATTTCATGAATTTTCTGTAGTCAGTTGGCCGCGATATTGTCAAAGCCAGTAAGAGAAGCTCGATAAATCAACATATTTTACATTATTCCAATTTTTTTCTAAGATCATCGTATTTTTTTATGTGTTCTAAGATAAATTATCTTGGTTTGTGCGAAGTTTCAACATGGTACCACCTTAAACAAACCGGTACCACTCTTCGAAAGATTGAGTCTCCAACGGCCATACTGAAGCTCTTGTTTACGGTAAACCTCAGGTTGAGTGTTTTTGTTTGTCATGCTCTTAGACTTTGTTTTCACTTTATAAATTACAAGATAGTCAGTTTTAATATGCCTTTTAATAGACTCTTCTAGTTCTAATCGTATAGCCAACTTTACCAGTAAGTCTTAACTTTTCATTTCAGTAGAGTTATGTTCCTGTCTATACGGCGATGGCGTTACTGAGTCGAGTTGAGTTTAGCAGTCAACTACTGTGGCTTGTGTATTTATTTGTGCGCAGATCGCTTTATGAATTATT
Organism: Anthopleura sola; assembly: GCA_023349425.1. Lineage (NCBI taxonomy): Eukaryota > Metazoa > Cnidaria > Anthozoa > Actiniaria > Actiniidae > Anthopleura > Anthopleura sola. Next base: position 10,504,368 of record JALHLI010000001.1, read on the forward strand.
GTGAAATTTATGTGATATCTTGAAAACTCAGTATTAGATCTTCATAATTGCAAATGACTAGATATTACAGCGGAATTGTTCTTCTTGCCAAATACAACATAAGTCTTACTTTATATAGTTAAAAGGTTGATCGCGAAGTTTCCCACTGAAACCGCTACTTTGAACAGCAATGTACTCTACCATAAAGCTTGTCACACACGATTTATACATCCTTATGGTACAATGGCAACACTCACTTTCTAAAAGTGTTGTAATAAAAAGTCCAGTTCAATATTTCGCTTGCGATTCAGTTTTATCTAAACCTCGCAAAGTCCTTTACACATGTAGGATCTCACCGCCACATTCAATGTTTTGATTTTGCTTGAGTTTGTGACGTTTTGCAGTTAATTTTTAAAAATAATGTGACGTTTTGCTGACGTACTGCGAAATCCCGGTATACGTGTTGGCCAGATCACTAATTAGAAATCTCGCCATATGTTACTATAATCCGTACTGGAATAGCATACCTTTGTTCTGTACGACCAGTTCTGCTAGCAACAAAACAAGCAAAATTGCTTTCATCTTCGTCAGTGGCTCTTTTTGAATGAGAGAGAGAGAGAGAGAGAGCTAGAGAGAGAGAGAGAGAGAGAGAGAGAGAGAGAGAGAGAGAGAGAAAAAAGATTCTTTAGTGTAATCGTTATCTTTCAAGCTTGATCAATTTTTCTAAATGGTTATCAAGGAAAGAATAATTTTTCCAGAGTTCAGTTCGATTTGTTTGTATGCCTATTTCAGGGCAGGGTTTCCCAGCAAAGCAATGCTCCACTACGGGGACCAAAGTATTAGCTAACAAAAAAGAAGATAAGCAACACATATGCTGATAACACGAAATCCGAAGTTTTTTGAGACTTGATTATGAGTAAGGTTTTTCTACTCTTAGCTTTTCACATCAAACTTTGTTTTTCCCTTAATCTTTTAAATTGCTAGTATTAACATTTGTCTTCAATTTCCATGGTGTGAATAAGATTATCACCCTGAGTCTCGCCGGTGAGTGTAGCTACCATATTCAAATATAAAGCATTCATTCTTACCATCCAGCTTATCTTCACACCTTGTTGTCTTGATTAATGACAGTGAGGCCTTACCACATAGTGCAATAAGTATTCTAAAGCTACAATAACAGAATAAATGAATATTACTAGTACCAGTGACCCATCATGCGCTCGACCAATAGCATCGCATCGCATCGTACATCAGACGATATCATGGTGGTAATAATATTACATATTTGAGTAAGAATTCGTTCTTATGTCTTACTTAAATAAGTAGAACCAGTAATACGGTCTGGGCACACAGCTAATGGAATCAAATGAACATGACATGATCATGGTGGTAATAATATCATTAATATTACATATGGTGCAGTTATTCGCTCTTCTGTCTTACTTAAGTACTACCAGTAATACGGTCAGGGCACGCGGCTAATGGCATCATGAGGGGACTGCGGCCGAGTGAAATATTAATCTACCTTATTATAGGAAATTAACGCTTTATGAAATTAACGCGAATTTCAAGAAATCGCGTTAATTTACAGCCATTCTCAGACACACGCACACTGTTGTGATTTTTTCTGTCGCGACAAAGTAGGGATGGTGGACGTCAATCAAAATGTTACCATAGCACTGTCAGAAAAGACAAAGCTACAAAGGCATGTGCGTATGGAATGTCTTGGAAACGCTTTGATTGACGTCCACCAAACCCTACTTTGTCGCTACAGAAAAAATTGCAACAGTACGCGTGTGTCTGAGAATGGCTGTAAGTCGTGTTGATTTCTTTTAATGTTCATTTCCATATCATTAATAAAGTGGAACGTTAATTTTTACGACATGAATTTCTAGCAATTTTATCTGTTATCTGAAATTTACAGCTACAGTCACTTAATAACAACAACGTTTCAGTATTTGTCGGAAATTATCTTTCGCTTTATTTTCACTTTCAGATGAGTTATATTTGTGTCCATCGCGTTCATTTTATTCAAATGGGAATTTTGGCTTGTCTTTCGCGTTAATTTTCTTCATTTGGAAGTATTTTTGCCCTCAATTTGCGTTAATTTAAGTCGCGCTAATTTCCAATACTTTACTATAATAAGGTAATTAAGAAATGATCCCCATCAAAAAAAAAGATCATACTACTGAGTGACAAGCTTTTAAAAGTCGAATGTATGGGGTTTGAGGACAGCGTCCCCCAAAACCATACATTCTCTCTTATTTTCACGATTTGTTTAAAGCCTATAAATCAGTCAGTATTTGCCCAAACATTCTAAAAATTGGAAGTCGGTATTGCGAATAGTCGCGTCGGTATATTCGCAAGTAGTGGTCTTTTGTTCTAGGTAACGTAGGTGTTATCACAAAGTGATAGTCTATTGTTCTTCAGTAGCGTCATCGGTCTGTTTGAGTTCATAGATGAGTCTTTTGTAGGGTGCCGGTAGAGTCTGGCTGCGGTTAACTGGTTCTTGTTCTAAGTTGATGAACCAACTCTCAAGTGAAAGACGTTGATGGTAGTCAGTGCAGTATGTAATGCATGTAGCAGAGTAAACTATCACATCACAAAAATACTGGACATACTATTGACTGACTACCATCAACGTCTTTCACTTGAGAGTTGGTTCACCAACTTAGAACAAGAACCGCTTAACCGCAGCATTGCGACTGCAGCACCAGAGCTATAAATACCATCTACTGTCTTTCATTCCTCACTGTACTTTGTTGTCGCGGAGCTCAAGATCAATAGCTAGTTCATATAAACCCTTTGTATGTAAAAGTTGAAACACCTTCTCCCGCCTGCCCGCTCACCGTCGAAGAAATGATTCGCTTTCAAAAATACTAAGAAAGTTATTTGATTTTTTTTTCGTTAATCCAGCTGATTTTATTTCATTACATTTCATTTTTTAGTGTATTTTTTATCATTTTTACCTTGTATTCTTTACTATTTACTTGATCGTCTGATTTCTCAGTTAGGCCTTGACAAAATCAGTTATTACCACATTCTGCTGAAGGTTATAATCTAGTGCTTAAAGGTATATCCATCAGTGTTGGCCTTTGCTTGTCGAAGGGGGAATCTCTGGATTCTGTGTTAGCCTTCAATGTCATTCTCTGGAAATAAGAATGTATCATATTTAGTACGACCATCACCACTACCACTGGTGCTGCTGCTAAAAACTACATAATGCCATCTGTAATAAACTATTCAAAGAAAAGATAACTAGCGGTAAGCTAGTGTGGGCTGCGTCGGTGTTTCTAATGAAACAGTATGGATAAAAATTTAAATTTTACACCGTAAAAAATAAGAGAAATCACTTACTGACGTTTCGGATGCTAGTCCTTCGTCGGAGAAAGTGATCTCTCTTCGATTTCTTACGGTGTAAAATTTAACTTTTTATCCAAATCGTTTAAATAGCTTGTTGCCTCTTAACAACAATCAAGGATATTCTCTCAGACGTAAAAGGTTCTTCTCAGTACCAAAGTACAAGACAGATCGCTTTAAAAACACTTTTATTATAGCCTCAAGCATTCCCCTGACTCCTCATGGATCCCATTCCACGTTTTCTAACGACTCGATGGTTGGCATAGTTACCGCGCCCCCTTTACCCATCATACCCTTGGATCGCCACAGAACCAAGAAGAGCATCATGGCGAATGTGTTAAGGATGTGACGCTTTCGAAACGTCTTCAAAATATCGCAACTTGAACGGTAAGAAGCTCTTTGATTCATTGATAGACTGCTTATTTATAAAATTTAATAGTATTTCTTGATCACTTAGTGATTCGATCTTGGTTTTCGTTTATTTTTCGTGGAGTAAACGAGTTGAATTTCTTGGCGCCCTCATGTTTCCTCGTGTGTATGCAAACGATAGACGCGCTAAGATTTAAGCTTACTTTAGTTGTTGTTCAAGGGGAACAACTAAGTTTTTTTGGACGTTTAATTCGTTAATAGGCTATCTTTACAACATATTGGATGTCAGATTGGCTTTTGATTACTTTTTATCTAACTTGAAAACCCGAATCTATGATCGAAGAAGACAGACGGGTCGCGGGATCGCGGGACGAAGAGACCCTAGAAATATGTAGAAATATGTGAAACTTGAATCATATATTTTGTTCGATCCTGTCTGTGCTGTTCCCTTCTTTACTCAAGTTTTAGGGTTAATTCTGTGATCAGCATTTTGTCCGCCATTTTGGGAAAAATACAGTATACCTCGTGGGAAGTTAAAACTTGAATTTGACCAAGTTCTTGAACTAAGAATCTTTATCCTTAAATTTAGAAGCTTTTATCCTTCTCTCCTAATCTATCTTTGCCCGTATTTCTTTCGGGTATTTCATATTTTCCATGTGCTCTACATATTGCTTGAGCAGTTCTTAAAGATTAAATTCCTTCGAAAATTATCTATGGCAGCTTGGTTACTCAGATGAATTTCTCCAGCTGCAAATTTATCCTTTAATTTTAATTTTTGGTATGTAATCATCTGGTTCCCTGGTATTGCCATTACTTTTCTTTTTGGAGCTATCAAAAACAGATTTATGATATTCTGATATATGGTCTCATCTGGTTCAGGAATTCCATCTATGTCATATATTTCATCTATGTATTATGTTACATGAAAAACACTTAACAGGTTTCTCAATTGATACAGTACAGTTAAATAACTACATGAAAATGAATTTGAAGTACTCTTTATTCACATGATTAAAAACAAATCAAGCATTGCACGTAAATAAAAGAAAATAAAAAAAATGTGTATCTATAGATATATACATAAATAATTACAGGTTAGAGACCTGTAGTTAACTCAAGTTTTTACGCTAGTGCAATCATTAGATTAATTTAGTATTGCTGTTGGTTCTAGGTTTATTTTCCTTTCACAGCAGTGCTTTTCTTGATTGGCTGATTAGAACTTATTTTGACGACGGCATTTGGTGACTACCAAATGTAATTCAGATCTTTTGTTGTGTAGCGATGTTTCTTGAGCTGTCAGGGATGTTGAGGAGGGCAGACTCCTAGAGCTCATCAGTTCTACTCTTTATCTCTTCTTCATACATATCAGCTATTTGTGTCGCATTTTTTGCAAAGTCTTCGAAATGCAACGGTTCTCTATGTTGGCCTTTAGGTACTTCCTGTACTTAAGGACTTGAAAGTAGAATAATATCCTTCAGTACCATCTTTCTTTCTTGGATTTTGGTTCCTGAATCTTTGACTTCTTTCTTCTTTTCTTTTTGTGCATCATATGTCAATCTAGGATTAAAAGATCTCCCTGTAGTGGAACTAGTCAAAGCTCAAAACAAGTCAAATAATAATCTTCTAATACTTCTTCAGCCTCTTCTATAAGTATCTGAATCTCTGCAGTCTCAGATGTTTCACAATCTCTGTTCTGGGTTTTTTTTTTTTTGTAGACCAAGGGAAAACTGATGGTACAATGTCTTCCTTTAGGAGTTTTAAATTTGCCAAGTCACTTTCTATATTCTGTTTGTAGAGAATGTAGTTCATTAGAATTGGAAGTAGCTAGCTCTTGAGCGTAGAAGAGAGAAGACCTGCCTCTAGTCTCATGACTTGCTACAGAGTTCATTATCTTCCTTTCAAGTTCCTCAATACTTTCGATATAGTTTAATCGGACATCACAAATTTTGTTTAGCGGGCTTTCTTGCAAGGTCACCATTTTCAACAAGAAATTCAACTGACGGCTTTCAGAGAACATTTTAGCTTTTATGCTGGCTTTGCTGGAATGGCTATCGAAACATCAATCAGACAGCTAACACAATGCACTTTATATAACCAAACAGAGTTCCCAATCAGTTATTAAACAGTTTGCACAGCTTTTTGTCTAAACCCTTTGCTGGTATGACTGCCTTTGGATATTTTTTTGTATGTTAGTAAATGATCATTCTGACTGCAATTGTATTTATTTTGTTCTATTTCAGCAAAACCCGTGCTGTGCCATATATCCACCTCCTTTTGCAGTGCAATTTTATTTATTTCTTTTGATCTGATTTCGATATCATAGTATAAGCTGAGCTGCATTGCTTGTTTACCAACAAACAACCTCGGAACTGATTGAGTTTCATCTAGTCGTTTCACTATTTAACTTTTTGCTAGTTTTATCATGCCTTCCATTTCTCTAAATAAAGAGCTAAAATGTTGTAAGTTGAGAATTATAATGTAAAGAATTAACATAATTAACAAATAAAGAAATGATTAGTACTGAAATCTCTCACCAGATTTTGCTATCTGTAGCAATGGGCAGTTCCAGCTGTTTGTCACAGTCTGTGTAGCCTTGGAATTATACTGGATCATCCACTCTTCTTTTAATTTTACCTTGCCTGCATCTTTAAGAAGCTGATTGAGATAGAGAGAGAGAAAAGGTTAACTGCTAAAGAACCCAATTATTTGCAGAAGCACATTGAATATATTGCATATGATATTTTCATTCGAGGCCTACCTTTACAACATTGTGTATATTATAATAATAATATCTGTGTCGCCATTCTGCAGGTTGTAAGGCAGGGTATTCTTCATGAGGCATGATAGTATCACTTCTAAAAGAGACCACAAACTAGCTGATGCTTGGCCTTCCCGTTTGATGACTTTTGGCACAACGTTCTTTAAATGACCAATATATCATTGCTACTTTTCTAGCGTTACTGTCTTCCAGAACTGGTAGATGCCAGACAGAGCTCTTCCTTGTTCTTTTGTTTGATATCTTTCCGCAGAAAGTGCTTCATTCATGCCAAAGTATCTCAATGGGGTTTAGGTCAGGGCTTTCAGCTGGAGTGGCCCAGTAATTGATTTTGTTGTCTGCAATCATGGCACAGAATCCTATTGTCTTTTGGGACATTTACTTACAGATCAAAAAAACGTTATGATAGGCATAATATGAATTTATAATGATAAGCAACGATGCTGATTGGTTAATTCCATGCCGTTAAGGGAATACTATTCCCAAAGAACCTCTGGTTTGGTGGAAAATGCTAATCAACAATGTCACACTTCAGGATTAACAAAATTCAATGAAATAACGCCTCTTTTGTTTATCAAAATCCTAATTCGCCGTTTAACTGGCTGTCACCAGATCGTATTACTGATAACAAAGTCGGTCCGAAAAGAGGCTGGGGAATGATGCTAAACTTGTTCGAGCACATTTGACAGCTCCCTGCGAAACCTAACAGTTCAGTCATGTCTGGCGTCGAAGAAAAGGAGATCCAATTGGTATCACAAAAACTTTCAAAGTGTTCTGTGAATTGCGAATCTATATCTGATGAAGAAAAAGTACCACATCTGGTAAGGCAGAATGCTTTACGCGGTGCCGATCTACTCCGAGTTATGATGGGAATACCTTCCAAGCAAAACCAAGATCAGAGTAACGTTCCTGGGGTTCCTGAACACCATTGAATACGCTCTAATTCAAAACAAACGGCTCCTTTAGGAGCCACTACATCACTAAAAGCCATGAACTATGCTATTTTGGTTTTATGAATAAACATTTGACCTTATTAACAAGAAACAGAATTTTCCTTCGTCTCAAATCAGAACTTTACACCACTGGACTCGATAAATTGTCCAGTATTAAATAAAGGTAAACGTTCGCGGTCGTCTCTAGAGGTTTTTCGATCAGCTGACAAAGCCCTAATGTGCTACGATCAGTTGTCGCTGTAATTTATTTCATAAGAACTTCAAGGGAACTAGGTTACTTTTTTATTTAAAGCATTTTCGAGTATGTGTCACTTTATACACTATCATTTCTTTAGTTACTGTCGGAATGATAACAATTACTCAAATTGTGTGATCAACACATTTTATTTAGGGTCGAATATTTACAATCATATCTGTACCGCCGGTCATCCATTCATTTACGCGGTCTTTTTCGTGGTGCCGGCGCGTTCGGTGGTCCCATGACTGTATTCTTAGGCACTGCATAATAATAAATCATACATTTCAGATTTATAGATAATATCTAACGTAATCTAATATGCTTTGATCATGAGATATATTTCTGTTTCTTATACTTACCACTGTCTTCATTCGACTTAGGGAATTGATCCTGTATGAACAGCTTATTCCTCGCAAGCATGAGGTCCCTAAAATAATCACGAAAGAACATTACTAAATAATTGTTATGCGATCCAAAACAATGAAGACTGTTAATAATCTATACACGGGATAAAACTTACCATCGCTTGAATGGGTCGATCCCTGGATTTTGCTGTAAATTTAGAAAACATAATAAGAAGTTGAACAAATTGATTGAAAGAAATGTTACTATCAGTTACTAGTCCTTGAACTTTACCTGGTCAATAATCTTCAGATGCCCCTGGAGAAAGCTTGATAGTTCCTCCAGGTAACTGTATACTTGCGGGTCGTCCGTTGTAATCTGTCAGAAATAATCACAGTTTATAGTTCGCTCTATGCATGGCTGATATTTTCAGATGAATACGATTCACAATACTAAGTAACTGATCTTACCGTAAATTCTGTATTTGCAGCCATTTTTCTTTGATCGATTCAGAATCTGACGGAAGTAGGTTAGACACGTGCGCCAATGAATTCACGAATTCACGTGTATTTTTAAAGTTTAAAACTTTATTATTTTTATAATATTTGACCCTTGAATCTTTGTTATTGACCCTTGACTAGTTGGTATAAGATTAGATCCATTGTTATGATTCTCAATTATGATTGGAAGTTACTCTAAAGAATGATGTTGATTGGATGTTTCCGAATTTCTAACGATATATTGTTTATAATAAAGAGGGTTGTCTAGTTTCTCCTTCACTCATTACAAACATGGATAGTAAGCGTTCGAGACCTACTCCAGGTTACTTTGCACAGCTCGATAATTGTAAACTTCCTAGAAAACAAAGTGTTATTCAGAAACGAGAAATTCTAGATGACGAGTATTTCGTTGAAAAAGTACTGGCGAAGAGAAGAAAAGGTAACGAGACACAATTCCTTGTGAAATGGCAGGATTGGAGGCTAGAAGACAGTACTTGGGAGCCTTTCAAGCATCTGCCACATTCAACAATTCAAGCCTTTGAACAGCCATGTCCACACGCTGAACGAGTGGAAGACGCTAGAGAACATTTAGCACTTGTACTTGAAAGGGGTCTGAAGACAGGTCTGGTGTACGCAGAAACGATCGAAATGAAGCACGATCTCGTAAGAACACTGTTTCCGAGAATTCCTTCAGTCCTCTCCAGAAAGCCTTACCTTGCAACAAAACAGGATTTTGCTGATGCTGAGCTGGATCGATATCTTGAAAGAACAATCACTTATACAGGTGCTCGTCGAAGAGTCGAATTTCCAGTCAAGCTTCGACTAATTCTTGGTCTTTCTCCGAAGTTTCTTCCCGATCATGAAAGCAGAGACTGGAAAAGAAGACCAGTGCAGAGATTACGAGTCTCCTTTTTCAAGGAACATCTGTAAACTTACAGAATGCTTACAAATTACAAACGGCTCTTTTAGGAGCCAATACAAAGTCGAAAGTCATTGACTACATGCTCATAACTTCAATAAAAATTTTAATGATAATTTCAATAAAGTTCTAAGTAAGAAGCCCGTTTTTCAACTATTTGCTAACCAAAGTTTCAATAAAATTGCGAGGGTCTAAAATCATAGGGGGATCTTGATCAAGAATTACGCACCGATTTTACACAAATTCTCACGAGTCGTGTTTTCTCTACAAAACAGATCGTTGAAACAGAGTTTAAATTGAGAACACTCACGCTAGATTTGAACTGTGTATTCTTTTCATATGACCGACATTAATATTAGGACAGATCATGTAAATCTTATAGACCCTACTGCTATAGATCAATATTCCTGTTTGCTAAAACAAATTAAAAAACTTTTTTCCCCCACCGTCTCCCCCTAAGAATAATATTTTTCACATGGTTGCCAGTGTTATCTAAGAATCAAAATGGCGGACAAATATACTCGATTGGGTAAGCATGTTCATTCTGGATTTTGTTACGTATATTTAAGCAATGAAACATGGACTTTGTGAGTGAATACTATCTTAGCTATATTATAAAAACAAATATAAAACAAATTACTAGGTTTGAGACGTATAGCATAATTAGTCATTGCTTTTTATTGATGTGGTGGCTCCTAAAGGAGCCGTTTTGTTATTTAAGAGATAGCTGTTTAAGGCTTAGGATCAGCTATCTCTAAGATTTTGGCCAGCATCTCTTGTTTTCTGGTTTTTTTTTGTTGGATACGGTGTCCTTGAAGATTTTGTAGGAGTTCAGACAGCTGAGATGCTTTTAGTTTTTTTAGGTCTTCAAGCGTTTGGTGTAGCTGGACTTTAGATAGTAGTTGCTCTGGTTCTTGTTCTATAGAAATTCTTGGCACTTTCCGTGCCACCGCTGATTTCCCACCGTCTTCCCAGTGATTGGAGTCCTTCTTTGTATATGCCCTTTTCACCCTGGTCTTTTCTTTTAGCACTTCCCTCCTTTTCTCCACCAACAGAAGGCTGCAACAGGCATCCCATCTGTTTATTTTCCTGTGGAAACATCGGCGAAACTCATCGTTCTTCTTTTCAACTCCTGAGATAAAAAGCGGGGATAAAAAATAATTTGTTTGAGTATTGGTTAAAATGTGTTTTGTATATATAAATAAAGAGAAGTCAACATACCCTGTCCTGCAAAAACTGCTAGACTACTATATAATTGGAGCATCTCAGGTACATGGTATATCAGAATGTGAATGTAAGGGGTTATGCCTACAGCTGCAGAATATCCTGCTCCTCTCATGCCTAACAGCTGTTGTCCCCATTGTTTTGCCTGTGAAAATAAATAATATAAACACACAAAAATACATTAAAGAATATCAGATAGTTACTGGATAATTATAAGAGTGAAGTTACTAAACCCGTGAAATAGATATTAGACTAATACACTTTAGTGGACCCTAATTCCATTGTTTTCTTTTGTGTCTATTTGAGTAATACACATTAGCAAGTAATTTTTATTTCACGGGTTTAGTGACTTCACTCTATATGGCAGTATAACAAATATCCATCTAGTAGTACCTTGATTTCATAGTCTGATATATCTTGTTCATTATTTAGTGCTCTCACTTGATCATATAGATTCTGGAAACCCTGTGATTTAAATAAAATAAATAGATGAAATTAGTATTTTTTGAAGATTTGAAGTTTATCTTCAAGTGGAAAAAAATATTATTTCATGAGTGAGTCTTCGAACGAGTGAAATATTATTTTTCCACTTGAAGATATATAAACTTCATATCTTCAAGCCAACATGTAATATCCCCTATATATTTAAGTGTCTAGTCAATGTTCTATTGCTTTTGCACAATAATACATTAACTTTTCTAAGCATACAACATATCAATATTGATTCAATTTTGTACATTACCTTCCAAAGTTCTTTTGTCAAGTCAACATTGGCTGGCTTTAAAAATAAATGGAATAGGTCTGGCAACCTTTTCAAAACATTCCTCTTGTCTTTGCCCATAAGGGAGGTCCATTCATATTGGGCACTATCCTTTTTTTTCCAAATGTTGAAAGTCACTCCAATGGACTTCATTGCAGATATCAGAGCTTCAACATGTCTCTTTGAATTCTCTCTCTGTTAAGAGAAGATGGATATTACAATTTGATTTTTAAATGTATAACTATATAATATTTTTTATATAAGACTTTTTTATTTATAATTAATAATTAAGATTCAAACCTGATCAAGGTCTAGTACTTCCATAATTATGCCCTTTTCCAATCGATCTGTTACCCGTAACATTAAATGGAGTTCATCTATAACAACATTATTGAGAGGAATCTCAAACAAAGGTTGGCTGTGGCATCCCGGCTGCTTGTGCCAGTCTTTGCAAAGTTTTCGCTTCATGCTATCACTTTGGAAATGGGAATGGGGAAGTGTAAGATTGCATCTAGAAAAAAAATATACAAACAATTATAAGTATATAAACAATTAAGGAAACCCAATTAAGAACTCTTTTATGTTACTTTTGAGATATCTTCTTGACATGATATCTAGTAGTGAGTAGTGAAATTTAAATTGTAATATATACTAGATAGATAGCCCAATTTTTCTGTATCATTTATTTTATAATTTTCAACAAACCTATCACTTTTGAAGATCTTACACCAGATGCAAGAATTATTTGAAGTGGCTGACTTCATTCCATGGGCCAGTAATAGGAATTTATAATCCCCACCAAGAAAAAAACTAAGTTTGATTTTTTTCCCCTCAATTGTGATGCCTCCTTCTTTTACCAGGCTATTGACACCATTTATAACATTGATGAGACTACATCTCAAACTGTTATAGTCTTCATTGGTTTTAACCACTGCTATTGTATGGTTTCCTGTTAAAAAAAGAAAACAGATAAATTTTACATTAACATTATAGTGGAGCAAAGGCTTACAATAATTTACCTATTGATTTAAGGAACATTTAACAATTTTAAAAGTTTTAGAACTGAACAAGTATATTTTATATAAATCATAATTATAAATTGAATATTCTCATTGTATTTCCTATAGTTTAGTGTATTATTTTAAATTTTTATATTTTAGATGTTTTACCATTAGCATCATATTAATATATTTTTGTATTATTATAATTATTTAGTTTGTATTACAGTATTATATTTCTTTTGATGACCCAATGTAAGATTAGCTTTGCTAAACTGGTTTATCATTGTTAAATAAAGTTTACTATTATTATTATTATTATTATTATTCAAATGTAGTTTTTAATAAACCAGGTGACTCAGGATTTTATTTTTCCATAGCCCAACCCCACTGAACTATTAAAATATCACTAACATTCACTAGAAAGAGCAGTTTTTCCATCATCAATAAGGGAAAATGAACAAACAAAAAGATTACTTGATCTGGACATTGATGCCCCATCTCCAGAAATTTTTACTTTACAGCTTTCAACATTTTCAACTCCCTTTTGATTTATCTAACAAATAAGAAAAGAAAAAAAGAAGTATATGATTATTCAGCTCTTATATTACTTCACTTTCTTGTTTGAAAAGGCATAGAACTCTCAAAAAAATTCAAGGGGGGATATTAATGTATTTCTTAGTGTCTACAAATTTCACCTGTCCCCACCCCCCTCCCCTCTGCCATACATAATGAATGCAGCCTAAGTTTTACTATTATTTTAGATCTCAGACTTACCAGTTGTCTTATTTCGTTTTCTAATAACATCCTGAAGGGGAGTTCTGCTCCTGCGAAGTCACCGGGGGTCTTAGTAACGTCCCAGGCCTTATTCATTGATTTGACACAGCCTTCAACTAAATAAGACCTGGGAAGATTCTGTTCAACTTGTGCCAGTTCATGGTACGACTCACTAGAAATAGTGAATCTGTCCATGATTTGAACAATGGTTCTTATCTTGTTTTTTTCATCATCTCTTAGTCTTTCATAAGAACTGATCTTTGCATCCTTGGCTGAAAGGGAGTACAAAATGCACTTTTTTTAGTTTAGGGAGTTGCGAATTGCTAGTTACATTTATGACATTTATTATGCTACTGACTACATCCTTGAACTTACATTGTTCATTCTGTTGTGGAGGTTCTTCTACAGCTGCTGTTTCTCTGGGTTCTTCACTCATCTCTGGAAGTAAATATAGTGTTCGTTGTTAAATGAAACGTATTAATCTCGTAATAAATAATCATTGGAGTTTCGTTGTTTGTCTATCGTAGAATATATTTAGGCAACGTAAAGTACGCTAAGCGTGCTGTTTTCTCTAGTTTTGAAACTTCACACCTCGCTATAAAAAACTTCTAACTTCGATATAGTTGGCTGTGGTTAACGTAGAATCATGAAACTTTAAGTTTCCTAAATAGATAAAACAAATTTAAACTAACTATTCACACGAAAAGGGTAATCGTAGAATATATTTAGGTAACGTAAAGTACGCTAAGCGTGCTGTTTAGTCTAGTTTTGAAACTTCACACCTCGCTATAAAAAACTCCTAACTTCGATATAGTTGGCTGTGGTTAACGTAGAATCATGAAACTTTAAGTTTCCTAAATAGATAAAACAAATTTAAACTAACTATTCACACGAAAAGGGTAATCGTAGAATATATTTAGGTAACGTAAAGTACGCTAAGCGTGCTGTTTTCTCTAGTTTTGAAACTTCACACCTCGCTATAAAAAACTTCTAACTTCGATATAGTTGGCTGTGGTTAACGTAGAATCATGAAACTTTAAGTTTCCTAAATAGATAAAACAAATTTAAACTAACTATTCACACGAAAAGGGTAATCATAGAATATATTTAGGTAACGTAAAGTACGCTAAGCGTGCTGTTTAGTCTAGTTTTGAAACTTCACACCTCGCTATAAGAACTTCTAACTTCGATATAGTTATAATTACCTTTAACGTTTCCCTGTAACTTTATATCTAATGGCTGTCCTGACGAATCCTCAAAACTGAGTGAACGTGGCATGAGACCAAACGTTTCTGCAAACCAGAGTGCCTGTTCTGCATGGTCCCTACAGATTAAATACAAAACGTACGACATTAGAGTTTTGTAACATCACGTAGACATCAGAAACTTACTATTATCAATTAATTAAAATTTTTTATAAAAAGTCTTACCGTATAAGGTTTATTTGGCGGTGTTGCTGCTTTTTGCCAACTTCTGCAAACTTCTTTCCGCGATGCTCCAGTTTCGAATCTTTTTGAAGCATTTTTAGGTTTTTCATTGCAGCGTACAGAAGTTGGGATTTTTCTTCCAATTCTTGTCGTGCCTTCTCGCTTTCCTCCTTTGCCTTTTGTACCTCGTTTTTAAGGTTTTCTATGAGATCGGATGGTCCACTCTGAATTTCGTCGAGTTCTAGACGTATTACGTGCCAGGATGACCGTAGATTATTTCTTTGATTTCTATTAGAAATCTTTGAAATCCGTTCGTAAAATCGACAAACATGGTTTTTCAAACAATTTGCGATTCTAGATTCGGAACGAACATTTAGGCTGTACGAAAGCTTTTCCAAGCTGACACAAAGGGCTCTACATAAATCAGAGACAGAACGACGGTGAACTCTCCATTGCCATAACGCTTCTCCAAGTATCTCCAAGTCAAAGTGAGCGTCAATACTTTTTGATGAAGGAGGTCGAACGTTAATAAAAAGGGGATGAACAGGTTTGTTCGGGGGTTCTATGAGCTCTGAAAAGAGCTCCCGATCGGAGATAGACTTTACGGAATCCATTGCAATAAGAGTGATGATAAACGCGTGGTGTACACTATGCTCGAGGAAAGACGAATGATTCAAGACTAGTTGATCTTAAGGTTCCTAGTAATAACCGTTTTCACACTTTAATGGTTGGTCCCCGGTTTTTTGTTTTCGAGAAAAGCTCTCTATTCTTTAAAAAACAAAAGGGATATTTGAAGGTTACGGTAAAAGCCTGCCAATTACCGAAACAAAAGAGATCACTTTAATTAATTCATAACGAAACGTACTTCGTGGTCACGGATCACTCCAAAAAGCACTTTAGGCTTTTAAATTTTGGCGCGCTTAGAAAAGATAATGAAGTGAAATATTCACGGTCAAAAAGATAGATGTTTAAGAAGGAACTATTAAACAGTAAAGGGTGCAAAACATTTACCACACACGTACGTTTCATATCCACCATGACGATTTTTTTTAAGTAGTGAAAAAACGCAAAAAATTTGTTGTGAATAATAGCGCACATACAAAAAATCCCGAATTTTATGATTTCTTGACCCCAAAAAGATAATATTTGGTTTTAAGTTTGAATAATTCTGTAGGGTGCAAAAGTTTGTCCAATATTTCATCTTTCGCATGCACTATGATGAAAATTCAAATAAAGGGACAAAAAGATATTATTCTCGTTTTACTACCGCAAAGTTGAGGTATTTTGAAGCGCTGCTTTGTAAAGTGCCTCATTAACTCCGCTACACCTGGCTGAACGTCAATGAAATTTACCGCCGTAGACATGAAAAAGTCCCGGATGTGTCCGACAATTCTGTGCCATGGAATTTCATCGCTAATTTGCCTAAAATCAAACAAATAGATAAATTTGTTACTAAAATCCAAGATAAAGAATCATTGTACACCAAAGTGGACATTTTCTTACTTTTATGTTTGGGATCATTATCCTGTTGGAATGTGTGGCCGTCAGGTTGTGTGATGAATGGAAGTAGGGAGTCATGGAGAATGTTCTCATTAAGAAGAACTTTTTCGTGATACCAATGAAAATAAAAAAGTTTTCATCGGGAAGCATCAACAAGACTTTATCTTTCCTTTTAACTTTTTTTTTTTTTTTTGGTTTTAGAAATGTTCTTTACAGAACAAAAACTATATGAAAAGTGTAAATGTTTGATTTAAATTTACGGTTATTAAAGCTTTACTTAGGATTTAAAAGTTGTTCGCTCCTTTGTCAAGTAGAATTTCTACATTGAATCAGAAAGACGAAATACTAATCAGAAAACTTTTAAAAAAATGAAAAATTGAAAACTGGTTAAGTAAAAACTTCAATTTTTTAAAACGAATTTCAAGCCAATTCAAAGTTCAAGCAAAAAATGGCTAGATGCTGAAGCTTTTTTACAAATTAGAATCATATACATTTATTTTTCTTATCTTTCGAAATATACAATATTTACATTTGAAATTATCACACCGACCGCTCAGTCTTGTCGAGGCCCGCGACTTCTACTCCTCCTCATCTTTCCTAAAGAATAAAAGCAACTAAACCTTAGCACAAGTACTAAGTATTGCATTTAATCAAACAACAGTGAGCATTATGAAAGCTGACGTTTTGTATACCTTCATAGCCTCTCCTTAAATTTGCCAATCGCAATATCCTCTTGAACTCTAGCATCCATTGCCTAGAAAAAAATAATAATTTAAGAAAGCTTGTTAAATATTTTGTGACATGTTTTCGGAGATCCCTTGTGCTGAACTATAATTTAAAGTGCCAAGTTAACAAACATATAAATCTGTCTATAGAATTCGAACAATGAATCTATGAAATCAAGGCGATATAATTGTTTCGTAGTATCCTTTTAAGAGTTCTTTTAAGAATATAATACTCACTGAATCTCCTCATCGTTGAGAGTCTCTAGATGGCTCTGCACGGCTAGCAGAATTTGGAATATGATAGGATTCCTACCACGTATCTGAATTTCATATATAAAAAGAAACCAATACCAAATTTCTTTTTGCAATCAATTTCCATGTAAAGATAATATGAGATTTTCAGTGATTTAAGAGTAATACCTCGTAAATTTGTTTGTCCTCGTGGTCCTCCATGGCATTAGCTTCAGCACTAGTAATCTGAAAACTGTCAAAGTTTGATAAAAATCGGCCGCAGTCTTTGTTAGCAGCCTCCGAATTTTATATAGGCGTTTTCATATTTCATGAGGCGCTATGCTTTGCCAGATACTCTTACGAATTGTCCAATCGTCCCAAGACTGGTAAGGGATAGGTTCGGAGTCACAGCAAGCCCAAGTGTACACGCAAAGTCCTTGACCTCAGCCTTGACTTATGAAGAAACGAAGGAAGCTCAATCAAGCAGAGATTGAAGAATGATAAGAACGAATCTTAATTAAAAACCTTGTTTTCCTCTTTATTTGTGAATAATAAACCTAAATATTCTAAAACTTAGATCGGATTATATTTCTCTAGTCTCAAGAGCGCAAAGAATTTCTTGTCGAACTATGTCGCTGGAAAGTGATTCAACACACTCTTCGATTTCCAGACAGCATTGGTATTCATTTGGATTTTGAAGATACTCACTTTGACAATTCTTACACTTGCACCTGATAAAAACATATCTTTCATGTAAGGTGGGGCTAGACCGTTAGAGAAGGGTTGGGATATCAATATTAAGGAGGAAGTCATCATTGATGTGGGACAGGTTTCTTTCGTAGGTAATGGATAGAGAGGAGGTGTTTGAATTGGCAGTAGCGGATCAGATTTGGGGGTAAGAGTGTGATGAGGTAGTTTTGGTTGTGGTTTGGGTGGTGGTGGTTGAGGTTACAGGGATGGGAGCTGTGATATTCGCAGTCTTGGTATTCTCCACCCTAGGCTGAATATTGGTATTTTTATGTTTGGTTGGCTGGAGAGTGCTTACTTGCCCTAGTTCGAGGGCTAATTGCTGGGTTTCTCTTGTGTTCGACATGGATGCTTGTAAAACGTTGAGCGCAAAAAAGTTTTGGGCATGGTATTGCAGATGATACACCAATTTATTTGTAAGTAATATACAGAAAGGTTGAGTACATCAGGAAATGACTATAAATTATTTCAATTGGTTTCATAAAAATCAGTTTTACTAAAGTCGATCAAACTCTTTTATTGTTATTTTCATTTAATAGTATGACAAGCATAATATATCACAGCTTTTATGTTAGTAGTTGGGTCTTAAATTAGCCATTGTTTAGTTTTTTTTGGCCATTAGTTTAATAGCCTTATCCTTGGCCTCTCCGTGCGTTGACTTTTGGCATAACTATCTTCCAGAACTGGTAGATGCCGAAAAAAAGCTCTTCCTTGTTCTTTGGCTTGACATCTTTCTTCAGAAAGTGCTTCATTTCATGCCAAAACATCTCAATGGGGTTTAGATCAGGGCTTTCAGTAGGAGTGGCCCAGTAATTGATTTTGTAATCCGCAATGAATTAAATTGCTAATTTGCCTAAAATCAAACAAATAGATAAATTTGTTATTAAAATCCAAGATCAAGAATTATTGTATACCAAAGTGGACATTTTCTTACTTTTATGCTTGGGATCATTATCCTGTTGGAATCTGTGGCCATCAGGAAAGTTCTCTCTGATGAATGGCAGTAGGGAGCCAATTAGAATGTTCTCATGAAGAAGAACTTTTTCATGATACCAGTGAAAATTAGGATTTGTGAAGCTCCATGCTTAGAAATGGCTGCCCAAACAAGCACTTTATAAGGGTGTTTCACCTTAAGTTTCAGTTTGGGAGGCATGTTCTTTTTATGGAAACAAACCTTCACATGCTTACTTTTGGCAAAAATGGAAACGCTTGATATGATTTGCCTTCCTAACTACCTGGCAGTATTTCAGTCCAGTCGTCACCCAACCAAGTTTAGACTGAACGTTTTTTATAACAGACAAGGATGGAGAAATATCGAAAGTGTCCTTCAATAATCTTTGTAGTCCTATGGAGGAAAAAAATATAAACTTTAGATTTTAGGTTTCAATAAAATAATGAACAAATACATTATTTTTACTTACATCCTGCTGTCAACTCATCGTTTTCTTCCATTATGTTGTCAATCAAGTCGTAAAATTGATCGGACAGACTTATGGTTCAGGTTTACAATTACAGTCTTTTCGCTTTTCAAAAATATAATCCAATTCAATTGAGAACTATTGACACATTAAGAGTATGGCCACTTAAGTATAGACTACTGTTTTGATAAAAAAATATCTTTCCAATACTGAGACATCTCGTATTAAGTCACTTTTCATGACTTCTACTGGAATTCCTCCTCTAGGACATCAAAATTTGCGAAGTCACTTTCTATATCATGTTTGTAGAGAATGTAGCTGCTTAGAATTGGAAGTAGCTCTTGAACATAGTGGAGAGAAGACCTGCCTTGATGCCTGATGCTTGGCCTTCCTGTTTGTTGCCTTTTGGCACAACTTTCCCCCGGCTGCCAGGATGTTGTTTTGAGCCTCCTAGGATAGCACCACACAACCTGCAATTAGACTCATCAGGTTGAAAAACCAATGGCCAGCCACCCTTAAAGATAAGATTTTTATAAACAATTGAGTTTTTGGTATCATAAGTATCATGTAACATGGATCATTAAATCTCAAACTTCTTCTTACCTCTTTGACTCCCATATGTGTTAAGGCACTACACCTTTTAGCATAATCCAGCCATTTGAATGGAATTTCATAGGGCAAGGATCTCTGACTGTGTTTAGGGTAGCTTGTCGTATAACTTCACTGGCTGGAGCTGGGTTGGAACTTGGAGCTGAAATGGAGCTTGGAACTGTTGAAGTTGGAAGGCTGACATTTTCTTTTGTCCCAGAAGATGAGGGAAGATTTGTAGAAATGACAGCAGTACTTTTTAATGCACATAGAATAGTATGTTGGTGCAAACAGAGCTTGCTATACTTTTGTTGTTTGGTGGAACCTTGATGGGCCAGAGTCTTGCAGCTTTTACCATTACACCTATAGTGATCTGGTGCAAACCTGACCACATGTGTATAGCCAAGGGGGGAGGAGGCACTCGGTGGTAAATAAATAACAAAAACATTAGTGGCAACTTTAATGACTGAAGGCCATCCCTTGATCCTTTTGTTGTCAACTATGTTCACACTCAGTGCTTCCTTGGTACAAGGATACCTTTCCACAATATCCCTGTCAATATGCCATTCTTGCTCTGCACTTGTCGTCTTTGCCATACATTTAATATGCTTGCAAGAGAAATCCACTGCACTAGCTTCCAGATTGCTTGTAACAGAAATCCCTCTGATATCCTTGCAGTTGGGATGGTGGCAAAAACTGCCACTTTCATCAGTGACAACGAAACATCTGTCACCCCTGGGACTAGTTTTAACAGAATATGTGCTAGTTCCATCTCTTCTTGCAATAAGAACATAATCTGGGTTTTCCAGCTTCAATTTCTTTGGTTTTGGGATGTAAGACCCCCAAGATCGTAACCACATGGACATGTCTTTGGTTTCCATGCTGTGGGGTATGACAACTTGCACACGGGACATGTTCCTGTACCTCTTTTTGTCTACTTAGTTGAATCCTACCATAAACCCCCCCCCCCCCCAAAAAAAAAAGACATAATACGAAATAATAATCAACAGTTTCACTCTTTACTACGTTAAGCTTATTTATCTTTAAGTCTTAAGTTATATCAAGTTCATTCAAGAAATAAATACGTTGTTTGCTCTATTTCTTTGAGTGAGTACAAAAGTTAGTAACAGGTAAAAAAATTGTTATCACCAATAAGGGTAACTTTATTTACAAAATTTCACCATGGATATTTACAAATAATAACCGTGAAATACTTTGTCATACAACTAACTTGGAGATGAACCACCAGCTTTTTATTTTGAGCTGATGCTAGTACATCATTAATTCCCCATGTGGATAAAAAGACTTCTTCCTGATTGCATAAGGGACCACACACATTTTAATCGGAGCATACCAAACGAAAAAGAATCTTTTGGAAACTCTGTCTTTGCAACCTACTTATTTGGCAGCGTCAATCAGTAACTTAATTAGATTGTTCTACACAGACCACAGATTCTGCATTGTAGGGAACACGAGTAGGGTATGTTTTAAGGACTGTCTTTGGCCACAGTGACTGAATTTCTCATAGACAATCATCCCACATTGCTGGAGGCGGGAGAAGCCTGGAACAAGTCTATGGATTACACTCCAGTTAAAGTTGGCCATACTTGGGTTAGGGTGGGAGGAGGTGCCTGGTTTTTGTGTGTGGATGGTGGTGGAGGGGGTGTGCGTCGTCACTGGTGTTTGAGTTGAAGGGGGTTGGAGAAGGAGGGGGATATCTATGTTAAGGAGGAAGTGGTCGTAGGATGGGTGTGTTTCATAGGTAATGGAGGTGGACAGCGAAACCCTCTTCCTTTAGAAGTTTCACGGTCTCAGAAGTTTTCTTGAAATTTTCTAAATGCCAATTGTTATGCAGTGGAAGAGACACTGTGGAATCCAATCTTAATTTACATTTATTTATTTAATTTATTTAATTATTGTAATGAAGGTTTGTCATCCCTGTACTGAATTCTCATAGAGGAATTCTCCAAGAGGAATTTTCATAGCCCACTGATCCTTGCACTTTTTTTGAAAAAGAAAGGAAAGTTATTGTAGTTAATGCATGCTATACTAATTTCTTTACATCTCTCGTAGTTTGGGCCATAAAGCACTTGCATCTTCATGGTTGCCATTATTCTGCTTTCAAAGTTTCACCTAGCAGACAAGTTTATTATGCCGGTAAAACATAGGAGTTTGCCTTCTGAAACTTAATAGTTTTGCATCCATGCCCTGTAAGTTTGGCAGGCTAAATAAAAGTTTTGATTGACAAACTTTTGGTATCTGAACCTTTCAAAACCGACAAATGGCGTTTAGGAAACATTTTTTTAGCCAAAAACCAACAAAAATAGAGGCATAGGTAAACGTGACTGAAACAAAGAAATTTAGTTATGTTGTGTTATATGTAAAATAAATCATCATGCATATTATTACCCTTTAGCATAGCTGTTATTAGAGTATATATGATCAATTGTTAAAAAATAACTTGACTTTATCATTTGATCTGATTGAAATTGAAAGTTCTGTCACAGTGCACTGATGGTTGGCATTTGCCGGGACTCAAGAAACCTAATATCGGGGTCCACCAATCACAGCATGGCATTATTGTAAAATGAATGCAAAACAGAATAGGAGTTCACATAACATGTATGGTTCCAGTTGAATGGAAACAAGAAGCTCAAGGCTGCATATTATTATCTCATCGCTCATATCATCATATTCATTTATGGGTTTCCAGTTTTACATCACGCACAACAGTGCACTCTTGAGTCAAATCCATTCCATTCGATCCATTGAATAACGAAAAGCCCAGTTGTGCGTATCATATTCCATTAGTAACTAAAATAATTGAAAACGTTTTGAGAATTAGCTGAAAATTTAAAATTCATAAATTTTTTCTGTTAAATGAATCCAAAATCATTGGCAAACGATATATTACAACAAAAACACACATAATGCTTTTTTCTATAACAAGTTCCAATAATCAAGCTAATGTTCAGAATTCTAAGTGACGTCTTACACAAAAGTTTCTTGTGATTTGTCATATTCTGCTCGTTTCCTTTCTTCTTGAAAGAATAACTATCAGGGGCTTCCACTTCGTAAGCCATTGTGAGATGAGATCCGCTTGTTGCTTGAGAAGGGTTGACTGCAAGCCAGAAAGTTGAGAGTTGACAGCTTGTAGAATGGAATCTTGCTGAGCATCTGCTAGAAGTCCTGGGGGAATGGCAGTTTCCTACTTCTCCTTCTCGCTCACCCATCCAGATTAACTCACAAGATAGTACACAGAATCAAAATTCATGAGTAAAAATATAAGCATGTCACTGGAGCGAACACCAAGATGATACAAACGACCTAAACAGCTCTTTAAGTACCTACACCGAATCGCTTGATAACATATATACCGTCAAGAGAATAGTTTTTCGCTAATGTACAAAACGCGAAAAAATTAATTTACATGTGTCTTAGTGAATAGATAAACTTACTTACTTATCACTGATCTCTACCACAATTCTCCTCTTCTTCTTAGGAGGCTGTATATCTTCTGAAGTCGTTAAAGGCTTGTTTGGCATAGTCATTTCTTCATCAGACCATCTTGGTTGCGCTCAATCAAACCATTCATCTGGTTAATCAGAGTCAAAAGATATTGATTGTGTATACTTCTTTAGGCAGCTCTGATGGTAATTGTAGCCATAATGAGAAATGGCTATTGTTCAATGACTATTTTCTATTTAAAATCGATTCTCTGTTTTCTTGTTCAACCTTATCTGTGTAACAAATCTCCACCATGTATATAAATAAGTACATCCTGTTTTTTAAACTTGTATTGTAAATGACCACAATATGTTTAGAAAGAGTAATAAGACATTTATGATTGATCATATCTGAATCAAAGGTTGTCATTTTTATTACCTTCAATCTCTCAGTAATTCTGGCACGTTTGGTGAGCCACTTACTCAAGCCTTCTATTTATCCTCCGGCTACGGCAAATAGGTCATAAAACTGAGACAAGAAGAATATTATTAGGAAAAGTACACAGTTTTCTAGCCAATGGCTGCAGTTTCAAGGACCAATTTATCCAGGCATACAGTCTTAAAGCCAGATTGTTCTGTTATACAATCGACTTCATCGAATTGTTCGAACTTTTTTCTGCATCTGTTGATATCTTGACAACAAAAACGTTCCTCCTTAGTTATTTTGCTCAGCTAGCACCTTAGTGAACAAGTGCACCTATATAAAAGATGGTGTTTAATTATTTCACTTTGAAAACATTAATAAACTTCAATTTCTACACTTTCCATTGCTTACCATTGTTCTCATGGTATTTCATTCGAAAATCTGTTCGCAAGCATTGTTTCTTCTAGTTTTGCTTGCACTTCTCTTTCACAGTTGCTAACTTCTTTGCTCGTTGCCACTCGCTCTAACTCTTCAGGATCAAGAAAGTGAACGTCTAATGGACTTTCCATCATTAAAAAAAGTATTGGTGATTGAAAACAACTATTTACAACGGTTCGTTTCACGATAAACGATTTTTACTTCGAATGGGTTACATGTCTGACGTCACAAGGTGAAACTGCTGTACATAATAACTCTTTGGCCGTGAGGCAGACCAATCCATGTCACACGAAAATAAACTGAAATTTTGGCACTTTCCTTTCGAATATCAAAAAGATGTTTTGGTAGGTTATTAGTAATATTTTATGCATTATTTCTGCAAAGTTTCAGCTTGAGTAAAAGAGTTTTAATTTTGGAGCGATTTTCGTCCAAGTACCACTTTAAGATTGTGCCTTTAATATTTCGGCTAATTGTGACTGTTGTCGTAATTATTAGTGTTGAAGTTACCATTAGTGTTGAAATGAGTATCAGTGGCATTGTTAAAGTTAACACTGTTGGTGTTAAAATTGGTGCCGTTGTTGAAGAAGCTGAAGTTCGTGTTGGAGTTGAAATTAGCGTTGTTGGCGACGTTAGTATCGCTGGCACTGGTGTTGCTTAAACTGCTGCAATTACCAGTGTTGGCGTCGAAACGGTCAGTAGTGCTGGTGCTGGAGTTAGCACTGGCGTCAGAGTTAGTCTTCCTGCTACTGATAGTTCGTGTTTGTTTTTTGGTCTTCTGTTTCTTGCCCGACTTTTCGAATGGCAGTTGATGACCTGCTAATGGATCAACTAATGCCCCGTCTAGATTAATAATATCTTTTCCTAGCTGTGTAGCCTCTAAGAGCTTTGTTGGTGGCTTTTTTTCCTTTCCTTGAAAGACACTCCTCCACCTCCTCTAGAATTCCCTTCCATAAACGATTTAAGCTCTGTTTCTAGTAAAACACTGTCTCTTGTGTCTGCGTGAGCTGCCTCAAGTAGTGACTGATTTCTCTAAGGTCATTTTCCCAATATTGTGTGTTCTTCATTGTGCACTTTCTTTTACATGTCTCATGATCCCTCATCTGCCTACGGTGGCCCATAAGTGCAAAACACTCCCACAAAATCCAAAACACTCCCACAAACTCCAAAACACTCCCAGGAAATCCATGATGACCTTTAATAAACTCTTTATTAAACTCTTAGAGGGCTTTTCTGGGTTTGTGCAGAGAACAGACTTTAGCTTGGAGGCAGTTATGCGTCCTGCTCTCTGTGTAAACCAAATTCTGGAATGGGACTGTTTTCTTGTTTCCTCTTCAACATTCTTTATTTGACTTTGAGTTAAGGAGATGCAGTTTCTTGCAGCTGTACATCAACAATTCATTTGACAGTGATAGAGATTCTTCTGATTGATAATCCATGATAGACTTGAGCAGGGCAACAGTAGCTGATTTGGGGATAAATTTCTTATGATAAGGCTTTTTTGTCATCAGCACTGCACTTCGCTCACAGTTCTCATTAAGTGTTTTAAAGAAATCATCATATGTCTTAGATCCTTTTTTAACTTTTGGACATGATGGACTTGCATCTTTAATTGGATCAGGAGGTTCGCCACACAATGCCTTATCCAACTTCATCTTTTTGGCCTTTGCTGAAGAGGAATCAATTTCAGCAACAGGGGCTGCAACTATCTGCAGATTTAAAATATCAGAAATATTTAAAATATATGTATATAAAAATTCAAATAATAGAGACCAAAGCAATACAACAGTAGATATAAATAGACTTTACTGACCTTTTTTACATGGGAAGGCATTAACCATTTGCTTTTCTCCATGGTACATGTCGTTGATTCCCTTATACGCACACCAGCCTCTACTGCATACAGAATGGCTCCAACATGTGAGTAAGACTGCTAATCTGTAAAGAAAAACAAAATAAGTCATTTGACAAAAAAGCTCAGAAAAGCAAGCACAAAATGTTTTCATACCCAGCCATGCAGTTGCAATGTCCTGTAATGACCTCACCATCTTCTTTCACTATAACCCACGTCTTTAATGTGCAAGTCGATCTCTGGGAGTGATTTACCTAAATTAAGAACAATCATTTATAAACCAATGATAAATGAAATAACAGAGCTAGGTTATATCAGAAAGAGAAAGCGAGCTCGAGTTTACATTTTGCTTAGCAATGTGAAAACAAAGCGAAGTGTTCATACTTACCCTGGCAAATACAAGATGATTGTCCTTTAATTGCTTTACACCAAGCTCATTCACCCAGCCACTTAAGAAGAAGTTGTATGTCTCAAGACTTTTGGAAGCTTTCATTTGATTTTTTGAGTAGAACGATGGTTGAACAACTAAATAATTCGAGATATCGGGGAACTGTAGATTAGGTAGGTCGATGAAATCGGTCGAAAATTCTCCTTTTTTCATACAATAAGGATCAATCCCATCGCATAACGCAAGTTTGTTAAGATATCTTGATTGAAATTCTGTTGTTAGACCAAAATAGTCAGAAAGCGTACTTTTACGACTCGAAACCTGCTTCGCTTTTACACACTTGGCGGCCATATAGTTTTTACTACAGACTGGTTGCCCCTCAGTCAAAAACCATAACTTTTTTCACCTCTTCTTCTATCTCTTCCTCCATTTCTGGGCTCAGCTCATCATATATCATTTCCTCTTGGTCATCGGACAGCATTTCCTGATCAATTTCTTCCTGATACATATACTCAGTTTGACAACCTGTCATAGAAAGAATGCAGAGTAGTATAGCTGTTGTTTTTGTTGCACAAACTTTAGTTGCAACTGCCAGTGCCTCAGTGATTTTGGAGTTTATTTTTTCCAACCTGTTAACCTTGAGTTCCAGGGCTCTAACATTTGACTTCGGTTCAACACAGCCCTTGCAGTATTCTTTCACCAGTGGGATGAGTGCTCAATTCATGTAAAAAGAAGAGTTCCTTACATCTGAAGCATATTTGAAGTAGATCACCTTCCTGAAAACTGCAACATGCTGAAATAATAACAGTTTGAATACTGTATACATGTACTGAGAATTTTTTCATGGCAATAAAAAAGAACTCAAATATTATAAGAGTTATCAGAATTTTCTTAACGTCTGGATTCAGTTTCGCTGGCTGGTTTTTTAGGCTTGTAGATGTGGTAACATGACCATGAAAAGAAGGAGTGGAGTGGATATAGTTCGGTGGTATGTGGTGATACTGTTGTAGTGGGCGATGAAGAACTTATGTTGGAAGCTGCTAGAGGAGGAAGGCAGAGCGGCAGAGTAGGAAAAGTCGTGCATTTCAGCT
The DNA here is from genome assembly GCA_023349425.1 of Anthopleura sola. Lineage (NCBI taxonomy): Eukaryota > Metazoa > Cnidaria > Anthozoa > Actiniaria > Actiniidae > Anthopleura > Anthopleura sola. The sequence goes on from JALHLI010000001.1 coordinate 10,531,835, forward strand.
GTGATGGCCATGAGATTTGAGACTGCATAAGGAGATGAAGGCAGCTTGTTTTGACTTGAAGACAAAGGGAATGACAAGGACAAACAACATGATGTGAAGAACAGAATGGCACGTAACTTGAACAAACGAAAAAGTGGACGAAAGAGAAGCAGTTTGACATGAAGAGTGGCTTGAAGTGACTAAGGATCCTGGTGTTGTGGCTGGTCGTTGATGTTTTAATGGTCTGATGATACGGCAAATAGCAGAGTTCTTCAATATAGGAGGAGACGTTAATGCATTGGTGGTTTGGATATTAGGATATATTATTTTTCTTAGAAATATTTTTAGAAGTACTTAAGAAATTAAATCCACTAAATATCTTCTGAACTCATCTTCTTGCTTCAGTTTGGTGCCATTATGCATAAAAAAAATATATTGACTACAAAGAATATAAAAAATCAATCGTACTAAATATCCACTAAATATCTTCTGAACTCGTCTTCTTGCTTCAGTTTGGTGCCATTGGTGCATAAAAAAAATATATTGACTACAAAGAATATGAAAAATCATTCGTACTAAATATCCACTAAATATCTTCTGAACTTGTCTTCTTGCTTCAGTTTGGTGCCATTGGTGCATAAAAGAAACAACCATTGACTACAAAGAATATAAAATATCAATCGTACTAAATATCCACTAAATATCTTCTGAACTCGTCTTCATGCTTCCGTTTGGTGCCATTGGTGCATAAAAAAAAACCATTGACTACAAAGAATATAAATAATCAATCCTACTAAATATCCACTAAATAATTTCTGAACTTAGTAAATGCTAGGCATGGAACTACATTAACATTCCTTAACGTTTTATAGTAAACCATAGAATGAAGATCGAAAAATATTGTAGCTGTGTGACTCAGTTTTTCTATCAGGCAATTTAAAGTGTTATTACTTACTCCCTTTTCCTAAATGCTGCCTGGCCTCCAGCCGTATACCTGCATACAGCAAGATCACCAGCATTACTGGATCTCTTACTCATGCCGAAAAGGAAACTCAATTAAAAATATTCTTATTGCTAGAAAAATCCAAGCAAAGATAATAGAGATTTTTATGGATTTAAGTTATACTTATCACATAATCCTCTCGATCCGCCATTGCCAACAAGTTTGGTAAGAGTGGATAAGGAGCGCCTGTCAGTTTTAGAGGTTCTCTTTTTGCAACATGCCAGAGATCAAAGAAGTGATCAATCTTGGGCTTGCAAAAAGAATCATACTCCCCATATGTTTTTGTAGCAGTGTCAATCATGACATACCACCAGTGCCCAGGGCAATGTATAGGAAATATGAACTTCCTGATGCAATGAAGGTTACAATCCTGATGCTTCTTTAGCAGTCCCTGATTTTGACCCAACATCCAAAACGTACTGGCCGCAAATACGTCTTGGCTTTCAGATATCATGAAGTAGCCAATGTAGACGATGACCTCATCATTTACCAAGCATCCTGGTTTTAAAGACCTAATATCTTTTGCCATAATTTTCCAATGTCTTTCAGAGATAATAGTGTCATCATAAAAAAGAACTCAAATATTATAAGAGTTATCAGAATTTTCTTAACGTCTGGATTCAGTTTTGCTGGCTGGGTTTTTAGGCTTGTAGATGTGGTAACATGACCATGAAAAGAAAGAGTGGAGTGGATATAGTTCGGTGGTATGTGGTGATACTGTTGTAGTGGGCGATGAAGAACTTATGTTGGAAGCTGCTAGAGGAGGAAGGCAGAGCGGCAGAGTAGGAAAAGTCGTGCATTTCAGCTGTGATGGCCATGAGATTTGAGACTGCATAAGGAGATGAAGGCAGCTTGTTTTGACTTGAAGACAAAGGGAACGACAAGGACAAACAACATGATGTGAAGAACAGAATGGCACGTAACTTGAACAAACGAAAAAGTGGACGAGAGAGAAGCAGTTTGACATGAAGAGTGGCTTGAAGTGACTAAGGATCCTGGTGTTGTGGCTGGTTGTTGATGTTTTAATTGTCTGATGATACGGCAAATAACAGAGTTCTTCAATATAGGAGGAGACGTTAACGCATGGACTTTTGGTGGTTTGGATATTAGGATAGATTATTTTTCTTAGAAATATTTTTAGAAGTACTTAAATTAAATCCACTAAATATCTTCTGAACTCATCTTCTTGCTTCAGTTTGGTGCCATTGGTGCATAAAAAAAACAACCATTGACTACAAAGAATATAAAAAATCAATCGTACTAAATATCCACTCAAGTGAAAGTGTTTTTTTGTGGGTTTTATCCATTCAGATAATGCTTTACAACTAGTTTCTTTGGCAATTTTTGAAAGAACCTTTCTGATCTCTGTTGGAGAAACCAAAATACATACTATGTGAGAGGATATTCTTTAACTGAAAACTCCTATCTCTTGCAGACATACTAAAATTAATGTAATAAAAGAATCCCAATAATTATGATGTATTAACAATAGATATCATGATAGTTTTTATATTATTGCAAAGCAAAAGAGGAAGAAGAAGAGACCATTCTAATTGATAACAGTTTTTCCCAAACTTTTTTTATGCTTTATAACACTGTATAAATTGTTTCAAACTATACAAAAAATCTGCACATATTTTTGAAAGCAGAATAACCATCATGGCAGCTATCATAAACAAAAGCTAATGTATTTACATATAAAGTAAATAACATACTTTTTTGATATGCCACAAATCGAAATAATGAGTTATGTTTGTATAAACAATCTCATGTGGCAAGCAATGGTAGTATGGCGACCTCAAATGAAAGTTGATATGACAATGCCTAATCCTATTAGATATTCCATAGCTTGTTGAAAGCCCATGAACTCTATGGCAGGGCTGTTTCCTGTCTATTGCTAAACTACAGGATTTCATTCTTATATTTAGGAATTTAGTCACCCCTAAATTTGCGCTTTATAAAACATTAAACTATTAGTATTATATATTACTTACTCAGCACGAAAAGGAAAATCGTCATTGTTATGTTTTCAACATAAATAAGCGGCGACTCATGTTTGGAATGCGAAACTTTATATTCTGACAATTCTATTCAGTTCGTTCGATTCAACTACAACAAAGATTACAAGTATACTAATTAATAAAACGATAAGCAAGAAAATACAAGAAAATCGAAAGAAACAAGACAAAAATTACTTACATACGTTGAGTCTTCAATGCTTGACTAAAACTAACGAAATTTACATATAGAACTAGTACAAGACTGTGAGAGAACAATAAACGAAATACACTAGGGACCGAATCTAATGAAAACTTAAAATACGCTATAACAAAGAATGATATAACGAAAATAAATTAAACAATAAAATGGTATTGGCAGCAACAGTCATGCTTGCTTGTTTACAGTTGTGGCATTTGAAGGCACAGTGCCAACATTGAGCTATTCGAGTTCTATTCATACTTACCGCCCTCTCATTGAATTTGGTTTTGACTTCACTAACAGACTTTGGGGGATCTGGATCATAGTGTTCTTTGAAGTTTGGTTCCAGGCGTCTTATTCTAACATAAATGTAATAAATGAATAATGCAAACAGTTATGGCGCTAGTTTGTTGAAGGAACTCGTACTAAGCCACAAAATTAAGTATTGGACCGGCTTCTTGACAAATGTACTACACAAAGTAGAAAAAATATCTTACCTTGACACCAAAAATGCCTTTAACTATGGAGTTGGCTGGTTGCTACCCTCCATATCTTCCACTGAGACTTTCTAAGTCTTTCTTCGTGCTTTCACCTGCATTTGCCAACATATTGCAAAGGAAAATGGTTGTTCCTCGTACAACAACGTCCGATCGCAGATGTTTCCCTTTGCATAACCCTTGTGCACACGAATATGAATATACACTGACGTCAGTTAATTTCGATACTGACTCAGGAGTTTTAAGCCTAGGATTGTTTGATGCCATAATTTCTTAGTTTCTTTAGGGTTTTTTTAGTGCTGAGCAACTATTAACTCCTCTGCCACACTAAACAGAAAAATTAAAGTTCACAATGGCCCATTCATCTGTGAACAATCCTATCAATGCAAAAAATGGTTGGGCTGAGTTTGTGATAAGTAATTGCTCCAATTGGTGGTAAAAGAGCTACTCACTTTGAAATATAAAATATTGCTAAAAACTCATTCGTTTTTAATTTGATGGAACCAAGATACTAAGTCGGTTGGGCACAATGCTTTGCTGCTTTGGAAGTCTTTTGCTGGTTGGGTATCAGGGAATTCATCATCTACTACTGGATTGTGCTTGGTTCCAGATCTTTCAATATGAACAACAGCAAATAATGGGTTATCCTAACTTTCTCTCTGAAGGAACAACATCCCCTTTAGAGGCGACAACTGGATTGGTGCACTTTGACGGCTATCAAGGAGTATGGCCTTATATTCATTGAAAGTAAGCATCACAAAGTGATGCTGCTTCATCCGGATGATCAAGGAAGGATTTGCACAGCCATCACATGTGTGTAGGAAGAGCTTGCAATATCAACACCATCTGTAAGAGCTCGCACAGAAGTATCCAACCTTTGAAAGGTCATATTTTTCATTGAAGCTGCTTGGTCCATGGCCATGATGCTGTAGTCCCCATCCAAAGAGCGTGTTGACTCAAGAAGTATTGAAATGGTTGGAGCAACAGTCACTTTGAGCCACATGATGTCAGCAGCAAGGTCAAGATCTTGAATGCTGAATGCTGCTGGACTTCCTGAAGGCAAACACAAAGCATTGTTTAAGACACAAAGGCCACAATAAGAACTGTAACATTAAGTCTGAATCCAGATACCATTGGAAGGGTTTAACCTTGAACATCGATTGCACCATGATTACCAACCACTTTTTTCAAATACTTAAGATTTTGAAGCACAGTTTTATCTTGGAAACAACAATCAGAAAATGAAATGTTCAATGACTCGGAAGATTCAAGCAACCCATGTTGAGCAACAATCTTTCCCAGACATTGTTTCTTCAATTCCTCATATTTGGTGATCTGATTCTGGCTAGCTGACTCGGAAAAAACAGGAGGTGGAGACATGGTATTGCATGAGTTTATAACAGACCCAGTGGCAGTGGATGGTGGAAGAGGTATGGTGTTTGGAGGCTTTGCAGCAGACCCAGTGGCAGTGGATGGTGGAAGAGATATGGTGTTTGGAGGCTTTGCAGCAGACCCAGTGGCAGTGGATGGTAGGCGTTGCAGCAGACCCAGTGGCAGTGGATGGTGGAAGAGGTAAGGTGTTTGGAGGCTTTGCAGCAGACCCAGTGGCAGTGGATGGTGGAAGAGATATGGTGTTTGGAGGCTTTGCAGCAGACCCAGTGGCAGTGGATGGTAGGCGTTGCAGCAGACCCAGTGGCAGTGGATGGTGGAAGAGGTAAGGTGTTTGGAGGCTTTGCAGCAGACCCAGTGTCAGTGGATGTGGATGGCGGAAGAGGCACAGTGTTTGGAGGCTTGGCAGCAGACCCAGTTGACTTACGAAGGTTATCAGTAGTTTTTTTTATGGGGAAGAGACAAAGAAAATACACCATTAGCACCTTCAGTTACCAAACCAGATTTTAATGCGAGTTGTAGAACTATTTCTTGACAGCAGGAATGATGGCATGGATTTCCCTTGTCACCTTTCAAGCAATCCAAACATCTAGAGCCATGGCACATGGTAGACAAATTATTAGTAATCTTGTTACTAAGCTTCTTTTTTCTTTCTGTTTCCCAGTGGATTGTGCCATAAAGAAAGTAACGAAACCCATCCTTCTGCAACTCCTTCATCCCACTGGTGAACAGGTTTTGAAAATCTGATGTATTATCATTATTATTCATTATTGATGACAGCATTGCCAAAAAAAAATCCAATACAGAACTGTATTTTTTGAACATGTCGTCAATGTTTACAGAGGACTTTTTGGCTTGATTTCTTCTCAAATTACAATCGTACATTTCCCCTCTCACAGTAGAAGCATATTTGGAAATAGAATTGTGCAGGCTTGATAAAGAAAACTGTGAATGAGTAGATGGTACATGTACCTGACTTTTACTTCAACACAATACAATAGTATTTTATTCAGGATGCAAATTGCAAATAAATTATGGTTTACTTAAGGGACACCATACATTTCTCTTTTAGCAGTGAAAAAAAAAACAGTGTTTGAAATATAACAAGAATAAGGTGAATCTTTACCTTTCAAAATGCCAGGATGCATCTTGTCAAAAAGTTGATGTTGTTGACTCTCTAGGTCGTTTCCCATGCATGCCTTCTGCATAAGTTATTAACAATAATAAATTAAAAAAAAAAACAGAAAAAGTTGTTTGTCAAATGATACTCGCCACTCAATTCTTTTTGGATATCTCCTTGCCACAGCTGGCCCCCTGATCTTCTGAGATACAATGCCAGTTTGCCATATGCAACTGCCATGCACTTCTCTCCTTTTATCGTTGTCTCCTTGAAAGCATATGCAATCTGTAAAAAGTGAAATTTTAATATTTAAATAAATGTAAAAGTGGAATAATTCTGAATCAGTAAACTATGTAATAATTACATAGACCCTTAAGATAATTTCAGATTATTTTGTCCAAGTAGCACTTTTAATCAAGGTGACTCCAAATAGGTTTCCAATTAGGGGGGTCACACTTCTCTATTTGAATCTGCTTATGCATGATTCTGAAATGAATCTAAATATTTAAATCGTGTCATGTTTCGTTACTTAATATTTAGGGACCGTTGGGTCCAAATACCTGTTCTTGCTTGAATATATTCTTGCATTGTTACAACTGAAATTTTATTTTGACCCACCCATTTCTTTGAAAAATATAAGCCTGACCCCCCTTAATTTCTTCCACCCCCTCCCCCCCCCCCCCCCCTCATAAATAATGACTGGTTCCTTATGTGAAAATTATTTGCATACCTCTCTTTTAGACAGAGTACTCAAAACTACCTCGGTATTTTTCCAAAATTCACTAGCTCCTGGCTTGGATGCCTGATCTTTAACTCCGGCAGGATATGTATGAATTACATGTTCTGCAAATAAGTAATAATAATAATAATGATAACTGGTTTATTAATTCCTCTTGCAGTATGAACAGAATTACAGGAAGTTGCGCAATATACACATTATGTTAATCATAAATTTGGAAATTACTTAATTAAATATTAAATATTATTATTATGGCAAAATATTATGATGTGGGTAAAGAGTTACTAATATTTCACCATTACAAAGTTTTTGAAACGTCCGTTTCGTACTATTGGCTGATGTTCGGTCCTACCAGAACGTAATGAAAGAGAAAAGGTCGAATGGGCCACCCTTGCTTGGATCAGAGGGTAAATTGGGTTTTCAATGAAGTCAGCAATAGAGCTACCTTGTGTTCAATGTAGCTCTATATCATTGGAATATCCTCACCAAATCCACAACTTTCATAACCTGTGGGGGTAAAAAACATTTTAAACATGAAACATTTAATTAAAATTAAACTGGGCGTGGAAGGTTTCATAGGCCAATCATTTTGCTTCAGCTTTTAACTCAAACTGCCATTCAGAGCATAGGGGTACCAATCGAAAAGAGATGACATCACAAATTTATTTGTTAAGAACTTTAGGATTTTGGTGACATCAGTAGTAATTTGCATGTAAAAATATGATAATTGTGGAATTTTAAAGGGAGAACGAAAACAGCTAGGTTATTTAACTAAAACAATACAGTGACAAAACAATGACAGACCAGATTGTACTTCAACTAGTACCATGATTATTAATAATTAATTACCTCTAGTGTATACCATATTAGCATTGAGTAAATTTGGGAAGATCGTATTTTTTTCCCCAGAAGGGCTTCCACTTTTGCAGAAATGTCTTCCTTCTCACTGCTATTTGAATTATTACTTAGAAATGTTGATGTAATTGTTAAATGAGGTACTCATACGGATTTGTAACCGGGCTCAATATAAATCAACCACAACAGACCTGATTGGTTTTTTTTATATTTACTTGAAAGCACTTCTCTTGTCTATCGTACAGGAATGTGTTCTCTATCTAGAGTATCTGGTTACTCAAAGCTATTACATGTCTGTCACACACTCTCTTACGTTTACATAGTCACGTACATGTAATCCTGTGCTAATTCATAACCTAACATAATGCCAAGGCATTCTGTTATGCTGCAGTTTGTTTTAGCTGCAGCACGGTCTAGGTTCTTCTTCTTTACAACCATTTTCATTTCAAATATTATGATAGCCTGTCTTGAAAAGGCTCTGAAAAATAAAATGACAAATTACAAAGGGGGTCAGTCCTTCCATTTCAAATATTGGTGAATATTTACCAAGATGTAGAACTTTGTTATTATCATAACTATTAGATGTGATCATACTTGGGTGTTGCGCTGTAATGTCAATATAAGTTAAATTACACAAAAATGATTGCTCTCATTCGAAATTCATGAATGAATGGATAAATATATGTTAGTTATACAATAGTTTTGAGCACTTGGCATACCATGGAATATACCACAAGTCACTTGTAGTTTCTAGTATACACACAAGCCTTTAGGGGAGATAAATAGATATATAATTGCATCTTTAAAAGAAGTAAATGTGTAATAAAATGAGCATGTGATTTAAAATCATTAAAAAAATGTTAAAATTAACCACAATTCTTACCGCTTATCATTAGCACATGCAAAATTTGCACTAATTACAGGTGGACTCCTTGGCACCCCTGATGAATGATATGTATCTTTTCCAGACTTAAAAATATGAAATTGCAACACCTTAAATTATATAAGCAAAGAGCAAACGGAAAGAGCTCAGAATTTCATTCGCCAGAAATCAACTGGAGTTGGACCCTATTACCATTAATGGCAAAGAGTTAGAGGTCGTCAAGAGTGCCAAACAACCAAGGACCTCAGGTGTAAAAGGTTCTTCTCAATACCACGTACAAAACAGGTCTAAAAACACTTTTATTACAGCCTCAAGCATTAAAAGAAACTTAGAATATAGTAGCTAGTTTCGTATACATATATTTATTATTACAAGTAGTATCAGTTTAGTAATTCGTTTTACCGTTCCTTTTTTGTTATTGGTAAGAGCTCCTTCTTCCACACATTCTTAAATAAAGTCACAGCTGCGTAATTTACCTTTTGCTTTTAACTTTGCCTTAACTGGGGATCCCTTTTCCTTGTTGTCAGAGTCTTTGTCAGTTGACAATGTCGTGCTTTCGTCGCTTGAATCATTTGGTTGCTTCAGTCCTAGTTCAGCGATTTGTTTATTGACCTTGGTTTCAAGGGTATCCATCAAGTGGAGATCATTCCGCGTTTTGGTATTGCTGGCTTCCGCGGACGCTTGTACTTCGGTCGTATCATCATGGCTTTTATGCTGGAGAGCGTTGGAAATGCTACATAATGCTTCCTTAACATCTTTCATTTGCTGTTTAAGGCAATGATATTCTGTGATGTGGCGTCCGCCAGGGATTTGGCGTTGTTGTCTCCAGAACAGTGTTTCGATGGCCTTGCAAAGGCATGCTTTGACTTAAGGGCCATGCATGCTGGGCAACGAGCTTTCCGTGGCGAATTGGGCATAGTGGCCGATGATACACATTGTAAAAACCGAGAGAAAAAAACGAAAATATAACGTAAACTAGAACTACAAGCTCTGTACACGAGGGCAAACAAGCAATATGATATGCAATATCCTGTTACACTTGTGACAGCTGGATACAATGACAATTAACATTTATGTACTATACATAAATACACTATGACTAGGTGTCTTTCACCTCTTCCTTCACTTCTAAGAACAGTTGTGGGCTCATTTGTTGTTGGAGGATGAATGGTTGACAAATGATAAACTGGACACTTATCAAGCCATCCCATTGCAACAAGTTGACCATCACATCTTCACAAGTAATCACCCCGCCTCATTTGTTTTTGTCTTTCTTTAGTGATAACAACCTCTTGTGGAAAACCTTTATAATTGAATTTTACTGTTCCACAGCAGAATATGTTCTTGTTTAAAAGTTCTTTGAACAAATGTGGATCACAATAAAAGTTATCCATGTATAAGTGGTGTTTTTTATGATTCTCTGTTAAAACAACTTTCCTTGCCAGATTGTGTTCAACATTTCCTTCAACTTTTCGTTCAACTTTCCTAAATAGACTTGAAAACGATAAACATATCCAGTTGTTGCCACTAAGAGAACCCACAATTGCGCCTAAATTCTAGATTTACCATCAAGGCCAATGACAAAGTATTTGATAGAGTTTTCAGCTTTAAGTACCTTGGTGTTGTGCTCGATCCATGCCTCTCCTGGAATGATGACATTGGTCATATTTCCAGTAAAATATCGTCCAGGCTCGGTATGCTTTGGAGGGCAAATTTAGGAACTGATACCAGGGTATCTAACTTAAAAGGTGTATCCCTCATCCAAAGGTTCAGGAATCTTGCATCGACACAGAAACGAGGCTTGTTGGGTTCAACTGTCAGGGGTAACACCAAGAAGGGGGTTCGACTTCCCCTACTTTTCCCCACACCTTGGAAGCTACCAATAGGCGGCACTTTCTCAAGGTGATAGAATACTTTGATGCTCGTTCATCATTCACTTGTGCAGCATGAACCACCTCCTCCAACGCAGTAATCATGGCATGAGTCAAAGGACGCGAAGGGCCTTCAACAAACAATAAATTAATTGATTAACCATTAATCATTCATTCATCCATTCATGTTATATTCAGCAATCAATGAAGTACAACTAGGTTTTAACTTTATTAGTAAAATAATTCAATGAATAAATTAACGAACGAACGAATGAATGAATGAAGGAAGGAAGAGAGCGAAAATTAAAAGAAGGCTTACTTTGTTGGATGAGCCTTTTATTCTCTGGGTGGCTTTTGTCTTTTTTCCACCGGTTTGGGGAGACCTACACTTGACAATGTTAGGTTTTAGGGATTGGCTTTACTCTTATGACATTTTAAGAATCGCTCCAGCAGTTCAGATTTCTCAACAGCAACCAAGGTGTGGGAGCATATGGAATATGATCAATGACGATCAATGACATGTATTCCAATCCAACCTTTTTCTTCTATGTCCCCATTACAATAACACTTTTTTTTATTTTTTTATTTTCTTATCTTTATTTCTTTTTTCTTTTTTTCTTTTATTTATTTCCCTTAAACGGGTCATGTCCTTTTAGAAATATCTATTTTCACAACTGATCTCTCAGTAAACAGCATCTATATCTTCCAGGTTTTGGATAAGTAACTCAGATTTCACTCTGGATATCTGAAGTGTCTGTGTTAGAGCCCATGATAGTGCCTGCAAGGAAATTCATCACCTTAGCCATACACCAGACTATAAACCGAAACAAACAATGAACCAATGAAGGAACAAAAGAACGAATGAAGGAAGGAAGGAAAGGTTCCCTTCTAATGGTTTTGGATATGATGACCTCTATAAGCACCTTGCTGTCTTCATTAGGAGGTATCATGGATGACACTGCTGATGGTTTGGTCAACTTCAAAAGGAAGTTTTTGAATCCCCTTGGTATGTGAACGAGCATTCCATATTTTCTTTCCAGCCATTCAATAACTGCTACTAGAGAAAGACAGTATTGATGAAAGAGACACTTTAACAGTGTAGCATTAGACTTGGATTCTAGGCACCTTAAAGAGATTGGATGACATAATTACATTAATTACACATGGAATTTAGATTCCAGGTTACAGTACACTAAAATGTAACTCACTTCTTGAGTGCATCTCTGTTTTTTTTGTCTGGAATAATTAGGCGTGAGGTAAATTGACTTCTAGAATACAGAAAAACAAAATTACATTAATATGAATTTTATGTTGAAGAGTAGGCTGTAATGAGGCTTTCAAAAAGTGCACTTTACCAGTAACAATTACAATTAATCTGTGACTATTCAAGCATTGGTGTTTTTACACTAAATAAACTCCAAGATGAAAATATTGTGTACCTTGTTTTCGATTTTTCAACTTCCAGAATGTTTTGTAATGCATCAGTTGGAACATAGCTTTTTCTAAAACCAAATGCTGTGCCATCAAAGAAAAATATGTCTGCTGTTTTTTGACAGATTTTACAGCAAAAATCCTCCTCAAAGTTAACATCCAACAGCTGTAGGTAAGAGTGCCTGAAGACAATTGTCATGAAAATAATTTGACGTCATGATATGACAAAAATTCTATTTTCATTGCTTCCTCTAGGGTTCATAATTACTGTATTAGATTATTGAAAACTATCACAAGCATGTATAACACACATTCAAAACTAAACAAAACCAGTCACTTGACAAACAAATAACTAACATGCATTTTACAATGAACAGTGCAAAAATATGACCACTTATCTAAGACTCTAAACTACAGTAGTGCTTACAAACGAGAACACTTTAATCACTCATAACTTAGTACAACAGTCGCCATCTTGGCCATGTGCTCTCCTGTCACGCATGCGCACTGCGCGCTAGTTACCAGTCCTCACACTTACAATCGCAGACAATGGAGTTTGCGGAGAACAGAGGTAAAAAAAAAGGTTGGATTAGATTTTTCCATTCCAAAAAATTTCAATGTAAATGTATAATCAGTGTTCACAGTTTTAAGGTCCATGCTGTAGTTGATTGATACCATGATTGTCTAAAGTTATAATATGAGAGTATACTGTGGTTGCCAGTGTCCTTGAGGTTTGAGGTTTTGTCCAGACTTTGTGGAAGGAGTGCATAGGCATCCTCTAAAAACATAAATGTAATTAAGAATTGATAAGAATTGATGAGAATTGCATCCTAGACACACACACATAATAAGTTTAACATAGTAAAAGATATTGAGAATGCATATGTGGTTGTATACAGATCATGCACATTTTATTTAACTAGTCCAGTAGATAACAATATAAGTGTATTGTGTACTAAAGGCTATAGTCCTATATACAGCTATTTCAAAAAACTGAATATACTAAAGTGTTAGAATTAGCATACAGCTATTTCAAAAAACATGGGATACTGAAAACTGCACACTGAACAATAGTGTATTCCAAGATCGAAATGCATTTTGGGTCATGAAACATAGTCTAAAGGTAAAAAACAGAAATAATTATTCATTCTATTTTAAGTGCATTCCACCCGAAACAATATACTAGCTACATATAGATAGCAAATCACTGTATATTTACTTACCATACCTACCATGCAAGAAGTTATACATGTAGTCTCTTAAGACAGCATGGCCAATTAAAAAGTCCCCCATGTTCAGAAGGCAAAATGAACCTCCATCCATATGTATTGGACCACAACCACAACCAGCATTTCCAGTGCTTACTAATAAAATAATTAATAGAATATTACTACTGTACATTTACTTGAAATTAGCATTCAATCACAGCAGATGCATACAATGACCTGATCTAACATTAAACAATGCACACAAACCCTAACTATGTAAATGGAAGCTATTTTCAAAACATATAATGTATAAATAAATATCTACAAATTATAATGATAACTCAAAATTTATGTGACTTACCTTATATGCTGATAACATTACTTTTAGTGTAAAGTATGGTTTTGCTGAATTTGTCGTTTAAAACTGGACCTTTCTGACATTTGAGACAAACTGTAATTTCATCACTACATTGGAAATGCAGTTTTCCATTGTCATTTCTGTAAGTGGTAATGCTACTAAACATATATCCTTGGAAGGTTTCATCAGTTTCAAACTTCACCTTCTTATATGACTTGCAACTGGACCTCTTAGTTTTGGGCACAGAAGCACCAGATAAGTCATAGCCCTCTATTATATCACACACACAATCAGGACAAGAGCCCTCTACAACTGAATTGGAGAAATGCTTTGTGTGAGGGCAGTTGCTCTTGCTGTAAGGGTATGTCACACAGGTTAACTTTTCTCCTTCGACAAGAACAATTGCCCACAAGCTGTTTTCGTTATAAAGAAAAATATAATTTTCCCACAGATGGGCAAACTCTGACACCTCTAGATTCAGCAAGTGAACTATGAGAACAAAAGATAATGCAAAGAATAACTAAATATGAAATATTTTCTCTGAAATTTTTCATCAGTTCAGTTTTAAACGTAGATTATGTGGTGTAGAACGTTTTCCTCATGACCAGAGAGCCTGGAGAGTGGCATCGGACTGAAAAAAATAGTAATGAATTAAATGCTTTTTTTTAAATCAATTAAACGTCATTAAAAATCCAGTTCTGGTTTCTAAGTTCAGCTTCTAACTGAAGCAGAATTACCTCCTCTACAATTGAATCTGCCACAATGTTCGGCATTGAAATGATTCCAAGGCACGTTTGGAAGGAGATTCATTGCTCTGATTTGCTTACCTCTATCATAAGCGTGGTTCATGTGATATGACCTGATCCAGTCGCATATCGCAAGAATGACCTAAGCAATGCTATATCTTGAGCATGGAGTCGCAGAAATCTTTCTAGGATCCTCCTGGCATGCCGGTTTTCCGGCGAGGCGGACCGAACTTCCAATCTCTCTATAATGCGGTCGGTGGTTACGGTATTCGCTTCTAAATACATGTGGGCAAGGGAGGAGGCTGTGACTTGTTGCCAAATAGCATTGTCATCCACTGACATGAATCCTGAGCGAAGTGAGGTAATGGCACAAGCAGGTTGTTGTACAAATTGCGACAATGCAATATCCCCAAGCACCTGGTCCAGTTGGGCGGCCTGTGATATTCTTGGATATCCAAGTCCGGCAAACACACATAGAAGGCTTGTACGATTATTGACACAGAAGGTTTCATCTGCAGCCTGTCCTCGGAACTGCTTAAGTAAAAGCCTGTCCACATCTGATAATGTTCCCATCAGCTGACTTATTAAAAACGTATGGTCGCAACCAATTCCAAATAACTGCAATGCAACATGCATAGGAATGCAATCTGAGGGGAACGTTGAGACATCTTGTAAAAGTAAAAAAAAAACACAAGGGGACCAAGGGACCAACGAAAGGCTGGGGTTCCCCAAACGCATTACAATATTTCTTTTCAGAAGTTTCTGTAACCTGGAGGAGGCGGGAGAGAAGAGACTTAAATACACCCTAGAAAAACAAAAAAGGAAACGAAGCGCATTTAAAAATGGGTATGAGGACCCCCCAGCCCCTCGTTGACCCCAGGCTCCCATCGTGAGACCAGAATTGAGGCACTAAGAAGGCCCCCCCAGATTCAACCAGGAGCGAAAATAAAAGCGCCAAAAATGTGCAAAGATCAAAAGCATAACAGAAATAGGATTTTATTAAATTCACAATGATCACTCCAGTATTTGTATACTGGTCCTAACAAATGAAATCAAAACCTGTAGGGTCTTCTACGACCCTGGCAGCAATGGCGCGCATAATGGCCTACCCTGTGGCATTGATATCAATGCGCAAATTCTTTCCCAGATGGACCTCCCAGGTCTCCAGGTCTGTTTATGTACCGTCGCAGTGCAGCAAGGGTAGGGGCGACAGTCTCTTCATTGTGTCTCGCTTCCAGAGCCTGAAGTTGCTGAAGCTAAGCAGCCAATAAAGGGAAGAAAAAAGAAAAGAAAGCCGTTGAATAAAGGCCGCGAGAAATGGAATTAAACAAAAGTCAGGTGTTATTCTTATCGAAAATACTTTCACACTTAAAGACACCCTTAAAAGAAACTCGGACAAAGGAGGAAACCAAAACCGTTAACGCCTTTAACCCAAATAAGCCTATTACCGTGAAGAAATATGCATGAAAAGAAATGTCGAACAATAAAAGGCCCCTTTCTAACTCAAAAATCTTCTCGTGCAGCTTTAACTCTATCGTGTGCTGGGGACGGTGGCGAAATAGACTCTGAACTTGCCTTTCTGATGCCGTGCGAGGTAATGCCCCGAAGCATGTGTGTCGGGTTAATTTATACTACTCCGTGCTAATTTATTCAGTGTGAATAGGTCCTATAGTTGAGAGCCATAAAATCTATTAAAAAAGAACGAAGATGCAGGGGGAGAAAAGCAACGCTATTTACCCATCTGCCACAGCCATAGCGACTGAAATCTGCCTACTTATGCTCTGTCGTTAGAATATTTTCACTCCAATGATTTCTTATAAAATGGAAATTATCATTGAAATGCAAGTTAAGGTGTTGGTAGCCGTTAAGTTTAAATGGCTAAATAAAAACAGTCCATTATGATAGACTACGAATGAACAAACAAACAAATGAATAAATAAATAAATTAATAAATAACTAAATAAATAAATATGTAAATGAATAAATAAATAGATAATATCATTTTTGATAGCAACAAAGTGTTTTTTTATCACTTCAGTATTAGTTTATGATCCTAACATCTGGTCTGTGAATTGATGGAATCCAGTCTTCGTCATTTTCAAACTTAACAAGATATCCCTCATTTTTGTTATAGGCTACGATTGTTCCTTTGAACCAACCAAGGTAGGTATTCTTGCCTCCAGATCTTCTTGGTATTCGACCTCCACATTTGTATATATGGAGAGCCCTTCCGGTTTTACGTTTGGATCTGTCTGCCGCCAACCTTGCTCTTTCGTCCGGGGGTGCTCCTTCCATTTCTTCTTCTCTTTGATGTTGGATCAAACTTGATCTCTTTCTTTTTTCTTTTATTGGCATCTGACGCCTGACTTCCGTTTTCATACATGTTGTCGATATTATTCTCTCTTGCCACAATTTTTACGGCATGAAGCCTGTCTTCAAGATAAATATTTTTGAGTAGTACTGAGATGTTGCTGCAGCCTTCTCTGATGGACTGCCGATTTAAGGACTCAACCGGATTGTTAGTATTTGGGGTGGAGTCCCAATCTTCGCCTTCCCTAAGGGTAAACGCTTTGCAAAACCCCGGGGGGGGGGGGGGGGACTCCCTATTGAAAGAGGGTAGGGATGCTCGCCGAAAATCTTAAAAATGGACCCTAAAAGGGACATGTGTTGTCAGTTTATGGGCGTGGCAGGGATAAAATTCTACCCCTAAGAGGGACCAAGCAAAAACGTATCCAATGCTGGGTTTCTCGATTTAATTTATTAACATCAAACGCCTTCTGCTCGTATGAGTTTATGACGACGTCGTCATGTACAAATCGTTAACTGAACCCTTTTATGATAGATTTTGAATAAAATGTATAAAATAGATATCATATGTTTTCAATGTTTCGTTGATATTTGTCTTGATTAGAGCTAAATCAGGATTAAGCTAATCATAAGCTATTTTACAAGAACAGTAACAAGAATTTCGACATCGGTTGGTCGGTTGTCAAGACTTACTGGCTGAATGTATTCAATTTACCACCGCTTTCCTTTTTTCCTCATTCTTTGGACTCGACCTAGAACAAAATGGTTTTGGTGTTGAGTCGTATATACCACAATCGTCGAAAAGGCGAAGGACATCTGTTGATCTTTCCGTTATAGTGCTTGATGTTGCGCTTGCATCCCTTATTCTTTGTAAACGATCGATCGATAAACTTGGGTTATTTCTAAGTTCGGCAATTACTGTTGCTTTATAGCATTCACCCACCTCAGGTACTGTGATGGTAGGTTTATTCTTTTCATTCTCGTTGTAGCTCTCGTTTTCGTTCCGGTTGTGATCTAAAAGTGGATTTACAATGTGCCGTATGTCACTAGCGATATCGATGTCTGCTTCAGGGTCGCTGTGGTCATCACCGTTCTCTAATGCTGCTTCGATGTTGTCATTATTCTGATCTGTAATTTCTCGTAACTGCTGCAGTTCCTCTTCGGTTGTCATCCCTTTCAATGAGTCTTTGAAATCAATATATGTCATAGGACTGTCAAACCATTTCGAATCATCTTCATCACCAGTGCCATCATCATCATAATCTCCACCATCACCGTCATCACCATCATCAACATCACCATCATCATCATCTCCACCATCACCATCATCATTATCTCGCCCCCCGTCATCATCTCCATCTTGATCAGGATGCATACCTAGTCTGCGAGCTAGATCCTTGGCCATCACAATCCCTTCTTTCCATGCCTGTATTACCTCCTCAGCTGAAGGATAATCTCGAAGTTTACATTCCTTTTTCCGCCGGTCTTGAGTGAACTGTTTTTCCCAAATAAAATCGTTATTGTGCTTTCGTTTGGGAAACTTTGTCTGCGTTGGTGGCTCTGATCTCTTGGATGCAGTTCATGTGGCCAAGATTTGTGTGCATATCAAGAAAAGTGTAGTTGTGTCGATTTTGGACGATATCGATGCGGAGGAGGAATCAATGTTCCAGTACGATTGACAATAAAGTTGGCAAGAAAGGAGACCATTAGAATACAGTCATTGTTGTCAAAAGTCAATGTAATTTCTTTTATTGACAAGTGTTAATTGATACAATCCAGAAAGGGCATTGATATAAAATAAACATCGTTGAAAAGAAGCATTGTTGTTGCTGTTTATTTTAAAACGGGTGTTCCTAAACACCGAAACGACGAAACGACGAAACACCGAAACAATATAGACATCACATTGAATCATACAAAACACCTACAATACTTTGTGAGCTCAAATAAACAAGAACTAAGGTTTATTAAGTTGTTTTATTTTATAAAAGGCATTGTGCCCTGCTACTGATCTGTCAACGGTTACAGATAACAAGGAATCTCGACGGCTTAGCTTGTCACGCAACTTGTTTCCGCATTAATTTTCATACTTTTGCTCAATCTGCGTGCTGCGGAATCAGGCTAGGCTGATATATTTCATTTATTTACTCATTTATTTATTTTTTATTAATATTTTTTTAATTTGCATTTTTTTTCTTTTTTTTTTTTGCTCTTATTATTACCGTACTTATGTTGATAAGGTGTTCATTTTTACGTCTCTCCCATTTCTCACCGATAAATTCTGAAGCTCTCGGTAGTCGGAATAAGAATACTCCTAAAACGACATCGTACGAGAGTAAAAGGCGAGAGAGACTTGGACCAAGTCTAGTGTGACTAGATTTTACAGTTAGCGGGAGAAAAATTGGACACTTCAACGGTAGATAAACGTCTCAGCATTCTCATTCTCAACAAATTTATTAAAAACTTAAAAATTAAAAACAAATTTATTCGATTGCACGAAAACTTTCCAGGCTTACAAATTACTACCAGACTAATAAACGGTGTTTGTGACAATTTGAGTTTGCGCGTGTAGAGGTCAAAAACCCATCCTAATGCCATCACAATAAACTAATAAACTTGGATCCCCAACACTTCATTGATTCGTTTTCTGTGCGATTCAATCAACAGCTGGCATACAATTGGCGGGATATAAACTAAACCGGGAATGAATAGTGGACATTTTTCTTTTATACATTTTATACATTTCGGTTTCTCTACGCATATGTACAAATGCGGGTCCCAGGAAAGCGGGATGCTTTTGTGTTTGCGGGTTAATGAGAAGCGGGTGCCTGTAGGTTGTGAGTGTCACATAAAAATTGCCCAGGTTAAACGTAGGGTCTATTCCCCACACCGATTGACAAGAGTCACCAGTACAAACGCACGACATCACTTAACTGCTGCTGAGACGCCAGGACAGTTTCGGGAGTGTCAGAGAATTGCACCTTTCGTACAAACCCTTTATCTGGTTTTTGCTGATCAACCTTCAACTGCTCTAACAGCTCTACCATTTCATCTTTCGACTCTTTTCTTCCTTCACCTTTTGCCTTTAAATTATAGAGTTGTTTCATATTCCTAGGTTCCTTAGACATTGTCTTAGACTGCAACAGTCCTCCGGCGGCCTCATACACTTCTGCCCGGGCTTTTTGAAGGCCTACTGCTGCCGTTTTCTCTCTCAGGTCTTTCAAGGTTGTTGGCGCAGTTCTCAAATATGGCTTGCCTTTCTTAGAATTTTGGTGGGGTGCCATTGTCAGCGGAACTTCTTTCCCGTTTTTAAAGACGTATTGAATTACAACCCGTTTTTGTAATTCATTTTCAGGGCTGTAAACTCTGGAAATGATTCGCTGGTAAATCACGCCTTGTTTGGCCTTAGTGGCTTTGTGCACACCATATTGCCTCACGAGCGTGTACGCCCTGGCGTCATTCGACAACACTGCAGATTGGACTTTAGTGCCTTTGAATGTTAAAGCGTATTTCCTATGGGGGAGGCTATTTCCCAGACCCCATTGTCATCGGCTGTTAAATCTTTAAAATCAACGTCATTGAGGTCTATAAGAAAAACAGCATTTTTCTGTACTCCAGTTGGTCGTGAATGACAAACAATGTTTTCACTCTGTTGTTGAAGTATGGCCTTGAAAATTTCCAACACAGCCAATCCATGATCCTTTCGGCAAAAGAGTGGTAGGTCTTGTCTTCCATTAAACAAACACAATTCCTTTTCATCCATGTCCTCTTCCGAACCACTTTCACCAGAACTATCAACTAGTGTATAATGATTAGTGGTCAGTTCTGCCTGTCCTATATGCAAGCAATCTCTTAATATACACCATAGCGGCGGAAATGGGTGAGCTGAGCCCCCCCCCCCCCCCACCCAAACGATCTTCAGCTAGCTTTCGCTGCCTCTGTACACATACGAATTGCTGGCTTCAATACATACCCAGGTCAGAACCAGAATCAAGATAAAAAACTATGGCCTTTCTGACTCCATCCACTTTCTTTTGAGTATCAATGCGAACCCTGAAATCCAATAGAATTTCTGTATTTAGTGAAAAACATTGAGAGAGTCTTTTCAATTAAAACTGAAAAAACAAGGTAAAAGAAAATAAGACTGGACGAATGAATGAATGATAATATATCTGACTGTGGATTTTTACTTTTATCTTCTCCTTTTTTTAAAGTAAGGAAAAATTTAGAAAATGGATAAATACCTTTTCTCATCAGGTGAGCGACAGTCACTGCTGCAACAAACAAAATAGCTAATTATCTAATAATCGTCCATGACTCCCAGGTTAAAACACAAAAGTTTCCTATCGCGGTTGACTTACCTTGGACTATTTTCAGGGCTGGAAATTAGACTAATTGTTGTAATTGTCTTATCTAGATCGTCCTCATAATCAGAATCACTAATTATGACTACAGGCTCGTCGATAGCTGTTTTCTCAGGCCTAATATGAAAAACTCGAATAAGACATTGAAAAGAATTTAGAATTTAAACTATTTAGAATTTTAAATACATACTTTGCAATATGATTTTCGGGTGGACCACATTTTAAGCTTCTATTAAGAGCCTTGCGCCATATACGACCTAAAGGAATAATCAGTCTAGTCAAAAATAATCGAAAGCATTACTTTTTAAACTGCACCTTAACTGTTTTTAACATGTTAAAGCTGTCCCCACCTTTCTCACCCTTTGAAGTTTTCCTTTCAGGTTTTCTCTTGTGGGAACTCACAGCGGCATTAGCCTTTGACGCATTTGCTCTAGAGGAAAAAACCAAGGGCGGTGTAATTATAAGTAAGCATTGCTTGTACACACAACAACAACAGCTTTTTCTTCATATAACTGTTCATATACTCATCAAGCGTGCTCTCATCATTCACTTTCACATTGAAACCGCTAGTTAGTCTATAAATTGCAAATCTATTTTCAATTTCGACCCGTGCCTTTGTGAACTTACCTTCCTTGTCCATGTGACCTCGACGTAGAACCTTTAAATGCAAACAAATTATATATAATGAGAAAACACGTTTGTTTCTTTTCAAATACAATGCTAAGGTTTCTTTACTTACTTTGGCCGCTGACAACTTCAGCAAACGTTTTCTCCATTGCACTATATACGTATTTGTAAAACAAGTTGCTAAACTAAAAGTCACAGCAAATTAACAATAGTGTGTGTGTATGAAATACTCGCAGGGATTGCACATCCCCGGGAGTAACAAAACCCCCGAGTTGGAATCCGAGTCCGAGTTAGAGTTAGACTCGAGTTACACCCCGAGTTAGACTCCAGTCAGAATCCGAGTTAGAAAATTATATCTCTGGTTTCAAAGGTACTTTGCGAGAACGTTTTACCCGAATAAATCTTTACAACTTATTGCAACTTATTGATATAGTTATTGTGAAAAGGTTGGCATTATAAATTTGTCAGCTGGCTACCGACTATACAAGATCAGGAAGCCATGAGCGGATTTTTTTGGATTAGACATTTCCGATTTAGCGGCATATAAGCGGAATAGGCATATACTATATGCCGGCCACTCATTCGAGTTTAAAGAAACGCGGAATATACTATGCCTATGCCTATGCCTATGCCGCTAAATCGGAAATGTCTAATGTAACGCGAGACTTTATTGTACTCTTTTCATCTGGACAACCTTGTTGATATTGACTACATATACAGCCGTCTGCTTACGGATGGAACAAAAAAACAAAAAAAAACAGGATCTGATAGTACTCTGAACAATTTTTAATTATAATAATCACTAAATTGTTATATACAACACCTTCTCAGAGCTGCATGGATAGGACTTTTCTTCTAAAATGTCGCTCAATATTTAATACCAATTATATCATTTAACTCTGCATAAATCAGCAAATAACATTTGCGCATGCACTAACATGCGCGACAATTAATAGCATAGTTATATAAATATAGTTTTTGAATAGTATGAACCTGAACAATATTACGTAAAATGAAATATAATATTAGATAAAATGAAATATCTATGAAAAGACGCAATGAGCCTAAACTGATTTGTCTGTCGCACTGTCAGAGCTGCATGGATAACTATGCAAAGCTTTTCAATAACTGCTTAGTATAGCTGTATAAATATAGTTTAACATGAACATGAAAAATATTAGATAAAGTGAAAAAAGACGCTAATGCCAAACTGACGTCAAACTTCTTCTGAGCTGACCAAATAATCTCGAAGAAGACCGTCTAACCAGCCACCGTTTTCAATGCTTTCTGCTCACGAGAAGAATACTTTTCCAAAAAAGCGTAAACTGGATTGTCTGTCTTTTGCGCAGCTCTATCAGTTATGTTGAAAGTATAATTTTAGACTTGAATATAAAGTTTAGCGCGCTGTGATTGAGACGATAATCAATGGTGATTTAAGAGATAACTATTCAAAATGGCTACTTTTTATTGAATCATGCATATGAATCATTTGCCAAAAAAGACTGATAATCTTAAGAACAATTACCGAGAGCACTTGATGGCGCTATGCAAGAGCGTGCGCACTTCATTGAAGAATTCAAATTCTCAATTTTGTGTAAGTAATAATAAAACGTTAGGTCTAAAACAATTATTCGCCTCAGGCTCAGTGATCATCGCTAAATTTTAATAAAAAGCTCTATATAAGTAAACGAATATTTTTGTTTATATTTACCTCCTCTCTTAAAGATATTTTCAACGATAATCACTTCACCTTCGGCGAATGATTGTTTATTAGTAATTAATTATATGGACAGTCCTAGATTCTCTAGAATGTGCGCCCTTTGTTTGAATGACAAAAGCAAGCCATGCTGTAGATTAATCAGAGAGCCCCTAAAGTATGGCAAACGTTGTCGAATGCAGCCCATGTTACCATGGAAATACACATTTCCCATGCGGGTACGCTGCTCTCCCTGAACAGCGTATTTCCTTGGCATATGGGCAACCACCACAAGATCCATCGGTTCTTGTGGCATCCCGTTAGGCTTTAAAGATTTGCTGCAGCCGAAGCAGGAGTTAACGCCACTATGACAATGGCGTAATGATGCCAAAATGTACTGTCCGGGTTGCGGCGCAGGGAATGGTAATTTTGTTTTCTTATTGGATGGCACTGGGTAGGATGGATTCTGTGTTGATGATGACTGCGTTGCTGATGGCTGCAGGTAGTACTGACTATGAGTTGGGTAGGATGGATTCTGTGCTGATGATGTCTGCGTTGCTGATGGCTGCGGGTAGTACTGACTATGAGTTGGGTAGGATGGATTCTGTGTTGATGATGACTGCGTTGCTGATGGCTGCAGGTAGTACTGACTATGAGTTGGGTAGGATGGATTCTGTGCTGATGATGTCTGCGTTGCTGATGGCTGCGGGTAGTACTGACTATGAGTTGGGTAGGCAAAGGAAAAAAATATTTAGTAAATAAATAAATGAAGAAATTGATAACTTTCACCTCCTCTATACACAGCAATTTTGTAGTTTCTATTACGCAAATAGCGGTAAATTATGATCAGAGGTGATTCCACACGTTTTTATAAAAAATTATACCCATTATTTATACTCACAATCCTAAAAGGATGGAAAAATTCCCCACAAGGGGGAACTTTAGTTCTATCTTAACTGCAAAATAAAATAAAAATACTATGATAATCTTCAAAATAATAATTATGATAAGAAATAAATGTGAAATGCTATGGTTTTGAAACATTGTTTAGTGTTCAACTAGCATAATCAAAAGGAAACTGACAAACAACTCAACACAGTACTCAATAGTATTCACGCTGAAGACGGTACTCATATAATGTTAATAAAAAGGCTCTCTCAAAGCATGCTTGTGATATTTCAAAGCATACAGCACACATAACCAGTATAAGTAATAACAACTTGGTTAACTTTGTATACAAAATAGTGAATGAAGTTATTGAAAACGTACAGTTTCCAATATCAAGGGATGTTAGTATTAAGCGTATAAATTTAATAGGGAATGTAGGGATATTTCTTCGTAGTATATAAAACTTTCCGTAATATTAATAAACGAGTGGCTTTAGAATGGAGTTCCAATGCAATAAGAGTCAAATGGTATTATGTTTATAAACCTTATAGCTTATATAAATATCATATAAAATATACGATATATTAAAAAATACTCACTTTCCATTGTACTTTCTTCGAGGTTTACTTCATAAGTAATAGAAATCATCTGAGAATTAAAATGAGAAAAATTAATAAATTATAGTTACTCCTTCGTTTTGATATGAGTTTATTTTCATATAACTATTTTTCATACTAATATGCATGTATATGATATTTTCAGATATTTCCACCAATTTTTGCTGTACACTCACTGAATAATTCATAATTAATGTAAAAAAGCAAATACGATTGCACTTCTTTTATAAGCTAAAGTGTAAGAGTTTTTAGATATACGACTTACAAAGTGTTAAAAAGCTTTGAAATATATGCTTTCTCGATAAAAAATGATACTAAATTCCCTCCCTCTCCCATGAGTTATTGGTGAAGCGCGCGATACTCAAGGAAAACAACTGAAACCCTAATTCCTTGCTAATACATTGCTAAATGTAAAAACTATTCCTACTGAAAGCAATATAGAGCAAATACAATGTGTTCCACATTTGAAAAGGAAAGAAAGTTAGATTCCATGTACAAATACTTTCATATGGAACAACGGATAGGAGAGCGCACTTCAAAAATAAGTATTATGCAAGTATTAAACCCTTTGAAATGCGTATTAGATTCCTATTAAAAACAGCCAAATATTTCCGGTTATCATAATCCACTCTATCACAATACAATATATGCTATAGCTGTTAAAATAGTTACAATATTGCATAACATTTCTAGCAAACATTTCATAGAACGCTTATAACTGACTTGCTTACCTTGAAGTTTTCCAACTGGAATGATGGTATGTTGACGCGAACATCCTTTTTAGCAACCACAGCAAGAATTTATTTCACATGTCAATCATTTCTTATCGCGTATAAACTTGAAGCATGCACAGTTCTATTTTAGAACATATTTTTTATAATTTCAAAAGTTTTCAAAACTTGTAACACTCATTCTAAACTTACAATACTTGCTTTCTCCTGTTTTTCATGTACTTTTCTAAGCAATACAGAACCAAAATAGGAAAAAAAAAAATTAAAAGCACTCCTGTTTCGTAAACCATCTGCATGTGTTTTTATTGGAAATTGATATACTCGTAGTCAAACAACAAGTGAAATTAGCAGCAAAAAGTTTCTAAAATCGAAAGGAGATGCATTTGTAATAGCTTTAGCAATAAGTACTTCACTTTTAAAATAAGAAAACCTTCTTTATAATGTAATATACTGAAATAAGTGGAGAATAGTTTGATATACTCCTATTCTTTGATTGATTTTGACCAATGATAAAATCTCTCGTGTTAGTGCAAGAAGAAAGGGTGTGTTGTTTTTCCAAGAATGAAACGTCAATCATGTACGATGATAAAATAGAACGCAGATTCCATAACATTCCAAAGAAACCAACACTGTTGGAGGTAGTAAAACATTTCAGTTTCCTTAAAGAGAAATTTATAAAAACTAGGTTTGAATATTTGTTAAAACAAAGTTTAAAAAGTTGTACGTACTGTTACTGGATACAAAAGCTTCTAAGAAGTAATACCCTAAGCGTGGGAAAAATGGACAAGACCACAGCGCAGACTTTGATGAGGCGTTAAAAGTTGGCATAGTCTAAAACATGGACTGGACTGGACCCGAGAAAACATGGACTGGACTCAGAAAACATGGACTCCCGTAGAAAACATGGACCCGGGGTCAAACACGAGTATTTACGTAATACGAGCATTTTATGAATACTTAATTTTAGTAATCCATTAACACTAAGGAATCAGACCACCACTTGCATTGCGTTACGACAAAAGTGTCAACTATGACAATGTACAGAATACTTCTAGTACCAAACACTCATACGTGCAACGAAAAATAATTAAAACTCGTTCAAAAATATATATGCTGGACAAAATGATAGTATCGAACACGTTCTAGGATCATAACACCTGCAAGCTAGTCAAAAACTGTACAAAGAGTACACTATGTACGTACTATCACTGTAGATTATTATTCAAAGTGCAGGCGTCGATTGACATAAACAACACGGTCACGCACAGACAGTTAAAAAGGAAACAAAGAAACAAGACTTAACTTTTAACTACTTTTTTTTGAGTTTTAATTGGAAATTTGAAACGTAATTATGAAGCCTTTAATTTGCATTCGACCAGTATCACGCGTTACGTAAATTAGCTGTAATGCAATATATATTTTACAGGGAAAAGAAACTCTGTACTTTACTTTACTGGGTTCTTTAAAATAACATTTATTTTTATCAATTTCCCCTTCCCCGTTTATATATATAATTTTACAAAATATTCTGGAAAAAAATCTGATTAAAATCGGCAACCTATCGACTCCAAAATTTATCGACTCTTTATTTACGAAGGCTCAGCGATTCCAAAAGGCTTTCTTTTCAATTAATGTTAATTACTGCAATTTTACTTATTCTGCGAATCCACTGACATTCCAAGTCCATAACCTTCATATTTTTGAAAGGTGGCAATAAAAAAAAAAAATTCACAACAAGCCGTTGGAATTTCTGGGTTCACAGAATCTGTAAAATGTAAAATAACTAGTCACCCCACCTGTATCCGCACTGGTTAAAGACAACCCCCCACCATAAATAATAAATTTAGTGAATTAAATCTAAACCCAATTCTGTCTTTAGAAATAATAAATGTTCCCTAGACAGGTATGGCCAGACATTATTTGGAACTAGGCATAAATGCCCTATGAAATAGGGCTGTTTCTTCACTATACATTGCTGATTGCAATGGAAATACACATTGCTTTTTTTGCCCATTCTCTGGCCTGTCTGAGGGTTTGAAAATTCCCTTTGCATATTGGATACCACAACAATGTCTCGTGGCTTCGGTTGAATTACTCCCCCAAACTTCAGCGGTCCATTGCATCCAAAGCAGGTGCTTACTTGCTTTGGACAGCAGGATAACGGATAAACCAGAAAGGTACCAAAAGCTGGCGAAGGGAATGGTATGCTATTGGAAGAGGATTGGCTGCTTGAACTAAACATTGTAGGCTGGGAACTGTACTGCTGGACGTTTGCTGTTGGACCGGATGAGGATTGGCTGCTTGAACTAAACATTGTAGGCTGGGAACTGTACTGCTGGACGTTTGCTGTTGGACCGGATGAGGATTGGCTGCTTGAACTAAACATTGTAGGCTGTGAACTGTACTGCTGGACGTTTGCTGTTGGACCAGATGAGGATTGGCTGCTTGAACTAAACATTGTAGGCTGGGAACTGTACTGCTGGACTTTTGCTGTTGGACCGGATGAGGATTGGCTGCTTGAACTAAACATTGTAGGCTGTGAACTGTACTGCTGGACGTTTGATGCTGTACCGGAAGCGGAATGGCTGCTTGAACTAAACATTGTAGGCTGTGAACTGTACTGCTGGACGTTTGATGCTGTACCGGAAGCGGAATGGCTGCTTGAACTAAACATTGTAGGCTGTGAACTGTACTGCTGGACGTTTGATGCTGTAACGGAAGCGGAATGGCTGCTTGAAGTAAACATTGTAGGCTGTGGGCTGTACTGCTGAACGTTTGATGCTGTACAGGAAGCGGAATGGCTGCTTGAAGTAAACATTGAAGGCTGTGGGCTGTACTGCTGAACGTTTGATGCTGTACCGGAAGCGGAATGGCTGCTTGAAGTAAACATTGAAGGCTGTGAACTGTACTGCTGAACGTTTGATGCTGTACCGGAAGCGGAATGGCTGCTTGAAGTAAACATTGAAGGCTGTGGGCTGTACTGCTGAACGTTTGATGCTGTACCGGAAGCGGAATGGCTGCTTGAAGTGTACATTGTAGGCTGTGAACTGTATTGTTGTGTCAGGGTAATTGGCACAGATGTGTCACGTGTTGTTCTGCCCTTTCGTCTAGAAGTTGCCTTTGTGGCCTTTTTCCCTCTTCCTTTCGGCATGTCTAATAGTGCAATGTTACAGAGATTTGGTGTGTTTTTGGTTTTTTTGAACCATTCGATAAAGGCAGGTAGTTTGCCACAGTCCTCCGCGGCCGAAACACAGTGTTGGCACAATTTGAACCCAGTCCATGCAATGCAGTTTGCACTGCACACAAACTGTCCACTTCCTCCTACAGATTTCACATGGTGTACCTCACCTTTAGACATAACAACCCTCTCATTACGCGTGTGTGGCAAAGATATCACTGATCCTGATTTCAGTAACCTTGCGGCCTCCGTAAACTCTCTTTCTAGGACAGGAAATGGTATTGAGGTAATGCCAGTTGCATAGGCGGAAATTGACAAGGTCAACTGGTTGGTAGATGTGACTTCTTCTGTATTAGTAACAGGATGTTGATGGAATCTTTGTAAAAGTTTCTGCTTTTGGGCCGTATTTTTCAGGTAAAAATCACATTCTTCCACATAGAGGTGCCTGAAATCTTCCGTAAGGAGGTACTCACCTCTGCCAATTATAGCAAGTTCGACTTCGCTTCTTTTTCTCTTAATTTCCTTTTCTACGAGATTTACTGCCTCGAGCATATTCAACTTGGATTACCTAAGTCTTTTTTCAATACACTGTTTAGACACTCGTTACCATTTTGCGTATAGGGCTTGGCAGGAAAGCCAAGTCCACACATGCCTCTTACTTCTTGAGACATGTTGCTCACTATTTGACGAGCCTTCTGTTTGTTGAAGTACTCCACAAAGGAGGCTCCTTTTGCGTGACGATCTGTCCATAATGACCCAAGGCTTTCTAGCCTTGCCTTGAACTCTTCTGGGGAATTGCTGTCGACAAGCCCTGGTATCCTACTATCTCCGATATTTTTACCGAATATGTCGTCCATGAATTGCTTTGCAACGACACCTTTTATCCCGAGATTGGTCAATTTGCTCGAAATATTATCTTTCATGTGTAAATCACACAGTAGATGATGTGCACCATCCATCACCGATTTGAAGGGTTCATACAAGTTTTGTTCATCATCGCTTCCGATAACTAACACAGTTTTGCAATTTTTGTTTAGCTTTACCATGGTGCTAGGAAGCAAATAGTATGATGAGAACAATTTTCTTTGGTGTATCAAAACTGGGCCTGGCATTACGGGGTGGTTGCCTTCTTTAGTTTTGAGCAATAAATGATTGTATGTCGTTAAGGTAACGAAAAAATTACCGATATTGTATGTTGCATCTACCCCCAAAATCGAAAATGCAGCAGGATTCGTACAAAAGCGCACTATATCGTCGAGCTGCCAGTCAAATGCAAGAACAATTTCAGGCTCTGGACTAAGTGATAACTCTCTGATAAATGCCGTTGATGGGCTACGCTGCTGCTGTTTGCATTTCTCCATTAGTTGGGATATAACATCTGTTTCGTCAGGCTTATGCCGATCTATATGTCGCATGTTAGTTATTTGTTTTCTGTTTCTGGGAAACTGACCTGCGCAGTGTCCATTCAAAATTCCACCTTGGTCTTCTAATACCTGGTGAAAAGTATTTTTTGCTTGATTCTCTTTTGAGAGGTTTTTAAGCCATTGTCTTGTTGACTCTGCCGTTCGCCTGTACGGCTTTTCTTGTTTGGAGTTCTTATGAGGTCGTGGGATTACATCATACTCCTCATTCTCGAAGCAGTACTATACCATACAGTACCTATGGATACCAAAAGGCCCTGAAAACACAATAAAAATATTTCAGTATTTCTTCCTGTAGCTAGCAAACTTTCTTTTGGGGAAGTCGCCGTGTTCCGTGTTTTTCTTTCCCTTTCTGTTTTCTTTCCTTTCTTTTCTTTTTAAATCTCAAACAATAACTTCAATTTTGTTCTCTGAGTTTATTTTCAGTTCGCCCTTCAATTTGTAAAAATTGGGTTCCACGGGGAATACTCTATAATGGTTTTTTTATGACAGCGCAAAACCTTATTATGATAGACGAACCATTGTCTCACTTTTTTCATTAATCAAGTACCTTCCATGTGGAGAATTATCTTCAGAAGGCGATCATCACAACCAGTACTGGTATTTTTATATGTCCTCCTTGTGATTTTCCATGTCCCAACTTTCCCAAACTTGTCAGCAGCGATGTAAGCCTTGTCGCTGGACCGACAGTATTTGAACATGCATTCTGTACATTGTCATAGTTGACACTTTTGTCGTAACGCAAGCGGTGGTCTGATTATAGTATAAAGTATTGACAGTTAAGTATACCTAGCTCCTATTACTAAAATTAAGTATTCATAAAATGCTCGTATTACGTAAATACTCGTGTTTGACCCCGGGTCCATGTTTTCTACCGGAGTCCATGTTTTCTGAGTCCAGTCCATGTTTTCTCGAGTCCAGTCCAGTCCATGTTTTAGACCATGCCTTGTCAACTACTGTTGTGCGAGTTAAAATTATGTTTTTTCAAGGAAATTGTTGAGACAAGAAATCTTGCAATCAACTGTTACATCTGACAAGTCATCTTTTATTCGTCTAAGCAAACAACGTTTATCATTTTCTATTCAGTCTATTTCAGAGAAGATAACATTAATTACCTGCTATCAAACTACTAAAATCAGCATTGGTACACGGCTTCAAAGATTATAATATCAGGACTCCTACTATTGTATCCATATCCCTTGGTCACAACGGAGATTGTTTTCACTTCTTTGCTTATAAGTTAGTTATCTATAGTTTTATTCTCTTCTTAAGTCTTATAATAGGGAAATACTTTATAATCTTTACTATATATTTACAATAAATTCATATAGATTTTTTAGTGTTATCTCAAGTTTTCTGTAATTCTTTTCCTGTGGGTGTTTTCGTATTCATAAACAAGTTAATGAATGTTATTGCGATATACGATAAAAGGACGAAGAAATGTCAAAAATGTGACCTGTGACGTCACGTTATCTTAGTAAGTCACGTGATATGTAACGTCATAAACGCTAAATCGTTGGGGTGACTAAAAAGGCACCTGAATACAACCCTGCCACGTTTCGTGGTCACAGCTCGTATTGCAGCGGAGAAACTGGGACGGGTCACCAGAGGTGTGTGGGGCCGCCAGACGTGGGGCCACCAGACGTTGGTACGATGGGGTCACCACAGGTGTGTTAGAATGGGAGACGGGAAATGTTCAATTTCTGGCTTGTGTCTGTGTAAGTAGTGTTACAGATGGTTTATCGTCATTTTTTAGTCAGAAAGCGCTTTGAGGTCACGTGACCTGTGACGTCATGTTGTCAGGGGTAGGGCAATTACGTCCACTAAAAGTCTTTTTAAAAAACTGGCGATAATGTTATCTTAGTAAGTCACGTTATATGTGACGTCATACACCCAAAATCTTTGGGGTGACTGACAAGGCACGTAACTACAACCCTGCCAAGTTTCGTGGTCACAGCTTGTATTGCAGGGGAGAAACTGGGACAGGGGCCACCAGACGTGTGGGGCTACCAGACGTGTGGGGCCACCAAAGGTTGGTGGAACGTGCCAACCCCTTCTCAATGACATTTGCAAAATTCGATCTCTTCTCCACCACTTGACCCATGCCAGCCTGGGACCAGCGACTGAGACGATTGTTAGCCATTATACAACGGCTAAATATGAGGTGACTATTATAACTGAGACGATATTTAGCCTTGACAAATAGTTATTGAAAAGGCTCCTGTCTTCTTCGACGGAATCGTTTGCTCAAATTTATAGACAAACATTGAATTCACAATACACCGACTGACATGATCCTATTATTATTATTCTTAACTGTAACCATAGCAATGGAGCATTTTTTTAAACCCCTAACTTAGGTCAGACCATTACAAACTAGGAAAGAAGTTGCATTTTATAATGTATTCGTTTTTTATAGGGTTCCCTTCAAATATTCACGTGTGCCATGCACAAAACATCTAAAATCTAAAACCTTAATAATCAGAAATATTACAGTCCAATTTTAAGCTTTACAAAAAAAGAAAATACCGACAGACAGCTAGCATAATGTTTTTTCTCCATTTTGAATTGTATCACGTTACCTACTTTTCGTCTTGTTTTTTGACGCTTGAAATCAAGACACATGATTTCGTCGTCGCCCTCGTCGTCGTCCACAGTCACTCGTTTCTTTGGCAAACTCCTTTGTTGGAAATGCGTATGTAGCTTCAACCAAAATGTGACATAGTTTATGCTTTCAGTTAAATAAGCCTCTCTTAGGTGTTCCTCTATACAAATGGTCAGTTTTCTCCCTCTCGTGCCATAATAACCAATATCAAAACTGCTGATGTCCTTTGCTGGGCTTCTCTCCTCAGCGTGTTTCTCCACGAAATAGCTTTTAAACTCTTCGACATTTTTGAATATCGGTACATTTCTCAAAGAGAACATGGAATTGATTTTTGTTCTCGTGCTTATAAGCTTTAAGCATTACGTTAATGCGTACTACATTGGCCATAAAGGCTCTTATAAAAGCTCTAGCGTCACATTTCCCATGACCCCCCGCGCCACTAGTTTATACGCTTATCGTTTCACGCGTGACAAAGTTTCTCGGAAAGGGTGTATCTGGAACAGCATCTAAAAGCGCGTAAGGAAAAACGATAAAGAAAAACTTGTGTGAGAGACAAATGACTGAGGGAAAGAAAAGCAAGAGCAAACATGAACAGGTATGAACGAACAGCGCTAAAACCAAAACTAAATATACAATACATATACCTCTTGCGGCTGTTTTAAATTTGAGGTCCAGCAGGAGCTTCGGCTTGGGCAGGAAAAGCATCCACAACCACGTCTTGGGCTGCCACGACATTATCAGCGGGAACTTGTTCCATATTAGCTTGGAGAGCGGTTTTAACGACCAGCTAGTAAGAACGGCTTCTGGTGTGAAGTGCGAATAGTCAGGGAATTTATTTTGGGTGTCCTAAATAGAGATTTTTCATAAGTCAAAGATTTTTACGCTAGTTTGACGCGGGTGTGACTTCTCGCAAATGGTTTATTTAAATAACAAAGACAGCTTAAGAATCATTGTCTTGAGCTTAGAAATAGGATTCAATTCTTCAAAATGTGTTAGTTTATTTTCACTATGAGAGAATTTTTTTACGAATAGAACATGAAATTCACAAAATAGTACAAACTATAACCATGTCATCAAAGTGACTCAAAAAGGCGCAAGTGTCTCTCAGCCATAAGCAGTTCAAAAACTGTTAAATTTTACTTATTCTTTAGCTTTGTTAAGAGTTCTTCCATTTTCTGCATTGTACTGACGGCTGCCTCGCACATTTTGGAATGCCTTTCCAAAGCATCTCTCTGTAGCTCGTCTTTGCTTTTTCTGTGCTTTGGCTGTTCATTGTCGCTCGATTCGTCATCATCATCTCGGTTACGTCTCTTTCTATTCCCTTTTGCTCTCTCTCTTCTTTCTTTTGGATCCCGAATCACATATTCCTCACTACTTGAATTTTTCCCATCTTCGTCACTTTCAGCTTGGAGCTCTTTGTAATTCTTTGACTTTGACGGCATTTCCAGGTCACCTACTGCAGGTACGCGAGTATCTGTCTCAGTGCTGGGGGCTGACTTCTTGTCGGTGACCACATGGATTTTTTCGACGCATCGTTTTACCCTAGCTATGATAGCAGACATTTTGGACCTTTGATAATATTCTTTGACTTCGAGAGGAATACTTGTAGCATTCAGCACAGAAGTTTTGGCTAATGATCCAACTGCGTCCCACCCTTTAGGTCTTTCGCTCAGCCAGGCTTCTTTAACCACAGATGTATCTTCTACTCCTGGGTTTCTTTTCACTGAAGATGATAAACATGGTATAGTTGATGTTCTAAAGCATACAAACTGACCTAGAGCCATTACAAACTTACGTCTTTCTTTTTTCTTCGAAGCAGTTTGTGGAGTTTTCGATATGCTGCTACTGTTAGCGGATTCACTGGTATCGAACGGCCGCCAAATACCTGCCATGCCCATTGCAGACTTTGTTTTATAATCTCAGTTCCGAATGTGAAACGAATGGACTACTTGAGGAGACTACGTTGGGATCTTATATATATAGGGGTATATATACTAGAGTCATATTGTTTAACATTACAATTCTATTCAAAGGAAATTCAATTACGATCGCGAAAGCAAAAACACAGACTTGTAATACGAGGGCGTTGTTCGTGTGCTAAGTGAAAATATTTCCATGGCAGGTTACGTAACCCTTCTGCACACCCTTTTTTATCCGCCGGAATGCAATTGAACATGAAACAGTACTAACATAGTACAAAAAGCACTATTTAAGGACCTTTAACTATTTTACTAATTTGTATTATTCGAGGTTTCTTTGTTCTTGATTTATATATGACTCACGATAGGCTGTGCAAATTGTTCTTCTCATTTCACGTCCTGCGTTGCAACGACTAATCAACATGGATGCTATTGATATTATTCAATTATGTTGCATTTTGTGCACCATTCTGACTAGTCTACCAGCACCGTTGCCACAAGAGAGCTTGGATTTTGACGAAGATGATGATATTCTGCTGTGCTGCTTTGCTATTCTTCAATTTTTAATGAGCATTCCACTTCCGACAATATTACAGGATCTTAACCCGTCATTTCCACAATCTCTTTTACCCCAAAGTCGAAATTCGCATGCATTCCTGGGAAGAGATGTATTTAGAGATTTTTCTAGGCATGAGTACCTTTTCTGGCTTCTATGTGCAGAGACACCCGATACTTTTAATGATTTGGTTAATAGAGTGCGCCAGGGTATACTTGTAGCAAGTAGAGGTGGGCAAGCAAGAATGAGAGAAGGCAGACCTTATACCCTTGATGCATCAAACAGAGTCTTATTAGTACTAATATGGTTGCGAAAATACCCAACTCTTGATTTCCTAGCTTGTATTTTCGATATCAGCATACCTACAGTTTCAGGAACAATTTATCATATTGCACCAATTCTGTGGCATCATTTCCGTTCTTGCATATCGTGGCCGACCTTAGGAGAGTGGAGAAATCTTAGAAACACTTGGAGAAACTTTCCAAATGCTGTTGGGGCAATTGACGGGACGTATACCCCTATAAATAGGCCAATGGAAAATCAACAAAATTTTTACAGTGGGCACAGACACCGCCATGTAATGAGCATCCAAGTAGTATGTGACTGCTTGGGTCACATAAGATTCATTCAAGCTGGTTTCTCTGGGCATTTGAATGATGCT
This sequence comes from Anthopleura sola, assembly GCA_023349425.1. Lineage (NCBI taxonomy): Eukaryota > Metazoa > Cnidaria > Anthozoa > Actiniaria > Actiniidae > Anthopleura > Anthopleura sola. The sequence continues at coordinate 10,567,683 of JALHLI010000001.1, forward strand.
GGGGCCTATATGAAAATGGAGCCTATAGGGCCTGGTCTTGCATTAGATTTTCCTCCTAATTGTGAGCTGTTGGCTGACAAAGCGTATCCTGCACGTGCTCCTCTACGAGTAATAGAGACCTTAAGCATCGACGACGAAGTTGACGACGACGACGCTCATGTCCGAGCGAAGACTGGTTCGAGAACGGTGTTCACGGCGGGAAATTTGAAGAGTTAAGCAACACTCGACGTGGCCAGCCATAATTGTAACAATGGTTGCTTTTCACGAGCTTCAGGAGCTTTTTGTTTTAAGTCACGCGGCTGGAATTTTGGATGATGAAGAACTCCTTTTATTATATGAGGAATTTGAACCGAAAAATCCTTATTTTATGCACGAGGATCATCAAAGACTGGATCTCGATGACATGAATGATTCAGAATGTTTAGCTGAATTTCGAGTGAGGAAAATTGATATTCAACTTCTTACTGACGTCCTCCGAATTCCCGATCGTTTTACTTGCTATCAGCGATCTATCGCAAGTGGAACTGAAGGCCTTTGTGTTTTGCTCAGACGTTTAGCCTACCCATGCAGATACAGCGACATGATTCCTAGATTTGGGATGCCAGTACCAGTGTTGAGCATGGTTTGCAATCAAGTGATTGACCATATATATAATGTACACAACCATCGTATTACACAGTGGAATCACCAGATCCTATCTCCGCAAGCACTTCAAGCATACTCTGATGCAGTTGCTGCAAGAGGAGCTGCTCTCCAAAATTGCTTTGGGTTTATAGATGGGACGGTGCGACCAATATGTTGACCCGGGGAGCATCAGCGCATAGTATACAATGGACACAAGAGAGTGCATGCTTTGAAATTCCAGTGTTTTGCTCTGCCAAATGGACTCATAGGACACATATATGGCCCTGTGGGTAAGACTAAGCATAAATTCAGCTATTACCTTCGACTTTTCTTAGTCTCATTTTAGTATTTCTATTTTCTCTTTTGTTTTGTTTAGAAGGACGAAGGCACGATGCAGGTATACTTGCTGATTCTGGTCTTCTCAATGACCTACAGAGGTTTGCTAACACACCCTTAGGTCAACCATACTGCATTTATGGTGATTCAGCCTACCCATTGCGGGCACATCTGCAAGCTCCATTTAGGTATGGAGTGCTAACACCTCAGATGATTGCTTTCAACCAATCAATGAGCTCAGTTAGGGAGTCAGTAGAGTGGTTATTCAATGATATAATTACCTCTTTCAAATTTATGGATTTCAAAAAGAATTTGAAAATCGGTCTCAGCTGTGTAGGCAAAATGTATGTGGTTAGTGCAATACTAAGAAATGCCCTGACATGTCTCTATGGCAATGAAACATCAAGCTATTTTGAACTAGACCCTCCATCAATCCATCAATATTTTAATTGATTATTTATTTAATGTTCTTTTCATTCATTAAGAATTAAAGGATATTTCCTGGCCCAAACCACACCGATTTATCAAAAAACCTTTACAAGAGTAAGAAAGGTGAAATGACAATTTAATAGCAAATTGAAAACAAAATAATATAAAGCTTCATTCATTAACTGTGATAAATCGCTTTCTTTGCATTCCCTTTGCTGACAAGAAGAAACTAAAGAACTCAACATAGCAAAGCAGAACTGTCAGTTTATGAGTATAAAAAAATTATACACATAATTGTTGTAACAAGTTTATGAAATAACATGAACAGTTTCAAATTCTATAACTTCATGCCATTTTTGTAAATAGCTCAAATAAACCTGTAACCTTCAATGTCATGGTCTTAAGGAACTTTAACAAAACAAAAAGAAATATTTCTTAATCAAATTTTAAAGCTTTTTTTCCAGTAATGTGAAAATTGCCTTGTTTTGGCCTTGCATTAATTTCATTTGTTCAAACATAATTTTCTGTTCATTTCTTTTTAATTCTATTTCCTCCTGCCTTAAACTTTTTTCTGCTTCAAGCTTTTCCCTCAAGTATTCCACTGCATCTGAACTTTTCTTCCTACTTTTCTTGGGTTTAGAATCATTAGAATCAGAATCTGCATTTCTTTTTCCTAGACTTTCCATAGCTTTGCGTCTCACGTCTTCTGCATTTGTTTTGTCTTGTTCGTTCTTCTTACTCAGGTTTCCAGCTTTCTCCTCCCTGTTCTTATCAGCTTCCTTTTCTTTGGCAATTATTTCTGCAATGGCTCTATCCAGCTCTGTTTCGGGTTCGCAGTCTATTCCAGTTGCTCTTTCTTCCATTCGATTCTTCTCTTTATATTTTGTTTGGATCAAAGTAAATCTGTCTCTGACTGATCTTTGGTTGACCTTGAACTTTGGGTTGCTCAATGCATTAAGATTTGCACTAATTTCTCTCCATACTTCGCCCCTCTCGCTGGAACGCTTTGCAAACTTGAATGGCTCCATAGTAAGAATTTCGCCACAAAGAATAGAATCGTGGTCTTTAGTCCAAGCCATTGAAGCACTATTAAAGACAAATAACACATATCTTCCCTGAATCTCACAGCATATGAAGTGGTGCTTTGGAAAGGTTTAAAAAATAAATTTAATGAATACGTACTGCTTGCTGTCCGCCATGACAGTTCACCTTTGGAATGTTTGTATTTATGCTGCAAAGAAAATGTAAATTGATACTATTTACTTCGGTTACAAATAGGAAACTATAGTTCAAGCTTCGTAACAAGTCTTCTGGTATATAATTTCAGAAGTTTTATGTAAAAAATATATCTAAGGAAAGAATAAAAGGCAAAGAAATACTCACGTTTATCGAAGACGTCAAACCAATAATTCTGAAGTTGTTGACTTCATGTGGACGACGAAAACAAACATTTCACGCATGCGCATTAGCAAAATGTAATACGTAATTACTTCCGGTTTGTCGTCGTCGTCAAATTCGTCGTCGGTGCTTAAGGTCTCTAATGTGGCGACAACGACAACTCAGACGAATGCCTGTTAGGATTCAGAGGGTTGCCCTTAGACAAAACAGATACCACAAAAAGTACAGAATGAAAGTAGAACACGTCATAAAACATATAAAGGACTACAAAGCCTCGCGAAACATATGGCGACATTCTAGATGGTTTCAGCCAGTAATTTTCGAACTATGTGCTTTTATGGCTGAGAGACACTTGCGCCTTTTTGAGTCACTTTGATGACATGGTTATAGTTTGTACTATTTTGTGAATTTCATGTTCTATTCGTAAAAAAATTCTCTCATAGTGAAAATAAACTAACACATTTTGAAGAATTGAATCCTATTTCTAAGCTCAAGACAATGATTCTTAAGCTGTCTTTGTTATTTAAATAAACCATTTGCGAGAAGTCACACCCGCGTCAAACTAGCGTAAAAATCTTTGACTTATGAAAAATCTCTAATAAAATTGAAGTTACCCTACGATAACTACCATATAAATATAAATTTTCGTAACAAAAGAGCCCAGTGTGGTCAGTGAGAAAATGTTTTTTGGTGAGGGAAAAGTCAGGGAATTTTTTTTTGCATTGTTTTTCAGATAAGAAGAAACAGAATCAAAGGGAGCCAAGGGAGGAAACATGTCGTCCCGTCTGATACATGAATAAAAGAATTCTTTCCATACATGACTTCTTTCTTAATATTTAGTTATTATTTCACTTTTTCGTCACTGCGCTTAATTGGGCATCCATCATCACTGCACATCCATCATCACTGCGCATCCATCGTCACTGCGAATCCATCGTCACTGCATCCATCATCACTTCGCATCCATCATCACTTCGCATCCATCGTCACTGCGCATCCATCACTGCATCCATCATCACTGCGCATCTATCATCACTGCGCATCCATCATCACTGCGCATCCATCATCACTGCGCATCCATGACTGCATCCATCATCACTGCGCATCAATCATCACTGCGCATCTATCATCACTGCGCATTCATCATCACTGCGCATCCATCATCAATGCGCATCCATCATCACTGCGCATCCATCATCACTGCGCATCCATCATCACTGCGCATCCATCATCACTGCGCATCCATCATCACTGCGCATCCATCATCACTGCGCATCCATCATCACTGCGCATCCATCGTCACTGCGCATCCATCGTCACTGCGCATCCATCATCACTGCGCATCCATCACTGCATCCATCATCACTGCGCATCTATCATCACTGCGCATCCATCATCACTGCGCATCCATCATCACTGTGCATCCATCACTGCATCCATCATCACTGCGCATCCATCATCACTGTACATCCATCATCACTGTGCATCCATCGTCACTGCGCATCCATCGTCACTGCGCATCCATCGTCACTGCGCATCCATCATCACTGCGCATCCATCATCACTGCGCATCCATCATCACTGCGCATCCATCGTCACTGCGCATCCATCGTCACTGCGCATCCATCATCACTGCGCATCCATCACTGCATCCATCATCACTGCGCATCTATCATCACTGCGCATCCATCATCACTGCGCATCCATCATCACTGTGCATCCATCACTGCATCCATCATCACTGCATCCATCATCACTGCGCATCCATCATCACTGTACATCCATCATCACTGTGCATCCATCGTCACTGCGCATCCATCGTCACTGCGCATCCATCGTCACTGCGCATCCATCATCACTGCGCATCCATCATCACTGCGCATCCATCATCACTGCGCATCCATCGTCACTGTGCATCCATGGTCACTGCGCATCCATGGTCACTGCGCATCCATCATCACTGCGTATCCATCATCACTGCGCATCCATCGTCACTGTGCATCCATGGTCACTGCGCATCCATGGTCACTGCGCATCCATCGTCACTGCATCCGTCGTCACTGCGCATCCATCGCCACTGCGCATCCATCGTCACTGCGCATCCATCATCACGCTCATCCATGTTTGCACATCTATCATCACGGTGTGCATCCATCATCATTCGGCATCACACATAGGAACGTTTTGTACCTTGCGTACAATTTGGACGGTCTGATGTACACAGATGTTTTTTGCTTTTTTCAACAAAAACGCATTAGATCAGACGGGCTACAAACATTCCAAAAACGCTGGCATGAACACGTACAATTTTATTCCTTTTTGAAAAATTTCAAGCTTAAGAAATAAAAAAATATATTGGAAATGTCCGTCAAATGTCATGAGAAGCATCAATGAAAGGAAAACTCATCGACACCTGCTTATACGTCGACATGTTAATTGTGATATCTATCGATGCCTACCGCCTATTACGCCTTTTTATCAGATTATAACGAAGGCAAGCTTAAAAGGCGTTCGACGGGCGTATTATAATTTAATATAGGTATATTTAGTCTAACGTGTGGTGCTTCGCAATTCAAACATTCTGAAGCCAAATTGCACTTTTAATTTTTGGAGCAAGTATTCAGTTTGACTTTGAAGAGCTTCTTAGGTTTTTCCCCTCATTCGGCGGTTTTCTTCGGGTTTTAACTCTTCGTCTCTCAACAAAACCTAATAAGCTAAATTCCAATTTGATCTGTGAGTTAGCGCTGCCCACAATTAAAAAAGTTAAGTTCTTTCAGGGTTCGAACTTTGAGTTAGTCGTGCCCTGACTTTGATCAGCCCATGCAGAGGTTGTCTCAGAGTTTGATATGGGAGTTAACCGAGCCTCGTCTTAGGTCGCCCCAGAGGTTATTTCAGAGTTCGAACTGTGAGTTAGTCATGTCCTAACTTTGATCAGCCCAGAGTTTGTTTCAGGATTCGATGAAGTTACCGTGCCATGATCGCGTGATAGAACTGTGTCGGTGCAGATGGATGAGCAGACGTGGTTTTGATATGTGCAATCATTGGGTCAACTGAGGTCACCAATTCTCGACGCTTGTTACCTTTACTACCAGAATACTTTTCATAGTTCCTTTTAATTTGTTGGCCTAATTAACACCATTATCTTGCGACTCCCAAAGAACAAACATTTGAATAAGAAAAAGAATTCGAAGAGGATTCTGGTGGTAGTGGTATCAAGACGTAATGCCATTCTCGTACCCAGAGCCTTTTCTGCTTCATTCTAACATAAAATCGATTTGGCTAAAGAGTAGGATCTGGGAACGAGAATGGACGTAATGCGTAGCGGCGCAATGGGGATTGGCAGCCTCCCTCTCGTCTCCCCATTACCCGTTGTCCCTTCCAACACAGGCCCCCCACCCCTCCCCCCAATTTGGGCATGCACTACGCAGGCTAATGTTCAATACTCACGATTGATTCAATGACGTACCGTTCACCCACATACCGCTGTTGGGTCAACATAGGCCATCAATGATTCCATGCCGTGACTGTGTCAGTGAAAACATCACGTGCACTGTAATTGGATTAGTGAGTGTCTCGCGTACCGTGAACTTGGTTTTTTTAAATCTCGCAACCAGCTGAGATAGCGCGTTCTCATGCATTTCTTTTAAAATTTGATCGTTTTCGCTATCTTGTGAAAAGTTACCGTAGGCAGCTCGCACGATATGCGCTGTTGGATGTTGCTATGTTTGACACTCCAAAGCTTATAGAGGCTTTTTATCATCACGTGATGGCAGTCATGACAGGAGCTAGGAGAATAGTCTTTTCCCCCTGGAAACTGAATTTTTGCTCATGTAAATCTGGCTCCTGTCGTGGCTGCCATCACGTGATGGTAGTTCACAGTTCAAGATTATTTAGTTTGTGAAGGACCAAAACCAAACTCCTCCCCGTCCCATGAAAACTTAGGCTATTTTCTATCTAAAAACACTCCCTCCCACTACGTCCTCTGATTATTGCGCAGCCCCATACTTCGCAAAATATTAACGGGGAATGTCCGTTGAAAGTGAATCAATTAATGATTCTCAACTGAACGCTCTACGTTTCCAAAAAGAAAAAGAAAAGAAACAATAAGGAAACAAAAACAAAAGAAGAAGAAAAAAACCGAAAAACAAAGCTTAAAAATATGGTCAAAATGAGAGGACATTCACTGTTTTATAAAGGGTTTCTAGAAAAAGAAGATTTTGTGAAAGTATAGAAAACTGTTACTTTAAAATGGCTTCCGGAAACTCACGCTATCCAATCAGATTACCCAAATGCGGAAGCCAGTTAATAGTCACAGTACTGTACATTTCCCTTCACGTGAAAACCCTTCAAGTGCCACGTGCCATCTGCAAGTTTTCCAGCTTCAAAGCATATAACATTTTCCCCAATAACATTGATGTTCCAGAACAATCCATAGCTAACATCTAGAATCGATGTTATCTACACAATATCTCTATCAATTATCCTAAACTATAATAAAAGAAGTTAGTTCGAACGTAGGCGTTCAATATCCTTTATCATTAAAAAACCCACCAACTTTAGATTAAATTCGACCGTACGTCATGTTGTTAGCACATCTATACTGCATATCAATACCACACTATGAGGAAAATGGAGTAAAAACAAAGACATCTCTCTATGTATGCATTAGATGTCAGTGTCGCCTACTCAGTTCCAACTCGTGTTCCTTCTAACTTTCAAGTGTTTTTTTTCTTTTTTTCTGCGTAATTTTAATTTAATGTTGGTACAAAAAAAAAGTTTTAAGTTGGATATAGATCACGTCTTATGATTTTTGTTTTCTTCTCCTTTCATTCTTTTTTCTTTTCTTTTTAGTTTCTATATTTTTGTGGCCTAATGGTTCTCTTTTTCTCAAAACATTTTGCATATTTTTTCTTTTTCTATATTTTCCCGCTAAACTTTCTCTTATTTACCTGTAGAATTCCGCTTGATATTTTTCATATATTTCAATAGATTCCACTTTTTCTTGAGCTACAATGTTATTTCAAATAAAAAAACAAGATTTTTCCAAGATTCTAACATCGTTGACGTATGAAATTACAAACAGAAATAAAAACGTTTAAATAAAAATGACCCATGCATCAATATTTACTGTATTTTTCATTTTTTAAACATATTTTTTTTCCATGATGCTAGAACCATGAATGAAATGTGTACAATAACAGCTTACCAAAGAAATTTCTAGGTGTGGAATACATCAATAGATGAATCAATAATTAATGCTGTCTAGTTCGAGTTAAACGTCTGTTTTTTTCCATCTTAAAGATTGAAGATGATCCGTATTAATACCTGCATCGCTCCATTCTTTTCACTGTTTTTCTCGCGATCTTAATAACACAATTATATATCTCTCAGGTCTCTCCCGGCAGGCTTTTCTCAGAGTCCTCAACTCTTCTGTTGTCATTTTAGTCAAGTAATTATGATATCATAGGGGTAATCTTTATGCGTAATCCACCAGTACCTAACAGACAATAGCAACAATGTATCTTTGAACGTCACGCAAATCGGCTTTGGGGGAAGAAAAGTTTTGACCATCTGCGCGTCTTAGTAAAATTTTGTCTTGATCAAACACTGTAAAGACTTTCTTGTTTTATCGCTGGTACAATCTCAGTACGTTCGAAACGATTAAAATTATCTTGGGGAAGTGTGAGATAGTTGTACGAAGAACAGAAATTAGAGAATTCAAAGGCCATGGTCATCGAAAATTATGCCTTCTTCATCCTGTTGCAGCGGCCAAAAAAAATATTCTAATATAATTGCTTTTTCTAGTTTTAGCAATCCCCCACGTTTGAAATTAATGAATTTTAAAATACAGGAACAAGAAGTTGATTCTAAGCAGTATTTCGGGTTATGGTGCTAACATAATTTTTTTTTTTCGCGGTATAAAGGGTCAAAGGCCGGAGTAAGATTGGTGACAACCAATGACGCGAATGATTAGCGGTTAGCCGAAGAGAGTATGCGTACACCCTGGGACGATGAACCCTTCGTGCTGAATATTGATAAAAAGTTGGTCGAAAACATTCCATATGGACGTGTGTGGAGTATAGCCAGCGAGAACTCGAGTCTAGAACAAAGCTATGCTTGCTATAATAAATTATGAGCGGTGGCAGATTTGACTTTGATGATGGAGGAACGTACTGCGGTGAGTGGAGAAACGGCAAAGCTCATGGATACGGCATTTGTACTGGGCCAAAAGGACAAGCAAGATACGAAGGTAGTTGGCACAATGGCTTCGAGGCTAGTGGGGTATATGTTTGGCCAAATGGTCATAGATATGAAGGAGAATGGACTAATGGTCGTCGACATGGACTTGGCGTAGAAATCCGAGGGAAGTGGACTTATCAAGGCGAGTGGGAAGAAGGTTTTAAAGTAAGATATGGAGTTCAGAAATGTGAAAGTGGTGCAAAATACGAAGGAAGTTGGACCTCCGGACTGCAAGAAGGATATGGGATCGAAATCTATGCCGATGGGGGTAAGTTAAAACTATCTATTTGCTTATTAAATAAGTTTTTATGCTAAGACTTTGCTACAGATTTCCTCAGTTATTTGCATTCGCAGTCAGCGGCGAGAAGAACGTTAGCAGCACGAGTTCGAACACGTACATTTCATGATCGCAGCCTGTCCGTACCACTAGACATTGCTAATTTTAGATGCTTGGAGATCAACATTGCCTATTTTTTACTCATTTTTGGCTCGTCCACGTATATTTGACAGTCCAATCTCTAGAATTCGTAATATATATTCAGCGAATTTCGAGAGAGAATTACGTGTGATTTTGAAGTGTCTGAAATCAATCAGCTAACTATGTTCGTTTCACTTGAAATAAATTAACTATCAACTTGTCATATTTTGACATCAATTTGCCTGAAATTTTCACTTAAGTTACGATGCTAAGTTTTACATTCATTAAGCTATTAATTTCTCAAACATATTTCCTAAACGTGCTAGAGATAACGAGATTCATCGAAATTATCTGTCGAAAAATTATATTTCAAGAAGTAGACTGCCTCGAAAATCTTAGCTTGTATAAACTCACACGAGATATAAGCTTACGTTCGTATATGTATTTAGTTTATCGAGCTTACTATGTTTTTTTATTTGTGTATTGAAAGCCTATAAGTATTGCTTCGTTACACTGTTTATAATCTAAGAGCTGTTATCTTTCTATGTACTTTCTTGTTTTCCTGCGTTCGGTGAGTATACTTTCAACTTAATTAACCTAAAATAAATAAATTATTACGGTACGAGTTAGAAACAGTTCTCAAAGCTACAAATAGTGTTCTTGTATTTTTCATCGCGTAAGGAAAACACTAACTGTGTTCTATTTTTGGTCTCTGGAAGTGCTAAAGCTAATTATTAAACAGACAGATGTCTCTGAAAACACAAAAACTGTTTTGAAATATTTCAGTAACCTTACTAAACTAACCTTTATTTATTGTGCTAAATGCATTTGTAAGGCTTTCTATACTGTTTAAGTCTCAAAATCAGATGTATTGAGCTTGTATGAGGAATGAAAAACAATTATTTTTCTAAAAATAAACAATTATCCCTCGTTATTATTGTAACCAGGTCCGTCTGCCTCTAAATGAATCTACTTTGTCAGACCAAAAACTTATCCATTAAAGCTGTTTTTATGTAAATTCATTTTTTCCACTTCTACAAGCTCAGCACAGACATTAGAATTTTAAGATACCTCTAAATCCAAAACAGTGAAGATTAAAGGATTCATATCTTTATATCTTTGGACTATTATTTGTATAAGGCTTTATTTCGTATAATTTTGCCTCATCTAAAATGCTTGAATATTCAAAAAATATCCATACTACATAAGTGTCTTGTTTGCAAAAGCTCAACTCAGGAACAGGTTTTCAATTGATTTATACAGAAGTACATATTTGTACAGTTTCTCTCTGAATCTCCCTGTTTTTGATTACAGTGTAGATATCTTTATATCAATTTTGTTGTTAAATTCCAATTCATGCTATTTGCATACATTCTGAGAAAAATATGTATTATTTACTAGATTAGAGGTTTGGGAAAATCTGTCCTAGGTGGTAGAGTATGTTAGACAAATTAAGAATGTGGGCTGGAAGTTCAGAGGTTTGTCGTTAAGTCTGAGGGCAATATTTCACAACAAGGGGGCAAAGATACTGTACACCCATCACAGCCCCATGTCAAGCTAGAGAAATGCTTATTGTTAAACGAATTTCACCATTTTAGACAATTTGAGTAATGTGGTCCTTAATAAGAATACTGAACTGCAAACAGCTACTTTCTACACTTGATTTCCTTGGAACTTGGCCAAGCAGAACAAAACTGTTATGCACACTTGTACAAGTAAAGGTTCAGCTCACTTCTCGAAATAACTCAAATATTTTTAGTTAAAAGACTTGCTTTGTCTATGAATAAATGCCTTTCAAGTGAGAAATTATCTCAAAACACTTATGTTCACAGATCAACAGATTTGTTAGTTCCTGTCCAGGTTTAGCTATAAGCAGTCAGCATGACATCATCACCCTGATGATTCCATTTATGTGATCATATTATCATAAATAACAACTCTTCTCCAAGGCTTTACAAAGAGGTGCCAGTTAAGGGCATGTCTTAGCTTGCATTGGGTGCTGTTGATTTTATTGAGGTTGAAATAAATAGCAGGCGTGCTCACGTTTTACAGCAGATTCAGATTGAGTGTTTAATGGTGCCGTTTGTTGTGATCGCTGCAACAGTTAAATTTGCTTATTTCTATGCAAAATGTATAATGTTTCTAGGCGACTGGGAGCACGTTCGATAAAATAGAAATAAAATAAAATGAATCTTATCAGCCGAACGTGCTCCCAGCCACCTAGGAATGTTGTACATTCTGCATGGAAACATGCAAATTTTATCGCAACAAACAGGTCTCTCTCTGGATTCTCCAGTTTTCCTCCCTTTGCAAAACCTAAAAAGCTAAATTCCAATCTGTGAGTTAGCCATGCCCTGCCCTGACTTTGACCAGCCTCCCAGTTAGCTCAGTTGGTTAGGCACTGACCTATTGTGCAGGAGGTCATGCCTTTGCTCTAAAAATATTTGCAAATGGTTAGACCTTCGCTGTGGCTCAGATGACCACATAAAATGGCGAGGTTAAACAAAAAGAGGGCCACAAGTTTATCAGTGCTGATTTGGCAACTGTCACCTATCACCTTCTATAAATAAAGTCGATTATTATTCATTATCTATTATCATTATCAGCCCAGAGGTTTTTTCACTGGCTCGATAAAATTCATCAAGCTTTGAGCTTTATTACTCATAGAGAGATTCTGGTTAGTTTGTATTTTGAAATCTAAACACTGACATCAGCTGTCTGTCATGTTTTTTATTAGTGTTTCACCTTAAGGGTAGATATCATGCACCTAGTAATAAAAATATCAGCATGCATAGTATATGCATGGTTGTTATTAAGTGCCTAAGGCTAGCCAAACTTGTCACCATCTCATTTGGTCCATGCCGCTGTTTATAATTCATGAGCAAACACTAATATTTCTACAGTTTTGGCATCCTTTGTAAGTCTGCTATTTATAGTTATTATTTAAGCATCCGTGGAGTCTTAAAAAAAGAATGCTATATTCAAGTATCTATATTCTTTACATTGCAGTTGACATCTGCAAATCATTTGCTTGTTAAGAAGGCTAAACCTTTACAAATGAGTCTAGTCAAGATCCCATTGGTATTTACCACGTGTGAAGTGTGACTACTTTGATGTCTGCTTTAGGTTGGGTAGTTCCAGACATATGCGCTCTCTCCCTTGCAGAGGCATGGGAATTCCCAAAGAATTTCTAAGAAGCTAATAGGGTATAGTTATAAAGAAAGTACGTTCTAATACTAGCTCTCTCCCTATAGAATTTTTTGGAGGTAGCTAGGTGTTTAATTTTTTCCCAATCTTTGGGCTATTCATGGATATGCCAAACTGAAAAGAGCTTTTATTGGAAAAAAACAAAACAATGTGCACTCTCTTTTTGTATTTTTGCACCCACCTAAGGTTTCATGGGTTTTTTGATACAAATTGATAAATTTAACCAAAAAATTATTTTGGCATTTTGAAACAGAGCACATTTTGAAAAATACATTTTCCATGATTTTGATTCTTTTTCAAAAGAAATTTAAAATCAAGCAATTCCAAAACTGTTAGATTTTGGAAATATATTGACTGATTTCATAACGTTATGGGTTTTTAAGACTGGTTTTCATGATTTTATGAACACTTTGTTTCTCCATGGATTTTCCAATAGTATGGCTTTAAAACATCAATACTAGCTCTTTTTTTTTGACAGTGAAAAAATGGAAAAACAGAGTGTTCCTTGTTAAATTAAAAAATATTCACAGCTCATAAATTGCAGAGAATTGACATGTTTTTATGCTTGCTTCTAGCCTGCCAATCAAAGCTTTAAAACATATTGAATATTATGATTTGTGGAAGCCAAAATTCAGATGTTTAGGTGGACGTAATGTTTACAGACATTGTAATCACTCAATGTGCCAACCACTTTAACAATCGGTTTTGTCACTTTTCTTTGGTATATTATCCTTTCGATTTCTGATTGACAACTTATTAAAATGACCATCAACCATAACAATTTATATTCACCATATGTCGACCTATAGACTTACGTTATGTCAGGAGCTCTAATGCCTACTTTTTCAAATTCCACATCTTGAAATAAGAAAATTACACCCTGGGGAACTTGTGTTTGTGGTACAGCTGTAAGAATCACACACAGAACTGTCATCCTAATGCAACTGTGGTTTCATAACACTTGTTCTTAAATCATACACCAATCAATCCTGCACATGAGTGCATGTCTACACTCCATATTCATTCTCGTATTTAGATAAACAAGTAGGAATAAATTCATTCAGAACTCCCTGTTAATGTATTACATACTTTAGTACAGCTGAAGAACTTTCAGGGGAAAATGCCTCCCATGTATGAATTTTGTATTCTAGTTATTTCTAACTAGAATAAAAATGGGGTTTTCATGTGCCTCAAGGTTTTCTGAGCTATAAACATAACAGCTCTGTAATGGCCAGACATGAGGACAGGCCACATCAGACCGACATAACCAGTCAATGTGATCAGTCAAGAGGAACTACGACTGATGGCCAGACAAGTGCCTTTTTTAGCCAGACATTTTCCTTTCACCAGCTGTTATTATTAGCCTTAGTTTCTATAATACTTAACTAAGTAATATTTTATATTTTAGTTTTGAAAAAATTTCCACATAATTCTTCAAGTAGAATTCTTCAACTGGTTGTAGTTAGTGCTCTCCTCTCACAAATATAACAAAAAATGTCTAATCTTGGTGCTGTATCTAAGTAGAGCTGATTGTTGGTTTTCACTTTTTTTTCACTTCTACCTGAAGAGAAATGGAACGAATTAGTGAATGGAATGGATGAATGGAATGGATGAATGGAATGGATGAATGGAATGGATGAATGGATGAATGGATGAATGGATGAATGGATGAATGGATGAATGGATGAATGGATGAATGGATGAATGGATGAATGGATGAATGGATGAATGGATGAATGGATGAATGGATGAATGGATGAATGGATGAATGGATGAATGGATGAATGGAATGGAATGGATGAATGGAATCGAATGGATGAATGGAATGGAATGGATGAATGGAATGGAATGGAATGGAATGGATGAATGGAATGGATGAATGGAATGGATGAATGGAATGGATGAATGGAATGGATGAATGGAATGGATGAATGGAATGGATGAATGGAATGGATGAATGGAATGGATGAATGGAATGGATGAATGGAATGGATGAATGGAATGGATGAAAGGAATGGATGGATGAATGGAATGGGTGAATGGAATGGATGAATGGAATGGATGAATGGAATGGATGAATGGAATGGATGAATGGAATGGATGAATGGAATGGATGAATGGAATGGATGAATGGAATGGATGAATGGAATGGATGAATGGAATGGATGAATGGAATGGATGAATGGAATGGATGAATGGAATGGATGAATGGAATGGATGAATGGAATGGATGAATGGAATGGATGAATGGAATGGATGAATGGAATGGATGAATGGAATGGATGAATGGAATGGATGAATGGAATGGATGAATGGAATGGATGAATGGAATGGATGAATGGAATGGATGAATGGAATGGATGAATGGAATGGATGAATGGAATGGATGAATGGAATGGATGAATGGAATGGATGAATGGAATGGATGAATGGAATGGATGAATGGAATGGATGGAATGGATGGAATGGATGAATGGAATGGATGGATGGAATGGATGGATGAATGGAATGGATGAATGGAATGGATGAATGGAATGGATAAATGAATGGAATGGATAAATGAATGGAATGGATGAATGGAATGGATGAATGGAATGGATGAATGGAATGGATGAATGGAATGGATGAATGGAATGGATGAATGGAATGGATGAATGGAATGGATGAATGGAATGGATGAATGGAATGGATAAATGAATGGAATGGATAAATGAATGGAATGGATGAATGGAATGGATGAATGGAATGGATGAATGGAATGGATGAATGGAATGGATGAATGGAATGGATGAATGGAATGGATGAATGGAATGGATGAATGGAATGGATGGAATGGATGGAATGGATGAATGGAATGGATGGATGGAATGGATGGATGAATGGAATGGATGAATGGAATGGATGAATGGAATGGATAAATGAATGGAATGGATAAATGAATGGAATGGATGAATGGAATGGATGAATGGAATGGATGAATGGAATGGATAAATGAATGGAATGGATAAATGAATGGAATGGATGAATGGAATGGATGAATGGAATGGATGAATGGAATGGATTAATAAGTTACTAATGGCTTTCATTTTTTTCTACATAGGATATTATTATGGACAATGGAAAACAGGAATGAGATCTGGTTATGGAATCCGCAGTATTAAACGGCCGCCAAAAGATTACTACACAAACTTTACACGTTCAGTTTCTAGACAATCAAATAGCAGTGCCGAAGCTGCTAATGGAATCTTACCTCTAAAGGATAAAAAATCCAAAGACGACAAGAAAAACAGATCTATTAACTCTGATCTACCGTCACCCAAATCTGGCAGTGAAAGTGACAATGCTAGTCAGTCTGGCTCAATGAATGGTAGTGGGTCTATCCAGATAGGTGTGGATGGTGTGACACCTACTGAGGAACCTCCAAAGCCAGCACCAGTGAAACTTGTACGAGAGCTATATAAAGGTGAATGGAAAAACGATAAACGCCATGGATATGGATTATTAGAAACTTCTGATGGCTACAAATATGTTGGTCAATGGAGCGAAAATATGCGACATGGATTAGGGGCTGCCAGTTACCCTGATAATACTAAACTGGAGGGAGAATTTTCCAATGATGTGTTCATATCTAGTATCAAGAAGCAGAGCTCTATTAAGTCTCTTGTTACTCGATTTAGGCAGCGCTTGCAGATGGCGTGTGAGGCTGCCCTTCAAGCAGGGGATATTTCAGTACAGAAGTCACATATGTCATTATCAAGAGCTGCTGCAGCTAGGGACCGAGGTTTAGAAGCTGGTGCTGCTGGTGAACGAGCAAGACAGGAAGCAGTCATTGCGAAGAGACGAGCAAGAGATCTTATCCAAAGGACACCGAATAGTCTGAATGTGCCTATTCCAAAGGATTAGAACATGGTGTTCCTAAAAAACCCTTGGATGTTAAATGCATATCTATGCTCATTGAATCGTTTAGAGGAATGGTAGAAATGTCATCATTTATTGATTCTTATCAACATCAATTAATTCACCTTTCCTCAAGATACTGCAAGCTAAACAGGTTTAACCTGGATTTCAAGCCTGCAAGAAGACAAGCTCAAAATTAGAGCTATGAACCCAGTTTTAATCTCTGACAGCCATATATATAAGGCTAAGTATCATGTTAATGAGTATGAAAAGACCTTAACCTGGAAAATCTATATCTGATTTGATATGGAAAGCATTTATATCGCATATACTAATGGTAAGTGCTTGAATATTCTGCTTCCATATCTGATCTCAGATATTTTTGTATTCTATTTTTTATTATAATTATGCTATTCAATCGTTACTGGATTGACCTTGACTTTACTTGTAAGGAAAAAATATAAATAGTTCACTTAACGAAGCGCTTGGGCAGGATTATGACAGTTGCTATGACAACATGTCAAAATATAATCTTTTGGTAATTAACCACACTGTACATTGAAATAGTTTTAAGCTTTTTAGTTTATTTAGACGCTTATTAAGATGCTAAAGAGATTACTCAAGAAGTTTATCCTTAAAAATTAACTACTGCTTTCAAATTGTTGCCACATTGGTGGAGCTATTCTTTAAGAATTAGTAAAATTATCCATGGAAAATCGTTGTAGGTATAGAGATTTGAAAAAAATTGAAATTTTCCTTGTGATTTTGTGCAAACGATATTGAATATTCCTGACCAAGTTTTATAGTTAAATTTTGTACTATAAGTCAATACTATGCTTGTATGTGTTTAGAAAGCAGCCGAAGTTTCTGGTAGTTTAATAAGAAAGATGAAAACTGTGGCTTTAGTTATCTGCTTCATGTTTTATGAAAAAATAGTTTGATTCGTCCTTGCCTAATGGATTTGGCTTTCAAGGTATTTTATTAACTCATGTTCTCACCAATCACTTTAATTTACTTAATTCAAACTATTGCAACTACTTAATTAAAATTTAAGCTATCTTTTCTGGTGCATTTTGCAAAAAAAATAGTTCACGAAGGAGGATTATTTCGAGAAGCAGTAATGTTTAGAATCAAAGTCAAAATACAAAGACATGAAAACCTCATTAGAAGGGTTTTTCTGGAACTCGTCTCCATAGAAATCTTTTCGTTAACCTTAACAATTTCTTAATTGATTTTCTAAGATATGATTGATGTATTTAAAGATTTTTAATATATAACAATTAGAAGACGAACTCGAGATTTCTATCGGCTGATAGTTGACGAGGGGCTCCGGCCCCGAGTCAACTATCAAAGCCGATAGAAATCGAGAGTGAGTCTTCTAATTGTTTTAGTAAAAATCTCAACGAAACTATACAATTGCAAACAAGAGGAAACTTCACAAAATCGCAAAGGGAAAGCCGCCATTTTTTTCAAAACAAAGCCGGCTTTCTCTACCCACTATCTATCGGCTGATAGATAGTGAGTACGTTAGCCAATCAGAATGCAGGATTTGCAATAGTATAGTAGTAGAATTTTACTAAATACCATTAGATCTAGTTTAGGGATTTTTTTTGGATTCACAGAGAAAGAATAAATCTCTAGAATATCGTATTTATTTTGTCTAGCGGTCATCTTTGACTTTTTCATATTTTGTTTATTGTCGTTCTTTTTGGTGGATTGTTTCATTATTTTCGTCTTGTTTACATACGATGAACAAATGTTTTAAGAAAGGTTTAGCTAGCTACCGGAGCGTTTGGTTTTTCGGAATCATGAAGAAAAACCCGAAAACAAAAGCAATAAAATGCGAACGAAAAGAAGTGACGACATCCGAACGTGTGTCGCCAAAGGCGTATTGAAAGCCAAAGAAATCAAAAGTTAATTTCATTCTTTCAGCATTTTAATTGTTTATATTTCAGTTAAAAATTGCTTTTTGAGTTTATCTTCGCTGACGTAGTGCGATAATGGCTCTTCAGATTCGGTGTTTCGGTACGCTTTATTGTACTTCAGCGGTAGAATTCCTTTGATAAAAATGTCTTCTGTGAGAACCTAAAAAACTTCACCGAATTCTAAAAGCGGCGCTGTCTTGTTTTACTGTTTCCGACCTTGGCCTCAATTCTATCGCCTTTCTTTTCGCTACATTCGATTTTTTTAAGAATATTAGTTAAGCTGTTTGATAACTAAACTTGTATTTTGCATAAGATACTGATATGAAGGATCGAATCAAGGTTGCTCGTGTCTAAAGGCATGGAAATTTTGTATCAAATTTTTGGTAATTTTTTTTGGCGATACTACATTGCATTAGAATTTTGTTTGAGTAAACCAAATATATTATTTAAATCTTCTTAGCTAAGAAGGGCGTTTTAGTGATTCAATACTTTGTAAAGATGTTTAAAGTCAGTAAGTAGTGACTATTTTTCGTCAAGTGTTTGCTGAAAAATCAAAGCTGTATTTTGCGATGCAATGTTAGAAAAACGACTGCTGACGAATTCAAAAACAGCTTCTAAAGACTAGATAAACGTATAAAGACTTTGGTTTATCAGCTATTTGACTGCACTTCTCCTTTGAGACCGTTCAGTACAAAATAGTACGAACTTGATTTTGAAAGCGTTTGAAACCGCTTTGTATATACAAAGACTTTGCGAGCCTTAACTATCTTGTAGCTTGTTTAAAAACTCCAAAAATGTAATATCTCTTAATATTAACTTTTACAGAAATTGAAATCTGACTTTATTTTTGTACGAACTCTTGTAAAATGATATTAAAGGACAAAATTATTTTTGCAACTTTATTGGTTTTCTTCATGTTGTACAGTTTTGTTGAGAAACGGCCTTGACACTCGAATGGCTTTCCGTATCCAAGCAACGTGTTTGGGGGAATTCCCAGCCAGCGTGGAATCCATTTGATTGCAACAGACGTAGCCCGCCTCTTCATACGAGATATACCCGGGAATAAATACAGAAAGAAAGAAGAAATATCGGGGTGAAGAACGCTTATTCCTCAGTTCTCTTGTAGTGTACGCACAAAGCAATTCAAGACGAGGCTCCGGGGAAATGAAAGAATATATTCAGGTTCGTCTTGAATTGCTTAGCGCGTGATCACTCGACCAGAATATCAAAAGTGGGCTATTATTATAAGCATTTTTTTTTTTTATTTAGCTGGTGCTTGATAAGGTACTTTCCAATTTTTGACCAAGTCTCGTTCAAATGAATTTGGAAATCCTTTATCCAACTTATTTTAAAAGTCCTTGATCCATTCTAGTCATTGCTTATAGGGTCAGGCTTTTGTTAAACTACAGAGGAAGATAATATTCATTATAATATTCATTATTTATGATGCGTATGTTCCATGCAAATATGATCAAATGCACAAGTAGCGAGAGGGAAGGGTGGAGTGAAGTGGGAATTGTGCTTCAAAACAATATCGATGGGAGAGGGAGAAGGTATTAATGGGGGTGCTAGCCGGAGTCAGAGCTATACTGGTTTAAAATGGAAGGGATATAAGTTAGAACAGGGTTTTTAGAAATGGGAATATCGATTGGAAGGAAGGAAAGAGGGTGGGGTCATACTCGAATGATCTGTCGACGAAACGCTAAAGGACGGTACGATTTGCAGACTGACTATTGAAAGCATAAATATAGAGTATCATAGAGCAGTTCAAGAGGAAATTACTAGCGGCTACAATAGTCTACTCGATCGAGAATATAGACCCTGGAATCCTTTTGGACTATTTTAAAAGCATTCATTGCATTTTTGGGGGGGGGGGGGGAGGTGGGGAATACATATGTTTTCAATCTTTTTCGTTTTGGAATCGGAGACTCATATGAGAGTAAAGGAATGGAAGAGAAAGCAAAGCAAAAGGAAAGGAAATGAGAGGGAAAAAAATACTAAAAAACAAAGAAATATTCATCAACACCGTATTCCGAACAGGATTATTTCTGTCAGTTCATTTCCGGCTAACGGCCAAACTTAAAAATAGGAATTCCTAAATTTTCCTTTTTCAATCAATCCATCGGAAGCGAGATAATAGTGCGTGATAAGCCATTTTGCTCACTTCTATTTTTAAAGAATTTTAATTAAAAACATTCCATTTTGATCCAACTGTATTCCTTGTAAATCTCTTCTTATCGCCTGTTATCTGTTTACAGGAAATCCGACAACCGTGTAGAGATTTATTAGAATCCATATTGAATTATCCGATTATTTAAATGAAATTGTGTTTAAAGTGTTACGTGAAGGATTTCAGGGGATTTTAGCGATTGATTCAGTCGTATCGGCATCCTGGTGATACACAGTAAACAACTTGAACACAATAGCTTCCTTGCGCTTGCTAAATTTATCTTCTTTTGTCAAAATACTTATGCAGCAGTTATCATTTGAATATTAGTTCGCGGTAGTTTCGGTATAGTCATCAGCTATCACTCTTAGGAGAGAAATATTCCGTTCAAGTTTTTTTTCCGTTATATAAATTGCACTTAAGAAATTCGCTTGATTTGCAGTTGCTATCAAGAATTCTTTCTTTTTCATTTTCTCGAGTCAACAATCTCGAAGATTTGGAACTTCTATAGAAGATTATTAAAATTAGGAAAGCATGCAAGCGATTGAAAGAAACAGAAGGAAGGATATTGAAGAAGAGTCTGCTGGTTTTCACTTACGACGCAAGCAGACGCAACTCCAAGCTAGTGCATGTTCTCACATGTGTAGCAATTAACGTTGCACGACAAGAGCACGATATACGCTAAAATTACTGCGATTCTCAATATTCTACGAACTCAGACATTTCAAAGGCTTGTTGTGAAATTGCTTTTTCGCTGCCGTCAATCAAAACTAATCAGTCGGTACCTTTTATATTTTTGACTGGCGGCAGTGAAAAACCAAATTCCAACGGGCAACTAGCAACTACCGAGTTCGCAGAATATTGAGAATCGCAGTAAGCCATTATTGAGAGTTTTCAAAGAGGATGCATGGATTTTAGTGAACACATCCATCAATTCTGCCTCGCAACAGTCGCTTTCAACAGTAGCAATATTGCGCGACATTCTAAGATATACGCTCTGTCTTCCCGCGCCTCAACCACAATGAATCACTTACAAGAGTTTTTTTAGGGTTTTTTTTTAGTTTAACGGGATCAGTCATAGACTTAGTGAGCAGACGTGCTTAAATCCCTTCTGCCTAGCAGGTACTTCCGGCCACTCGTTGCATTTAATGGCATTTCATTTTCCTGAAGTGAAATTTATGAAGCATCTTGATATTTTTTCGTCGAAGGTATTTTTTGACAATGCTTATTCCTAATTAATTTTTCAATTGTCACACTCAATTGGCGACTCTTTTTTTAGGTTCTCGGAGAAACATTTGGAATCAAAGTTGTGTGATTGTGTGTCCAGAGGAGGGGCCTCACATTTCAAAATATATTACAAGTTGACAAGTAAACATGAGAGTCAAAAATATATTTGTTAGTGTGGGGGGAGGGGAGGGGGGACTGAGACTCTAGTAAAGTTTAGTGGATAGACCGGATAGACCCCTTACAGCACGTCGGAATGCAGCTCAATTTGGAGGATAAAGCAATAGGTTTCAGTTCTCAGGAGATTGAAATTCGCATTTGTTTTGCTCTCCAAATTCAGCTAGCTCTGACGTCACGTGCAAGGGCTCTTTGTTAGGAAAAGATCAGCGAGAGGATTGGAACCCGCTCAGCCCCTCTCACCGGTGGGCTTCGTGCTTCCTAGCTTATTCTGTACCTCTTCATCAAATAAGCTCGCTATGTTGTGTTGAACTCCTCATAAGCATCAGCATAATAGATAGTGTCTATTAAGAAAGGACCGCGGAGCAGCCTAGAAAGGGAGATAGTGGGGGGAGGGGTACTCTGCGACATAATTTATTATACAACGCCCTGTACAACGGCGATTCTACGCGGGGGGTGGGGGACGTTCCTGAAAAGTGTGCCTTGAAGTCTCATGAAGTGAGTCTGTATATGAGTTCCGTACTTCATGCAATCACTTTTTGCCAAAAAAAAATTAACCAGGGGAGAATTACTCCCCTGAATGAACTACATCGAGGGGATTTAGAAATGTTGATCAAAACAAGAAAAAATGATGCCTACAATATGTAGGAATTGGTTTCAAAATTCTTTGGGGAAATAAATGAAAATGAAGAATCGAAAAAGAAAAGAAGGAAAAAGAAAAGAAAAGAGAAAACTTTTGACTTTCAGCGGACTTTGTAAAGTCAGAATGCGCTTGCGCATGTTCACTAGTTTCCATGGTAACAAGGAACTACAACTTTGTGAAAATTAAAAATGGCGCTGGTTTTGTTTTGCAAACAGTTACAGTTTTTGAGCTAAAATAGCGCCTAAAATGAAACACTAGCGAGAAAAAAGTGAAGAAAATATAAAGAATAGGCACTCTAGGAAATCTTCAGAATGCCTCGTTCTTCAGGGAAGTTGCGAGGAGCGGTTGAATCAACTGTCAGAAAGGCCTACGGGAACTCAGCTGTGGTTTCTTCTTTCAAAAGTAAAGTCACTCATCCTCGAAACCCAAAACTTGTCAAAACTAGCATTGAAGATGATAAGGTAAGTGATGGATAAGATTCAGTACTTTGCAATCGGTGGAGAAGAATTGATATTAAAGAATTTGGACGAATAATACAAGCTAAGATCTTACGTTATGTGTACTTGCATCGATCACTATTTTCATAGCTTGATCATATTATAATCTTCCTATCAGCCAGGATTTCTGAAGCTGGTAGCTACGGATCTCAGTTCTAGTCATTATGAACGACATATTTATGAGTAATTAGAGTCCAAATTATCTAATTTTGGTTTCTAATTGCCATTTAACTTCGTTATTGATTGCTACTTTGATGTAAGTTGTAAACATTGCTTTTATGATAGGTTTCAGTTAACATTTTTGTGAAGTATTCAATTCTTCCTATAAGTTACCCATATTAATTTGGTTACTTATGAATTTAAATGCAACATCCAGAATACAGAAAACAAAACTATAAAAAGTTTTTGCTGAAAAATCAACAGAATTTGTGCTTTTCCAAGAGTATGGAAACTTGTGCATTAAAACTGTTCCTGAATACATTTGAAATTCGCCATATATATATGGTACTATAAATTTAGTGGTAGTTCCAGGATGATTTTTAAGGGGCTGGCAGTTACCTAGAAACCCAGTATAGACCCCTTGCATGTGACTTCAAAGCAGCTCAATTTGGAGGACAAAACAAAAGAATTTCAATCTCCTGAAAATTGGAAACCTATTGTTTTGTCTCCAAATTGAGTGGCATCCCGATATGCTGCAAGGGGTCTAGATGTATATTGCTCCCTCATTAGGTTTTGCATTACTCCTTATAATTTGTTACGTTCTTGTTTTAAATAATGTTTTTTAAAAAATTCAAAATTAAAGAGGTGGATAGCTTGCAATTAATAACTTTTAATGCATTGATAATATTAATATCTATTAATGAAATATGTTCCATATGGTTATTCAATAGCAAGCTCCATCTGCTTATATGGCTGAAATGCAGCTGACGACACAAGAGAGACTCAGACTGACCTATGAAATGAGAGTACCACAGATTATTGAACTACTGGACATGTCACAGCAGACTTTACAAAAGGTAAGGTTCATGTTTATAAGATAGTTCAGATATAACGTGCGCTCTGATTGGCTAATAGCCATGTTTACATGAGGCTATTCAGCAATTATTTATATATGCGGCTTGTTTTTACACAACAGCTCTTGACTTCTCCCAAACTTCCCTCATGTTTATATCAGGCTATGTAAACATGACAAACGTTTTCTATTTGATAAATGTTACTAAATGCTACACATCCCTACCCCACCCACTGGGGGTAGGGAGTGTCTTACAACCAAGGTGCACAAATCTACTTGCAGTTTTAAGTGGTCATACAGACCCCTTGCAGCATGTCGGAATGTAGCTCAATTTGGAGGACCAAACAATAACCTCCAATTCTCAGGAGATTGATTCTTTTGTTTTGTCCTCCAAACTGAGCTGCTTTCATGTCATAAATGTGAAAGGGGTCTATATGAACCATTAACTGAATAACCCAAACTGTAATAACTTACTGTGCTATGCACTATACAGTGAACACTGACACAAATGTTTTATCCTTTTGACATCTTTTTGACATCATTTAATTGTGTACTTTACCACTAACCAATTAAGCATCAGCACTTCACTTTCAATGTTTCAATAAACAGAGTTTGTACTTGGATGTAATGATGTTGTGCAAATTTAAATGTATGCATAATTCTTATTTGTTTTGTCAAACAGTTTACTTCAATGGATGTCGAGGAGCCAATGTTCCAGCCATTCCCATCGGACATCACTTTCCAGAATTTTGAACCTTTTCAGACCCAGGAAGTCCCTCTTCAACTCAGGAATAATGATAAGGTACAATGCTCACTCTGTACAATACTGCTTTACCATACCATTACATTATCATAACTCTTCTTACTCTTGTAGCACTTGATTAAACATGGCTTGTCCAGCCTGCAATTTTTTGTCTTGGGTACATTAGTTACAGGAGTTGTTTAATCTTTATTAATGTTATATATATCATTCCCTTTGACTATCTTACCTGTATCTATATTACTATGACAGCCATTTTATGATTTGATTGAATGATACATTATTAATAGCATAATTCCTGGATTGCAGATTGCTCGGCTGGTCAAAGTTACCCAGACAGACTCACCATATTTCAAGATCATCAGTCCACTTGATGTAGGGCATAAAGTGGCTCCTGGTATGGATACTACATTTAGCATTCAGTTCACTCCAGATGAGAAAAAGGTAATTAAAACTAATATACATGTCTGTCTTTCTGTCTGTCTTTCCATCTTTCTGTATATCTGTCTGTCTTTCTGTCTGTCTGCCTGCCTGCCTGCCTGCCTGCCTGCCTGCAATGGTATAGACTTATAGTGAAATCTTTTTTTACTTCCACTAGGACTATACTCATGAACTGATCTGCATCACTGAAAGGGAAAAGTTCCTAGTCCCAGTCAAAGCTATTGGTGCCAGAGCCATCCTTGATTTCCCAGATGAAATAAACTTTGGTACAGCGCCTGTCAAGGTAGTGCAATCTTTTACAAACTCCACTGCACATACACATGCATACATTGCCATTGTTTGTATTATAGTATCAATAAAACAGCCATGTGCCAAAGTGCATATCTATTTTAAAAATTGCCACATGCATGTATAGTGTATGCAACATGAATGCATGAACTTTAAATGTATATGGAATGTGTGGAAAATGTATGCACATATATATTTTTTCAGGGTTCCTACAGTCAGGTAAAAGTCAGGGAATTCTGAATTTTTTTCAAGGTCAGGGAATGTTTAGGGAATTTTGATTTTGGTCAGTCAGTTAGTTTTGCAAGTTGGCCAAAAGTAAGTGAAAAGTCAGGTAATTTCTGCCAGCCTTCACAAAATTATTTTATTCAGAATTCTTAGTTGGGCTCTATTATGCTATAAGAAACATGCAGTATTGTAATGGTTCTGGAATTATGTTTTTCTTACAAGAATGCTACCACCAAGACCCTGCTTGTCAGAAATATCGGCAACAAAGAGGCCAGATTCCAGCTGTCATTAGAGGAGCCATTTAGTGTGACACCAGATAGTGGACGCCTAGCTATTGGAGAGAGTCTACAAGTGCATGTAGACTTTAATCCAATAAATACAGGAGACCATACTACCAACATGATCCTTCATTATGACACTGGTAACTATTATTATAAAATACTGTATACTTGGCATAGTTATGAGGACTTACCAGTAATTTTTTTTGAGGGGGGGGGGGGGGGGGAGATGAGGCTAGATCCTGACTCACTGGGCCAACAAAAGCATAAAACCAAAACTATGCTTATTTAAAATATATGTATAGCTGCCAACAATAAACTGTATAAGAGTAACCGCTGCCTGGTTGGCTCAGTTGGTTGAGTGCACCGGCCTTTGGTGCAGAAGGTCGTGGTTCGAGTCCCGGCTGGACCAAAACTCAGGGTCTTAATAACACTGTACAAGAATTTTTTACTACACTGTACAAGGATTCTTTTTATCTTGACAGAGAAAAGTCCTGATAGCTTAGTTGAAAAAAATAGCACAGAAAAAATGAAGTAAAAGAAGATTTTGTATTTTATTTAATGATTGTTATGACCCTTTAACCTCTTCCTTAGGTGAAGATATATACATTGCATTGTATGGTGCTGCTATTGACTATAACATCAGGTTGGACAAAAATGCCCTGAAGATGGAAAATACATTCATAACAAGTGCATCACAAAGGTATATTTTGTTCTATTGCTTACTATATCTACATGTACAGTAGGTAACGTATTACTACAGTAATAGAGCAGATTTTGTATGACTGTGAAAAGCTCACGACACTTAACGTGGTCATAACAAAAAATCAGCCAATCAAATATCTATATAGAAAGCATCACAGATGCAGTAAGGCTCACTTTTTTCATCCAATGAAATGCACAAAACATTGTGAAGACACATGACGCCACAGCAAGACCTGTCACGGAACTGACTAAGTACAGTCAGTGAACACACATGTGTACATTGCATGATAAAAAATTCTTGTCACTATCATAAAAATCTGCTCTATATCTAGATCCAGTAGAAGAAAATGCTGACAAAAGACTTGCATTTTTCAGGACCATCACTATTTCTAATCGAAGTGACATCATGGTACACTTCAAATGGACAAAATTTGCCACTCTGCGTGAAGAGCTGCAGCAAAAAGAAAGGTAAATAAATGATTCACATCCCAGTAACAAGACTGTATTTTCTTGCCTATGACATGCTCAAGAATATGTGAATTAAAAGAGCATTCTCAAGAACATGAAGTTGAACATTTTCCTGAGTCTACCAGAATCTTGCACCTCCAGCCTCCCTTGAATTTCATAATATTTTATAGAGTAACACAATGCATGTTGCATGAAATGGGAAAGAATACACTGAGTGTCGACCCTCCTTGGAGGGATGCATACTGTATATATATGACATCTCAGGTGACGTTACAGAAGGATCATTCTACTTTTGTTATGACTTGCATCCCTGTTTTTACTGTATGTCTAATGATGTCAAATTAAACAAAAAGGAAAATCTATTATAATTTTTTTTTTTTTTGTCCTGATTATGACAGATTCTACATGGATTTAAGAAGACAAGAAGAGACAGAGAGAGATGCCTTTATTGATGAGTGCCTGAGTGACATGACCATACGAGACCAGATAGCAATTGTGTCAAGAAAGTATAAGAATGAAGTCCAGGTACAGAATAAAATCCTTCCCTATAGGCATGGACATGGTGCAATATTGCCTGCACTGTTGCTGAAGTAGGATCGTTTTCTACTTCAGCAATATTGTGTGCAACAAATTGCATTGTGTGACATGGCTCATAACGTCATTTGCCTGCAACAGTTCACTTAATGCTGCACCTTGTGTCCAGACCTTAAGGGTGCATTAATATGGGCAACAGAGTCATGAAACATATCGCACAGCAATATTGTGTTGCTAGTTGCAGGTTCAGGATTGTAATATTCTGTGCGAGGAAAGACTGTGATATGAAGACCCAAGGAACCCTGGAAAGTGGTCACGCTAACAGGGTGTGCATTAAATGGTTTTAAGAATATGCATACCACTTGTACAAGTGCCTGTGTTCATGAAGCAATCTTGACTCTATCTTTGTCTTACAAGAGTCTTGTTTCTCACCAGGTCCTCAAGGACGATAAACTGCTGTTTGATGATGACATCATATCAGTTGAACCGGTGGTAAGATTCTCTAACCATATTCACTGAATATTCTATTTTTAGCTTAACATTTTATGTAAATGAAGAGTGAGGGTACTTATGGACAGGAAAAAGTGACTAGACAATTGTAACTCTTTGTACAATACACTTCCTAAAAAATTGATACAGAACAGGAAATTCAGTGAACAAAACAGAACATCAGATGAGTGTCTAATCTTCTTCCTATTTTTTTGTTCACGGTTACAGGAGGGAGATATCTGGCCCAACTCTCAGTCTGAAATAAATATCATATTCAAACCACAAGAGGCTCATAGGTATGTAACATTGGAATTTACTCTTTGACTTTATCTTTTACTAATTAAAGCCATTTGTGATCTTTGCGCATCCAATATGCATTACGTTTATAGAGCTTTGAGTCCTGATCAAACAGCATCCTCAATAACACTTACCCCTAGATGTAAAAGGCTACAGCTTTGTCTGATGCTCAACCATCGTGGACCCTACCGCAAGTTTTCAAAAACAACAAAATTAGGTTAACAGTTTTCAGAAAATTGTCTCAACTCATAATCAAATCGAGCCTTTCGTTAATTTGGATTCACTTACCAACGATTTAACTAGCAAAAGAAACTTGTTTCAGAGAGTCGTCGAATGTCTTATGTTTTCATACACGGCACAGCACTGACCCAATCACAGCAAGGCGCGGTCTGTGCCATAAGTTTTTCATAGCCATACAAAAACTGCTCTATCATGTTATATGCTTGGGGATTAACTTGATTCCACGTGCATTAGCTACGCACAGCTGATCTAGTGATATTTGGTCTTAGAGAGCATTGTTGTTGTTGTATTGCAGCTACGCCAGAACTCTGTACTGTGATGTCTCTGGTCGTGAGTCCAGGTTACCATTGCGCATCAGAGGCGAGGGCATAGGTCCTCTTGTTGAGTTCTCTTTTGATAGACTGAACATTGGGAATGTGTTTGTCAACTCTAAGCACTCTTATGAGGTAAGAATATCAGATTCAATAAAATGAGATATATACTTTATTCCATAAATTTCGCAGTTCCAAGGACTAGAAGAACGTCATGGTAGTCTACTTGATCTTGATGATCCCATCTTGAAGTAATGATCAGCAATAATATCACACACTTTGATCATCAATAGACTTTTTGCCTTGCTCGTAGTTTTACCCATTTCAGACCACGTGTCATTCCCTAGAGTATCATTTCTTTGTTTAACTGTTGTGCATGAGAAGATACATGAATATGGATACAACTCAAACCTTCGTTGTCTGAAATGGGAAAATATTACGACCAAGGTAAAGAGGTCTGTTCTGCATGACTGCAATGATTTCCTTTTTAAACCACTTTTATTGGTTGAGCTGTACATGTGATCTTACAGACTGTGGATCTCATGTCGTCAATTCCGTGACCACAACTGACGATTTCATGTTCACCCACTTTCATTAGATGACCAGTAAACTCAATATGCATCCTCCTATTACTAGGTTGTGTTGGCTAATAAAGGTGACATTGATGCAGTATATACTATATTCCCAAGCAATACCCTGTTTGGCCCTCAGTTTACCTTCACCCCTGCACAAGGTATTGTTGTACCTGGTGGCTATCAGGCTATACAGGTAAGCGTTAACTTTGCTTTTATTACTCATTTAAACTGGTCTTTTAAAGGTGGTGTTCACTAGGTAATGATCCTTGCAACCTGTGTCGCAATTTTGTCGTGCTATAAAAATAGTTCCGCATGCACTTGCACCAACTGCTATGTTACACTAGGTAATGATTCGTGCAACTTGTGTTACATATTCCACTGTAATTGTCTGGGACGATAAACGCAAAATTATTGGCTGATGTAACAAATCATTTCAAGACAAGTTGCAGGCGAAACTGTTGCGAAATTGCGAGTCAAGTTTTAAGAAATTTTGCGTAGTGTAAAACCTTCGAAACATAAAAAGATACCCATAATGCGAGCAGGCGTCGATTCTGAAATTATCCATTTGGGGGGGGGGGGGGGGCTGAGCAGTGATCTGTGATTGGCTATGTCGTTAATCGCATGTGAAGGCAGCGAACCAAGCTTTAGTTTGGATTTCGTAAAGGATAAATATTACAGCCAGATAAAATCCCCCTTCATTTTCGCTGGATTTCAAGTAGTATAGATACGTCTCTAGACCTGATACATGTATCTGAGTTGTGAAATTTCTCACTTTTTTCCGTTAGATCTATTTCTGTTCACCTCATCTTGGGGATTTCGACGAGATATTCCTATTCGCGATTGAAGGTTCCCCCGAGAAGATCAAACTCCACATAAGGTATGAAGTATCATTTGATGATTAGAAGTTGAATTGCAGAGGGAGTAAAACAGGAGAACCTGGAGAAAAAACTCACAGTAGTGACCAACAGACAAGTCTACTCACATATGATGGAGGGTCCGAGAATTAAACTAATGACCACACCTAGCGGTAAAAGGCCGCGTATTAGAACAGATTTCTTATGAGTGTGAAAAGTCACGGCACGGTTATGGCGCAGCACTGATACGGTCAAGAAATGGTGCGGTCCGTGCCGTAAGTTTTTCATAATCATACGAAAACAGGTTTAAGAAGTTAACTTGAGAATCGAGGCACTAGCTCGTATAGTGCTAGACAGGAACAGAACAAGTTTCTTGACAGATAAAATATTTTACTTAGATTTTATCAAAAATACACAACACCTGCTTCTCGATACCAATAGCGCACAGTGCATTGAGTTATAACTGCGCACTAGCCCAAGATATTTAACCATTCCATGCCTATGCCTGTTTTTAGCTATGTTACAATTTATTCTTTTCCATTATTTCTTCACAGTGGTACAGTTATTGGGCCCACTTTTCATTTCGACATACCAAAGCTTAAGTTTGGCACCGTTTCATACGGTAAGCATGTATTTTGATATCAGTGGTGTCTACCTGGTGTGTCATCCTTCTTGCACTAGAGTAACATTTCATAGTTAGTTGATGTTCTACTAATTCATATATAATGTCGAGTCCAAGAATGGAACTCACCACCACAACAGTGGAAGGTGGCTCATTGCCAGCTCAAAAAATGATCCAAATCCACTTTTTTTATTGGCAGGATTTGTGAATTCTCGTCGCTTCAAACTCGTCAACACTTCCCTGATCCCCATGACGTTTTCCCTACGTGTACCAGCCGATGGTGGAGCACGAGATATGGTTTCCAATGAATACACTGATAGTCTTATTGATAGTAATATCACAGACTCGGGTAGTACTGTCATGTCTTTACCCAAGGAGTTTGATATCACTCCTTGTGCTGGTACTATTGTTCCTCAAGATGAGATGGACATAAATGTAAGTAAAGTTCTGAGAACACAATGTTTATGAAGGGGTAAGGGCGTCTGTGTAGAGTTGGGAGGATGGGGCGGAGGAGGAGGCTTGTCTCTATGAGTTGAATGGAGGTGTGGTAGAGGGCTAAGACAAAGGTGCATGTATTTTTCTAATTTAGGTAATACTTATTCATTTAGGTTTTCCAGTGTTACTTCACAATACTTTCTTCACAACACATAAACTTTTCTTTTCATGGTGCTTTCTCCAGGTTGACTTTGTATCTACAACAGTCAAGAAGTACGATATTTCATTGGTTGTAGACGTAGAGGGGGTGGGTGAGGAGATTTTGTCACTCCCCATCATTGCAAAGTAAGTGATAACACTTATATTTCATATTTCAGTTAATCCGTTTTGGCGTTGGTACTTTGTTCCCTTGTCTCCCGTCTCACGCCAATATAAGTTATAGAGCATCACTGTGAAAAGTTTGGTGCCATATGCGTGCCTTGCCGCGACCGTTATGCTTTTTTGAAAACTTTGATTGGCTGATTTTTTTCTCGCGCAATTTGATTGGCCTGGCAGTGCCATGATGTTGGTCTGACCTTATCCATTTCGTGTTCATGCTGTGTTTCGGGCATTTGATTGGATGGAGAGTAAATGCTCGCGCAATGTGATTGGTATTGCGGCAGGGCCTTGCCGTATCACGACCGCGTTCGTGCCGTGAGCTTTTTAACTGTCATACGACAAACGTTAACGGTGCTCTCTATACAGTATCAATACCAGCTCACAAATTTTTTTTTCAGTAATCTTGTTTAACTATTCATCTTGTTGTGTATAGGTGTGTTGTACCTCCCATCTTACTTCACACGCCAATACTAGACTATGGAAGATGCTTCCTTCATCATCCGTATGAGCTTCCAGTACACCTTGTTAACGAATCAGATCTACCTGCCAAGTACGAACTCTTGGCACAAGTAAGTTTTTGTCCTTTGTCTTCCTAGTGATACTATCTGTTATAGGTAGCTGGTTTCTGCAACAGTTTAAGGCGCGGAAATACAAGCAACAAAATCGTGCATCTTGCTGCGCAACATTGTTGCATTGCAAGTTGCAGTGTAAATGGTGCCACCCCGTGCAACAACAAAAAATTATTGCGCGACTTTGTGCAGAAGTAGAAGCTTTATACTCTCTGCAACAAAGAAAATTTGTTGCGCTCGGGTTGGTAATACGAGCAACATTCACAGTAGCACTGCAACCTGTAACGCAACAATGTTGCACGAATTTGTTGCTCGTAGTATAATGAGTATAATGAGCAGTGAGTCGAGTGCTACACACATACACATACACCCCTATTTCATAGCTCTTATCAAATGTTATCGTTATTCAAAGGTTGTAGATGACATGACGCCTATACTGTACTCAAGCATAGAACCAAAGGTACGTCTTGTGGTAGTTATATGGTGATAATGATGATGTTATTGGTATAGATGTTGACGATGATGATGATGAACATGATGTTAATCATGATGATTCATTTTGGCGATGGTAAACTTGTTGATGATAATGATCAAGGATGTTGATGGTTGATTGTGAAGATAGCTATGACGGTGATGTTGATGACATAGATGCATGATGGTAATAATAGTGATGTTGATGATGACTGATATTGATGGTTCATTGTGATGATAAGTATGACAATGATGTTGATAACATTGAAACATGATGCTAATGTTGATGATAAAGATGTTGATGACAATGATATTGATGGTTCATTGTGATGATAAGTATGACAGTGATGTTGATGACAATGATAACCGAATAATGTTGCTAATGATGATGATAATGAAGCTAATGCCATCATGTTTGTATTTCAGGGCGTCATCCATCCAAGGTCAGTCAAGGAGATTCCTCTGCAAATCACTGCCGAGTGCTTGGAAGAAGTTCAAACCATGGCTTACTTCATGATATTTGGAAGCAGTGAACAACCCTTGGTGAGTTACGCGCAACAAATCTTATCGTGTGAAGAGATCTGCAAAGTATGACGGCGATGTTTCAGCCAAAACAAAAATGAAAACTCCGTGACTAACAAACTAGGACACAATATTTGCTCTGTAGGGCCGTGCCTTTAATGATCTTTGTGCTATCCCCACTCAAACGCACCACGTGATAGGATTCTATTTAATGACCTCATGACTGACTAACAAAAATGGTTCCATTCATTCGTTCCAGGTCGTGCAAGTAAAATGCGTCGGTGAAGGACCAGTAGTCCACGTGACACCCACCCATATTGACTACGGTACCATCCCTGTACTGAATGACGTCATCAGGACTATCAGACTGTCGAATGAGTCACTCATACCAGCCCAGTTTTCTTGTACCATGGTAAGAATATTATATGATTATGAGTAAGGCTGTGTGGATTAGAAATAGTTGACACAAACAACCAGGGAGCTTAGGAAATAGTAGACGAAGGGTCATGGGTTCGATTCCCATTCGGGGCTCAGAATTTTTTCTGAGCTTCCTGCTTGTGTGCCTCAACTATTTCTTTCTTTAGTAACGATATCATCCTACCGAGAAACATATCTATGTTTTGCGTGTGTAGGAGTTAGTTAATAAAGCCAAGCAGAAAGTTCAAATATCTGTGATGATCAAAGTCAGGGCACGCCTAACTCACACATCAAATTGGAATTTAGCTTGTTAAGTTTTGCGAAGGGAGGAAAACCCGAATCAAGGGAGAGACGTTACAAACTCTATTTACATGAGATGCCTGGTCCAGGAATTGAACCTGAGACCCCGGAGGTGAGAGGCGAGTGCACTACCGCTACGCGAGTGCACAAAACCATCGAAGAAGATGATGGCGAATCCTAAAGTAAAACTCACAACATCGCGTGTCACCAAATAGATCCGAGATCAACTTGAGACTCTAGTTTGTAGAGCGCTTAACAGCCAAACATCCCTTGATTCTCTGTGATTCTTTTTGTTTACAGTTGCAAAGCTCTTTGAAAAATTTGATAATAAGTCATGGTGTTTTTGGTTTGTCCCTTAGGTTCGTCCAAATTCCCTTTTTTCGGTGCAACCTTCACAAGGAGTTATTCAGCCAGAAGAAGCATTAGATTTACATGTGACAGCAAACGTTGATGATACAGTCAGGTAAGCAGCGCATGAATACTACTTGTATTGCGCTTTATTCTTCTTTAGTATGGTTACTTTCATCTCATTTAATTGTCTTCGAAAAAAAATTAGTCTGTCAACCTAATGAAGATACAGACTATCACAAGCATTATAGACACATCATTGCTCACCCTTCACTAGTGCGGGATTGATTCCCGAACTCGGTAAAATATGTGAGGAGAGGTGCTTTTTGGTTTTCTTCTGCGCTCAAAAGCGTCGAGAGCTGTTTTATGGTTCTCCTAAATTCAAATTGGGTTTCCACTCTGTAGTAATGACACTGGTAAATCCCATTATTTTCTTTTGACTATGAGTACTAACGGATCTCTACGATCATAGATTCCTTGACAAGTTATCAATCAACATCAATGACAGTCAAGTGCAGACAGTAAGCCTAGTGGCACATGGTTCTGGTACTACTATAGTCAGTGATCCACCCATTGTACCCTCTGTTCAGCTGGGAGCCCAATTCAGTTGTCAGCCATGTTCCCGCGTCTTCTGCTTAACAAACAAGGGACGCAGACCTCAACAGATTTATTGGACAACTGAGGGGTTCCATCCTTTCAAGGCTAAGAAAAGAACAGATTATAACCCTAATGATATGAGATTTCAGGTGCGTAATCAAGGTTTATAATGCTATATTTTAACGAATGGTCAATGCGCAACCCATGTAAACCCAGTCTTGCATGGAGTAGCCGGCGTATCGGCCAAAATTGAGGGGACGGGAGGGGGAGGGGACTAGTCCCCATGCGCCGCTATGCAGGCTATAAATGGAACAGACAGTTTGAGTTGTATCTTATTGAGCTTTTATTGGTTTTATCTAGGGCATCCCTCCTCCGATTGAACCTCCCAAGCCTATATTCTCTCTGACTCCTGACAGAATGGTATTACACCCAGGAGAGAGCCAAGAGATCACACTGAAGGGCTACTCAGACAAGTAAGTCAATAAACTTGAAAACTGTTCAGTAAGCGGGCATCCTGTCTTGACAACACAAGTGCCAGATATCATGGATTCTGTTTAATGGACTCTTATCCAGTAAAACTCGACACAAGTGCAACATATAATAGCCCTTCACCTCTGTGGTCTCGGGTTCGATTCCAGGACTCGGCATCACATATGAATAGGGTTTGCTGGTTCTCTCCCCTGACTGGAGGGTTTTTCTCCAGATTCTCCAGTTTTCCTCTCTCTTTAAAATCTAACAAGTTTGAAGTCGATCTTTTAGTCAGTCGTGCCTCAGGGCTTTGATCAGTCCTGATGTTGTTTCAGGGTATTTAAGGGCATCAAACAAAAATCAGACTTGAAGTTCTTGGGACATCTGACATATATCTAATCTTTTTCCAGGACCGAGAAGGTCAAAGAACGAATGATCTGTCACGCTATCATTGGTACCAGTACCGGTAAAGAGAAGATCATGAAAGTGGATATCATGGCAGACTTCATCAGCCCATTACTGGACTTCTCACAAAGGGAGGTGCACTTCTGTGTCATGAAAGTAAGTCGTATACAAGATAAGCTTATTTAACCTAGATGGCATGGATAGACCTTTTCTGAGAATACCGTGCATCGTGGTCTAGCTTCGGTGCAAACATCTTATCATGCCTCTCATGGTGTTGTTTGTACTCCTGGTAGAGCAAATTGTATCTTTAGAAAAGTCCTATGTAGATTATATCTCATATTTTCTTTGGTGAAAATACTGGATGACTTGATTATGTGTCCTTTACTGTACAAAAAAGACCATGCACAAAAGCGTAGTCTTTGACCACACCCTCGTATGGATGGGACCTGATAATTTTAGAACTTCCAGACTTATCAACCTAAATATTAGTAAATACAAATATTGTGAAAATACTTTGTTTGATAAGTAGATCTTATTTTAGATCGAAAAGTTTAACTTTGGATACTCAGTACAACTTACTTAGATCGATGACAAGCTTTCGACTCAAGCTAGAGTCTTGATCACGTTATGCAGTCACGCTTGATGCATCAAGCTTGACTGCATAATATAGATCTTATTTCATTTAGTATCTAAAAAAAGACGAAGCGCAAAATCGTTGTCGTTGCAGGGTCGTAGCCAGCCTTGAAAAACTGCGGGGGCACAAAGTCACTTCGCAACACGTGATCACGAAAAATAGAAATTTAATACCTTGGTTGCTTTTTTTCTGGGGAAAACTGGGAGGGCACGCCCCCTCCCCTCGGCTTCTGCTTTGATCAGGCCTTCTCATTGATTGGGCCTGATAATCCTAGAGCTTACAAAATTATTAATCTAATGCAAATTTTACGAAAATGCTTCGCTTCATAAAGGAATTTTGTTTCATTTAGTATCCAAAAAGCACCCTGGAAGTAGAGACAAAACAAGTGATGATGACCAATGTGTCATCCCTACCACTGAACGTCAAGCTCAATACCATGCATCCTTTCCAACTGCTCGTCGAAGACCAGAGATGGGCTCCACTCAATGCCGAGTCTTCTGAAACAGTAAGCATTATATTTTACTCTTAATCATTAACTCTGTGGTGGCATTTGGATATGTTACCTTGACAACTGTGTCACAGTATTTTGCGTTGGCTTTGAGATATAGTGATTAGAGTGATTTAGCATCGGGACGTGAAGGTCAAAGACGACGGTGTGAGCGCATTTCTTCGTGCGCGCGCTGTCCTCAACGTGGTTGACGTCGTTCACAGGACGTGAAAACGCTGCAAATGGTGTCTCCCTATTTGAGGTCGGAGCCCGCACGAAAAAAATCACTTGCGCCGTCGTCCTGGCGTTTGCGTCCTGATGCTAAGTCATTCTATTTCTTTACCAGTCCGCCAACATGGCGTTGAGTATAGGACTTTTTCTTTGAGGTATCAGGGTATGTTTTTATTGTGGTGTGGTAATCATGTGGTATAATTTCTGTTTGATAGGAGTTGTCTTTAGGCGTGTCTGAGTGTGTACCTGTACTCATCCAGTTCAACCCTGCATATAAAGAAGACAGTGTTACTCGTATTTCTGAGAGCTTCCTGGAGATATCTTTTGCGGAGCACCCTCAAATGGTAAAGACTGCGTACTTCATCCATCCCTCCGTCCGTCCATCCATTCGTCCATTTCCTCCTTCCGTCGTAGTTATTCTTCCATCCATTCATGAATCCTTAGTTCATTTATTCCTTCATTCATGTTTCTTTCTTTCCATACATTCAACTTGTTTCACCCAATCCCCCTCCATTTATTAACTCGTTCTTTTCAGAAGATATAAAGCAATAGATCCTCTGTTTCTCGTCCCTCTTGACCATGTTGATGATCCTTCTTTATTTCAGGACTTTGTAGCGTTGAAAGGAGAAGTCTTCTTTCCGAATCTGACTTTTGAGATGACAGAGGTGAGTAACGGTTTAACATAAAGTATGTTAGTCCACTATTTAGTGACCAGATATCAAAGTCCCAACGAGGGTTTTTGCACTACTTTATACCTCTACTCACCATTTTCCATACATCGGTTCACTGGTCAGACACGAAGTCAAACTGGTCAAAAATTCAGTCGAGGCTGCAAGGTAGTTTCAAAGGATTATTCAAATTTGAACCTTGAAACCTCGACTGATTGCTTCGTGTTTGGTCAATAAATCGATATAGTCAGCTAACCTCTGTTAAGCGGTCACCTAAGAATGTCTCAGGATGGTCGCTTAATAGAGTGTAAAGAGGCAGTTGTCTCTATCTTTTTGGTTTGTGATCCTTTTAGGTTGACTTTGGTTGTATCCTGAATGATACTGAAGTGACTAAGGTGGTCAGTATAACCAATCACAGTCCAATAGATGTCAAGTATCAATGGAGTTTCATCGATGGTACAGTCGCATTTGAAAACAAAGATGAAGACGAAGGTATGTACAGCATATATAGTGTTTTGTTGTTGTCGTTTTTGTGTGTGTTTTTTCGTCCTTGCATCATTGTCACTGTTATCATTAAAGCAGTTTAACTGTGAAATAGTTGACCATATCCTTTGAACCAATCATAGCGCACGAGATCATTGCTTAGCCAATGAAGATGCTCAGATACATTAACGTCACAGTTGCTGCACTGTTACTGACAATTCACTTTATAAGGGTCATTGCTTCCTATGACACCCGAAACACAGACGATACGCAGACCGTTCACAGACATAATAGTCACTCTAAAAGTAACGTGTGCGTCATTGGTGTTGTAGGAATTGGCTGTGATGTTGGGTACGATAGTCAAGACGAAAAGTCCATTGATGAGGAAAAGGACAAAGAATCGTCTGTAGGCAGCAGTGGGAATCAGTCACCAGCAGCACGTTCAAGACCTTCATCTGCTGTTGTCCAAGGTGATGTTGCAGTACAACAACCAGATGAGCCATGGAGTCTTCCATTCAATATTGGAATAAATGAGGTAACTATTTGGCAACTTCCAACAGTATTTCGCTAAACAAGTGGTAACGGAACTTGCACGTGCAACTTGCAACTTGCAACAATTTTTTTTCTTGAGACAATTTGCATGAGAATTCATATCATGTAACAGCGACTTTATATAAATTGTAGTATTTAGACTCCACCTTCTAATCGCAACATCCTAATTTGTTTCTATCTCCTTCTTCCTTCAGGTTTTTGACATACTACCTCTCTATAGCACTCTTCATCCAGAGGAAACCCAGAGACTTCAGTTCACGTTTTACGGTCATGCCAACATCCGTTCTAACGCCGTTGCTAGGTGTTCCGTGTATGGTGGACCTGAATATGACGTGGTACTCAAGGGAAGCGCATCTCTGGTCCAGTATTTCTTTGATAGGAAGATTGTCGATTATGGAAAGCAGGTAACTTCTGCTTCTTAGCATAAATCTTAATGTACCTTTTGTAGAGGACAAAATAAAAGAATTTCAATCTCCTGAGATTTGGAACCTATTGTGTTGACCTCCAAATTGAGCAGCATTCCGACGTGCTGCAAGATTCCGCTGTGCGGAGAGGATCCCCAGTATTCCTAAACGAGACAATTTATAATATTGTATCACGCACTTGCTTTCTAGCTGTATGACCAAGTAGCTGTTGAGGAGATCATATTACACAACACTGGTAACGTTGGTCTGGATTACGTAGTACTGAACGTAGACTCAGGAAACAAGGTCCTTCCTGGGGCCCCTAATGTCACACCAGCCCAAGGGCACATCAAAGCCCTCAGTAAACAGACTCTGACCGTTAAATATCTGCCTGGAGTACCCAAGGGGTTTGACAAGATGTTCCAGGTAAGTTTGATGTTCACCTTCCAGTAACATTCCAGGGTTTGACCGACCCTAGGGACGTGTGCGGAGAAGGCTATATTCTGCTCCTGGAATATACCCTTTGCTAAAATGGTGGCCGCAAATTCAAATGACGTAAAATTAAACTGAGTGAAAAACCTCTACCAGGACTAGAAAGAGCATCGTTACTTTAGTAATCCTGCAATGATTGATTCATTATGACAGGCGTTATATCGCCCGAGAAGGCGTTTAAGGCTTAAAAGAGGAAAATTGACAAATTTACAGACGTTTGTGTGTCTGGGTGTATGGCCGATATAAAACCTGACATTAAAGATGCTCTTTCTAGTACTGGTATAGGTTTTTAATCTTAACATGTTTGAAATTTCGGCCCATCCTGGAAAAATCCTGGAATGTAGAAACTTCTTCCCATGGTCCTTCAAAACGCCTGAAAAAAAATTTTTTGTCCACTTATGGAAAAATCTTCGCGTTTCATTATCTCTCTAATTTTCTTTAAACCCTATACGATTCCATCTTTTAACAGGTTCGCGTAGCGCACTTCGAACCTGACAAGATCTCCCTTACAGGAGAAGGTGTGTTCCCTCGTATAATGTTTGACCTGCCTTTGGACAAAGAGGACAATCGATTTAACGAACTACTAGAGAAGGCTAAAGAAAACATCAAGAATGAAAAAGAACTGCCTTCTAATGACAAGACCAAGGATGAGGTGCCTTTGAGAGCTGTAGCCAATGTAAGCAGACAAATACTGGCATATAGTGCTTTTCACTGGCGTGCACGGAATCGTACAATTTGCTGTCGCGGAAGAGTGGGATTTTGGTGGACGTCAATCAAAGTGTTTCCATGACATTGGACGCACAAAGTTCTGAAGGGCGCGTAGGTATGGATTGTCATGGAAACGCCTTGATTGACGTCCACCAAAACCAACTTTGTCGCAAGGATGATTCCGCGCGTGCTAGTGAGAAGCATTAGAAGAGGGGTGTGGCCCTGTTGCCTCCTGCATAATCTAGGCGTAGAGCCTAGAAACAATTTACAAAAGTTTGTTTTTGTTTGCCTATTCAAGCTGGTTTCGCTTGCACATTTGTAGTACACTTTCATCTTACTCAAAAGGTCAATCAATCAATCAATTTATTCCTCGTCATTCTATGAATAACATTTAGGAGTTGGTCTACTTGAGTATACTAGTATACATGTTTAGTACTAACAGATTTGCTTGTCTGGTTGCAGGCTGTTGGTGATCTAGAGGTTCAAATGGAGATCGAGAGGCTAATCATCCAGCATCACGCTTTAGAACAGCAAAACATCTCCAGGGTGTCTTCCCTCGTTCAAACAGCGAGTTCATCTAAACCAACTCCTAAGAACAAGAAACAAAGAGCCCAGCTGATAAGCTACCTCCTAGACTTTGGCTACGTAGTCTTGGGTACTGTGCGCTCACATATCATCCGTGTCACCAATAATGGCTTCTTCCCTGTCTCCTTTGCTCCAGACAGGGGGTCTTTATCAGGCAGTGGTTTCGCTGTTGAATTGGATAAGATAAGGAACTTACCTGGGAGTCCCGACAATGAAAGTATTGAGTTTATGGTCACTTTTGATCCCAAGGGTGCAGATGTTCCCCTAGGGCCTGTGGATATCTCTGTACCTATCATGACACTAGGTGGTCCATTATACGGGATGAGACTCAAGGCCTTTGTCACCATGCCCGATATGAAGATCTCCACAGATACACTAGACTTTGGATCGGTGGTGTGTGGACAATGCAAGGTTATGACCATCCAGCTGCATAATTACCAGCCTGTAAGATGTGATTGGTCATCAGAACCCACCGAGGACAAAAAGAAGAAGTCTGATAAGATGGTTCCTCTTCATTTGCGAAAGAAGCTTCGAACCGAGAAACCCAAGCCAAAGCAGTTTGAGG
The DNA here is from genome assembly GCA_023349425.1 of Anthopleura sola. NCBI lineage: Eukaryota > Metazoa > Cnidaria > Anthozoa > Actiniaria > Actiniidae > Anthopleura > Anthopleura sola. The sequence continues at coordinate 10,609,683 of JALHLI010000001.1, forward strand.
TGATGCCTCCAGTAGGAAGCCTACAGCCTGGCCAAAGGATCAACGTCCAAGTGAAGTTCATGCCAATAGAAGAGATCCCTTACAATCAACGAGTAGTCATACGCATAGCACAGAGCACCAGCCGTCTTGTTGTTAACGCGTCAGGCCAAGGTAGAGAGCCTAAGGTGGATTTCAGTTCATCACTCGTCGCATTTGGCCCTGTTCTTCCTCATTCAAACGGAGACGAAAAAGAAGTAGTGCTGAAGAATCCTTGTGATTTCCCCATCGAAATCTACTCACTGGAGTTTGACAAGCAGTATTTAGAGGAGGAGAAGATGTTAAGGAATATGAAGGGGTATGATGAGTATAACACCATCCTGCTTCCTCCTCGACAGCCAGGAGAAAAGCTGCCTAAAGAGGTGACTGATTCTTTTGAGGAACAGCAGCGCAAAAAAGAAGAAGAAGAAAAAGCCCAAGCTGAAGCTGCAGCCAAACAACAAGCGGAAGGAGAAGGCGAAGAAGGCGATAAAGTTCCACCGGACATAACTACTGTACCGCCAACTCCAGGAATCAATGAGCAAGAAGGAAGTGAAGTAGAGATTGCCAGTAGCTTGGGTGTCGGTGAACTAGAGATCACACCTGTATCTGCCGCCATTGCTCGTTACCTTGGCATTGATCTAACAGCCGAAGGCAAAGCAGCTCGCAATCGTCGCGGTATCGCATTAATCGTCCATGGAGCACCTTTCTCTGGAAAGACAACGACGTCCGTGGTCTTGGCTAAGAGGTACGAAGCTGCCTTGCTTACTGTTGATGGTGTTGTAATTGAAGCCATTACAGCGAGTTCATCTTCTGCTGCCCGCCGGGCTAAAGATCTTTGTGCTGCCGCAGCTCGTGCTGCTAAAGAAGCCGAACAAGCAGCAGAAGCAAGCCAAGCCCACCACCTACCGGGTACCCTTAGTGTCGAGGCCGTAGCACAACTCACTGCGCAGGCTGGACTACCTCATAGTACACTAGGCTCAACAACCGGTCCTCCTTCCTTCATGGCACGAGAGGGCCGTAAGACATCTACCATTGGTGGACCTAAAGGTTTTGTTGGTAAAAACCCTCCCCAGGTACAGCAGAGCACACCCCCTCTAACCCCGCCCAACGCTGCACCCATCGGTCGTAAGCTGAGTGTTAGTGCCAGTGTAGGAGGAGAAGATGGTCTGTACAGTTGTGTTTTACCAGAAGACTTGCTGGTAGAACTATTGGCTGAAAGAATGCTGGTAAGAAATTTATGAAAATGTGAATGTTCTGAACTAAACTTAAATTAATTCCTGTTTTGCTCCAATTTTCGTTATTACGCGACCCAGACTGCCACCCAAAATTCTAGACTTCTTCCAGTTGACGACCAACTTAAAAACATCGTGCAAAATTGTTGCGTTACAAGCTGCAAAATGATTTTGACAACGCCGTGCGTAACAAATTTTCTTTCAGTGTTGCATAAAGTAATATATTTTTCTACTGTTTTCAACGAAGAAATTTGTTGCGTGTAGGGTGGTTATAAGGGCAACAATCACTCTGCAAAATCTTGGGCGACAAGTTGCATGACTATGAAACTACAATTGAAGTAAAGGCCAGACACCAACCGACGTCTGGAATTTTCGTTCGGTCTTATGGTCTTATGGTTATAACTATTTTGTATCGATATGATAATTTGTTTTTGTTATTGATCAACAGCTAAGTGATTGTCAACGCGGCATCGTAATTGATGGTCTTGACTCATTATTCAGTCCAAGTCTGTGTGCTACAGCCACTGCTGTGCTTCGTGCACTCAACAATCGCAAGTACATCTACTTTGTAACACTTATGCTGGAACATGCTCGATTGAAGGCTGTAGAGGAGAAGAGGAAAGAGGAAGAAGGTGAGCTACTCTACTCTTCAACTATGAAGGGGACTTCACTTTTATCAACAACTTGTGTTTTACAGCTAAGGTCGATTATGACTCATTTTACTCACTATCTCGCTTCTGATTGGCCAAGAGCCCTCAGCCAATCCCTGATATCGTGTGAACTCGATATACGTTTGCTATTTCTTCGAAAGCAGAATTAAAAAAAACAACTTTATTTTTAGTTTACAAAATATATAATAAAACAATTATTGGATGAGGTTGCGCATGATATCGTAAATATCAAGACCTCGGCCGTTTTATCCGCCTCAGCCTATACGGCTTCGGCAGATAACACGGCCATGGTCTTGATAATTTCATCATGCTCAACCTCATCCAATAATTGTTTATCATGACTCATTTTGCAAATGCGTCTTTTCCAATTCTACAGCAAGGATACAGAAAATAAAAGAGGAAGAAGAAAAGCGCCGCTTGGAGGAAATGTCCGAGGATGAGTACGATGCTCTGACGGAAGAAGAAAAGGCAGAGGTGGATAAAAAACACCTTGAACAGAAGAAAGAAAGACTAAAGAGAGAAATGGAACGACAGGAAAAGGAAAAGAAGGAACGAGAACTACAGGCATTAATGGAAGAGAAGAGACTAGAAGAAGAAAAGTAAGTGTGCTGTTTTTCGTCATAGACAGGCAATGATTTACCAGAGTTCTTAAGTCTTTTTTTTACCAGTGGAGGAATTGGTAGGAATTGTACTTGAAGTTCTACACAATTAGTATGGCAATTACACTTTTTTAGACTGCTTATAATTACACTACAAATACACTCTGTTTTCATACCTGAAATCCTATTATAACGAAATGAAAAGGTAGTTCAGGTAAGAAACGTAATGACTGTCATTTTATTCGTAAAGGAATACCAAGCGCAAACGAGTTGGGCAGCAAGGAGGGCCCGGAGCAGCGAAGAAAGGCCACGATACTAAAGAAAAGAAAGCTGAAAAAAGCAACGACAAACTGACCTCAGGCCGCGTTACAGCAGCGGCTTCACAGCCACAGAATACTGAGACACGTGGAGGTGCACCATCTGTTGTGTCTGAGAGATCAGACAGCAGTGATGCTATTGATGAGAAAAAGAGAATGAGTATTACTAAACCTGGGAAACATCCGCGTCAACCTTCCGCAGCTATACCTCACTTGATGGACGAGGCAAAGGTACCACCTGAAGAAGATGAAAAAGAAAAGGAAATAACGAAAAAGTGAGTCATTCTTATACCTTTTAAAAGTGCGTTAAGCTCAGGCATCAAATTTAGAAAGAAAAAAATAGTTAGCCTTTTTGGGGCTAATTCTACTGCCTTGCGAAAACACGCTAATAAGTCAAGATCAGCAATATCTATGAATACTCTGGTAGCTGTAAAGCAATCTATAAGGTTGATACTCGGCTGTTATATGTCTTTTGTTTGTGTTCCCAAGATCGCTACTAGTGTTCTACGACTCTCAGTATGTTTATATTAAAGCAGAGACGCGCGCCTTGATTGGTTGGGAGCTCGTGCTTTATGAGAGCGCACAGCACGCTCGCGCACTTGTTATTGCATCATTGCTATCCAAAATCATGGTTTATTTCTTCACCTATATAGAGGCTATGTAATGGCGCCCGGAAATACGCGCATTTTGACTTTGGATTTCACGAAATATCTTAGGTGTGAATATATACATTTTTGGACAAATAGACAGGCAATCATTTCATCGTTGCTTAAATATACTTACAAATCTACTCCAGGTTTAACCTATTTGAGTCAAGTCTCCGTGAGATTGATAATGTCCTTCAATACTGGGACCGCGGTACTGGTACTATCAATAGACCTGACACACCCAAGTCTGAGGTCCAGGAGCCGGAACCACCACCACCACCAACTGGGTTTAACAAGAAAGGACGAGCTGATAAGAAGGAAAAAGAAAAGGAAAAGGAAAGAGAAAGAGAAAAGGAAAAAGCCAAAGAGGTAGATATATTTGAATCAATGGTTTGTACTCCTCTCATAGATCATGCATTTTCTTGAAGAAAATATCGGTCAATACAATTGTAAACTGACTTACCTAAACCATCCATATCTGCCTTTTTTAAAGGTATCTGAGTCGCCCTTATCAGGAGGGAGCGGTGAACATGATGAAGATGAAGATAAGAACAAGGATGGTACAGGGGTGCCTAATATCATGCTAGAAGTCCTAAAACCACATGAACAATCTGCAGACAAGGCCGTGGAAAAAGGAATACTTCCTACCTATGAAGAGGTACGCATATACCAAATAAAGTGTCCAACTACTCAATATTAGATTCAATCATCATCATCAGCACCACCACCACCACCATCATCATTCTTTAGTCTCACCGGAGACTGCGCGTAGGACCTTACTTCTCTGTCAGCCATTGCAATCGGGAGCTTGTTGAATCCATTTTCTGAGTCTAAAGTGCAAACGTTGCTATGCTGTTGTTAATTTTGATAGTATGCGTAATTCAGTATGTTACTTTAAAGGTTCTAGATGGTCTTGGTCTTGGTCCACATGGTCCACCCATCCCACCACCAGCATCATTTGCCGTCGTTCCCTATCCAGTACGTCGTCGCCCTCCTCTAGGGTCTGACCCATCATCACATTATGTCTTTGTGGCATCCAGTCCAGACGACCCGAACGCCATTCAAGAAGACAAGGCAAAGGAACCAGAAGCGGAGACAGAGAAGACTTCTGATAGAGGACAGGTAAAATAGAAAGTGTAAAATAGGGTGTATCCCATTCTCTCTATTCCATCTATCCATCCATACACTCACCTCATCCTGTCCCATCGCTTGTCGTCCCAACCCATCCATCCATTCCATCCATCAATCCATACAAAAAGCCACCCCATTCTACCCTTTATCCCATCCCATACATAAATTTATCCCACACCATAGAAAATACAGCCAATCAGAAAGCAGAAAAGCAGTTGCGCATTCGTCGGTATTCCACTCTTCCTTCCCATCATGCACTGCGCGTTGAATCTGCACATTTGTATTTTCTATGGTGTGGGATAAAAGGGTTAATATACAATGGTTTCTCGTAGCATACCGTGGACATCCAACTCGTCGCTTGTATTTTCCTTGTATACACACTCGCCTAAAGGCTCATCCCATGCTATTGCATTCTTATCATCCAGTCATTCTCCGCTGATTTGTTTTATCTTGTTCTTCTATACAGGATCATAGTCGTAAAGGTGCTCGAAGCAAAGATGAACGAGAAAGCGGTGGATCTAAGACACGTCGCGAGAGACAGAATTCTGCTCGTAAAAGCAAGCTTGGTAGTCATGGAACCGCATCACCACCACCAAGCGTTACTCCTGCTTCTGAAGAAGAAAAAGGGTAAGAAAGAACTCCAGTAGTCAGTTTGGAGAACGGTTCTTGTGTCTCTCCCTTATCCCTTCGGGGTATCGATAATATTTATGCCGAGTAGGTCAAGGGATCGCACTCGCGACCCCTCCCTTGATTTCCAAGGCAATGATGAAGATCTTTAGTATTTGTATCACTCATCTTTATAATGTACTTGGTTTTAGTGAGAGTACAGCCATCCAGGTTGCACCTAATCTCGTATCCCATCGCTGGATCATCCAAGCCAACGAATCAGTGACCCTACGCATCCGCTTCAAATCAGAGGAACTCGGTCAGTTCGATCAGACTCTGAATTTCGAAATCGTTGGCACGAGACGACGATACCAGTTGTTCTGCCGTGGAGTGTGTGCTTTCCCGGCCATCAGTCGGGAGCCACGCGTCGTCTTCCCTCATCGCAAGAAGTACCGCAAACCAGAAGAAATCGTTCACAAGAAGTACATACTAAGTAGCGAGACATTCGAGTTTGGTCCTCTATTGTGTGGTAAGACAAGAGACAGATATAGAGAGGAGAAATACCCAGAGAACGTCGAGAAGTTGACTGTAATGAATACCTCCCCGATTGACGCAGAGATTAGTTTCTGCTTCCAACAAGATAGTACTGCGATAACGTTTTTAATGGAGCCACCAGCAATGAACCTGAAGCCTGGCCAGAGTGAAGACTTGTATATATGGGCGTATCCCAAGACACCTGGGTACTTCGAAGATGCTGTAGTGTGTTGTATACGTGAGAATCCAGAACCAGTAGTCTTCAAGGTATCTTGTAATGGTGTGCGGCCTGAGCTGGAACTTGACAGGAAGCAGCTGCAGTTTGACCGTGTTCTTTTGCACAGGTAAGCTTCCAATATTGTTTCTTTTCTTTGTATTTTTTCTTCCTCTCCTTTGCTCAGCATATGTGGCCTTTAAAGCTAACATAGAGTTATATTGCAGTTAATTTTGAGTGTCTTACTGTATTCTGACACCTTGGCGAGCAAGCCAACTATTGACTTGTCATTCATAAAAATGGCTTTCTAAAAGCTTCACTATATTAATTTAATTTCAGCCCCCCCCCCCTCCCACCCCAAATTTAGGGTATTGCCCACTTCAATTTCACAACGTGTATAGTTTCTTAATAAATATTTAAAGGAACACTTGCGACTTCAACGTTCGCTTTTCTTTCCACTTGCTTCGCTCGGCATTATGTGAGTTTCAGAGAGGTCAACTTGGAGCAAGTCTAGCTGGTGGGCTCAGATCGAACGTTTAACAGCAGACAGTAACCTTAAAAGCTTTATTTTCTATTTTAAATCAGGAAAGACACCCGCACAATCTTCCTGCGCAACAGTACATTACTTCCAGTAGCGTGGCGCGTTAATGGTCTGGATAACCTTGGAGATGACTTCTCGCTAACAACCGAACATGGCATCATCGAACCCAAGGCAGAGTACGCTCTACAGATGCACTTTAGGGCGGTACGTCCCATTAATATCAAGAAGATCGTTCGACTAGAGGTTTCTGATGTTGAACAGATTATGGGTCTTGTACAAGCTGAGAATATTCAGGTCCATGCAGAGGCGTATGATGTGGCGTTGGACATGAGCTTCCCAAAAGGTGAAAATAATCATGAAAATAATAATTCTGCATCAATCCACCTTATTGAGATTCCATTTTCTCATCTCTTTACATTAATATACTTTTCCAAGCATTAGTTCATCCTCTCTTATAGGTCCCTAGCTTAAATTCCTAACTTGGGCCGAAGAAATGAAAATGAAAACCATTAACATCAAAAATATTTCAAGCCTTAATAGAAAGGAATTCTCTTGTTTTGACTCCCAGATTGGTAATCCAAGGGGTCTAAAAAAGCAACACATGTAGCATTGGACATGAGCTTGTCTGACCTTCATGAAAATAATGTCATTTCACGCCATTAGCGTTCCATACATCTCATCCACTTCCATCAATTTACCCATCCATGCATTCATTCAATCATCCATTTACTCCTATAACTATGAGGACACACACGTCTGTCTATATTGCACATAAAGTGAATTTAACATTTAATTTAGTTCTTAGTACCGTAGGTGTTCAACTCATAGGAAAAATGCGCTCCCCCTTCTACAGTTTATACCAATGTCCATACCAAATGTTAAGCATTAGCAACAACAATAGTGACTTTTGATTTTCACTTCAGGTGCCGATGGTGGCTTAGACTTCGGTGTTCTTAAAGTCATGGACGAAACCAAACAAACCTGCTCTCTGAAAAACAAAGGCAGATTTGAGATCAACTTTAACTTTGTGTTTGAGACCACCGAGAACTGTCCTGCTAGCTTGCAGGAGTTATTTACAGTGCTTCCTAACAGAGGACCTCTCCTCCCCACTGACCGCCCCACCCAGGTACAGGTCATATTTAGGTCCAAGAAAGAGGTTACCATCAAGGAACAACCTATACTGAAATGTCAGGTATGAAAACTGCCTAATCACTTACCTTACTATGAACTGGGACAACTGGTCGCTAATAAAAATAAATAGATGAATAAATAAATAAATAAATATATAAAATACGTCCTGTTTTTACGAGGGTAGCACTTAATAGCCATTGACTAACAAACCTGTGGCCCTCGTTCCATGATCGAACAGTCCCCTTCACAGTTCCCTGCGTCATCTTGTCTTTGCATTGAAGCAAGACACGAGGTGACCTTGCAATGATATATAATTTTTTTAACACCTTGGATAATTATTCAGATGTCTATCCATAGTTGATAGTTCCCTCTATTAACTATGGTCTATCATTGCAAGGTCAGATGGCGCAGGGAACTGTGAAGGGGACTATTTAGAATTTAGATGTGGATTTTATGGAGGGAGGAAAACCGGAGAACCCGGATAACGACCCTCGAAGCACAAACTAGAGAGAGAACAAACTAGAAACTCTACTCACATACGACACCAAGCCCGGCGGGACTCGAACCCGGGTTGCATTGATGAAAGGCCGAGCACTTTAACTGCTACGCCACCAGTGCTTTCCAAATAGAGGTTGACTGCTTAATAACGGTTCTAATGTACTGTAATTTGCTTTTCCAGATTGTCGAGCCGCATCTTGGTGAGGGAGGTGAAGTGATCGCCAGTATTCCTGTCAAGATCTCCGTCCGTTCTGTGTACAGCAAGTATTCTATCGCACCAGTCAGTGACATCAACTTTGGTGCCATGCTGGTCAACACCAAGAAAAGCCTCTTATTTAGCATTGAAAACAAGGGAGAATTCGACTTCCGGTACTCAGTCCTCAAGATGATCAACACGATCTCACAAGGTCGACAGAGACTGGGACCACCTGGAAAGAGGGTCAAATCACGTGATGGTTCTAGTTCGGGACGATCTCAAGAAAACAAACCACCGAAACCAAAACGAGCTGATTCTGTTAAAGGGTAAGGCCACCTTACTATAGATTCCATCAGCAAATACACTAGATGCCTGGACTTATGTAGTTGTTGCGTCCAACGTTGGATGCAACGAGTTATTTGTTGTCACATATAGACTACACTATTAATTGAGGAACGGTACTAATTCTCCCAGCGGCATTCAAAAATAGATAAATTTAATTGCGTTACACAGCAACTTTGCAGCTCGGGTTCTCACGATGAAACCACTTTCTTGTAACGTTGCCACGATATTTTTGTTGTCGAAAATTAATAATTTTCATTTTCCACGAATATTACACGACTGCCAGCAACGTTGCAGCTTGTGTTCACCGGATACAATGAAACCACTTGTTCTTTACGTTGCTCGAAAGAGATTGAGAACCTGGTGTCTTCCCTGAACCTTGTGCACAGCAGTTCTTACTAGTAAAGATGTTACTCAACCTCACATGGCCAATTCAGGCAGTATACGTGAATCAAGTTGACCAGCCGTTGACGCATTTCCTTTCCCAATAAATTCTTAGTACTCATCGCATGCCTGTATTTATGTTTTTACATATAGGGCTGATATATCTACTGGTGCACCCAACATCCGTCTACAGTTAGGCATGTTCACCTTGTACCCAGCAACAGGAACAGTACCAGCAGGAAGTACAGTACAGATCTCTGTTGATATGGTTGCTGAATCACCAGGGTTCTCTGAAGAGGTAATATAACATCCATGGCTATAAACTACAATATGATATCCTCAAAATGATAGATCTCTTTAGCCTGAGCGAAGGTTTTACCCATTCCAGACCGCGTGTCATTTCTTTGAGAATAGAATTCTTTGTTTCATTTGCATCCAAACAAAGAAATGATACTCAAGGGAATGGAGAACCCAATCTCTAAACAGTGCATGTTTGGCCTCAAATCTGAGTATCCACGACTTCACAAAACGTTGCGTTTGATTCAATTATTATCACGATTGCTTCCCACAGGATATTGCCATTGATGTCTCGGATCGTCCACCAGACGACCATCCCCAGGGAATCCCGTACAGGCTGATTGGCGAGGCCTGTGTCCCGGGTATCTCTGTTATCAGTCCTTCAAACATTGGATCAATCTTTGAAGAACATCTGATCGTCAAACAGTTGAACTTGTTCCAGTATAACGCTTATGATATAGCCAGTGGAGCAGGAGTGTACGGAGAAGACGAGAACAAGTTTATCTTCTATAATACTATTGTTGGTAGAAAAGCCAAGGCTCGTTTCAAGATATCCAACACCAATAAGGTAATCATGAGTTTACTCTTTCATTGAAATACTAATTTGGTTAATGGACTGAAAGACGCCTTTATAAATGTTGGGAAGCACGGGTGGCGTAGCGGTGAGAGCGCTTCCCTCTCACCAAGGCGACCCGAGTTCGAGCCCCGCTGAGCCCGGTGTCGTATGTGAGTAGAGTCGTTTGTTGGTTCTCTCCTGTGCTTCGAGGGTTTTTCCGGATTCTCCGGTTTTTCCTCCCTCCGCAAAAATCAACTTCTAAATTCCAATTGGAATGCAGTGGAGGAATAGCCACTATGTGGATTCCACTGTTAATCGCATTTTTATTTTATTTTTATATGTGTGTGCAGTCAAATATCATATCAGTACCAATCGTAATAATTCAGGCGTCCCTCTCTCATGGGAAAAGCTCGCCCGTGCAGAAAGGATGAAAATGTTTGATTTGCTCCAAGTCTGAACACAACTTATGAAGTCATCAATTGCCTAATTTTCATATTCTTGGGGGGGCGGGGGAATACCTCTGGAACAATACAAGATATCGAGAAACGGAAAACCCCATTGTTCTTTATTCACAAAGCACTACTTACTGTAGTAAAATAAAGCCTTAAAATGGGTGAATCTTTTGATGCATAGGCAATTTAAGAACATTTTCTCCCACCCCTCGTTTCATCTCACTTCCTCATCAACGAGACGTCAAATGACTATTCTATCCGCAGGTACCATGTGACCTAGTACTGTCTGTCAAACCAATCTCCAACAAGCCGGCTAATCGCTGGCACGATGTATATGAGATCGAGCCCCAGCGTGCATCTATACCAGCCCATGGACACATCTACACCACAGTCACCTTTATCCCTCCCTCGATGCAGACCTACTTGGGGATATTAGAAGCTGCTGTCGATGGGATGCCGAGTGTTGTATCGAAGTATCGCAATCTTACTTTTGAGATTCAGGGTAGGAATCTATTGACTTTATAAGCACTTTCTACTCTCTGTAACAAAGAAAATTTGTTGCGCGCAGGGTGGTAATACGAGCAACATTCACTTTGCAGCTTGCAACGCAACATTGTTGCGCGACAAATTGCACGATTTTGTTGCTCGTATTTCCACGCCTTAAGTCTTTGCGGTATCAACAGCTAGTCAGATAAAGTTGACACCTTGATGCATAACTAATTTAAAGGTCTTTCTTTATTTTAGGCGAAGGTAATCTTCCACGGATATCCATCAAGAAGCCCACGGCGCGCAACAAGAAAGGTTCCTCTGTTCTTCTCTTCAGAAGACTTCTCCTTGGAAGAACACAAGTCATGTCTCTTGTCCTAGAAAACGAGGGCACTTTATTATCACGTGTAACCTTAAACCTCAAGGACCCTAGTGGAGTCTACAACATCACCTGCGCAGAGGGCACCAAGGCATTAATGCCCCTGGACCCTAGCGAGGATACTGAAACGTCCAGCAAAAACCGCAGTCTTTCTGTCGTTGTTCCTATGGGGACGAAAGCAGAGTTCCTCGTAGAGTTCACCCCCAATACCAATGGAAGGCTTGTTGGAGAGATAAAGTTGTCTGTGATTGATAATCCTTATGAGGAGAGCTCCATACAATTGATTGGAGAGGGGTACGAAGATGATGTTACCATTGATAATATTCGATCTGCTCGTGAGATTGAAGATGATGCTGCAAGTAGTATTGAGATTGCGGATAATGTAACTGGTAAGACATAATATTTACATTTTTTTGTTGAAACTTGTTACTTACGATTGTTTCATACGATTCTGCTAACTCTTAGCACTTTTTCAAAACCTGTGAAACAACCTCTGGTCTGGTGAAAGTCTGGATATGGCTGACTCAAAGATCGTAAGGTTGTAGGGTTTTGCGGAGGGAGGAAAATGGAGAACCTGGAGAAAAACCCTCGAGTCAAGGAAGAGACTCGGCAAACTCCTCTCCCATATAATGCCAAGTCTAGAAACCGAACATGAGAACCCAAAAACAATCAGTAGCAAAGTGCACTGCCGCTAAACCAGACTTGGTTCTAGCAACGCGAGGGTGCTATTGCCAGCAATATCAATCACAATTCTTTCCTGTTATTTCAGCCTCACGAGAAAACCACATCAAATTCAACGACTGTCCAGTGGGCATACCCAAACAGCTGTCATTCACCCTCACTAACCACTCCACCACAGATCCAGTACGTTTTACCTGGAATCCACCTCCAGAGATCACCTTCTCTCCCTGTACTGGACATCTGCTTCCTGGCTGTGCCAAAGACATTAATATCACTCTTACATCATCAAAACCAAAAGCCTTCAAGACTCAGAACATTCCTTGTAAAGTGACAAAAATAAAACTGGGAGAAGCACAGGATAAGGTAATGATAAGTAAATAATTGTATCGTATCTTTACGCGCTATGATTGGTCAATGTGTGGACCCGATGTGCGCAACCCTACTCACATATGACTAGCAAATCCTGGGGTCGCACCCATGACCACAGCAGTGAGAGGCGGAGCATTAACAAGGCACACCGTCCGTGCTTCCTTCAGTTAACAAAACGCACACGGTGCTCAGCAAATTAACACACAGTGGCGTTACAGCTAAAATATTCTATAATATAATTTGAGTATTGTTCAAGATGACCATTGTAAAAAAAGAATCACTTGTGTGTCACTTATGTAACTTATCAAGACACCCTTGATCTTCAAATTATCATAAAACTGATAGTGATATTTTATTTCAGCCAATGGACTGGGATGACAGGATGCGTGTTGTCAAGTGGGTTGACCTGACACCTGAAGAAGCAGCTAGTAAACCTGATGACGATACACCAGGAAGTGCACAAAGGACACAGAAACCTGGCAAGAAGAAAGTCATTGAGGTGGAACCAGAACCGCCATTCACTCCAATAGATGAAAGCACGCGTGATCTTGAGCTGCTTGTCAGTGGTTTGTGTGATTATTCCAAGATGAAGTGTAAAATTGAAAGTATCCACTTCAAAGACACGCTTATGTTTCAGACTAGAGTGTTCAGGTATTGATAACAGTGGCACAAACGTAGAAGTAAAATGTATGGTTCCACATACCAATCCATCCATTCACCCACTTACCATCCATTCAGTCATCCATCCATCCACCTACCTACCTACCTACCTACCTACCTACCCACCCACCCACATACCATCCATCCTTCCATCATCCTTCCATCCATCCTTCCATCCATCCCATTTCGTCTTACCAATAAAGACAAGTGTTGGACTAGTGCTTCCTACGTTCCAGCATCAAACCTCCTGATTGTTTTAAACTCTAATAGTTTTAGAATTCAAATAACATTTTTTCTTTTGCTCTCAGATTCACCGTGGCCAACAAAGGTGAAGTCCAGTTCGACTTCCACTGGGCATTTGAGAGTCTTGGTCGTGCAAAGACTGTCAGTCTACCAGATGCTCCATTAGGAGCACCCACCACAGAAAGAAGAACTTCTACCCCAGGTGGACGCTCTACCAGCCAACAAACAGCACGACCAAGTACCACAGCCACTGCGTACTCCTCTATCGACCCATCTAAGGTGCAGCCATCCGGTAGACCCCCGTCTTCCATGGGTGGTAGGCCGGCAAGTGCTCTAGCATTGGCATACGAGGCTGGTAGTGTTGTTAGTGAAGGAGGCGCCGACATGTTTCCATTCTCTATTGAACCACAGACTGGTTCTATTCCTGCTGGAAAGAAAGGCGCCTTCTTAGCTAAGTTCTCACCTCTGGATGTGATGGACTATGAGAGCACCTTGATATTTAGGTACTACTATTCGTATAATAAGTTGCAACAAGGTCATAGATGCTTGGCACAACCCTTCCTTCCCTGCAATGCCTCCGAGGATCAGCAAATAGTGTCAGAGATCATAACATTTATTTCAAAATCTTCCTGCGCAATACATTTGTTTTTGGAGTGACCCCAACGCTCAACCCAACCTCGGTATCAGCAACATTCATTACAGAATCATTACTTTATAAATTAGAGTACATGGTAAGACATGCATAAACAGCTTCCCATTTTCATCCAGTAATTCATTCAACCATAACGCATAGGTGCGGTTACGATACGAATTTTCCGTATCATTTCTCACTCATACGCAACCCGTTCTATAACTTCTATTACGTTCTATAACTTTCTAGGATTATTATATAATTATTTTCGTATAATTTTAGACTTGAATTTTATTTACTTCCGCTATGGCAAATTTTGGCAAACCTCCCCTCGAGCAGTGAATATCATTTCATAATCACTGGTCGCTCGACCAATCACAGCGTGCGAAATTCTATATTCAAGTCTAAAATTACACTTATAGAAAATATAACATAGTACCCTTTGTTTACTTGTTAACACTTATCAATCTATATTTTTTCAGTCTGTCCAATGCCCAGCCTGGCAAGGAGACCGTATCTATTCCTATACGAGGACGTGGTCTTTTACCGTATGCACACTTTGAACTTGAGGACTCAGATTACATATCAGGGGGAAGGCGTAACCCGGAGCTGCCTGGACCTCGTGGGGCTCCCCCTGGATCAACCCTGGATCAGAACACTAGAGTGGTTGAGTTCAAGTCTTGTGGTGTCAAAGTGAAGAACATCATGTAGGTCTCTTTGATACACCAACTAACCTTGGTATTTATTAATTTATCTGTCGCATTTCCTTCGTCGTTTGGCTGCCATCTTTATACAGGGTTGAAATTACATCCCCAAAGTAGTTTAGTTAAAGAAGGTTTGAAAGTTGTTTAGTTAGGCGTACAGGCTGATGGAAGGGTACTAGTTCAACTAAACAACCTTTAAACATGTTTAAAGGTCCGGTGTGAATAGGGTATTAGTCTATTTTGAGTTCCGAAGTCCAGTGCTACGAAGTACCCTCAACATGTTATTGGTCACAAGAATTGCACATCACGTCATCGCCGCCATATTGGTGGTATTTAACAAAGAAATTGTCTCATCATTTTTCTTTCTTCCTTGCCACCAACATGGCCGGCATGTCTTTGTTTCTTGACTCTCTTGGAGTGGTTGCAAACCTTCAATCCTTATTATTAGCCTTTTGGTAAAAAATATGTTAAGACTTCTATTTGTCTTTAAACTTGCTGTAGAAATCTAGGAACAGTGTTTTCAAGGCTTAATCTTAAAATTTCCCTTTGTGAAGGCGAAACGTGCCACTCATCTACCTCCCCCCACACCACACCTCACCCCCCCCCCCCCCCCAGCCCCTCCATCTGTGATCACCTAGTGCTAAGGAATCTTCATATTTCTAGGCGTTTCTTCGTGTTCAATCCAACTAACTTGTCCTACACCTTTACGTGGACCAACGAAGACACCCTAGATGGCAACCCCCCTGATCAGTGTAACTTCCGCTGCCTCACCCCCCATGGGGCTATCCACAGTGGCAAGAAAGCAGAGACCGTCTTCGAATACGTGTCTGAATCCCTGGATTTAGTCGAGTCATTCTGGAGGTTCTACATTCCTGAGCACAATATCTCTGTTCCGTTTGTACTGGTTGGACACACCTTTGAACCGGCTCTTTCATTTGACAGATCGCATATCAACTTCAGGGAGATTCTCGTAGGTTAGTAGACACTGATTTCTTTGAATTTCTTTGTCGTGCATTGACAAGGTCAGAAAAGATGGGAGGGAAGATAGCATGAATTATGTTTATGCCTAGTTAGGGATAAAGTCAATACATTCTCATCTTACAGGACCCCTTTTAGAAGAAAGGGGTGGGGTTACTTGGAAGTAAATATCTTCAAAAATAAATGTCAAATTGTAGACATCAATGTACTGTCTGTTTCCATGTATGCTAAACAACGTATCTGTTTATAGAAATAGTCACTACGAACACCCAGTATCGAGCAGTCGAACAGGTCTCTGAAGGGAGAGGGGTGTTTACCAGTACTCACTATCTGGACCATTTTTGTTGACCTTTCCTCTTATTTGGGAAAAGAATATTTGATTGCAGGCTCACTTGTATTTATAGATACTCATATCCCCCCCCCCCCCCCCTTTTATATTTTAGGACATCCGGTCAATCAAACAGTCTTCCTTACTAACGAAGAGGATCAGGCCTTTGCCTTCTCGTTCAAAGAAGAATCCCTGCATACAGATGGATATGCGGCAAGTTTAGCTGTGGAACCAATGGCGGGAACCATTGAACCCAAGTCAAGGTTAGTCGCTCACCGGAAGCTTTTTCCATTGAATGCATCCTTGTTTGTAGTTCACCGTTAGCTAGCTGGACAAATCAGTACCATCTCCTTTGTTATTTCATATATTTTGTCCTTTAGAATTCGTATATTCTTTTCAATAATTTCTCTCCTTTTCATTTGTTTTCTTTCGTTTAAGTTTTTTATTTCTTTACTTTCCTTTCTTTCTGTCGTTCTGTTTTTCCTTTCTTCTTTCGTCTTCGTTCCTTTTTTCTCTCTTTCTTTCTTTCTTTTCACTTTCTCTCTTTCTTTCTGTCTTTCTTTCCTTCATTTTTTCTTTCTTTGTTTCATTCATTCTTTGTTTGTTTCTTATTTTCTTTCTTGCCTTTCCTTTTTTTCATTTTTTCACTAACATCTGTGCTGATTCCTTTAGGCTTCCCATCGAGATATCATTTTCTGCCGTTGCCGAAAAGGAAGTCAATTTCAATGTACTTTGTAAAGTAAAGAAGAAGACAACACCTCTGACTCTGAACGTCAAAGCAGAAGGCTATTCCATGAACGCACAGCTATACTGTGAGGATTCCCTGGGTAACAAAGTGGCTCTCACTGCTAAAGGGACTAACAGGATTAACCTTGGGGAGGTAAGATATGGGCTTGTGTATTCGAGAGAGGGTGAGAGGGAAGGGAAGTGAAAGGAAAAGAAAGGAATGGGGTGGAATGGAATGGAAAAGAAACGAAACGAAACGAAACGCAAGGAAACGAAAGGAAAGGAAACGAAAGGAAACGAAAGGAAACGAAAGGAAACGAAAGGAAACGAAAGGAAACGAAAGGAAACGAAAGGAAACGAAAGGAAACGAAAGGAAACGAAAGGAAACGAAAGGAAACGAAAGGAAACGAAAGGAAACGAAAGGAAACGAAAGGAAACGAAAGGAAACGAAAGGAAACGAAAGGAAACGAAAGGAAACGAAAGGAAACGAAAGGAAACGAAAGGAAACGAAAGGAAACGAAAGGAAACGAAAGGAAACGAAAGGAAAGCAAACAAAGGATAGGAAAGATAAGCATTATTCTACCGCTTGTTTTCCCAGGTTGAGATCAATGAAAAGGTTATCCGATCCATGTTTATTGTCAACTCTGGTAAATTCAACTTTGACTACTCATGGGAGCTAACCAATCGAACTAAGGTCAAGGGGATACACCGACTGAGTGGCGCCGAACCCGTCCTCGCCATAACACCAGAAGCTGGAACTGTTGCTTGTAATTCACGTAAACGATGCCAGTTAGTGTTCTGCCCACCTACTCGGCTGTCATTACAAGGGTGTGACTTACTGCTCAGGGTGAGTTTTGGCAGATACCTTTATATGTTTAAACGAATTATTGTAGGTGACGTCGCAGAAATAAAAAGATAGTTGTAGGGCAGATTTTTTGACTCTGAAAAAGCCACGTTACTGATGTGCCGTACCGTGCCATGCCCAAACATTTCCTTTAGATGAGCGTGAATTTCCATAGTGATCTGCTCTAATATTGCAAGAAACACGCAAGGCGATGTTCCTCGCAAAAACCTTCGCATGCAACACATCGCTTATCCGTGAAAGATCGTCACATTATGATATTAATGTATAATCTTCTTGGAAGCGCATTTAAAAATCTCATTGCGCTAAAAAAAAGAGTTAAAAAATGGAAGAAAGTTTGTGTCAAATTAAATTAAAGAATTATTTTCTAATTACGCTTTGCCAACTGATCTTCTAATATCTTCTATATATCCTCCCCTAGATAACAAACGGTCCTACGTTTAACATCAGTGTCACCGGAAGTGGAGCTCAACCTGGTCTTCATTTCTCGTTCCTGAAGCATGACTTTGGACCTTGTTTCCTGTACCGCGCGGGCATGCCACAGCACAAGACGACGCTGTTCATAAAGAACGAGGACAAGAAGGATATCAGGTAAATCTTGCATCACGTGCGTGGCGTAAGATAAAAAATTCTTTAAGGCGCGGAAATACGAGCAACAAATCGCGCAAAAAAAATTGGTTGCACGACCTCGTTGCTGAAGTAGAAGCTGTTTTTACACTGTGAAACAATGAAAGTTTGTTGTGCGCATGGTGGTTGTACGAACATCATTCGCTCTACAACTTGAAAGCAACAATGTTGCGCGACAAGTTGCACGATTTTGCGCGCAATGTTGCAGGCAATTGATTTTGCGACGCGTTTTTTTTTTTTTGCAAGCAATGTTGCTGAAGTAGAAAACAATCCTTATTCAGCAACAATGCCTGTAATATTGCACGCAATGTTGCACCGTGTATCTGCGCCTTGTATCTGACTAGCCTCTTTATATCACACCAAACGAGACTATACAAGTCTCAGCTCAACTGCTAGTACGCTTTTTTCCACTGACAAGTTGACTGTCAATTGATACAGAAAAATCCCTGTTGAATAATTCTATAGACAAGATTAAAAGAAAGACTAGATAAATAGATCGAATTGTATTAACACGATGGTAATTGTTTGTCCATAGTGTTGAGTGCCATTATGAGAACACAGCATACCTAGAGATCCATTCCAACCCTGGTGTACTGGCACCAGATGAAACGATGAAAGTCGAGTTCCTCTTTTACCCACGAGAAGCTATACACTACCATAAAACCATTCCTTTTGAGATCAATGGTTTGTCTACTATGAACGTTGATGTATTCGGTGAAGGAACTGATATGAAGGTACGTAATGCCTTATAATAAGGTAATGCAGTAGATCTCTCTCACATCGATACAATTGATTATATTATCCTTCTATTTACGCCTTTTTTCATAATTATGCGCACAGATAATGAGACCAAATGGTCGGTCTAAGATAGTATTTGATCAAGGAATGTCACAATCCCTTACTTGATATGCGTGCATCAATCGGTTTGTGGTGCTTTCATGTTTGCCTTCGCAATCTTTCGGTAAAGCTTGCGCGCTCGCTTGTTTTGTTTGTTTGTTTGTTGTTTTTTCCATGTTTCTTTCTTTGCGTGTTTCCTTGCTAGAATGCTTGCTTGCTTGTCTTTGTTTTGTCTTGCAATATCAATATCACCCATTTGCCCTGTATTCTATTTCCCTACAGTAACCTTTGTGTATTTATTTAACCAGGTCGAGGTGGCCAACCCTGCAGACAAAAAAGTCAGTGTTGGTGCGTTACGCATTGGTCAGACAAGTCATAAGACAGTCAAGCTAATCAACAGGAGTCCCGCCCCTATTTCCTTCACTGTAGCAGTCACTCCATCTACTGTACAGCTACAGCAGGCAAATGTTATCTCTATACAACCTACAAATGAAATCACGTTACGGGCCAATGGAGGGACGGGTAATGTGGAGATCTCATTCAGTCCTAAAGTACGCATACCACAGTTTACTGAGGAGGTGAGTTGATGTCTTTGTTGGTGTCAAGAGCAGTGAAACAAGGCTCGCATTTATTCATTCAATCTCTACCAACAGATCCATCCATCTAGTCATTCATTTGACCCATTCATTCGTACCATCCACTTACTCTCTCAATCATCTATCCATCCATCTATTCATCCATATCTCCCAACAGATCCATCCATCTAGTCATTCATTTGTGCATTTGTTCGTACCACCCGCTCACTCACTCAATCAATCATCTATCCATCCATCTATTCATCCATATCTCCCAACAGATCCATCCATCTAGTCATTCATTTGAGCCATTCGTTCGTACCATCCACTCACTCACTCAATCATCTTTCCATCCGTCTATTCATCTATCTCTCCCAACAGATCCATCCATCTAGTCATTCATTTGACCCATTCATTCATACCATCGACTCACTCACTCAATCATCTATCCACCCATCTATTCATCCATATCTCCCAACAGATCCATCCATCTAGTCAATCATTTGACCCATTCATTCGTACCATTCACTCACTGACTCATCTATCCACCCACCCACCCACACACACACCCACCTATCCATTCCATCCCATCCATTCCAAACCATCCATCCATTCATCCCTCCATCCTTCCACCCATCCACCTATCTCATCCCATCCATCCAGTCATCCATTTGTTCACTCAATAAGTCAGAAGGGATTTCAAATCCAAGCCTCTCACACCAAATAACGTTGTTACATTGACTTCAATAAACCTCCTGTTCCTTTACAGATAATGCTAGAGTGTGCTGGTATGTCCATCCCAATCTTCGTGATAACAGGCTCCTGTCAGGGCATCGAGATCACCCTAGATAACTACTCTGTACCATTTGGAGCCGTCATGTTCGGTAGCAGAAGCACAAGGCAGTTGATTATGCACAACACTGGTGATGTAGGCGCAGCCTTCGCGTGGAACTCGGAAAAATTTGCTCCAGACTTTAGTATCAGTCCTACTAAAGGGTACATCTCACCTGGGATGGAGGTACCTTTCCAGATTACCTTCCATCCTACTGCGGTCCATAACGATATCAGATACGAGGTAAGAATTT
Organism: Anthopleura sola; assembly: GCA_023349425.1. NCBI lineage: Eukaryota > Metazoa > Cnidaria > Anthozoa > Actiniaria > Actiniidae > Anthopleura > Anthopleura sola. The sequence goes on from JALHLI010000001.1 coordinate 10,630,220, forward strand.
TGACGGTTCAGTTTTGAAATTCTTGTGGGGGAGGGCGGCTTTTGCCAAGTCGCGATACTTGGATAAGGATACTGATGGTATCTCTCTGAGAAGGAGGTACAAGTCCCCGCCCATTCTATTCTACCCCATTCCTAGATAATATCAGATGCAAAGCGAGAGCTGTGTAGGTGTGCAAGAGGGGAGAGCAGTTGTGCATATACATCAACTCGAATCTTACCTTTTTTATGATTTTTTCCCAGGGACTTCGATGTGCAATTGAAGGCGCAAAGCCACTCAAACTTGTGCTAACAGGCAGCTGTGTATCACAGACGCCACTGAAGGAGGTAATTAAATAATATTGATTCTGTCTTTAATCTAGAGTATAAGGAAACAAGATTGTTGTGAATTTGATGGAATGTAGCCAAAACACGTGAAGACATCGGAAGCTTTATTATTAGCAATCTCTAGACATGCGGTCCAGTTCAGCTGAGGCTGGTTTAAATGGAGGCCTGTACATATAACTATGTTTCCTTTCTAAGATTACTTGGTAATGTATTCCAAGCTTTCATGAGGGCAGAAAAATAAAAACCGGTATCAGCTGCGCGTGTGCGAACAGTGCGTCTTGCTATAGCAACCCCAACAACATCCTCTACTGATTATTTAATGCACTATCTAAGGACTTACCATTAATACTGATTGTTATTGTAACAACTCTAGGTTCTCCACTTCACTACACATGTGCGCACGCGCGAGACTCGTAACCTCGTGATTCATAATCGAACCAATCAGCTGTGGATGCTGCGACCTGTGATCGAGGGTGAACATTGGTTGGGTCCAGACTCCATTACTATTGAACCACAGCAGAGTAAGAACTACGAACTGACGTATAGACCTATAGTTATGACGTCAGAAGGCAAGAAACACACGGTTAGTAACACGACACTTGGAGATTTATAGACCCCTTGTATGCGACGTCAAAGCAGGACAATTTGGAGGATAAAATAAAAGAATTTCAATCTCTTGAGAATTCGAACCTGTTGTTTTGTACTCCAAATTGAGCTGCATTCCGACGTGCTGCAAGGGGTTTATATACTGTGGTAAAAGGTAGAATCATGTACTACCACTACTGGAATACCTTGCAAGCTATATTTCGTTCAGATAATTAGCAGTTGTCTTACTATTCTTATTCATTTCCCATCTTTTCTTCCTTATTTCCTCTTCCCTTTGTTTCCCTTGTATTATAGTCGCACATTGCATCATGAATATTGAAGGAAAAGCATCATAACACTTATTGTATGTCATTCATTCTCCAGGGTTCAGTGTTTTTCCCGTTACCAGATGGTAGTGGTTTACTGTATAACATAACAGGTACTGCAGAAGGTCCCAAACCCGTCAACAACATCTTGAGAGATGTACCGTGTAAAACTCAATACACTGAGCTACTGACTGTGTCCAACTGGCTGAGAAGACCTCAAAGGTAAGATATCAGAAACAAGACATCAATCGACCATGGAAACAACCTCAAGCAACAACAGCAGTAACAACAGTAAAAACAACACAACAACAGCAACACCAAAAACAACAGCAGCACAACACAACGCCACAACAACGACAACAACAACGACAACAACAACGACAACAACAACGACAACAACAGCAGCAGCAAAAACAGAATTAGCAATAACAGCAACAACAGAAGCAGCAGCAACATCGACAACAGCAACTACAAAAATAGCACCAACAGTAGCTGCATGAACCAGACACATCTACAGGAGTTCATAAAATAACAGAGTTCAAACGCGCGCTCTGATTGGCCGTGTCATTTCTTTTTCCGCGTACTCAGAAATTGGACTTTCATACGATTTGCGCCATGGTTTCTTACGCTTCTCTCGTGTTCTCTCAACTCCCGCATGCTTAGACCCGAGTATCTAAAATGGAAAAATATCTATATTTCTAAAAATCTTTGGATAGCAGCAGTAGCAATAATAGCAACAATGGCAATAACTATAGATCAAAATGCCATAGTAAATGAACAACTCTGAAAAAATCCTTGTTTATTTATTATTATTTATTTATATATTTATCTTTATTTATAATCATTATTGGACACCCATGGTAATTCTACAAACTCTCTAGTAATAGCAATAACACTAGGGAAATTCGATGCACATGTTAAATCTATTGAATAGTTGTCTAGTTAGTTGTATTGATTATGTTCTTGTTGTTTGTGTACCAGATTCCGCGTAGTCATTGAAATGATCAAGCCAGAAAAACCAGACAACGCCACCACCATCAAGGGTCTTGATTACATCGATGTGCCTGGACTATCGAAACGAGACTATAAACTGAGCTTCTTCGCACACAAAGAGGGTACCTTTAGCTCCAGGGTAAGAACATATTCAACCTTATCTACTGCTTTCCCACTTCAGCCCATTTTATCATCCCCTTGAGTATGGTTTCTTTGCTTAGCAGTAACGATTGTGGACATACATCTATATGGATTAGGCTCAAACGAAAAATAAAATTGATTTCATACTCAAGGAAATTGAAAAACAAGATGACGGATATTCTAATTTGTATTTTAAGATGAAAAAATAGAAAGAGCGCGCGCATGCTGTGTGCAGATGTATAGCACGCGGGGATTAAGGCGCGCAAATAAGAGTAACAAAATCGTTCAACTTGTCGTGCAATATTGTTGCGTTGCAATTTCGTTCTGAATGTGGCTCGTATTCGCACCCTGTACAACAATAACATTTTGTTGCGCGACTTTGTTCAGAAGTAGAAGCGCGGGGTGGTAATACGAGCAATGTTTGCTCTTCAACTTGCAACAATACAATGTTGCGCTACACGTCACACGAACTGCTTTTAGCAGAACTGCATATAGCATGCGCGTTTGTTTTCTGTTTCTTCGCTATTTATTGCTTTATTTATTGCTATTAATTTAACTACTGTTTCGCGGATAAAAGATTTGCACTTCCATCAACAAACCATTCCTTTCTATGCTCAGGTGATCTTCCGTAACGAACAGACCAACGAATTCCTGTTCTACTATGTCAGCTTCAAAGCAACAGCACCCGGTGTCATGTCAGCCATTGAATTATCTACTCCTGTCAGGAAGAGTACATCTCACGTGGTGACTCTACACAACCCTCTCAGCACACCCGTCACGTTTAACTCTCAGTGTTCTATATCAGATGTACAGATGCCACCAAGCTTCACTGTTCCTCCGTTATCTGAGGTATTTACTAGTCACCTAGGAATATTTAGGTCCCATTAATGGATGTTATATTCAACAAAATCTTCACCAGCTGTTTTTGAAATAGCTGTATTCTGGTGATCATGCATCTCACCGCAATACAGCTATTTCAAAAACAGCTGGTAAAGGTTTTGTTGCATGTTGCACAAATTGCATTGATTACGTGGCTCGCAACATTGAATACCTGCAACATTGGGTGCAATGTTGCACCATGTGTCAGTAGCTTTACTTTCCCACTCACGTAAAACAAACAACAATCAATGTCAAGCAAAGTTATTTGAAATGGGAAAACGTTACTAAAGGGTCTAGCTTTTTTTACATTTCCCCCCCCCCCCCAAGAAATCCTATAATACCTGACATGAAATATAGACCCCTTGAACGTGACCTACAAGCAGCTCAATATGGAGGACAAAACAAAAGAATTTCGAACTCCTGACAATTGTAATCCATAGTTTTTGTCCTCCAAATTGAGCTGCATTCCGACGTGCTGCAAGGGGTCTATACCTGACATAAGACCATAAGACTATTCACATCTGCAGTCTTTCATGTTAGACCCCATAATAACAATGATGTACCGTTTTTATTAGGGTTCTTGTATGTTCGAGTACTTACCCCTAAAGGCAGGCGACTCTATGCCTGGTAAGCTGTCCTTTGCCAGTTCTGAGCTTGGTTCCTATCAGTACGATCTGGTCCTGACTGCCACCTCTGCTGGACCTGAAGCACCTGTACATTTCCGAACAAGCTTCGGAGTAAGTCAAGTCCAGACTTGTAGATTCGTCAGCTTTGCTAAGTCCAAGGTGGAATACTCTTGCAAGGTATGTTTTAACAGTAATAGCTGGCTAGCATCGGACACAGTATATACTTTGATTCCTTCTCCACATTCTTTTCCCAAGTAAGATAAGAATCCTGGTTGAAACGAAGGGTTAATTCTAGGAGTGCATATCTTCCTTCGCAGATGTCTCATAGAGCAGTTTTCGAAAAAGTGCGGCATGGATCGTGCCGTGACCGTGACCGTGTCAGTGCCGTGCTGTGTTTGAAAACATCCGACATTCTGCAGTGCCGTGTCCGCGCCACACCGTGACTTTTCACACTCATACGAAATCTCGGCTCTATACTACGTTTCACTTAGTTTTTTAACTGAAAGAAACTACAAAGAGGACTAGAGAATGCAGTCTCTTTTGGGTTGGGTGAAGGAACTCAAGATAAATTTCGCATAAGAATAAACTTCAAAAACACGGAAATCTTTGCTTTTAGTTCAAGCGCTCTTTAAAGGAAGTAGAGTGCGACTACTACATTGCCCCATCAGCCGCACACTGAGCTAGAAGATGTATGCTATCTGTTTTCCAGCGTCAAGCTTATACTACAAGCGACGCTTTGCAACAATGTTGCGCAAAATATTGATTCCTGCTAGCATTCCATGAGGAAACTGACTAAAAGATGTAACATGCATTAAAACAGCGACGTCCCACTGCGAGAAGCATTGTTAATATTTATATTCAAAGCACGCTCAATTTGTAAATGTTTGTTCCATTTTCAGGTTGATAATAGCGATTTCCACGTCGAGAAGAGCATAACAGCAGCCTCAGCATCAAGTGGAGGCACAGAGGTTGGAGTCGACGTTACATACGAGCCTATTCGTCTAGGAGACACACGGGCAACACTAACCGTGGTGTCCCCTGTAGGAGGTGAATATATCTTCCCTCTATTCGGACACTGCTCACCTCCTAAACCACAAGGCCCTTACTCAATCAAGAACGGAGCAACTACCTCGATTCCCTTCAAGAATGTCTTCTCTAGTACTACACAGTTCCAGTTCTGTGTTGATAACCCGTGCTTCAGCGTCAAGGCCAGTGAGACGATTCGCGCTAAGAAGACTCATAACATCATCGTTGGGTTCGACGCAGGTCAAGGAACCTCAAAAGCACCGCGCATGGGCAAACTAATGATATCATGTCCAAGGAGTGCGGGCGGCGCAGGTAACGTCACGTGGACATACTACCTGAAGGGCATCAACCCATGATGGAACACTCCTGTCATATATAATGCTGTATATAAAAACCCGGAGTGAAGGCATCTCAATCAGCCTGTTTAGATGAGCAGTTTTTGGCTAATTTATTTATGAATTGTTAAGTGTATTTTTGAAATCAGAATTTTGTAATGCAAGTTTTTCACCGAAATAGTTTAAGAAGTTTGAAGAATTTATTTTGAAAAAATTGAGTTTTTGGTTTAGTCACGAAATTCTGTCTTTATTAAGTGTGAATAAAAGATTTAAAAAATATTTTTTTCTTTTCTTTATTGTTTTTGCTGTGTTTTCGTTTTTGTCCAATGACGTGGTTATTTTCTGTAATTAATTGTTTCATTCATTCTCACGCGAACGTGCTCATTAGAGCATGCATTTAAAGGGTTGCCTGACTTCCTCGCGTCTTCTGGTTTGTTTATTCGACTTTCGTCGGTTCTTCCATCGCAACCACGTTTAAACCAGGTAAATATATGTATTAGCTCTTTAGCTACACCCTATTTGAAGTCTCTCAGCGATTATCTAAACTTTAAGATTCGATTCTAAAACTATTGAAGGCGAATTTGAAGTGCAGGGAAAATTCTAATGATTGCCAACAAATCTCTTCAGAATTAAATCTAAGATAGCTGAGATACTTCGATTATATAGGCTTAAAATTAGCAGTATTTACTTAAATGACCAGCATAAAACAAAGCCCCTCGTGTTCTTGATGTCATGCAAGCATTCCCAAGAGAAATTACTAGAAAAGTATTGAATGGTATTTGCACAGTAAACAACGAAACTTTTATATTTAGCGGTCAATCTAACATGGCGTTCATGATGTCACATGCGCGCACATGACAGGAGGCAGGAACAATATTGAGTCGGGTCTAATATGATTTACATGAAAAAGAATTTAGTTTCCCAGGGGGAAAGACTATTGTTCCTGGCCCCTGTCATGGCTACCATCACGTGGTGGTGCAAAGCTAAGGGTCCATAGCAATAGTGCACTAACCTAGCGCCCCACTCCCACGCGTACAATTTTGACAATCCACGGGCTCTTCACCAAATTTTATCGATACATTGAAACATCCTCTGGGGTTATCCATGTCAGGACACGTGTAACTCACAGATCAAATTGGAATAGGCCCTTTGCAGCTAACAGTCATGTGATGTTATATCACTTCAATAGCGAATGGATCGAACTGATAGTCCCTTGGGAAAGGCTTCACTGGAAGGCAAACAAACTCTAAAAAGCTTAATATCTTAATATCAAAAGCGTGTTATGAGCAATATAACAGCATTTTTAAAAACGCTTCACCCAAGGCATTAGATATTTAATGAAAATTGTTTTGTTTTGAATAAATGAAATAGGATTTTTTTTGTTCTTCAGTTAATTACAGTCACGTGATTATTAGCTGCAAAGGTGCAAAGGGCCTATCTTAGCGTGTTAGGTTTTGTGCAGGGAGGGAAACTGGAGAAAACCCCTAGAATCAAAAGAGATAACTCCAAATAACACACTGATAAATAAAATTCCATAGTCATCTGTAGCAAAAATAAAGCCAGAAAAACAGCCAACCAAAAATCCAGCCACCCAAATAAAGGTCAACACGAGGGAGGGGGCCCGGGCCCCTGCCCTTTACGTACATAAAGGGGAAACTGTATGTCAAGGGAGAACCTTGTTTGTGCGTTAGAGGGAGTCTTGTCTGCTGATTCATGCATTCTCTTGCTCTCTACAAAGTGCTGTCGCAACTAACTGTAATGTACTGAAAGTATAGATTTCATTGAAGAGGAGTTTTGTATACGCATAACGTTATCTTAATCATAACTTTCCCAACCCACCTTCCTCCTTTTCCTACTGGAATCATCCACCCCTACTTCAGAGATTACTTTAGCTTATGTAGCTCTCTGTATGTTTAACCTTGCTTATATCAGTTAAGCCTCTCCCTTTTTTCAGGCAGCACTGAGGCGTGGAAGTATTTACCATTAACGCGGTTCATTTATAGCTAGGTTCGGGAAACGGTCCAAGTTGACAGTGTTTTGAACTTTCGAACTTACGAAATGAAAATGACGATATATTTTCCTCCTATTTTTCTTTTTCTTTTTGATGCCCTGGAAAACGGTCATCTTTGGGGCTGGATCTGCGCCTGCATCATCAGATTTTTTAGCTGATATCCCATGCCTTTGGAATCAATTCCACCTCCATTATGCTTGGAGTTATCTTTACCCCGTGTATTCCATGTTAGCCACGTTCCACCCTTTTTTTCCTAACCTAATGTTCTGAGAGTATAGATTTCATTTATAATACGCTAGCCTTATTTTTCACTTATTTTCATCTCGTTCGCTTTTTTCTAACATCAAAGCTTTTTTAGGCATTTCAACCAACCTCCCTCCCATACCTTCGGCATCAATTCTAACCCTATCCTTCGGGATGAACATTTCATTGTGTGTTTTATGTTGTTCATATTATTAAAATGTTCCACCTTTTTTTCCTTTGCAATTTGAACCCACCTCCTCGCCGAACTATACTATTGGTATGAATCCCATCACCTCTTTTTTGGGAGATCCTTAAGTTTATGTAGTCTCATATGATTTAGGCTAGCTGTCATTGTTATTGAGATCCACCCTCTTTAACTTTTGTATCAGAAAAGCCAAAAGAGAGCAAAACAGCCAGAGCAGGATGCATGGGGATAAAGCTACGACTGGAGCAAAGAAGATACGATCCACAGACAAGGTATTTGATTCTATTAGAGAAATTAGAGATCAGACAGACAGACAGATAGACAGACATACAGATAGAGATAAAGAAAGGCAGAAAGACAGACATAACAGACAAACAAGCAGGCAGACAAACAGACAGAAAGAAAGACAGACAGACAGACAAACAGATAGACAGACAGACGGAAAGAAAGACAAGGAGGCAGATTTAATTCAACATACTACATTTTATTGAAACATTAAAGCTGTTTGATGGGAACGAGTTTTTCGGAGTACGAATAATGGCACTCTAACGACTTTAATACAATAGGTCAAAGTCCGGTATTCTATAGATTCTAATCGATATTTATTCGGGGTGGTTGGTTTGGTATTCATTCGCTTGCTTTTGACTCGGCGACGAATCGTTTCTCGGGAGGCTGTGAACAGTAGATGGCAGCTGCGTTGCATAGTCCCTCGAGTTGTGCGGTGATCTGCAAAGAAGATCAAAGATTTGTGAGTTTAAGAGATTTGAGGCCAGGATCTGTAGGGTGGGTAGTAATGTGGATAAGCAAAAAGCGCTTTAAGATAGTGGAATTAATGGAGAATTATTCAAAAATCTTAATTCGTAAATCTAGGCGGAACATCGCTGAAACAGCTGTTGGCTGGTTTGGAAGATAGCAAGTAAATGGAAAAGAAAGGGAGTGATCATGAATGAAAGATGGAATAGAGAAGGAAAAGGAAGGGCAAATAGGCAAGAAAGAAAGAAAGAAAGAAAGAAAGAAAGAAAGAAAGAAAGAAAGAAAGAAAGAAAGAAAGAAAGAAAGAAAGAAAGAAAGAAAGAAAGAAAGAAAGAAAGAAAGAAAGAAAGAAAGAAATCTAAAACACGATTTAAAATCTTCCCAAGATCAGATATAGAGAACTAGTTTTCTAAAAAACAAAAAACTTTCCCAGATCGTGACCTGAATGAATGAGTTATAATTCGCTTCACTTTAGTCAATTAACGCTCGATCATTAAGAAACAATACAAAAACGTCCACACGACCAAAATTATGTTTTCCTCTCAAAATACCCCGTCAAATATCATTAATCTTATTTTGAAAACATCAAGCCTTTCAAGGTATTTAAAATATTGTGTTGTTTTCGTTGTAAGCGGTGGATTTCAGCCCATTAGACTGGAGTCTTTGAAGTTTTCATATTCAGATAAAAATATGCTTTTCAAATTGGGCACTAATACGATACAATTGAGCAATACACAACTTGTCGCATCCTATAACCTGAAAACTGTCTTCTAAAGTACTCAAATCTATTAGGATAATTTGACTAAAGTATCCCAGGGCCAATATTCGAATGAATGATTGAATACATTGACAAAATGTTATTAGGAATTTTCTAAATCCACTCAGCTGGCAACGAATTTGCGAATATTGTCTATGTAACTTTTTGTAGCAATTTTTTGATGTGGCAAGATAAAGTGACGATATTATAATGGCGACTCTTATTTTTGAAGTGACATTCGACAGCTTATAAGTTCCGTGGTTCTAGAGTCTAGATATTAGAGAAATTCCTTAGAAAATTTTGACTGAATGATGTAAGAAATACAAACGACTTTGACGGAAATAGTTACAAGACTTCCCACTGCTCTAATCAAGAGTGATGTTTTGTGAATCTGATAATGAACGAGAAAAAAATACCTTTGTTGTGCCGTTTCCTAAAAGAAATTTCAATTCCGGGTTTAAATGAAAAATTTTCCAAACTTTCAAATGTCCAAATCCTGTCGTAATGATTGCAATTATCAATATCTTTAAACTTTATCCTTCTAGAATTTGGAGGTAATTCCAGTTTTAATCAGACCCGCTCTGGCTTAGATAGGCGACGCTGGTCAAGTTATTTTCCCCTAACGTTGTTTGCTATTCTTTAATCTTTATCCGCTGTTTTTGGAGAGGATTTTCATGGCTCCAAGAGTACTATCATCTGCTTGATTCGGTTCTTATTCTTCCTGTCTTTTCTTTTTTTCTTTTTTTTTTTTTCAACTTTTCGAAATATGTTCCTTCTCGTTTTTTCTTTTCTTTCTTAGTTTCTCTATCTTTCTTGTTTCTTCTCCATCGTCTTATGTTTTTTAGTTGATTCTTTTAATTCTTTTCTTTCTTTCTTTCTTTCTTTTTTTATACTTTCTTTCTCATGTACAAATCATTCTTTCCCCTCTATAATTTCAACTTCTCATCTATCGACCAATCAACTACTTTCCCTCTACAATTTTCATCTACAATATCACAGTTTCTTTTCCGAGTCAAAACTGCCAAACATCCTAATGACTCATTTCTTATTCTTACATATTTTTAATGCCTCACAGTTCTCAATAGCGTGAATTTCCCCTACATTTCCCAGCGCCTAACAAGATTTCCCCCTTGTGTTCTCTCTCCTAATGTGAATGACAAATAGACACACTTTAATCCACCCCAGGCTTGTTATCACATTGGTCTCTCATTGGACAATTAGGACAGCATAGAGGTGCTTATTTCTGGATGAGATTACGTCTTTATGAGGGAGTTTTGTGCTTTAATCTAATCAGGTTTTCTTTTTTATGGTGTAGAGTTGAGTCAATGATTCTTATCTAGTGAACAGTCTAGAAAATTGAATAAAAGATTTTGTAAAAGAGAGACGTGAGAAGTGTATCGAAAGATGTAAAGGAGAAGATGAAAATTAGTGAAAGGAAGAAAGGAAGAAAGGAAGAAAGAAAGAAAGAAAGAAAGAAAGAAAGAGAGAAAGAGAGAAAGAAAGAAAGAAAGAAAGAAAGAGAGAGAAAGAGAGAGAGAAAGAAAGAATGAAAGATAATAGAGAAGAACTATGGAGCAAGGAACAAGTTTGCAACAACACCCATTTTACTGTCCAATAAAAAAAAAATTAAATTTAAAAACAATGCTTCAAAATTAAAGTCGCAAGATAGAAAACTAGATAAGATGTTATTCTGGAAAATGTTCAAGGTTAATAATAGGGAAACTAATGAATGGGTTGATTTGGAAGAGTATTTCTAATCATATCCAAGGAGTTGTTCGTTGTCGGCATTATTTTCGTCCCCCGGCGGTTTTTAGCTTAAAGATTCTTAATCCTTCCGAGAAATCCTAGAATAAACATATATTTTTGAGAGGCTTATTCAGCTGAAGGTACATGAGGAAATCTCGCTCTCAATGCTGTTCTTCCCTTTTTTCTTTCCTTCTTTGGGTGTTTTTTAATTCTTTTATTGATTTTATTGGTTGCTCTTTTGACTTTTCGTTCCGTTCGTTCGTTTTTTCTTTCTTTCTTTCTTTCTTTCTTTCTTTCTTTCTTTCTTATTTTTAAATTTGAATATTTTTTTTTATTGGACAAAAACAGTAAAATGGGTGTTGTTGCAAACTTGTTCCTTGCTCCTTAGTTCTTCTCTATTATCTTTCGTTTTTTCTTTCTTTTATTCATTCATTCATTCTTTCTTTCCTTCTTTCTTATTTTCCATCTTTCTTTCTTACTACCATCAATTCCTTCCTTCCTTCTTCTCTTTCATTCCTTCATCCTCCTCTCTATTATCATGACGAAAATCTCCAAAATACCCCAACAAATTTCCACCCTAAATCATTCTCTAAGGCATGCAAACATTATTACTAATATAAGTTTTGAAGAAAAGAACAAACAAAATAACGATTACATCAGATCGCTAAAGGCAAACTAAAAACTACCGAGATAAAAAACAAAAGAAACGCACCTTGAGAAATCTCTCAAACAATTCCCATTCGTTATCTATTTTATTAACTTAAAAGCGAAATGAAAAGAGCGAGTTGAGTTCAAATATTTGAGGTGATTATTGAAGGGTTCTTTAGCTTGTTTAAACAATGACCTGTCCTAAGTATATCATTATACTTTTCTTTTTATATCGCTAGAGGTAACAATAATAATGAAGTTTTCTATATAGTATCAAATTAAGTTAGGGATAATTTTCTGGTGCTATGTTATCAAGAAAATACGGGAGTACGATGAAGATATTTTGAAAGAAAAAAGAAACACACAAAAAAAAGCACAAAATAATCAATCTTAAGAAACTACATGAGTTGAAATCGTTCGACATGATCTTGAAGTGGGTAGAGAAAAAAAAGGAAAAAATTGAAGTGATTTTTTAAAAAACAATTCGAGCTTAATTTTTTGTTTTTTCAAAAAAAAAAAAGAAGAGATTTCTAAGAATCTTTGCATTCATACCCTGTTAACTGTTCGTCGTCCAATATTCCCAGCACCAGCGGTAAAACCTTCACTCTGTGGCACAAAACTGGCAGCCAGTACAACGATGAGTAGAATAACAACCTTGGAGTTCATGATGATGGTTAAGGTGGCTCGTGAAGGTCTTGGGAAGAGTCTGTACTTGGCTTGAAGGTACTTGGCGAATGTCTGTGATCTGCTGTAAGAGTGAAGGTTATATATACTGCAACTAGTGTTTGCTAATGAACTGACTATTTTCCTCACTTCCTTCTGTTGATAAAAAGATTGAATTAAGGCTAGATTCAGGCCCGCCCACTCATATCTGCGAGCTTTGAAAGAATGATGCGTTTGGCATACTTCCTGTTCCGTCAGTAACCCCTACTGTAAATTGACTCTCAATGGTCTAAAATTAAAGCTATCTAATACTCTTCTAGTGAACTCTAAATCACCAATCCACACCATTGTCCAACTAGTTTTACGTATTACAGTATTGTACAATGAATTGCTAACGAAGTTTTACCTAAATCCTCCTGAAAACGGAACTGTTCAAGAAGAGACCTTATGTAGATGCTGATTATTGATTTGTTTGATTATCTTACCTGCCATCTATTCAAGTCGAGCGAAGGAAATTGAACGTGTCAACAGGAGTCCGCAGAGGCGCCATTGCAATCACGAACAGCACAAATTTATTAAGATATATGTGGCTAGGCAAATACATAGGTCTCTAACTCCTTTTACAACTATTTTTGACGAGCTGCTTTAGATTAAACTACGTTATAAGCAAAACTTTTGTAAACTAACACAGTTTTAACTACAAAATTTAAACTTTTCCCAACTGAGAAAACCAAACTGCAGTTATATTGTAGCAGATTTTTAAAAGATTGTGAAAACTTTTAGTCACGAAATATGAATTAAATAATGATATAATATGTTGATAGGGAATTAAAGAAAATACTAAAGTAAAAATCGTTAAACTAATGACTTAAGGGGCACGAGAAAGACATTATTATATTGCTTTTACGAAGGGAGATTTAGTCAGTATCTCAGTAGCTTAGCTGAACATCGACTTCGTAATGTAAGATGATAAAATATTAGATCTATATTAGAAGCTATTAGTTTTGATAATACTGAAATAGCCGTCCATCAAATAACTTATAGGAATCTAACCAAACAGAGGTATTTCTGTGCTCAATAATCTAGCAAAATGTACTGACCAAATTTTACAAATTTTCTAAGTTGGGCATTTCTGTCCTTTCTTTTGGCTAGCAAGAATGCGTGCTGTTCGGTAATCAATACTCGTGGTGAACAAATCACTACAGGCCATCGTTCCTCCGTAATAATCATGGAACTTTTGAGTTCACTCGTGTAATTTCAGTCCAAATTACATCCATTTTAGTCACGTTTATTATACTTATTTTCAATACTCGCTCGTTTTGGAATTGGGTTGGTTCAAATTTCGTAGTTTTAAAGTATATTCCTTTATAATTTTAGGCTCGATCGAAGTATAATTTTTGATAGCAGTGAGATTGCTTTATTTTTCGTTAAACAACATACTAATTCCAGAGAATTTTTTTCTTTAAACTTCGTAACCGTAACATTTCGTTTTTCTTTTTCAAAACATTACAAAATAAGTATATTTTTTTTTAGATAATTTTCTATTGGAATCAAGTCTTTTTTTTTTTTTTTTTCGTGGTCAATTATCAAGAAATTGTCGTTCACTTCTTGTCGTTCCTAAACCAAGGAAAAACACATTCAACTGATCGTTTCGTGAGTTAACGAGATTGAATATTAGTTTTATATATCTTATACAATTAGTTCTTGGAGTTTTCTAGTTTTTAGAACCGGGAAAATTGACGTTAATGTCGATAACTCCTCCCACGAAACCCAGACGTTGCAAATCACGATAGACGAAAATCCTTCACCAAAATCTCTTTCAATCAACAGCATTTGTTAAAGCAATGAAATTTCAATCTAAAATTTGATCAGCTTATCACGAATTGGCAAATATAGAAAATACTAACTAGATAAACCATGGGAATAGATGGAGGTTATGTCCTGAATTATTAGCGTGAAATGCTTCGTATATTGGAGTATATTGGACGATGTTAGAACTTTACTTTTACCTAAATTTTTTTTGGAGATGAAATCTATTGAAAAATAAAATGGCCAACTTAAAAATCCATATTTCGAAGAAAATGTAATCCTGCTTTCGTAGATTACGGCAGAAAAAATGTTATAATCCTAAAAAAGAGATTTTTAGATTTTATTTTGTTAGCGTGGAGAACAGATTTTAGAAGTTGGATTGGGTTTTTTCCTTCCTTTTTCTCTTTTTTTCTTTTTTCTTTTTCTGTTCCAAACCGAAGTTATCTTTCCACCCAATACTCTCTCCCCTACTCTTTTTGCAGTAGATATATATGTTATTCTTAGGAAGCTCAATTCTATTTTTTTTTTCGTATAATAATCCGTCCATATCTGATTTTTGTGTGGCGAATATTTCAACATCATATGGTGAAACTCACACTTCAAAAACTTACATTTTCTAAAAAAAATTCTGTATTTATATCACACAAAAGAGGAAATTCATTAACTCTTATTATGCTTAACAAAATACCTTGAACAACACCAATTAGACTAAATTAAATTATACTTATGATCTGCCTACCTTTTTACAAAATTAACAAAGAAAGATTCCCAAGTTTTCACATCAAATGTTCTCTTAGGAACGAGTGTCTAATTCTATAAAAAAAATTATCTGTTTGTGCTTTGGTTTTGATTTCTCGTGTCATGGGATCCTGTGCTGAAAGACAGTTCTGTGCATTCGCTAAATGAATTATAGGCTTTTGTTTTAAGAGGAGTGTTCGTGATTGAAAATTAGAACATTAGGAAGACTGGTTGTACGAACAAAGGCAATTAAGGTCAATTTTGTCGGTATAATCACTGTCATTGTTAGAGCTGTTCACGTCATTGGTACCAGCTCCAGGCAGTGTAAACACAGAATTTTTGGAGTCTTTCGTGTTTTTAGGAAAAGGTTTTTCTTACTTGGGATATCATTGCCTTCAAAACAATTCACACCGGCTGCCAATCAAAAACAAGTATTTTGATGGAGTTTTGAGCTATTTTTGTTTGGATGTGATGATTATATTCTATAGGTGTTTTTATTTTATTTTATTTTCTTATTTTGTATAATGTTTTCAATACTACTGATGATGACCTTATTGTCGAAAACGTTTTATTTTTTCCCCAACGTTCACCTCCAAATTTTACCTTGTAAATAAATTCATTTGATGGAAGCAAACATCATGATATTTTTTATTTAATTTTTAAACATTTTCGGGGTCTTGAATGAAAATGTTATCCAAAAATGTATGTTTTTCAAGCTGTATCCTTTCTTTGTTTCATTCATTCTTGCTTGTGTTTTCTCCTTTTCTTTCCATCCATGCATCCATCCATCCATCCATCCATTCATTCATCCAACCATCCATCCATTCATCCATCCATCCATCCATCCATCCATCCATCCATCCATCCATCCATCCATCCATCCATCCATCCATCCATCCATCCATCCATCCATCCATCCATCCATCCATCCATCCATCCATCCATCCATCCATCCATCCATCCATCCATCCATCCATCCATCCATCCATCCATCCATCCATCCATCCATCCATCCATCCATCCATCCATCCATCCATCCATCCATCCATCCATCCATCCATCCATCCATCCATCCATCCATCCATCCATCCATCCATCCATCCATCCATCCATCCATCCATCCATCCATCCATCCATCCATCCATCCATCCATCCATCCATCCATCCATCCATCCATCCATCCATCCATCCATCCATCCATCCATCCATCCATCCATCCATCCATCCATCCATCCATCCATCCACCCACCCATTCATCTTTCCTTCCTTTCTTTCTTCCTTCTCTCTTTCTATCTTTCTTTCTTTCTTTCTTCCTTTCGTTCTTTCTTCCTTTCTTTCTTCCTTCTCTCTTTCTATCTTTCTTTCTTTCTTTCTTCCTTCTCTCTTTCTATCTTTCTTTCTTTCTTTCTTCCAGTTCTCTCTCTAACCATTACCAATTGCCTCTACATAGTCATCCATCATTCCTTAATGTTTCCAAAACGACCTTTCACATTCCAATGTCTCTTTTCAATCCATATTTCCTCTCCTAATTACTTCCATTCAGTAGGGGGTAGGAATGACGGCTACGATTTAAGTAAATATTAGGTTCTTCTACCCTCTTCTGTTTTATTTGTAATATGTACACATATCGAATACCTTGAACCATGACAGCTAAAGCACTCAGTTCTACAGTCTTCATCAAAAAAACTATTTATTATGTATTTCACTAGATTTCCTTGTCATTCTAGATCACAAAATAGTTCAACGTTATTCTTATAAAAGGGCACGTTTAGTGTTGGGTGGCAGAAGAGTACTTCACAGGTTAGATTTATTTATAATAGACACTTGTATAAGTGATGAAAGGCAATATCAGATATGGTGATTAGAAGTGATTGGTTTGTATCGATGATAGTGTAACACATTTAGAGATCACATTGTTTTTTTTTTCTTTCCTTCGTTCTTTCTTTCTCACTTTCTTTATTTCTTTTTCTTTTTTCTTTCTTTTCTCTCTTTTCTTTCTTTTTTTCTTCCTTTCTTCCTTATTCTTTTCTTTCTTTCTTTCTTTCGTTCTTTCGTTCTTTTTTCTTTCCTTCGTTCTTTCTTTCTTTTCCATTCTTCCTTATTCCTTTCTTTCCTTCTTTTCCTTTCTTCCTTCCTTTTTCTTATAATTCTACTTTTCCTCCTTTCCATCTTCCATCTCTCTTTTTCCCTATCATTCATTTACTTCTCTTATTCTCGCCTTTCTCTCTCTCTCTCTCTCTCTCTCTCTCTCTCTCTCTCTCTCTCTCTCTCTCTCTCTCTCTCTCTCTCTCTCTCGTTATTTGTTCTCGTTCCAGATAAATTCGACACTTCCGTGTTTTGCTTCACATAATCAGCTTATCTTCGTCATCAAATGCCAAAACACACACAATCATCTTAGCCCTTTCGTGTTTCCTTCTTGTCCTGTTATGTCATGACCTTGAATACTCCATTCTGAACCTATTGAGTCTACCTACAATCACCAGCTTCCCAAACTACAAAATCATCCCAGGACTATCCTATGATTTGCTATTAACTTAGAACTACAAAAACGCCTAATTCAGAAACTTTTCCTCGAATATAACCAGCAAAGTTTGACCATAGGTTTGGACAAAAAAACTTTTCTTGAGATTAATTTTTCTACCATTTTGTTATTAGCGAGTGTCATCCTTCAATCATGTTCTCGGAAAAGCCTTTCCATCGCGTGCAGGTGAGCTCATTGGCGCCACAGATTTGTTCTAGTCACCGTAACTCAAACGCTCCACCACTATCTCCTGCCTCAAGGGCTTATTTCTTCAACTGTTATTGTTCTGGTCTAATTATATCTCAGGGTTATCTCAAATCTTGGTTTTATAACCTTTCTACTGACTGATTTGTAGAGATTTAGTGAGCTTTTGTGAGGAGAAAAACGCGACCAAACGACTATAGTCTAGAATGCATCGTAGCCCCCACACTTTTATCTTGAACCTTTTTGTGATATTGGAACTGCGAGTTCTAGAAGCGAATTAAGCCAATTTTCGTCTTAACAGAAGTCTTATTCATAGATGCGATTAAGATTCTTCTTTCAGAATGTTCTTTGGAGGTTTGGATGGTTCAATCGTTAGGTTTAAAGTCAGGAGGAGGATGGGAGGGGAGAGTGAGGAGGAAGTATTTGTAGCATAAAAATGCGAGAGAAAAGCGATTACTAGAAAAAGAAAGAGAGAAAGAGCGAGAGAGGTAAAAGAAATAAACATGGAAATAAGAGAAGAAGAAAGAAGGACAAAAGAAAGAAAGAAAGAGGGAAGGAAGGAAAGAAAGAAAGAAAAAAGAAAGGGAGGAAGAAAGAAAGAAAGAAAGAAAGAAAGAAAGAGAGAAAGAAAGAAGAAAGAGAGAGAGAGAGAAAGAAAGAAAGAAAGAACGAACGAAAGAAAGAAAGGAAGAGAGAAAGAAAGAAAGAGAGAAAGAAAGAGAGAAAGAAAGAAGAGAGAGAGAGAGAGAGAGAGAGAAAGAAAGAAAGAAAGAAAGGAAGAGAGAAAGAAAGAAAGGATGAATGAAGGAATGAAAGAAAGAAAGAAAGAAAGAAAGAAAGAAAGAAAGAAAGAAAGAAAGAAAGAAAGAAAGAAAGAAAGAAAGAAAGAAAGAAAGAAGAATGACCATTCCTATCCTATGGGAGGTGGGTAGAGTATGTTTAGTCCCTACGGCTACCATCATATTCTACAGTTCCTTCCACTGAGACACTTCTAAGTGCTGAACTGTTTTGCTGTTATGATCTCGCTACTCAGGAAATGAAGATCCGTAAAAAGTTTCCTTTTGCCGCTGAAGGATTCCAATATCACTCATACTCGGGCATCTATTTGCTTTATCGCTAGACCAAACGTCTACACTTGACCAGAGAATGACGAACAAATATCAACAAAGCGGCTCTTTAAAAGTCCTTTCCCTCGACGTTCACGCTATACAATCAAGATAAATATACCCTTAGGATATTTGATATTTATACTACTTAATTTACAAATAATAACTGCGTGATTGTGATTCTATTACTAGTGATAAGTCTAGTTTCAAACGAGCGCCGGTTCTCGTAGACGGCGCTCTTTCTCCCTTCATCACAGCAGTGCTTAAGTATCACATGTATAAGTGTTGAACGGTCTTGTATCCATTCTCATTCATCATTCAATATCTCATAGATTGATTCAGTTATATTTTGCAGTGTTTTTGTTTCGTAACTGTTTACTGTTTGTCCCATAGAGATGTTTTCGTATGAGTGAGAAACATAAGGTGTTACAAGGTATAACCCACCGTGACATTGAAATGGCTTCCCATATAAAAATGGTTATCGTATGAGTGGGAAACATACGGCACTGATTTACAGCACGTGCATAGTACGACATGCCCATGCGTAACATTGAAATGGCTTCCCATTGTCTTCCAGTAATTCATCCAATCACGTACGGCTACAGTACTAAGATTCCCACTCATACGAAAACCACTCTACAGCAAATTCGTAGTCGACTGTAGCCGTATACCGTATCTTACTGCAACCGCAACGACGCGTTTTGATTGGGTGAATTACTGGAAGACAATGGGAAGCCATTTCAATGTTACGGCATGTCGTACCGTGTATACGTCCTGTAAGTCAGTAGCACATGTTTCCCACTCATACGATGTTTCAAACTACTCTATTCCTTGGCTTTTTGGTCAGTGCCAGGGCGTGGGTTGACGGTTGATGAGCAACATCAATTTCAGTTATTTTTGTGTATAATTAGCCAACAGAGACTTGACAGATATTGTTAGGGTACCTTATAACAGTGTCTAATGTTAGTACAGTTTAATAGTAATTAGGTTTTGTATTGCTTTGATAAACAAACACGAGTGATTCGGAAAGATGTGTTTTCTTAATTAATACTTTGTTGCCGTTGTTATTCATAAACATCTTCTTTCTTCCTTCCTTCTTTCTTTCTTTGTTTTTTCCTTCTTTCTTTCTTTTCTTTTCCTTATTTTAGTTTCTACATTTTTCCATTTCCTTTCATCTCTCATTTTTTCTTCCTCCCTTTCTTTCTTCCTTTCTTTCTTTCTTCCTCCCTTTCTTCCTTTCTTTCTTTCTTCCTCCCTTTCTTTGTTTCTTTCTTCCTTTCTTCCTTTCTTCCTTTCTTCCTTTCTTCCTTTCTTCCTTTCTTCCTTTCTTCCTTTCTTCCTTTCTTCCTTTCTTCCTTTCTTCCTTTCTTCCTTTCTTTCTTCCTTTCTTTCTTTCTTTCTTCCTTTCTTTCTTTCTTTCTTTCTTCCTTTCTTCCTTTCTTTCTTTCTTTCTTTCTTCCTTTCTTCTTCTTTCTTTCTTTCTTTCTTTCTTTCTTCTTCTTTCTTTCTTTCTTTCTTTCTTTCTTTCTTTCTTTCTTTCTTTCTTTCTTTCTTTCTTTCTTTCTTTCTTTTTCTTCTTTTCTTTCTTTCTTTCTTTCTTTCCTTCTTTCTTTCTTTCTTTTCTTTCTTTCTTTCTTTCCTTTCTTTCTTTCTTTCTTTCTTTCTTTCTTCTTCTTTCTTTCTTTCTTTCTTTCCTTCTTTCTTTCTTTCCTTTCTTTCTTTCTTTCTTTCTTTCTTTCTTTCTTTCTTCCTTCCTTTCTTTCTTTCTTTCTTTCTTTCTTTCTTTCTTTCTTTCTTTCTTTCTTTCTTTCTTTCTTTCTTTCTTTCTTTCTTTCTTTCTTTCTTTCTTTCTTGTTTTCTTTCTTCCTTTCTTTCTTCTTTCTTTCTTTCTTTCTTTCTTTCTTTCTTTCTTTCTTTCTTTCTTTCTTCCTTTCTTTCTTTCTTTCTTTGTTTCTTTCTTTGTTTCTTTCTTTCTTTCTTTCTTCCTTCCTTTCTTTCTTTCTTCCTTTCTTTCTTTCTTCCTCTCTTTCTTCCTTTCTTTCTTTCTTCCTCCCTTTCTTTCTTTCTATCTTTCATTATATCTGGTCTGTGCAGGGTTGTTACGTTCTTGTGATGTTCATTCATATTCATTCTTTACTTGATAGTCGTATTAGATAGGTAATAACATAATTATCTCTATGTAGAATAGAAGTGAGCCTCTTAGGCTTTATAATAAGACCGTGATGGTCAATAGTGAAAATATGCTAGTATACGACAGATGGTCGGTCAGTAAATACAACTAACTCTAGTTTAGCGGTGTTGTCGTCTGTAAGGAAGGTAGCTTTATTCATTAGCAGCTTGTTGTTTGATTTAGACGGTTTTATTATTCGGTCTTCTTATCTCGAAAAATCAAATCAAGGTTCTAAAAAAGGATGTTTTTAAGTAAATGAAATATATGAAGTTTTCGAGACCCAAAGATAGGAGGAAAAATCATTAACTGCTTTCAATAGAATGGATTTCGTTAGACTCATAGACGTATTTTCTCTTTCCATTGCATAACTATTTATTGAGAAAAATATCTGAGTACATTTCCTAACATAAGATGCATGAAACACTGAAGCGAGCACTTTGAACTTAATTGTGAATGCACAACATTACAGACACGAGTAGTTTACTTCGTAAAAACATTTGTATTCTCAATATCATGAAGTGAAGAGGATTTCAGTACGATTTGTGTTGACTTAGGATCAGTTTCTGAGAAGAGAAGAACAGAGAAGAGCAGAGAAGAGAAGAGAAGAGAAGAGAAGAGAAGAGAAGAGAAGAGAAGAGAAGAGAAGAGAAGAGAAGAGAAGAGAAGAGAGCAGCACAGAAGGACAAGGAAGGAAGGGATGACGAGAGAAGAAAAGAAAAAAGAAGAGAGGAGATTAAACATGAAGAGTATATCAAATTAGTTTGGCAATGATCAACCAAACAGAACCAAAAACACCCTCATTTCAAAATCTCAATTTCAAAATCATTTGTTCAAATATACACGGTCATTTTTCACGAACAGTACGATCAATGTTCTACTTCGACGATACAACAGCCATCTTGAATCTGAATTAATGAAAAGAATCGTGTAAGAGACGAAGAAAAAAACAAATCCTTGGTTTCTCTGGCCCTATCATGCTGGTTAAGTGACAAGCATTTCATTTTTCTACATAGTATCAGTCATTATTTTCACATCTTGAATCGCAATGCATTATGGGGCGTCCAGGGGGCAAAACAAAACAAAAATGTCGCATAAAATAGAGAGTTTCATTCATTTGTCTTCTTTCATGCTCATCTTCTTAATTCATCTCTTGTCAAGTTGTCTAGGGGTGAAACGTTAATTCAAATCAACGCCATAAGTGTAACAAAGATTCGTACATTTGCCCCCTACCAAAATGGCCGCCGTATCGTCGAAGTAGTTCATTAGTGTAAGGAGGATATCTGCTTCACATCTCTGGTAATCAATAGTCTTTGCACACTATTTTTCTTCCTGTTACTCCGTCTCATATAAAAAAAACCACTAATTCAGCAACACTAATCAACTGTTTCTTCTTATTTGACCTAAATGATTAAACAAAACAAAAAAATAATAAAGAAATGAGGGAAGGAATTCTTAAAATTCTGCTTTCAATGTTAATTTGAAAAAAAATATGAATAAAAAATTTCGTCCCAAAATTGCTAATCAAATTGATAAAGAAAAAAAGAAAAAATTTCCAAAGACTGTAAGAACTTCGATAAAACATTGAGAAAATATACCACAAATTGCAGTCAAATATCGTCTCCATTTCGTGACAAAAATATATGAATACAATTTTTTCCATGCTCTCCAAAATTGCTCATCGAATCTTTAACTAAAAAGAGTAAAGTTTCCAAAGAATGTAAGAACTTTGATAAAAAAACCTGAGAAAATATACCTAAAATTGGACTGAAATATCTTCTCCATTTCGCGACGAAAATTTATGAATACAATTTGTTTTTCATTCATTGAAATTTGAAAAAGATCGGGTGCTCAAAAACAATTGGCGATAATCAAATTTACATCAATAGATCTCAAAACAAAAGCCAGACTTCCTCAATTACAGTTTGTTAAAAACTTCTACTTCAATGACAAATTTGGCTTTAATTTTTGGTACCAAAATATTGAAAACCTTAGAAAATTAAGCATTTCCCGTCGTTTGAATCGTTCTCTAACAAGCTTATCTTGAAGAAAAATTACTTCATTTAAAAAAAAAAGGATAAGATGTTTTTGTTATCTGTTGAAAAAGAACCCGAAGATGATTAAGAATGTAGGTCTTTAAGATCAAGTCAGTATTGATAGATTTTTAATGATGTTCACTGTGGGCACAGCGCTCTATATTTTGAAACACAGATCCAGAAAATTTCTTTATCATAATTTTGAAACCTTGGGTAAATAGAAAATTGGTTTTCAATTGTTTTACGTTGTTTGGCGGTCAAGGTTGTTCTCTTATCTCAACAGATCAGGATATCATTCGAGTTGTAGTTTTCCGCCCAGCATGAAATATAACAATTCCTCTTGAAGTAATTTGTACGTCCCTAAAAACGTTGTTAGAAACCAGAGATTTTTGTTCTATATCGACTTTTACTTGCTTTAAAGAAATCTATAATTTATTATTTAAAGCAAATGTCTTATAGATCCATCGACCAAGGACGAAAACGTGCGTTTTACTAACTGCAATCCTTCATATCAACTTTGATCAGGCCAGAGGTTGTTTTTCAGGGTATTGATAAATTATGAAGATTTGGAAAAAATTGAAGTTCGAATGATAATCACCTGTAAGATGCTAGACGATCGGAATTTCTTCACTGATCTTTCCTTACCTCCTGTGGCATAAAAAAATGCGCATTAGTTTCTAATTAGAATGATTTTTTTTAGCTTTGTCAGTCTGCGGCAAAAAGCGCGCAAATTGAGCGACTGGCAAGTCGTGCTTATCCATTTGATTCAATTGCAAATTGCAGGAAAACAACATACGATTATAATCAAGAGTCTTAGCTAAGTTAGTGGATCATGTTAGTTCGCATAAAATAAAAGCAACTTCTGACGATTATTCATTAAAATCGTTTTTTATTTGATCATTCGAATTTCTTTTAAAAGCTTCAAGCTAGTGATGTTTACGATCGTCTGGGACAGCGGCTTATATAACAGTTTTGATATAGACAGATTTATAAAGGAATCATGTTTTTAATAAATCCCTTATAAAACACCAAGACACTTCCGGGTCCAGGAAAAAGAAAACATTCACCTGGAATAATGGGAATAATTTTTAACTTTTTTTTTATTAATTTCATTGCAGAAAGGATCTTTTGGGAGCGGATTTTTTGGACATTTTTGAGATCATGGTAAGTGAGGTTTTTAGATATAGGTGGCAAAAGACACAATGAAGTGCCATTAGAGTCACCAGAATGGCAATGTCTGCAGATCTATACTAATATAAAAAGCATCAAACCAACTCGAAGTTCTTGCGCAAACCCTGTTACATACCTGTGATGTGGTGCGCAATGTTATAGGAAAGGTTACGGCGTGTGACATCCCTCTACAAACCCTGTTACCTACCTGTGATGTGGTGCGCAATGTTATAGGAAAGGTTGCTACGTGTGACATCCCTCTACAAACCCTGTTACCTACCTGTGATGTGGTGCACAATGTTATAGGAAAGGTTGCTACGGTAACATCCCTCTACAAACCCCGATATCTACCTGTGATGTGGTGCGCAATGTTACAGGAAAGGTTGCTACGTGCAACATCCCTCTACAAACCCTGTTACCTATATGTGATGTGGTGCGCAATGTTATAGGAAAGGTTGCTACGTGTAACATCCCTCTACAAACCCTGTTACCTATCTGTGATGTGGTGCGCAATGTTATAGGAAAGGTTGCGGCGTACGACATCCCTCTACAAACCCTGTTACCTACCTGTGATGTGATGCGCAATGTCTCTACAAACCCTGTTACCTACCTGTGATGTGGTGTGCAATGTTACAGGAAAGGTTGCTACGTGTGACATCCCTCTACAAACCCTGTTATCTACCTGTGATGTGGTGCACAATGTTACAGGAAAGATTGCTACGTGTAACATCCCTCTACAAACCCTGTTACCTACCTGTGATGTGATGCGCAATGTTACAGGAAAGATTGCTACGTGTAACATCCCTCTACAAACCCTGTTACCTACCTGTGATGTGGTGCGCAATGTTACAGGAAAGGTTGCTACGTGTAACATCCCTCTACAAAACCCTGTTACATATCTGTGATGTTGTGCGCAATGTCACAGGAAAGGTTGCTACGTGTGACATCCCTCTACAAACCCTGTTACCTAGCTGTGATGTGATGCGCAATGTTACAGGAAAGGTTGCTACATGTGACATCCCTCTACAAACCCTGTTACATATCTGTGATGTTGTGCGCAATGTCACAGGAAAGGTTGCTACGTGTGACATCGCTCTACAAACCCTGTTACCTAGCTGTGATGTGATGCGCAATGTTACAGGAAAGGTTGCTACGTATGACATTCCTCTACAAACCCTGTTACCTACCTGCCTGTGATGTGGTGCGCAATGTTACAGGAAAGGTTACTACGTGTGACATCCCTCTACAAACCCTGTTACCTACCTGTGATGTAGTGCGCAATGTTACAGGAAAGGTTGCTACGTGTGACATCCCTCTACAAACCCTGTTACCTACCTGCCTGTGATGTGGTGCGCAATGTTACAGGAAAGGTTGCTACGTGTGACATCCCTCTACAAACCCTGTTACCTACCTGCCTGTGATGTGGTGCGCAATGTTACAGGAAAGGTTGCTACGTGTGACATCCCTCTACAAACCCTGTTACCTACCTGTGATGTAGTGCGCAATGTTACAGGAAAGGTTGCTACGTGTGACATCCCTCTACAAACCCTGTTACCTACCTGCCTGTGATGTGGTGCGCAATGTTACAGGAAAGGTTGCTACGTGTGACATCCCTCTACAAACCTTCTTACCAGTTTTATCATAATCATAATTAACTGTCGTTCCGTTTGATGTTGATTTGGATTTATAACTTTGTTACTTTGTTCATTTCTACAGCTAGTCTCAAAAGACGACAGAAACCAGAAAAGAGAAGAAAATATTGTGAGGCAGTAGGAGGAAAAAGAAGCAAGACTACGAAGAGGGGAAAAAGCGACAGATAATTGAGAAAATAATTTTTAAGATTTGAAAGTTAGTGTTAGGAGAATATACGCAAACAGGAAATAGGAGGAAAAGAAGAAGTATGGTGAGAAAGAATAGTTGGTTAGAATTTAGAGAAGAAAAAAAAAAAAAAAGAAAAAGAAACACCAGAAACACAGAGACAAATGTGACAAATAAGACAGAATAAAGAAAGATTACAGGATAATAGGTAGAAGCAGAGTGAAAGGATAAAGAAAAAAGAGAAGAAAAGAGGTCTGAAATAAGAAATGAAGTGCTTGTTGAAATGAATAAAAAACTATTAATTTGAGAATAAAATTTTACTACAATTTATGAAAATGAGTTTTATTAAAGGTTTTTCAAAAAGAATGAAATTGTCGTTGTCATTTTGTGTCTTACCAAGATCTGCAACCCCACCACCACCCACCACCCATACACAACTTTTTCTTGAATACCAGGCTTAAAACAATAATCCGATAAAACAATAGAAATACCACACATTCTTACAAGAAAAGTTGTGGTTTCTTTTGTGTTCCTTTTCTTCTCAGCTTGTTAAGGTGTACAAAGGCGGGTCCATTAACCCCCTGATCTTCACCAATAAACAAAGAAGTAATAC
Source organism: Anthopleura sola (assembly GCA_023349425.1). NCBI lineage: Eukaryota > Metazoa > Cnidaria > Anthozoa > Actiniaria > Actiniidae > Anthopleura > Anthopleura sola. The sequence continues at coordinate 10,656,662 of JALHLI010000001.1, forward strand.
TCAAGGGATCGACATGAGAAAACAAAACCGGGAATAAGATGACCAACAAAGGCATTTGCATATGAAGTGCTAGATTCTTTGAGGCTTGCTTCTTTTTTGTTTCAAGAGAAAGAATGCTGATTATATGAAAGAAATAACTGATGCTCGAGGGAACGACGTGACTAAAACACTGAACACTGTGAATAATTACACTCAAAAACTTCAAGAATCTTTGGGACTCGCGGTCCTTTTTTAAGCTCCTTTTCTCTCCATGACAGAAACAAACATTGCACGAGTTTGACCATATTTACCCAAAAATGACGTCATATTTGGACGTTGATCATTTTGGTCATGTGTTATTCCCTTGAGTAGTCGTAGTAGTTGTTTTGCTCGAAAACACTTATTCAAAGTGAAATTGTTATGCGCATAACTTGTCAAATAGACGGTTGGTGATGTTTTGCTTCAAGAAGTGAACTCAAAACAGACGCGCGAAGTGGAGAACCAACAAGAGTTATAAAGTTTGTAAGTAAGGATATCTGTTAGAGTCCAGATATTATTTCTTGAATCAGACCGTTTCAACAGCCCTTCGTTCAGTGAAGATCATGCGATCGCACGTTAGAAGTATATAGTATATTCTAGGCAAATTTTAGAATATACAAACGACTTCTCACGCGATCAAACATCTTGACTGAACGAAAGGATGTGGTTAACATCTCGAAATGTCTGATCCAAGAAATAAAATCTGTACTCTAACAGGTGTCCTTATTTACAAATTCACTATGACAGAGTCCGAGAATTGCTGTTATTATAAGTTAATAAAGTTTTTATTTTAAAGTGTAATAAAAAATGTTGGCGCTGCATGCGTCTTGAAATCATTGTTTCTTCATTGTTGTCTCTGGGTGTAGTTTATTCTTGGTCAGGTGTCTCGATATCAAAAGGGTATTTTCAGCTGTTGTTATATTTTTCTCGTTTTCTTTTTTCATGGGTGTCGAGCAATACAGGGGAAAAGAAAAGACATCAGACAATAAAAGTTTAACGTTCTTTTATTACAAACTGCTTTATTGAATAAATATCAAATACAATGAAATAAACTCAACCCCCCAAAATGATTTTTTTTTACCAAAATGTGAAAAATCGTCATAAAAATTCAAAAATTGAAGGTCACGTGACATGTCACGTGACTAATTAACATAATATAGTTTTTTCCCTAAAAAAGGCCCTTTTCCGGGGTTTTAGCCATCGTAGAGTGCTAAGATAGCTTATTCTACTCGTTTTTTATGTTTTGAGCTAAGAAAATTGCTTAAAAACTGCTAAATTTTCGATATTTTCTCTCCAAAAAGTCCAGTTTTCCGCGGGCTCCCTGTGTAAAATGCTAGTATCCAGTCCTTGCGTATGTCACCTGCACATTTTCTGCACGCTGCAGTTGGTGATGGACGTTTGTTCGACATGTGCAAATACACGACTGGTTTTTGGCTGAAATTGTACAAGAACAAAGATGGTTATTAGCTCGTGCTCGACCTAACAGAGAGATTAGTACACAAAAACTATGAAAGGTAAGAATTATTGCGTTTTTCTGCGTTTTACTTGTGTTTTTCCGTATTTTTGACCGGTTAAAAAATTTCGTACGTTCGACTCGCCGGCTTCGTCCGCCATTAACACGTGTTGGTTTTGAAACCTGAAAATTCTACTTTTTCTTACAAGAAACAATTCAATTAATGATAAATATCCAATTTTAGAAAGTTTTGAAACTTCTTGTAAGCTTCGCTTGAGTATTTTTTCATTTTTTCACTTGTTTGAAAAAAACAATTTTTTAACGTGAAATGAACCTTGTTTCGTGAAACTTACAAACCTCCTGTCCCTCGTTAAAACCACCAAAATACTAAATATTAATGTCCTAATGACTTATCTTTCTTTGGTTTGCAGTAAGAACGCTCCATAAACCTGTCCTGTGAGCCTGTAACAAGATGGCTGTTGATACCTGACATCTGAGCCTGATAGCCATACTGTATCTTGACTCTATTAACCAATATATGCACACCAAACTGCAAGTCAATCATGGAATAGTTCGATATCAATCTTGTAATGATAGATTTACTGCTCTAAAACGAGAGGAAAAAAGACTTTGATAACAATATGGACTCACCTTGTTGCTGTATGAGTATTGACCTCATAATCAAGATGATAATTGATGTGGTGACCTGGTGATGAGCCTGTGACCTTCATAACAATATGGACTCACCTTGTTGCTGTATGAGTATTGACCTGATTATCAAGATGATAATAGATGTGGTAACCTGGGGATGACCCTATGACCTTCATAACAATATGGACTCACCTTGTTGCTGTATGAGTATTGACCTGATTATCAAGATGATAATAGATGTGGTAACCTGGGGATGACCCTATGACCTTCATAACAATATGGACTCACCTTGTTGCTGTATGAGTATTGACCTGATTATCAAGATGATAATAGATGTGGTAACCTGGGGATGACCCTATGACCTTCATAACAAATATGGACTCACCTTGTTGCTGTACGAGTATTGACCTGATTATCAAGATGATAATTGATGTGGTGACCTGGTGATGACCCTGTGACCTTCATAACAATATGGAAACACCTTGTTGCTGTATGAGTATTGACCTGATTATCAAGATGATAATTGATGTGGTGACCTGGTGATGACCCTGTGACCTTCATTACAATATGGACTCACCTTGTTGCTGTATTGACCTGATTTATCAAGATGGATTTGCAGTCATGGTAACCCTGTGGTAAAGGGTGTGAATCCTAGATGAATCCTTTATAATATCCCAAGGAGCAGATCATCCCTGATTATCAGGTATGTAATTTGTTTAAGTTCAATGTGCAGAAATAACTGTAAGGATACAGCAGAGTACAGTACTGTACATTAAAGTTCTGTGTTTAGTACAATGATAGTAATATTTGTGTCCAACCTATAGTAGTATTGTAGGGTACAGCAGAGTACAGTACTGTACATTAAAGTTCTGTCAAACCAGCTTTATATGATTTATGTACATGTTTCTAAACAGTTATCTCTGCCTATTTCCAGCTGTCAGCCATTACAGTCCAGTATAAGTCTTATGCTGCTGTCAAGCTCTGGAGGGCCATTCTATACATGACAGACAAGTAAGTTGAGCTATATGTTGTCTTTCTAACTATGTAAAATGATGGACTAGAGATGCTTGAATTTGAGCTGTGGTAGTAAAGCAATCTATTTGCTAATTATGTAATGGTTTCAAGTGCCTTACCATGCAATATCCATTATTGCATTAATTGCCTTAGCTAGCATTCAGTATTCAGAAGCTTTATATGATTTATGCGTGTGTCTAAACAGATCTCTGCTTTTTTCCATCAGTGTACCAGCCATTACAGTGAATTGTCGGTTAATTGTCTTATGATGCTGTCAAGCTCTGGAGGGCCATTCTGTACAAGACAGACAAGTAAGTTGAGCTATATATTGTCTTTCTAATTATGTCAAATGACGGACAAGAGATGCAAGCTATGTGTTAGTTACACAGAAGTTTCAAGAGCCATAAAATATACTTTATATATTTTATACATGTTTCTAAACCGATATCTCTACCTTTTTTCATCAGCTTTAGACATTACAGTCAAGTGTCCTGTGATGCTGTTAAGCTCTGGCCAGTCCATATATGACAGACAAGTAAGTTGAACTATTACACATGTTAGAGTACAGACTGTCAGCAGTTCCTCTATTTCCCTTGGTCACTGTTTGGTGTTATGCTATGGTTAATTTGCCTGAGTGAGGGCTGGCAGCTAGTCATATCCCCAGGGGAGGAGGCTAGGTAGTGTAGGACAAATTTGATACTGATTTCAGATCTGGAAAGAAAGAAGGGGTGTCCTGAGGTCGTTTTCGAGATATTCACAATTAAACACAAGCATATCAACAATGTTTTGAAAAAAAGAAGCGAAAACCAACTCTCTAGGAAAATATTCAAAACCTCGCTGGTAATCAAGCTTTTAACATTATTTTTTCACGAAACCCAAATCAAACATCGTTTTACAAATATAAGTCAAAAGATTTGAAAAAAATTGAGAAAAATAGTCAAAATTAATTTTTTCATTCATCTTGTCCTTGACAATTTTGTCTAAACAAGTACAAAAAATGTACACTTACTGCTTTTTCTAAAAGTAATGCCTATGTCTTTTTTCACACTTTGTCAAAAAATTCTTTTTAATGACTGTACTCTTTTGGCAATTGGCAAAAAATATATATTGTCCCATATGAAATTTGAGGATTTTCCCTGTTGGTTCTTCAATAAAAGTTTGAAGGTTATTTCTGCATGCTCAAATAGTGCAGGGCTCAAAATAGCAGCCTGCCAATGGCCAAAAGCCAGGAAAAACTTAAGGTTTGGCAGGCAAAAATAATGTTGAACTGCCAAATCGAAAATAAAAATAATAAAAAGGCAGGCAAAATTTAATGGACTGGCAGGCTATAATTGTTTCTTATTTCAAGCCCTGATAGTGGCGTCAAAATACCTGCTTCATGGCATCATTGTGATTGCATAGTAGCATGCACAGTAGCTGCATTTTTCTATAGTAAGCAGCCACCATAATAGACCTTTTATCTTGGGTGAATGTTTTCCCTTTTCAGACCTTGTGTCATTCTCTTGAGAATATGATTCTCTGTTTGAGTTGTATCCATATTCATGTGTCTTCTTGTGCATAACCAGTAAACAAACAAATGACACTCTTTGAAAACAAGGTTCATGAAGAGTGACCAAGAAAAATAAGGAGACCAGTTGCTGAAAGTCTAGTTTATCACTCTTTTATGTTTTGACAAATTGCAAACAGAAGACAGGATATTGAAAATCTTATTTTGTTTTTTCCCCCAGTTACACCAAATCTGTCATCATTCAGTTATACCAAGCTGTTGTGCTGCAAAGCCTTGTCAGATGACGCAGCACCATCAAGATCCAGTCAATCAGTACTGAAGACAGGAATCATCGAAACCGAATCATCCACCAAGGATAAGGATATTATGCTATCAAACTAAATAACATGGTTCATAGGTTGAAATTTCAACATACCAGATATTTAGTAATTAAGAAAAAAAAGAAAGAAAAAAAAAACTAGCATTATTTAGGAACTACCAACTTAGCATTACCTAGGATTTCAAAAAAAAAAAAAAATAGAATAGGTATTTCCTAGGCCTAGGATAAAAAAAAATTAGCATAACATAAAAAACAAAAAAGCAACAAAAAATAGCTTTATGAAAGGGAACTATACATAGCTTAACCTAGGCCTAGGAGTTAAATTATTTTTGCAAAAAAAAAAAAAAAGGAAACTAGAAAATAGTTAAAATAATGTTTTGGGCTAGAGGAATGGTAAAATGCAGGAATCAAAATAGCAAAAACATTTGGTCAGGACATACATATCTTGGCTATAAAATTTCATCAAATATTGTGTTCTAAATTCTATTTGAAAATTATCTTCACATGCCCTGCTATCAGTGCTTCCATGTTGGCTGCTATTTTGAGTCCTGTAGATAAGTTTATTTCACAAATACTTTTGTAGGAATGTTTCTTTCTTGGTTTACAATTGAAACCATTGTGACTTAAAACTATTTTCAGCACACTGCAATGACAGTAAGATTTCAGACTTCTTCATTTAATTAAAAAACTACATCTATAACTTTTGAAAAGAGATTAATTATCAATATAATAATTTTTTGAATTGCTTGATTTAATAGGATAATGATTATTAACTCAGTCATCTGATTCAAAAAATGAAGTCATAGAGACCTCAAAACATCAATCTTATCACTAATATTTAATAATTATTGAACATGATGAAGAAAATACTTTTGATTACCAGTCCTCTAGCCTGACAGATATTAGATATAGGAGAGTGTTTCACTATAATATTTGAAGATTCAAATTCCTAATCCAAATTATTCAATTATCAAATTACGGATTAGTTTAAACTAACAGATTTTTGCAACTAGTGAAGGGTTCTCAGTAAAAGCCAAATTAAATAATTCAAAGTCATTTTCTGTTTTGCCCAATTTTTTTTAACTTTTCAATTTCAACCAAATTAACATTGGCTTGTTAGTTTAAGATTTTTGTTCGAAATCTACTGAGAACCCTTTACTAGGTATAAACACTCTCCTATATCTAATATTATTATCATTTATTATCTTAACACCAGAAAAATGAAATACACTTCATACCTCCCACGAGGTCCTATCAGCACCAAACAGAAGCTACCCCACCAGGCCAGGAAACCAATAAAGGCGGTACAACATTGCTGCTCTCGGCAGAGTCTAACCTTGAGGCCATGATCAGATGACTGCTCTGAAGCTGGAGGTTGTAGGTAAGGATACCAGGTAATGGCCCCCTGCAGATTTCATGGGAGTGCGCCGGTGGCATGGATGCCAGTCACTGTGAAGGTTAGTGTAAGTAGGAGCAGAGATAATCATACCTCACTATTCATGGGTGTGTACAGCAGTGATAACATTGGGGTGGTGTGCTCAATAGGCTTGCATAAGACACTATTCAGACTTCCAAAAAGTAGATAGTCGACCTGGGAAGACTAAAAGTTGAATCATTTCTAGGTGACCTAATCTTGCGTTCAATGATGTTTGGCTAGACTGATATACAAGGTTCTATCATAGGATTGTAATTTAATAAGTTTTTTTCACCAGCAAAATAAGACCTCAGTTTCTCTCCTTCCCTCAATCAAAATAAAATAAAAATGTATCAATGAAAAAAAAAAAAATGTATAACACAAGAAAAACTAAACTAAGGAAAATATCAAAAATTTTGATTCTTTCTTATACACAAACACAAACAAAACAATAAAGAAATGGAAAAATCTTATTAAATGTTAAATGTTACCACAAAAGAAAAAAAACCCATATATATCAGGGAAACATTTCACTAATGATTTCATAGGGGAAACTGAGGTCTTAATAAAAGCTTAGAACAAATGAAAAATAAAATATTGGCCAACAAAGATTATTTCAAACACTCAAATTGTTTCCAAATTTGAATCATGGACTTGTGTGCCTACATAATTTGACAGGGAATCTTAAGCTACAATTATTTACGAAAGGGAAAGCAAATTCCAAATTAACAAAGAGCAACTACAGTAAATGTATGAATTGCCAGCTAACTTTGAATAAATCAAAGCATTTCAAATAGACAAAATATATTTGGCATACAAAATTTACAGAAATTTGAATTCAAATTCTTACAATTTGGACACATGCTTTATGATTTATGAAACTGGATTATTATTTCAATTTTTACCAAATTCATAATACATTATTCTGTGTGTGATACATGGAGTAATTTACTTATTGACTAAAGTTTAGAACAAATTCAGCTGTGCAGAATCATGAAATATAATACATGAAAAGTGCAAACAAATAAATCCCAGCCAAACAAGGCAAATGGAAAATGAATGAATAGAGGACAAGGTGAGCCATCAAAGAATGGTATTGAAACACCATACCTCACAATCAAGAAACGACTACACTAGAATGAAATGAAACTATTATTACAAGTAAAACCAAGAGTTATTTTACTATGAATTATGTCCAAAGCACTTGTATTATTTGCACAAGCTGTCCAAAAACAAAAGTGTCTCAAATACATTTGATCCAAAATTAACAACTGTGGTACATATACTTTTATGTGCTTTGAATTTGGCATGGTCAATTTTTATACATGTATTTGCTCGCAATTCAATTCCAAACTGCAAAGAAACAATTGAAATTTATTTTGTACTTCATTTCGGCTCCTTTACTTCTGCAAAGAAGTTTTTTGCTGGTGAAAAAAACTGATCTTAGGAAACAAGATAAGCTTAAAATCCTAAATACTTGACTAGACTAGGACTAGGAATAAGACTAAGGCTTTAAAACCTAGTGCTTTTATAATAGTTCTAACAACCATCTATAGGTCAGCCCCTTGAAGTAAAATTCATAGAGTGGATTTCGTATCAGCTGGAGTAACTTGCGGCACAGTTACTCAAAAATTGATTTCAGTGATCTGTTCATATCTTGGTCCAAAAACAATGTGATTGTACAACTAAATCATGCATTGGGCAGTTACCAAATCCACTCTGAAGTCATTTCTAAAATGCGTTTTATAGGAAAAATCCCTTAGAGATATTTAATTAATATTTTCCAAGCCTAAACTTAAATTTTTTCATTTCATGATGACATCACCATGCTACGACATAATGCCCACTTTTGTTATGCTGCACAAAGCAATTCAAAATGAGGCTCCAGGGAAACAAAACAACAAATCATACTTACTTCAGGGAAACAATGAATCATTGTTTCCCTGGAGCCTCGTCTTGAATTGCTTCCTGAGTTATTGAAAGTGGGTTGTTATATTGGCTGAGATATAAGCATAAAGGAGTTGAAAATACAAAAACTAATATTCAAGTTTTTAGAGATTGGCAGAATTTGGTTAATCTTTAAATCCAATTACTTGTATAAATCAGTTCAGATGTGGTGTCATCATGATACATACTTGGTGAATAACAATCCCTGTTGCCAAGAAATCCCAATAGGTCAGTCCCACATCAGACTCTGAAACAATAATAATTACGAATGAATTATAGACCCAGTCCCTTAGCAGACTCTGAATACATTAATATTTAATTGAATAAATTATAGACCCAGTCCCTTAGCAGACCTGAATACATTAATATTTAATTGAAGACATTATAGACCCAGTCCCTTAGCAGACTCTGAATACATTGATATTTAATTGAATAAATCATAGACCCAGTCCCTTAGCAGATATTTTAGACATTAGTCCTCTAGGGAAACATAAAATAATTGTTCAAGGGTAAAGAGTCTAGGTTAGCTTTTCATATTAAATTACATGTTGGTAGTTTCCTTTTCGGGATAGACCGGCTTATTTTTCACAAGTTTAGTAGCCTAGAAACTTCGTTATTTTAGTCTTTGCAAACCAGGTTGATAATCACATAAACTTTATGGAAGTCTGAATACCAATAAAGTCTATTAATCACACCACTCTGAGATATACATCACTGTTGTGCAGTAAAACCTATGGGTATTGGGGTCTGGTTATTTTATAAGTCTCCTACTTGCACTGACCCTCACTTTACAAAGGCTGGCTTTGCCATCGAGGTACTCTCACGAGTCTGTAGTGGGTTTCAGAGTCTGATATCCCTATCTATAATCTTCAACATCAGAGCAGCCACCTGGTTTTGGTTTCATAAGATGACTCTTGTTGGGACAGTAAGTACTGCTTGGTCCTGGTCTACCGGGGTAGTGAGACTTGGTGCTGGTAGGACCTCGGGGAGGTATTTTTTTTGCAAGTCCAAAAAGGGCGTGGAGAGGGTAAAGATGGAATTCATTAAAAAACACAGGAAAACCACTAAGTCCAAAATTGTAACTTTATTTTTAAAACAAACATATCAATCCAAAAAAACACAAGACCATACATACATCATAATTTACAAGTGAAAAAATGTTAAAGACTGAAAAAATATCTAAGTCAAAACTCAAACACTTCAAAAAATTCTAAGTCCAATTCTGAACTTACTTACCATATGAGTCTTTCTTCTTCTTTCTTTCTGTAACAAAGTTTATCAAGAATAATATTTTAAGTATCACACTGCCTCGCCTCTCCTCTCCTAAAGGTACCCTCCCTTATGCCTTAAGTCATATCCCTCCCCCTAATAAGAGTTAATCCCCTCCCCCCAATAGCAAGTTTTCCCTCCCCACCCAATGTAAGTTATCCCCTCCCCCCAATAGCAAGTTTTCCCTCCCCTCCCAATGTAAGTTAGACCCTCCCCCCAATAGCAAGTTTTCCCTCCCCACCCAATGTAAGTTATCCCCTCCCCCAAATAGCAAGTTTTCCCTCCCCACCCATTGTAAGTTAGACCCAGTTGTTATTGACCATATCTTTCTTATTTTTTTCTAAGTCAAATTTTCAGTCACAGAATGTGCCTTCGAAATTATACAAAGTTTCCTTTAGGAAGGTACAGTAGTGAGGATGTCGATTTGGATGCTGTGACATTTTTAGTAATATTCTCTATTTGACATCTCCATTGCATTGAATCAAGTTAGTGAATTCTGACTGGTCAAGTCAATAGACCCTGGTTCCTGATGGTTAAGTCTGGATCACCAATCATTTAATTTGATAAAAGTCTCACGATCCAAAACATTAGTAAAGTCAAGTATATTTTTCCTATACGGTGTTCAACATACATTGACCATTTTCATCAGGAACCAGGGTTTGGTCAATAACAACTGGGTCTAGTGACTGAGTGTGTGCATGGATTATATAGTATGGACACCAGACAACCAAGTATGTAGTGTGTGTATGTATGTGTGGTGCATCAGTAAACATGAATGCTATCAAACTATTCATGACAAAATATATGGTGTCAAATAAAATGCAAAGATTATATTTCACCCACAAAATAGATCCAAGTAGTACTCAGAAAAGTCAAATAGGAATTTATTGATTTATTTAGTAGACAATAATTCTGTGAATCATGTTTTTCTTCCAAGATTGATTGCAGAAAATTAACTTGTGTATTTTGTTTCATGGGTGAAATATAACATCACATGGACACCACCATTCTAGAAATTTTCGATCACAAATATACTGTGATTACTGACGGTACAAAAAACATGGGCCTTCTAAATGTAGTTTCATCAATACTTTCATCAAGAGTCAGTAATATCAAAAGATGTTTCTTAACATAAAATACTCTTAAAAGTTTGTATTTTGGATTGATACTTGTACCATGAATAGAATATTGTTCGAATAAAGAGGCATTTTGTCATGAATAGTTTGATAGCAAGGCTGTCTAGCAGAGATAAATCTGTTTGAGGCATGCCAGCAAAACTGGAATCATTGATCCTGCCCTGCAACTTTTCCCCCAAAAACCGGATACATAGGCAACCCCAGAATTTTTATGGTGATTCTTCAGCATGTTTCCTCGCAAGGCATTAGGGATCTTTATTTAGCATTTCATGATTTTAGATCATCTTCTCAGGGTGTCATAATAATGATCATCACGACGGAATCTTCTCTGACAGCTGCATGTGATCAGTTCAAATATTTCCCGTTGTTTTTGCTTTGATTTTTTTCATATACTTGGTGAGTGTCATGGCATGTTGTACCTATACCTTAGCAGTTGTGATCAATTACGTTGTGGCATGCCTCAAACAGATTTCAGGTCTACCAACAGCACCAAGACTATCTGTACAGTGTATGTTATGTGGAGCCCTCCCCCCAAGTTTCAAACCTTTTATTTCTTCAAGATCACTACTGATAATGTTATTGTGGGATGGGGTTTGAGGCTGGTATTGGTATAGCAATGAAAAAAATGGAAAAATAATTTGAACTGTAAATACATAGTGCAAGATTCAGACCTGAACAGGAGAGCAAACATATCTTTGAATTTATTTTTAAAAAAATAATAAAATGCTGTTTGTTAAAAGTGGTCAAAAGTGAACCAAGTCAGGTTTTTTGACAACTACAAGTTAGGATAAACCCATACAAAAATCAGGTGTGCAACATGGAAGTGAATATTTGAAAAGTCATTGTCCCTAATGCTCAACTAAGATTTTCAAAATGGTGCACTGCACCTTTCACTGTCCTAACTATTTTTCAGTATTGTTAGTCCATTAGTTGGACTGCAATTAATGATGTTAAAGTGCCAATTAAATAATGTAACAATGTAAGACTTTTGGAAATTCACGAAAATGCAATAACACAGTCATGTTACTTATGGAAAATCATAAGACATTCCAATCTGCTTTCTCCTTTCCATATTCAAGTGTCAAGTCAAATGAAGTGCAGCCTCCAAATACTATCAATGTTATTTGATTAAGACACTAACAAACATGCAAAGACCAGTCATACAATACATATATAATTTTCTAACAACTAGCCCCCTTCTCACCCTTCTCTAATAAAGTATACAATTGCTTTAAAACTTTGTTTAAAGAACTAAGTTCTGGTAAACCAGCAATGCACAGTTCATCATTTCTTTCTATAAATTGCATATGATGGAGAACCACATGGGTATACAACCAGAGTTTCTTATGCATGTTTTGGGTTGCATTTTGTACTTACCTAGTTCGTTGGGTGTATGCATGGTGATATAAATCATTGTCTTACCTTGAAATTCAATCAGTTATAAATCGACATGTGTTCAGTAAATGTGTTCTTGCAATGTGTGAATGAAAGAAAAACAGCTACATTAAATAGATCATGTCGCTCTTTGCAATATAAAAAACAGGCTAGTTAACACGTACACTTATGTATCATCAATATGATGTACTGATAAGCTATCCTCTTAACTGATGAACAGACAGACAGACAACTACTGAACCAAGACATGTATACTGCTATATCATCAATATAATGGACTGATAGACAACCCTGTTAACTGATGAGCAGACAGACAGACAACTACTGAACCAAGACATGTATACTGGTATATCATCAATATAATGGACTGATAGACTACCCTGTTAACTGATGAGCAGACAGACAGACAACTACTGAACCAAGACATGTATACTGGAATATCATCTATATAATGCCAGAACTGATAGGCTACCCTGTTAACTGATGAACAGACAGACAGACAACTACTGAACCAAGACATGTATACTGGTATATCATCTATATAATGGACTGATAGACTACCCTGTTAACTGATGAACAGACAGACAGACAACTACTGAACCAAGACATGTATACTGGTATATCATCAATATAATGGACTGATAGACTACCCTGTTAACTGATGAACAGACAGACAGACAACTACTGAACCAAGACATGTATACTGGTATATCATCTATATAATGGACTGATAGACTACCCTGTTAACTGATGAACAGACAGACAGACAACTACTGAACCAAGACATGTATACTAGTATATCATCAATATAATGGAGTGATAGGGTACCCTGTTAACCGATGAACAGACAGACAGACAACTACTGAACCAAGATATGTATACTGGTATATCATTAATATAATAGACTAGTAGACTACCCTGTTAACTGATGAACAGACAGACAGACAACTACTGAACCAAGACATGTATACTCACCGTCTGGTATATCATTAATATAATAGACTGATAGACTACCCTGTTAAGTGATAAACAGACAGACAGACAACTACTGAACCAAGACATGTATACTGGTATATCATCAAAATAATGGACTGATAGACTACCCTGTTAACTGATGAACAGACAGACAGACAACTACTGAACCAAGACATGTATACTGGTATATCATCAACATAATGGACTGATAGACTACCCTGTTAACTGATGAGCAGACAGACAGACAACTACTGAACCAAGATGCATACTGAGATATCATTGCTTCACTTTATGCTAAACTACAATACTATGAATCACTAAAAATCATAATTATCTTGACACAGGACTGGTCTAAGTCTACATGATCATAAACAAAGTTCATATTTCTGCAGGTAGATGGTTGAACTGAATCTTTGTGAGCAAAATGACTTACAAACTTCTAATGCCAATCTTTCAGAATCTATTGATAATAGTAATAGATTGCTAAGATAAAAAAAATCAAACTCTGCATTCTAACAAAATTGTTAAAGTTAATATATATAATATAAAAGTTAATATTTGGATTTGTGGATTGTGAGTTTTTAGATACAGCTCTGGGGTTTTATGTGTCATAATAGGTTGATAAACAGAAAACAAAAACCACATTGGTATCCAAAGATTACTTATCATGAGAGACAGACCCAAAGTTACTTATCCAAGTATAATTTTCCAATTATTAAAATGAGATTTTGCAAACAGGGAAAAGAATTTGTCATTGAATTATTCAGACAGAAACATGTTAACCAAGACAAGAAAACCCTTTAAAACTGTCCCCCTCCCCCAAATTATAAAACACTAGATATTTAAGAGTCATTTCCACTGTAATGATTAGACATACACACATCAGTCTGGGTACAAGGCATGTTCTTACTACACTTATGTACAGATGTTATTTACCTCCTCCTATATACATACATTACAACATGAAAAAAAGAAGAATTTATTGTAATGTACTGAACTTACTTCAAGCACTTAGTTAAGAGCATTACTGGCTTATATCTTTAAAGTGTTATTGTAAGACTCTGTTGACAGTCAGTGCCTTCAGTATCAGATGTGTTCAGCATGTGGTTTATACTAGAGGTTTAGTTATATTGATAAGCAAGATACATTTAGTTTATAATTTCCTAATACCCATAGTTAATTTCAAATCAATCAATGCAATTGATGTAAATTTTGAGTGGTACAACAACCACCAGTGTTGAATATGGCCACGAACATTCCTTTGCCATCTAAACTAGAGGTTGGAGGAAATCTGCCAACAAATTGGAAACGATTTATCAGATCATGGCAAAATTATGAAGTTGCCGCTAGAGCCACTCAAGGACGGAGATGTAGTGAGAGTTAAGCCACGAGAGAAAGATAATAGGTGGATCATGGCTAAGGTAGAGAAACAAGTGGAAGTCCAATCATATCAGGTAAAGAAAGAAGATGGAAGAGTGTTTTGACACAATCAAAGACACCTACACAGAACGCCTGAGGAACACAGTCCTCCTGAGGAATACAGTTTCCTGTCATACCAGATGTACCAACTACACAAGCCAAGCCCAGATACCTCCACTACTGCAGAATCCTACAAGAAAAGATTGGATGCTTAGTGCGAAAGCCATCTTACTTAACTGACTTTTACAACTAAATAGACATTTTATGAAGCAGGGATGTGACGGTAATAGGCTTCCTGTGTTGTATTGGGTTGCCTGTGTGCCTGCCAATCCACCATGTTGGATAACTTGTAGATGTAAAGTCCTTGAATGGAGCTCCTTGATTAAGGACAGTTCAGTTAAATAAAAGCTTGTCTACACCTATTATTCTAAGAACGATACAGCTAGCATTCTCCACTTTAATATACCTTGCTTTGTTTTATACATGTCTTATTCACTTCCATCTTGTATGAAAACCGACTACCAAAAATGAATGGTGAATAATTTATTGAGCCTAATCTGCCAAGTCTAGTGAAAAGCCTGGCAAAAGAGGGATTTAGATGAGATGAGAATGCCACACTGAAATATCCAGATAGGGGCAATGATCAGGAATGGGAGATGTTAATGGTAGCTCTTGCAAAGGATAGAAAACGAAAAGATGCTGCAAACGACATATGAAAAAATTCAAAAGATATCAGGAGAAGCAACTAATAAAGGATATATTTTACTACTACATAAAGACAACACAATAACCAAAGATAAGTGATGATGTATGCAAAAAAGAGAAACTAAGTGCCTGGACTCAAAGGACTCACACACAGGGGAATAGCCTCGCACTCATGAGAATGAGAGGAAGAGCTCACCCTAATCTCAGGTATTTAAGGTACAGGACACAGAAGAGGCATCCTGCACATTCAATTATCTTGAATGGCAATAAATTACGTTTTAGAAAATCAAATTCATTTGGGACTTATGATTCCCTAAGTTAGTTACACGTAGGTGGTATGGTATAACAAGCCCCTCTTATCATGTTGAAATGGCATCATTAACTGGAATGGTTTTACTTCAAGTAATGTTCGGCAGCAATGAAGACATCTGAGAATTTATATGTGAATTTTGCATATATGTCAAACTCAATGAGTAGGACAATGAGAAAGCAGGCAAACATTTGGCTGTATTTCTCAAGGAAGAAGCAAAAGATTTTTATCACCAGCAGGATGACACCACAAAGAAAAGCTTTAGTGCCTCAGTGATAGCACTTCAGGATTGCAAGTCAACTTCTCTTCGAAATACTTTCTTACTTTATCTTCATTGTGTTTCAAAAGATGATTTTGCTATATCCATAGTTGGAATTAACTGCATTGAATTAATTTGCCGTCAAGTTCATTTGAGTTTTGTAGATAAAATTAGCAAAAGACATTAAGTTTTGGTTCCTTCTGACAGGATGGATGTTTAGACTTGTTATATTCCTTCTGCTTGCAATCGAACCAATGTTCTTAAATTTTAATCTTCCAATTCTTATTTAAAGATATGAAAATGGAAGCAAGATTTTGTGGGCAAAACAGCATAACTTTAGGTGCTCAAACATTTTGAACATCATCATCACAATTTTGAAGACAAGATGCTGCTTATCACTGCCTCAAAATACCTCACTTCAAGTTTTTCCTATTTTAGGTATCAGAAAAACCTCATACCAAGAATCCCAATGTAGTAGAATAATATGAAAATAAAATTAGAGATAATTAAAATAATTGTTTTATTTTGGATTCTTTCAAAATGTTTAATTCCCTCTCAGCATAGTTATTTTTATTGATTGAAGTGACAATATTTGTCGAAGAAACAATATTTGTATTATGATCATCCGAGTGGATGTAGTCCTGAGAAGGACTGTTTGATGACTGTTTGACTGACGTTTCGACAACCTGAGCGGAAGTTATTCTTCATATACTTATATCATATTACTTGGTTAGTTATTAGTCTATCACATGGTTATGTGATCTCGGTATCATTTCAATTGCAGTAGATAAAAACACCAAGGACTTACTACACGTTGTAGTGGAAGACTATTTCCTATTGGATGAAGCCAAAAGTTATCACAAGGTAAGCAATTACAGTCGGTGGAAAAAGCCAAAATAACTACACATGTGTTATTTCCACAAATATGGCCTCAAAGTGAGCTAAGCTTAGTGTATGTCACTAAGGACATTTCTTATGAATATTTGTAAATATTTGTTTTGTCTTGAGCTATTTTTTTTTCAGAAATAAATTAGAGAATTTTTTATGTTAATTTAATATGTTTATATTGGGGAACAAGGGCTAGAATGACCATACTATATTAAAGTGTACTTTTAAGCAATGTTTTTGCCTTTGCTGTTTGCCTCGATGAGCTCCAAGAATTTTGTTTGCATCTTGATAGACACTGTGGTATTCACTTATTCTTTGTATTCTTAATGGAGTGATGTTTTTGGAAGCAGGTAATCACTGAGGATCAGAGGGAATCATTTAGTAGCACAGAAAGCAGGGCAACTGTACTCAATATCAATCTGTTTTCTCACTTTTTTTTGTTGTCTTGATTTCCTTAGGTTATCAGTGTGGACTCATTTTCTTTTCCTTCTTCCTCAGCAACACTCTGAATGCAGCACTTATTTAGTACTTACGATGCCACCACCAAAACATGGCTTCATCCATGAAATATTTCTTTTTTAAATGTCTAAAAATTGTGTTTAGTAACAATCCTTTTATTAGTTAATGAGGCACGCCCCAGGGGTTGGTTACCCTAGCTTGTGATGATCCCTAAAAACCAAAGGTTGCTACTGACACTCACATTAAAGCATTAAGTTATAATTGCTGGTGTCAAAGGTCTTCCTGGCAGTGGTGGGATGAATTCCTAGAAACTGAGCTACTTTAGGTTCTGTTGTAAACAAGACATCATGGTGTACAGTGCAGGTAGCCATAATAACATCATCAAGATCAGATGCTTTCCAAGCAACAGCTTTTCAGGTTCATGCCATTTTTTACTTGTGCTGATAAAGAAACTCTTGATACCACAATATGCCAAATATGTCTGAAAGACAGTTTTTGGGAACATCTTTTGACTAAGTTGTTGTGTAGTGCCAAACCAGACCATCCACAGCCAGTTGCAAGGTAAGTGTGTAGTTCAGGCAACCATAACATCGTCATGAGCAGATCATTTCCAAATAGCATCTTCATAGCTCAATATCACACTTGACTTTGTACAGATAGAGAAATTCTTCATAATGGAGGATGCCATCACATACTGTAATAACCCTGGATACTGTTTAACATACCAGCAAGCTGAAAAGTGTCATCTTTTTGGGTACATGTCTGGTTCAGCATCATTAGGTGACCAGAGTGCCAGTCCAAATCATGAAGACTCTTTAAGATGTATAATCATGTATCCTAGTGAATAATGTTAGTAAGACAAGGTAGGTATATTGGTGGGATGAATAAAGGCCATCATATTGATTCAGATATACTTGAGACACTCAAGTCTTGTTCTGTATCTGGTACAATATTCAGGTTCATCATATTTGGATGATTCCAGTCATTCCAGTCTTGTTCTGTATCTTGTACAAGGTCCAACAGTGAGTTGCATCAGGTCCATCGTATTTGGATGATTCTAATATACTTGACACACTCAAGTCTTGTTCTGTATCTGGTACAATGTTCAATAGTGAGTTGCATCAGGTCCATCATATTTGGATGATTCTAATATACTTGACACACTCAAGTCTTGTTCTGTATCTGGTACAATATTCAATAGTGTGTTACATCAGGTCTATCATATTTGGATGATTCTAATATACTTGATACACTCAAGTCCTGTTCTGTATCTTGTACAATGTTGAATAGTGAGTTGCATCAGGTCCATCATATTTGGATGATTCTAATATACTTGACACACTCAAGTCTTGTTCTGTATCTTGTACAATGTTGAATAGTAAGTTGCATCAGGTCCATCATATTTGGATGATTCTAATATACTTGACACACTCAAGTCCTGTTCTGTATCTTGTACAATGTTCAATAGTGAGTTGCATCAGGTTCATCATATTTGGGTGATTCTAATATACTTGACACACTCAAGTCCTGTTCTGTATCTTGTACAATGTTGAATAGTGAGTTGCATCAGGTCCATCATATTTGGATGATTCTAATATACTTGACACATTCCTGTCCTGTTCTGTATCTGGTACAAGGTTCAATAGTGAGTTACATCAGGTCCATCATATTTGGATGATTATAATATACTTGACACATTCCTGTCCTGTTCTGTATCTTGTACCCTGTCCAATAGTGGGCTACATCAAGTCCATCAGATGCGGATGATTTTAATTTACTTGAAAAATTCAAGTCTTGTTGTGTGTCTGTATGTGTATCTTGAGCATTGTTCAGTACAGGTTTTTATTCAGCAAACGTTTTCATTGCTGTAATTTTCATTCTTTCTTCTCCTTTTTAGACCTGCTTTTTGTGGATTTCACATGGACTTTAACATGATCACACAGTTTGTATGTCATGATAGCAAACTAGTACACAAGTATGGTCATCTAGTGAAATGGGATTGACAATATTTTTATCAAAACACACTGCATTAAATATATATTTTTGAACTGCAAATAAATATTATTTTCACTTTCTCCCCTTATTTCATACTTTGATATTATGAACTAAATAATGTTAAATTAACTTCATGTTTAAACTAATTTTATAACTATGGTTTATACTAAATAAAATTTTAATCTGATTTCATAATAATTAAGATTTTTATGCTGATTTTATGGACCAAAAAAATAATAACTAGTTACTTTAGCTTGGCAGTAGTGAAATGTTCTTATTTTGTATTCATTCAGTAAGGAAATATAATGGCTCGAGAGTGACTGTTTTTCAGAAGAGAAAAATTTACTCAATTTATTGAGACAATTGCAAAGTTGTAGACAAAGACTGCCTGCTAGACCACTCTCAGGACAATGATTCCAATATGTTCATACAGTAAATGAAGCAAGTCCATATTTGAACAAGCCATTAGCCAATGAAGAGTGGTTAAAGGAATATTAAAGAGAGAGAGAAAGAATGGAGGAAAGAAATAAACAACTACAAGATCTCCTTGATGGCGTAATGTCAATAGATTCATGGTAAGCTTACTCGTACGTTAGTTATAATAATATGTTATATTTATGTGTTATTAAAAGGTCTTGAATGGCAGATGTTTAATTTGAAAAACTCAAGACTATACACACATCAAGCATTCCACGCTACTGTTCTAAGCACATGCTCAGGGGATTAAAAAGTGGGATAATATTTTGTAAAATATGCAATTTTTGGTATATTTGACTCAAAATTCGCTTAATGGCGCATGATCTTGAATATTTAATGAAAAGTGTGTTTGACAAAAAAAATACAACTAAAATATAACATGTTTTACAAAATATTATTTCACTTTTTAATCCCCTGAGCATACATGCTTGATGCCTGTATAGGATTGAAAGTATTCATGAATAAGAAGTGCTTACATTATTTAGATTGTTTATATGAAGGAAATTTAGATCTAGTGATCAAACTAAGGTGTTGCATCCCATGTCCTAATTATCCTAGTTACTAAGCTTACAAGCATTATTTTGTAGTTTCTAGCTTTTGTTTTGTTTAACAGGTGCAGATGTCGAAATTGCTGTGTTGATCATTTACAAAACCTGTGGGAGAGTCATGTTTGAACACTCTGCCTTGTACCCTTGTGATGCAAGTATTCACAAAAACAGATTGTAAAATTTACATTTCTTTAGCATTTTTTAGTTCTAAATCATTTCCAAAGGATTAGGATGTCTTGGTTCTACAGTTTCAAGCCTTTTTAAAATTCCAAATATTCTTTTTTTTAAATTCTATACAAGATGGAATATTGCACTAAAGAAGCACCTATAATTTGTTGGTATGGTGGAAGGGGATAAGGAGATTTGGAGGGGGCAGGCTAGCCATTTTTTCTCGTAACAATTATAGTATCGAAAATATTTCTCCAAATATGATTAGACTACTTTGAGTGGGGTCCTCCCAAAAAAAAAATTGTTGCCAAAAAATCCCCATAACCTACCCCCCTCCCCCATAAACTATAAATGCTCCCTACAGTATATAACTTTGAGTCTGTATTTGTATTGTCAAATCATCATCTTTTTTGCTTGAATGATTCAAATTTTTGGTTTTTCAGTTTCCAATAATGGAAATCTTTAGCAAATTAGTAAATTATCTTTTTATACTACTATATTCAACATCTGTTTATCATTATCACATTTTATATTTCATGATAGTTTCATACTTGTTAGTAGTTTGTTTATATCAAAGTTACAGCTAATTTACATCACATGTGACCAGTAAATCCAAGATTTTAAATGTAGTTTTCAAGACTTCATATTTACAAGTCAAATCTCTGATCAAAGGCTCTGATATTCCAAAAAAATTCAGTTAAAAATTAGATTTTGGGCCTGCTATCATGAATGATGGTGAAATATTTTCCAAAAGAATGCACTTCCCAACCATATCGCTAAGTATCAGCTTGAAAATATTTAATTTTGAAATAAAAATAATTTAAATTGCCAGAGTTTTGATCATAGTTGTCGCTGAGGTTTGGAATTTCAAACAAAGCAACTGAAAATCAAATATTTGAGTTACTGGTCACGGGTGACGTAAATTAGCTGTAATAACATGTTTTGGCTTTTAACAATCACATAATCTTGAATAGGAGAAGAAGCTTGCTCTAAATAGAAATATGAAGGTTCATAATATTATACAAATTTTGTCTGACAAACCTAACTTTGGTTGAATAATATATTAACTTCCGCAAACTCAACCCTGTTAATTTTGTTCTGATGCTGCTACATGTACTGTACACTATGAGAGAAGAGTTTATTTTATTGATATTTATTTTTTATTACTTAATATCTAAATAACCCAAAAAGCAAGAAAATAATTCCTTAGCAATCCCTTATCTTTTTCAAGGTGTTATCTAATACGTGCAATAAGCGAATTTTGAAGTTTCAAATGGAAAATCTTTCAGTGGAAAAATAATAAAAATAATTTTTACAACACCCCAAATTTAGCTCAACAGATTTTGTAAAGTTTTTTTTTGTGATTCTGTAATAGTTCAAACCACTGCTTTGAGACAATTTTTCTTTCAAATTCAAGCAACTACCTGCAGACATTTTGTAAAAAACTATTTCTCCTATGCGTCAACCAACAGCTAGAAAAACTTAAGACACTGTAATAATCAGTTTCTAAATATTAGTAAATTAATGTGGAAAACAATTTATAAAAATCTTAGCAGTACTTAGTAAGTAATTACACTTACGAGATATAAACTTGTCTAATAATTATGAAACCAATTTTTCAACTTTGAATAAAAACAGTTTTTTGAAATTGAGATATCGTATCACTCTAAAGTATAATTATTTCCTATTTTTTAACATGTGACTTAAATTTTATGAAAATTTAGATCATAACTCCATCTCATACTACTCTCCTATTAATCACTAAAACACATCTACAGCAGATATGTTGTCTCTTCAATCTGGCTCATTAGTTATAAGGTAATCTTCAATATATATTAGTCTCTAGTTCAATAGATTTGTTGTCTCTTCAATCTGGTTCAATAGTTACAGGCTAATCATCAATATATAACAGTCTCTAGTTCAATAGATCTGTTGTCTCTTCAATCTGGTTCAATAGATACAGGCTAATCTTCAATATATAACAGTCTCTAGTTCAATAGATCTGTTGTCTCTTCAATCTGGTTCAATAGTTACAGGCTAATCTTCAATATATAACAGTCTCTAGTTCAATAGATCTGTTGTCTCTTCAATCTGGTTCAATAGTTACAGGCCAATCTTGAATATATATTAGTCTCTAGTTCAATCTGTTGTCGGGTTCAATAGTTATGACCCAATCTTCGATATTTTTCAGAAATCATTGTTCGTTTTCAGAAATCATAGAGGTACTGTATATTTCTCAGATTGCACATCTACATGTATGTATTCCCTCAGTAAAGAGACTAATTATAACTGTAGTATTTTTGCTAGTAATTCTTTGACTTTATAATCTCATACTTACATGTACACATCACACACTATCTTTTTCATTACAAACTATTTGATGCTATAACTTTCTTGATGTAAGATTTATTTTTTGAAAAAAGCTGGAAATCTGTTACATTGTAAGTATAGCATGATTGCTTACCCCTGGCTCTTTAGTCTGTCAATATGTGATTGTAGGAGTCTCTTTTCTACATAATACTAAACTTACCTTATAAAGTGGCTGTATGCAACATCTTGATGTTTTAACAATTATTTAAGAAGACATACAAACTGCATATAAAGATTAACACAACACCAACAACAATAGCATAACAAAAATATGTTGTAACCACAAATGTACCCCACCCATACATATATGTAGAGTATAGAATGTGGAGAGAGACTTCTTCTCACTACTATGGATACTTTTGTAAATTAGCAAATCACTCCGAACATATAGTTCTCTTTTACTCCGATGAAGGCCTAATATCTGAAACTTCAGTACAGTTTTAAACTTTTTTATATGATATTCAAGTTTTCTTGTTATTCACTACATGTGCACCATTGATGATTTATAGCTTCAATCCTTTTCATAAACCTCTTACAATTTTGCTGAAATTGACTCTCCTGTTCAGGTTCAAATTCAAAATTTCTGTGCTTATGGTAACTGTATTTACCATAGAATCACAGGGAAAGTGCTAAAAAAAACTAATTTTGCCTTTTCATTTCTGACACAAAAACGAAAATTCATTGGTTCCTCTCTTTTGAAAGTGCGAAATTTGGTGACTCTTTCATGCCAAAGTGAGACTGAGTCCATACTTAAAGAGTATGCAAGTATTTCCTTTCTATACTGGTTATCATTATCGTTTTTTTTTTGAAATACCAGCCTCAACAATTAAGGGAGTAATAAAACATTTTACATGTAACTCACTATTAAAACGTACATGAATCCCTTTTCTTCTGCTACTTTCTCATATATGTCATTCCCTTTGTACTGATTCCTTTTGTTGAGATGTGGCTTCTTAGGGTAATATCACTGCAATGAAAATAAAAAAATGAATAAAAAGTTCATAGCTAAGAAGGTTGGAAATATTGGCAGGGGAGGGGTACAGTATTTTGACTTTTTTCAAATGATAACATGTTTTATAAATTTTCATTCTACACTGTAACTAGAAATCAGTAAGTGGCAGATTTCATTTGGTCAATCATGAATCGAATCAACCAACTGCTTACTATCAATCACGTGACTTTTCTGGATTTGACTGGGGGGCAAACATGGTTGACTGGGGGGCAACTAGCAATTCTTAAATCAAATCACATCAAAATAACTCCTCAAAGTATTCTATCTGACTATTTGTACAACATGAAACCACAAAACAAGATACACACACAATTTCCAACATTCTACAAGCCAGTGAAAATGGAGATACTACCGGAAGTGACATCTATTGATAGTAAGCAATTTTACAATTTTATATACTTCAAAAATGACTGAAACAACTGCTGTCTATCAAACTATCCTATCTAATTTTGTATTTGTTTTTGTAAATAAGTGATGAAAAATTCCCTTTTGTGATATTATGCATTGAATAAACAAAACATAAAAAGACAAACCCTAGGGTCAGTCCCCCATCCCCCCCCCCCCCCCCCAAAAAAAAACAAAAAAAAAAAGAAGTTTTTGTTCCACTGGATTTAGTGGGGGATATTCCACTTGCAGACATTCAATAATCAATAAATTGAAATAAAAAACTTGACAAAGAAACCAAGGAAGTTACAAGGAAAAAATGAGACATGGATTTGCCAATTAAATAAATCACTACTGTGCAAATTACGCTACGTATTCTTACTTTTCAAGACAGCAAAAACTATTAGATGCAAAGACCACTTGGGACCTAACATTAAAAAAAAGGTTTCTAAGTTCTCTCCCAACCCCTTTAAGTGCACAGAGGCTTAGCTCACGTCCCGAGTTCAAGAAAATGATAGAAAATTCAGTAACACACACACAAAAAGATATACTAATACAAAAAAGAAAAACCTAAATACAAATCAAAAATACCTTATATCTTTTATCAGCAGTTGTTGGCTGAACTTTTAGTATCTTTACATTTTCAATTGAGAGTTTGGCAAACTTTTCTCTACAGAGCGAAGACACGTGCACAAGAAAATACCTTATTACTCGACGATAAAAAACAGAATGCACAACAACTACATTTAGAAAGCAAGATATGGACATCATTTCTTGATATCGGATGATTTTTAAAGTTTTAAAGTAATACTTACGGCCTATTCAACGTCATTTTGTCCACATTTTCACACTTTTACTCTTCCGCCATGTTGTTCTTGTTCATATGAAGACCGAAGTGCATTATGGGTACACGTGATCAGGAAAAACCGGAATGGCGAACTGAAGAATGTGAAGCGAGTTGGAGTGAGCATACTTGGAAGCGTGGAAGGGGACCAGAACCTTGACATTGGTATTATTTATTAAAACGGAATGCAACAACAGCGATTGCAAAGCTTGAAATAATGTCTTCAATGTTCTCTTGTTTTCTTGCACGTCATGCCAAGTCTATAACGCATTCATTAAGTGTTCTTGTTTTTGCCGTAGAAAAATTTGCAGCGCGCACCATGGATGTTAAAAGGATCATCCCCGCCTGCGCGCACCATGGATGATAAAAGGATCATCCCCGCCTGCGCGCACCTATCATGATGAAGGGTTTGCATCGATATTTTTACTAAAAACCTCAAATCTATCGATACCCTGAAACAACCTCTTGTCTGACCTAAGCCAGGACACGGCTAGATCGTTTTGCGGAGGGACGAAACTTAACAACCTCTACTCATGTGGAGTCCAGGAGTCAAACCGGAGACCCCAAGTAAGAGGCGAGTGCATGTAATACAGCTACGTACGTTACCCTTCATTCCAATAAATATGTTGCAGTACAATGAGATAATACCCACCCAATTTTTTGGCTTAATAAGCGGTTTAATTCAAAATACAGAAATATATTTAACAAAATAAATAAATCATTTTACATATTTGCGTCAGAAGATGTAGATTCATCAGTGTCGTTAGGCTCGTCTTTCTTATCTGCATAGTATAAATGACAACACCTCCACTTGGGTATATGATATACTTCACGCGTTTCGTTCTTCTTGACTACAATTCTCTTGAAGGAGTAATCACCAACCTGTTGGATGAAAAAACAGCACAGGTTGCGTTTCTGTTACATGGTAAAGCGTAGAGCCGAAGTTTGAGTGCAAGGAATTGTTAAGGCACTATTATATTAGAGCAGTTAAGTTGTGACGTATTTCCGGGTCCAACTGCTCACAAAAACCGCTAAAATAAAGTGAAAAATATTCTCAATGAATTAACCTCAACCTGGAATAATTAGAACTTTGGACAACAAATCCTATCATGAAGAAAAAGTAAGAAAAATCTTCATAAACGTCTCACTTAAAAGCTCTATTGCACTGTGTTTCATAATCAATTGTGAAATATTTCGTAGCAAATAAACTTAACGAAGAATGAAAATATATATCTTCATGCAGCTAGTACTGATATCACGGATTTAGTTGATTTAGGAACTGCGCCGAGTAACACCTCCTTGTGAAACGTGTTGTTTTAGTACAAGTTTCATGATCAGGTAAAGTAATGGTCGATACAATGAGGAATTGTAAAGCAACACCTTAGTTGAATCACGATTTGATGTTCCAAGTGTGTCATGCGCAGATGGACAGAGCAAAAAACGAGGCGAAATACCGTGTGAATTAAGACTTTTCTTACGCCACACCCATGCTGGCTGAACAATAGACTTCGCGCGAAGCTTTGAAAGCAATTGGCGTCAGGATGAATTAACACGCGCAAAAACAAATATCAAAACATGGCTGCCGCATGAGGACGATCTTGCGTACCTGTCTACATCCCACGTTAAAATCATAACGACCAACTCCAATTGGCTCTTGATCCTCAAATGTTCCTTCAAACTTGTACATAGATGTTGTAATCTTGCCTCTGCCACCAAAACCACCATTCACCCATTTACCTAGACATAAATATGAATTCATTATTGATTCAGAACTTAATTAATATCAATAAAAATCAACATGTGAGTCGAGAACTGTATGTGTATAATATATACAATGTAGTGGTAGTGGGTCAAATAACTGTTATTAAGAATGCATGCAAATGAGATATTCTTTTGTTTTAAGAATCATACGAGTGATATCACGAATAATTTATTTCCTTCTCACCGTTGTATTTGATTTGTTTTCCTTTGTATACATATTCTCCTTTCCCGTTTCTCTTATCTTCTCTCCACTGGCCGTAGTAGACATCACCATTTGCATAAACATATCGTCCTTTCCCTGAACGAACACCATCTTTCCATTCACCTTGGTAAATAGACCCATCAGGGTAGAGGAAAGTGCCATATCCTTGCCTCTTGCCCTCGAAATAATCGCCATCATAACTACAGAAAAATTACAAGATCTCTTTTAGTAGACCTGAATAAATTGAAATCCAGATGTGGAAAGATCTAGACGCCAAATGAGGTGCTTTAAATAGTATTAAAAGTAATATCATTATAAAATATCTGTTATGTAAATGTCGCTTTCTGCTTTTTTTGGAGTGCGCATACTTTATGAGAGGAAATGTCACGAGCGCACTTTCTGTTTTGTCATTCGTATCAAAAATAACGGTTCTTTTAATTTGTATTTTATATGATAAATAAAAAAAGACGGGCTTACTGTGCTGCGCATCGTGCCTCTCCTAACACTCCTCTTGAGTTCTGCCAATCCGCGTGCTTCATATAATTAACTGCGCACACGCGCGTTTTTCATTTCTTCAACAATCGATAATCCTATCTCACGCCGCAGCCATGTTGGCTAGAACCACAACAGCGACAACATTTTTCTAACTTGTTACCATATATGCTTTCAGTGTTCAGTGCAGGCAATGAAAACATTACTTTTCTGTTCATGGAGACCAAATCACTGACTGAAGGTTCCATTTTGTTGACGTCAAAGCACCATGTTGCCAATTGACTTCATGAGTACATTGTTACTTATATTCAACAACATTCGTGTTTTTTCCTTTTATTCCTTTTAGAACGATTTTCTAGTTTTGAACAAGTCAATCAGCATTATCAGGAGCTTCCTATTACCAAACCACGTTTCGCTCTTAAAAAATGAATGAATAATGTAGTCTGATTATAAATTACCATATATGCGCGCGCGCCAAATGTTAGTTTTCGAATGACGTTCGCGCGCGCGTATGGAACTGATAATCAAATCTATCGAAGAAATTTCGAACATCAAAATGAAAGATGCGCGGAATTAAAGCTAAAAGCCAAAATTTAACATCACCCACCTTGCACCATTTAGAAACTTATATTTTCCTTTTCCATGTCTTTTTCCATTCTTGTACTCTCCTTCATAGATTTCACCTCCAGGCAAAACTGCTGTCCCTTTTCCATGCCTTTCTTCATTCTCATTCCTCTCCCCATCGTACCTTCCCACATCTTGTTCTTGTTCAACAGAATCTGTTTCCAACCAATTGCTTCCGAGAGAAATCATTTGAAATAGATATAAAGATTTAGTTCTAGAATCTAGCCTTATGAATGGTTTTCGTTCTTAAGTGAAATGGAACGTTCTTCGAATCTGAATCAATGAATGTTAATTCTCCTCTGTGATGTCATAACGTTCTAATTGCGGAATGGCGCAAAGGACCATAAATAAAAATAAAGCAATTATTAATAAAAATTTTCTTATGGATGTGCCGGAACGATTAAGTGACAGTCACGCTCAGCTTCGCGTTTATGTCACGGCACGGTAATACTTTGCGCAAAATTTTGTTGCGCGACTTTGTCGCAGAAGTAAAAGCCTTTTCTACTCTCTGCAACAATGAAAATTTGTTGCGTGCGAGCTGATAATACGAGCAACAATAATACGAATAATAAGTGGTGATAAGAGCTTCAAATTCATTGTTTCCTTGCATCTCACTTCACCTTTTTCAAACCCTCTCACCAAAGACAAATACTCTTTTGTTTATCTATATCTTGGAAATTTTTGCGATTTATTTTCACTAATTTTGAAGAATTTTTCACTGTGATCATCTGAGGTATCACGTTTAGCGTAAACGAGATTCTTAAACTCTCTAACTTTCGCTCTGCAACTTGCAACGCAACAATATTACGCGACAAGCTGCACGATTTTCTTCCTCATATTTTCGCGCCTGAAGGACGTGGACAGACTATTCGACGTTGCGCGCATGGGTAGGGAAAGATCGCACCATGTGTCCACTACTGTGATGGTAGCGCTACTTTAGCGACTTTGAACGCAACGTCACATAAAGAAACAACGTGGTAACGTATTATGGTGTGTCTGGCCGTTAAGAATTTAGCTTTTTTATCGACATAGTTGATTTGCGGTCAATCCCAATCGCCGCCATGTTGGTTGGTACTAAAAAAGAATCAAACACTAATCGTTTGTTGGGCGGAACCAATACGTTGGCTACATATTTGACTTGGCACTTACTAGCCTAGCCTCCATCGCAGACGTTCATAGGGTCCTCACGTCGTCACGCAACGGCTTTCTAGTCCAGTAAGGATCAATATTATACGCCAATTTATCAAGGACGTTATGATATCTCTGTGTTTTAGCAGAGCATAATTATATCTTGTCCTAAAGACAAACAATATGCAAAACAACCGACCATTTCCTTTTGTTATCGCGTTCCCTTGTAATAGTATTATCCTTACCAATCTCGGTGTTATTCTAAGTTTTCATAACCACATACCTAGATTTATCTCAAACACACATTTGAGTTCCTTCTTCCCACGCAGATAACTTGGTGAAAAGATACTGGGTGGTTGGATTGGAGGTCAAATGCAAGTGAGAATTTTTGGAAACTCGCCCAGCCCTTACCTTAGATGTACCTGTTTTTCTCCTCAAATGTTATGCCTGCTGCCAATCCCAAAACCACAAACTAAGTACTGCCAAATATTTTACTAGAGCAAAGGTCTTTCAGAACTCTATCGCTTGGTTGCCAATAAAGTAATTCCTCTGAGCGTAATCGTTTTCCATTTCACTCTCTTGAGAATAAGATTCTTTGTTTGAGTTGCATCCTTACTGATATATGTTTCTTAAAAAACGTTTTTGGATACAAAGGAATGATGCTCCATGCGTGAATGAGATGTTTATCTGGGCGTAGTTGTTTCCCATTTCAGACCACGTTTCATTCTTTGGAGAATAAGATTCTTTGTTTGGGTTGCATCCTTACTGATGTTTGAAATTCCGCTTCAAAAACGTTTCTGGTGGACAAAGGAATGATGTTCCCATCCGTGAATGACATATTTATCTGGGCGTAATCGTTTCCCATTTCAGACCACGTGTCATTTTCTTGAGAACAAGATTCTTTGTTTGAGTTGCATCCATACTGATGTCTCTTCAAAAAAGTTCCTGGTGGACAAAGAAATGATTGCGTTGACTTACATTCAAACATGGTAAACGCTGTGGACAAACAAATTTATACTGTGAGCAAATCTTATTACAGTAAGAACCTCAACTTGACCGAGTATTCAGGGAAAAGAGAGAGAGAGAGAGAGAGAGAGAGAGAGAGAGAGAGAGAGAGAGAGAGAGAGAGAGAGAGAGTAAACGGCGAGATATATTGCTTCTTGATGAGATTATTGCTCTACTAGAAGGTATATAATACTTTCGTCTATACCTGTAACACTTTCGTCTATGCCTGTAACTGTAACTGGTGGCTCATTTGGCTACTTTGTTGTTTGCTTGTAATGACTAACTGTATGATCCGTAATGCGCCCATTTCTTTATATTCATATTAGCCATTAATATCCTTGAAAAGGAACACTGATGGTAATGGTGAGACGAGTCTATATACCAGTGCGCATCATCATTTGTGGCATCAGTGGGCACCCAACTCAAAGCTAATAGCAAAAGTTTAAAGTCCAACAAAGTTGTTTTACATGCTTGCCTTACTTGTATGTCAGCATCACTGTAAGGAGTCTCGTAGGCTTTCTAACCGTGCGGACAATCGTCAGTACTCGGCACGGTAACGGAGCATTGAAGACATTGCTACTGCTCTTCCATTTGGGCATGCCATTTCGTTTCCATCAGTGAGTCATACGTACAGTATTATCTTAGTTCCTTCATCTTATGATTTCGTTACACTGCATGATGTAAGTCATTGATAAAGAAGTTGTTAGTTGTATAAGAAGTGTATTGGGAATTGTAAAATAAAATATTAGTCTAATACCTAGTAATACATTAGTGCACATCAATTCTGTTGCTTTCTGCTGTTTTTCATGCGTCTGTTGGACATTGATCGTTAGACTTAGTTTTACTGGTTAAATGAAGAAATTCGAACACTGAGAAAGAATTTAATACTGGGTCTTTGCTACTAGCTATGTTTGCTGAAGTCAATATGTTTCCATCTTAGCTATGCACGGGCAGTCGTCTTCTTAAGTTCGATTCCAAAGCTGGGCGGATAGACAATGACTCTCGGGCTTTGTTTCATGAGTTCAATGGAACTATCTCTAACGCCTTGAAAGAAATGTCGAGTGTGGTTTGTGTGTTATTAAAGTATGTTTTCAGAACATGACATAGTTCGTCTGCGTGCAGTTACAGTGCTTCTTTATTTGCGTGAATAGTAAAATTAACTAGAAAAATCTCCATTTCCAGGGAAAAGGAGTTGAAATCTCGGTTAAAAACTTTCAAAAATAAATCATTTGGACTGAAAGGCATGCAAAATAATCCACAGTATCATCAGTCATCAACAAATAGAGCAGAGCACTATACAGTGAGTCTCTCAAAGAGTCGAGGTTTTCTCGCGGAGATCCTGAGGAAGACCCTGTTACCGAATAAAGAGTAGAATAAAGTGTCTCATAATATACTGTATTCACATCCCTATTTCAAAAAACCCGCGTGGAAAATTGGTGGTGATCAGCATATAACGAGGCCAGTTTCCAGAATTCAAAAAAACAGTACGACGAGTAAAGGGAAAAGTGGATTTCTATCAGTTGATATTTGCTTTTTTTACGGATGAAAATGTGCGGATATGCCCATTAGAGAACGCAGGCTTTCAATACGAATCTAAGGCATGCACTTTTGGGAAGAACAACTAGCCTCATTAGTTCTTTATGCCTTTCAGATTGGCATCGGCCCATATATTTTTTTTCCAGTAAGACATTGCAGCCAGACAGTTTACAATGTTACGTAAAGTTATCAAGCAGTTGCTAGTACGTTTGAGGCTTTCGCGTGACGATGACTTGGGAAAAACAAGATCTTTCTAGGAAACTTAGCACATGTAATTAAAAAACATGGAGTTCACCACTTCCGCAGCTGCCCACTCACACTCATCATCTTTTTGAAGAAGCCAGGCTATCATCTCGAAACGTCAAGTCATGTTTTCTAGTACGCGTGTTTCGAATTCCAGTTCCGAAAAAAACCTTGTTATTTCAATAAGTTTGTTAGTATTTGCATGCAATTTGCCTAAAAGGGAGATCCAGACCGCTGTACCGGTTGAAGTGCACAAGAAGCCCTAGCGGGGTTCAACGGGGTTGAATTGGCTAGAGCAACCGCAAACGCATTCATGAACCACAGGGCTGGACGCGCCCCCACACATTGCAGCTCCCGGATTAGACTAAGTCTAGACAAATGTTGGATGTGGTTGAAATGTTGAAGACAGCTTATCCCATATCACTTATCGACCTTACAAAATATTTGCAAGGTTTAGTTACCTGCAGTTCTCCTTTAACCACAAGACTTGCCTGAAATATTTCGGAAAGGCCTAGTTTTTGCGTGACGACTCTGTAGGAGGTCACAGGGTGCATGTATAACTTTTAATCCATTACTGAGTTCATTAATTAGCCAAAGTAGTGACCTCCAGATTTAGTATTGTCAGTACTTTGTGTCTACTGAATTGAATATTATGCCTGGTGGTTTTAGAGGTTAAAGGACTTGTTTATGTGGTTTAGTGGTAACTTCAATCACTCAACAGAAGATATTGGACAGCAAAGAAACTTGGTCATAAAGTTTATAGTAGTACTAGCCTCCTCTGCAGGCATCTCCTTTGGGATCCTCGGGCTTCCTGTGGAAAGGAGGGGAAAAAACAAGGGGGAGGGGGAGAGGAAGAAAGAAAAAAGAAGAGGAGATGCCTGCCGAAAATGAACAACTAATTGACACTTAAAGTTCATAGTAGTACGTACTTCAATACAACAGCGCTCTTCGCTCTGTTTCGGGGCCCACAGAGCAAGAGGTTATTAAATAACCTTTTTTTATGATTCCATTGGCTGCCCAACTTAAGATCTAGAGTAAATTTATATAGTAATTCATAGAGTGTAGGCTCCTCTACCAAATAAAAACTAATGAATAGTGACATATATTGGTCATATGGATCATGTATACTCCTACTGCGCACGGCACATCTTTCTTTACGGTGCGGGCACTCGAACCGTGAACACTTCGAGTTTTTTTGACATTTTTTCGTCGTCCATTCAGAAACCAAGTTCATAACTAGACTCTGACATTATGTTTAGTTAGCTAACCTGAGCACAATGTCAAACCCTTGTTGTGAATCTGGCTTCTGATTGGAAGATAATAAAAGTCAAAGAAACTTGAAGTGTTCACGGTTCGAGTGCCCTCACTGTAATATTGCATGGTTTTGTCTCATAAGCTAGAGCTTTTCCCAGCTTAGGTACGGTAATATGCGCAATCAAACCATGCCACTTGTCACGCAACTTTGGTACGCTGCAAGTCGCAGAGTGTTACTCCTGTTACCGGCCACCCACTCACTCCAGTGCGGCTTCCCAGTCGTAGTTTTGTTTTTTTATCGCGATCGCGAGACAACGAAATCTACGACCGAGAAGGGCTCTGTAGTGAGAGAGCTTCTGGAACCCATGCAGGGTGAATATGGACTAGTACAGACTAAGCTGATAAAAGGTGCATTTTGCTCATATTCAAGTCAATGTTTTTATGCTCCACGGCCTCGTTTTTTTCGGATGAGGAAATCGTAAAAGATAAAAGGTCGACTTTATTTAACTTCGGTAACTAGTGACAGTTACTTAAGTGTTACTGATAAACTTGAGGCCGACGATGTGCTTATCTTACCCCCCTTCTCCCTCCAACAGTGCTCCGTTTTGCTGGTATTTAAAGCTAACTAAAGCTACACGGAGAGAAGAAGAAGTCGAAACAAAGATGTGAGCTCACTGGGAATCGAACTCGGGACCTCTCGCACCTCTTCTAATTGTAGATATTAGAACGTATCTATAATGGTGACGCACGGAAACCATAATGGTTTACCACGAATTCAAATATGGTCTATTTCATTCTCAAAGGAATGACAAGTGGTCTGGAATAAGACAACATCAGTTACGCCCTATTGGAATCGGTGTATTTATAACTTATTGTGATTTTGAGCCGCCAATATACGGGTTTATATTGGCAGCCAATACGGAATATATTTTCTTCCAACGCCGTCAATATAACCCATATTGGCGGCTCAAAATCGCAATAAGTTTTGTATCGCGATTCTTTTATTGCGCGTCAATGCTGAGCCGACAATACGGGTTTAAATATTAGCGGCTCTCTCCCTATCAAACTTATAGGAGAATCGCGATACTGGTATGTACGATATTTACTATATGTCTGGTAGCGCCACTCTTTAAACTGACGTAAGACAATCGCATGTTGTAAACTATCCTCCAGTTTTTGGTCGTAAATCATCCAACACCGCCCGTCCTATCTCTACCGGAAGGCTGGACTGCCTTTTTGAAGTGGTTGTCCGGCTACATTTAACATGCCACACCCTCGACTAAAATTTTGTCTTTCATCACCAGCACTTAAAAAAATCCGTTCATTCCGGCCACTAGTTTGGGATGTGCATTTTTAGAGTTCCGAAGCCCTTTTAGTTCTATCCTCGGATAATTTTTGTGACTTCATATTTTGCGTTGCTCCCATCGAACACCGATCGTGGTTATACAAATGAGGTGATTCATAACGATAAAAGAGTGACATGTTTAGGCCTTGACCCGTGAACTGGATAACCTATGTTGTGGTCAAACGGTCATCTGGGGCATGACGTATGGCCCATCAGGAGAAGCCAGAGTATACGATAGTGCATAGAATCTAATAATGTTCGAAAAATTAGGTGTACTAAGCGTTTTCTAATAATCTTATCAGTCAGTGATGGCCAGATCCATGTACAATTGATGGCACGATGCATGCGTGCAGCTACATATGCAGAACCATTGAGAGTATTGGTGGTGTGTTTAATGCATGCGTACTGATAGTTGCACGAGAAGGTTTATCAAGGTCAAGTACCAATCATTGGTCAACTTTATCTGTTTTTACTTGTACGATGCGCGTTCTTAACAACTACAAATACGTTATCATGGTAGATACAGATAAATTTGGTCACTGACTGCTATCGAACTATCGAGCTTAGTAATGCAGGAATAGACTTGCACCATGTCATCTCAATCTGGGCCGAGCTGTGCCTGACATTGATAAGACTTTCCGTGATAACAGGCGTGCATCAGACATCAGCAATGCTCCTCATTTGTTCTGTAGTATCAAAAGAACACGAATCATATGAGTGAATACGAGTTGGCCTGCATTGATTGATAGAACGGACCATCTAGAAGGCTAGAGCTGACATTTATGAGACGCTCTTCATTAAATCTTTAAGACCTAATTTGAACATACAATCAGATTCCATTTGTGCGACACTTTTTGTTTTACTGTGATATATTTCGCTGTTTAACATTTATCATATTCATATTTTTCCTTCATATACCTTCACTTTATTTCTCTACATTTTGACTTGATAATAACGTTCAGCCAACGTCGAAACGTCGTCGATTTTAAGTTTTATGACATTTTATCGTAGAATTTTATAATCAAAAGAACTGACTATCATTTTTAGTTGAAATAGACTTGCACAATGGCACTTCAATCTGAGCAGATCCTTCTGATCCTTGGCATAAGATTTCCCATGGAAACAGGCTGTACGATTCGTGTTCTTTTACGACTGTAGACAGAGCCATTGAGGAGTATTGGTGATGTCTGATGCACGCCTCTTTGCGCACGGGAAGTCTTATTAATGTCAAGTACTGGTCAGCCCCGGTCAGCCCATATTGGGATGGCATCTTGGCGTGTCCATTCCTACATTATTACGGCTGAACAGTGCCTTAGAAAAGGAACTTCACTTCTATGGGACAACCCATTAGTTTCTTTTTAACGTGACAACTAATATTACGAAATTTACATTATGAGAGCTTCAATTGCCATCAAAAGATATTCGCACACCTTTAGAATGATTGATATCGTATGATGACTGACTGATTGATAAAACGTCTTTTAACAGTGTCATGCTATAAATGAATACAAGCTAGATTCTTTGCTTGAAAGTTTCTTCACTGCGGAAATCTTGGTAGTTGACAAAGTGTTTCTCAAAAGCTTTGTTCGCTAATGCCATCAACATGTATGGCGGCCATGACTTGGCCTCTGATTCTCTTGGGAGCGCTTGTAGACCATTATGGATAAGATGAAAGACATGTAAGGAGGTGTTTATAACCACTTACTTTAATATTGCTAGACCTTGCACTCTTACGAAATCGTGTCAGGGCAGTAAACATTTCTGAAGATATCACTGATGACACTGATAGGGCCATCTTGAATCAGTTGAATCAGTCCAGCATGCACAGATAGCCTTGGCGCAAAAAATGGGGTAAGGGAGGGGTCCCTCGAATGATGTAATTATTGAAATATTTGATTTCGTGCGTGTGTTCAAACGTTCTAACATATAGACCACTTGCAGCACGTTGGAATGCAGCTCAATTTGGAGAACTAAACAACAGGTTTCCAATTCTCAGGAGATTGAAATTCTTTTGTCTTGTCTTCTAAATTGAGCCGCTCTAACCTCACGTGAAAGGGGTCTATAGTTCATTTCTGTACAGGATCTATTCTAACTTTACATTATACGATCTTTAGTGCAAACAATATTGGTTTCATTTCCTTCCCTTCCCTGTTAGTTTAAAAAAGCCAGAATAATATGGTTCCACGTACCACGTTCTACGCTTTATGATTCTATGTTGACATTGTGACTACTTGAAGGCGGAAGTATTCGCCTCACTGAACCACAAAACGGTTAAAATTTGCAAAATTCGAAAAGAATTGAAACCGCTAGGAAAACGTGTGAAGCGGCTGAGCCAAGATAAAGCCTCACTGTGTTAGCTTGACGTTGATTTTCAGCATTGAAAAGAGACTCTCTTATTCCCGCAAGAGTTCGATTGTGGTCGACCCTCTAACCAATATTTAGCATCAATATCAGGCGAGTAACCGCAACCTAATGTGCCAAGTTACCAAGATTATGAATCCAAATTAACCCTCTGTTTTTAAGCGGTTGACCACAAGTGTGTCAAAAGTCGTTCGACGAGTGCCTTGTCTAATCGAGAGGGCTTGAACATTACTTATAGAAGAGTGCATGATTTACGCTAAAATATAGATTACAAAGTGGCGAGTTAAGAGAGCAGTCATTATCAGTTTCCGCCCTCTAACCGGAATGAAACTTCCGCCAGAGACGACGAAGGCTTGTACTACTTATTTTTCTTTGAATTTATAATGAAAAGTCTATTTTTATAGACTTGTTCTTAAATCTTTACGGACTTACGCCAGACGGAAAGATTTTTTAGCGTGATTTTGACTTCGACAACACTTTTGCGAGCTTCTGATCTGAAGTCAAAACCTCAAAATTCAAAATGACGAATTTTTTTTTTGCAGCATTGCGTGAATGAAATCGTCGTAGCAAATCGTCTTTACTATGTTGAAGAAGAATGAAGATAGTGTGCTGAACTGCGTGAACCATGGTGCTACGATCGAAAATTCTTCAAATTAAATAACATATTTATCTTGGTAAAAATGTTCTCGGATATTTTTTAATGATTTGATTGCTGAAACTGAGGCCCAGTTTAGACGTCAAACTCTTGCCGAGTCGAATCTTGCTTTTGAGGTCGAGCGCTGTTTTCCCTAAAACTAGAAGTATGTAGACCGAACTTAACACATATTGTCTCCTGGTGCTGATGTCTTACATAACGATATTTCTCGGCGTTTACTTAGTAGGCGGCCCCAAAGGCAATCATATTCGACGCAAAAAAAAAATCGAAGTCTTAACTGCATGGGCCTGAGTGGCTGTTTATTGAGCGTCAACTATTGAACATGAGCTACGAACAAAATATTATCTGATTGGCCGAATAGAGATCACCTGCGTCGCTAAAATTAAATGCAGTTCAAAGTTTGCGCGCTACAATTCTGATTCATGTCTCCAGCCTTTAGCCTGAGGTGGTGTTAAGCGCGAAGGGCTGTTTTCCAAACAATGACTTGTAAAAGATAAAACGAAGCTGGTATGTCGCTGCTCACTGGACAACACCTTCGCTAGCTATAAAACCCTTGGTATCATGATAGTCATACACGGAAAATAGTCATACGCTGGCAAATAAAAGCCCCATGTTTGTAGCTATGCAATAGTCTGATAGTCTTGATCTTCAGTGGCTGTTTATCAAATTTAGTTCTCCTCTATTCAGTACCTACCAGCACAACATACAAAACACTCTCATAAGGTATATTTAAATTTGATTTCAAATTATAAACAAATCAACTCGATGGACTATGGAACAATAATTCAAATTATTATTATTATTATTATTATTAATATCATCATCATCATCATTGTCATCATCTTTATTGTAATTAATATCATTTATTATTTATAGACTAAAATTTAATTTCTTTATTATCATTATTATTATTATCATCATCATCATTATTATTATCATTAATTTCAAATTATAAACAAATCAACTCGATGGACTATGGGACTCAGAAAAAATTATGTATTATCATTTTGAACAATAATTCAAATTATTATTATTATTATTGAATATCATCATCATCATCATCATTGTCTTATCTTTATTGTCATTAATATCATTTATTATTTATAGGCTAAATTTTTTTTTCATTATCATTATTATTATCATCATCATCATTATTATTATTATTATTATTATTATCATTATTATTATTATTATTATTATTATCATCATCATCATCATCATCATCATCATTATTATTATTATTATTATTATTATCATTATTATTATTATTATCATTATTATTATTATTATTATTATTATTATTATTATCATTATTATTATTATTATTATCATTATTATTATCATTATTATTATTATTATTATTATTATTATTATTATTATTATCATCATCATTATTATCATTATTATTATTATTATTATTATTATTATTATCATTATTATTATTATTATTATCATTATTATTATCATTATTATTATTATTATTATTATTATTATTATTATTATTATCATCATCATTATTATCATTATTATTATTATTATTATTATTATTATCATTATTATTATTATTATTATTATTATTATTATTAGACCAAAATCTTATCTTCTATTCTAAGATCTCATTTGTGTTGGATTGTTTAATGACGGCATCCTCTCCACTTATTGAGTGTTATTTGATATTGTTTTTTCTTGGTAATAGTTTTTCTTTTTTATCTGATGCCCCAGAGCTCTTTACATTTTTCAAATTTCTCTATTCTAGTCACGATCGCCTCATTAAACGCTAATCAACACTTTTCTAACAAACAAGGTATTTGAGAAAGAAGACGCTATCATCACAGACTAAAAATATCAAACTACGTCTGTTATAAAAGAGCCTCTTGTGGTCTACAAAACATGAAAATCCAATCTGCGTATAATAGTTTGATTTTCCGGGGACCGAAAACCGCTTCTTGACCCTCTTGAACGACCCCGTCTGGGCTCCGATATCCGTGCAGCGGAGGATTCTGGATATTTTTCTTTTTTTTCTGCCTCAAACTTGATCGTGATTTGTCCACTGGTTTTGACGGCCTCGTTTTCAGTCAGACAAAATGGAACTCTCTAGGGGAGGGACGGTTCGAACCGTGCATGTTTTGAAGATTTTCATTGAAAGGTCGACCGGCGGCAAATACAGTGGTCACATTATGCTGTGCTGGTGCTAATCTAGGCTCATATCTAGCTCGGGTTTAGAGCTTCATCATACACAACCAAGGCACACTGAGATGATCAGCAAGGAGATCGTGATTTCATGGTTTAAGGGGCTTTCTGGAGATGATCGTATCGATTTGATGTGCCTTCTGGTTGATTACTGCCTTCCATCCGAACTTCGCTTCATCGGCACTTATCTAGAAGCCGCGGCGCAGAAGGATTATTATGGCTTTCGTACATACGAAAGCGCAGCTAACAATCCGACAGATCTGAGTTATATGTATCTTTTAGACGACCCGATCATTCGCAGAAGACTTTGTTTGTACATTGCTCTTTTGCATTCGAGCAATCGGCAGGCCGCTGCGGTGTTATTTGGAATACTCAACGACTTTCATCCGTCAGGACTTCTGGACGAAGAGGTTTTGACGGAACTATCGCTACTTTATACCCTCACCGCCAATCATCCAGCTTTTTCGTTTCATCAGAAGCATGTACTGCGATCGAAGCTCAAGCTCCTACGAATGCAGTCCGTTACTACAACATCAGACCTTGGCGAGGTAAATTATAATTCTTAAACGGTTCGAAATGAACGAGAAATCTAAATTTTGACATTTAAAAAACATATTTTATATTTTATGTTTACTGAGTG
Source organism: Anthopleura sola (assembly GCA_023349425.1). Taxonomy (NCBI): domain Eukaryota; kingdom Metazoa; phylum Cnidaria; class Anthozoa; order Actiniaria; family Actiniidae; genus Anthopleura; species Anthopleura sola. The sequence goes on from JALHLI010000001.1 coordinate 10,697,034, forward strand.
ACATTCCAATTTCTGTTTTTGATTGATTAAGGGTTTTTACTCTATTTGATTTTTAATTTGTCGGTGTATGATCGCTTGCTCAAGTTCTGTGAAATGTATTTTCGAATTTCGAACGTTCGATCGTGGAGTTTATTAATCAATGTATTTTGTTTTGTTTTGTCTTATCTAGACCGTGTCAGACTGTAGTACTGGTAGCTCTACTTTTTTACTAGACGCCGAATCACAATCATTTTCACCGGCCGAGAGTCCTGTTTTTTCAAATTCATCTGGTAACGATACAAACGAGGATGAAAAATTCGAGCAGGTCGAGCCCGCAAAAGCTGAGGAGAAGAGCGAGGAATTACCCGCGATTCCCGAAAATCCCCCCAAAGGTAAGCAAGACTATCGTTGCATGACCGGTCCGTGTATTGCATGTATATCGTGATGGACTTCAAGTCTCCATAAATCATCGCGATACGATTTTTCACAACTGTTTCGCTCACCAAACCATTCCAAAAGTTTTTTTCTGTTTATTCCTGCTATATTACAAGAATATCTAAGTATGTTTCCCCTAACGGTCTTGGATGTGAATTCCTCTCGCAGTTGTCAGATGCCGGCATTTTAATGGCTTGTCTGTTTTCGTATTAAGGATTTGTAGTGTATGTTTTCATTGTAAATATGAATAGCTAGCCTCGTATGTGGCAAGAGCTTAAAGTGAGAGGAGAACCCGCCTGGTAACATGAAACGATCGATCTCTGTGTGAAATGACGTTTGTCTGCATGTTTGAAGAAAGATTCATTACTTCTTGTCCTAACTCCACCTACGTGCTTCTCCTGTGTCAGTAAGGGGAAATCCAAATTTCATGTCTGATTTCTGATTTATAATCGTATTAGAAAGAAATTCTCTCTGAAATTCATCACAGGGACGATTGTATCCACAATATTAAACCCTAGTTTCCTTCTTTCTGCGTTTAACGTTTGCTTTTCTAAATATATTGATCTTTGATATTAATTTATATCGTTGGTTATCTGACATTTTATCAAACAGCTTCTAGGGGAAAACATACCGGTATAAATAATTACACGAATTTCCATATTTATTGGAATAATGTATTTTAAAGAAGAGAGTAGCAAAACAAAACGCTTTGTGAGGTAGCTTTCGACCCATAATATTGACACATTACAATTTTTTTGGCGTCAAAGGAGGTGTCACATACATTGTGACCGAATCAATCCGGAAAAAAAAACAGGCCATTTCGTCACGGGATCATTTTACTTCTGATCGACAATAATTCTTTGTTTGTAGAATTAATCCTTAAGTGTTTTAGTAAAAGGTTTCTGAGAAGTGGCCATTGTATTCTTTAAATACTAAGCATGTCAAGGTGTTAACAGCTGGGACTTTGTACTCAACTTTCTGCTTTTTCTTCTTATAAAATGTTTGTTTACTTATCAATCAAGTTTAAACAGTTCCTATGAGAAACATATTCAAAGGTCTTCAATCAGCAAACATCCATTCAGTCATTGTTTTACCATCAAAGTGGATTTTTTACTTTTTATTTAATGCTTATAGAAGTAGTGCATGACTTGAAGATGCATTGAGTAATTCAAGCAGATGTTCATCCAATGTCTCTGCTATTTTTACTCATTGTATGTATCTTCTAGAACAGATCATTTCAAGCAGTTCTGTGACCTAATAACAAAAGAGCGACGTACAAATAAGAACTTCAGGAAATTGCTGTTACATCATTGAGTCAATAGAGCCTCTTCTGATAAGAGATAACAATTGCAATATTCTTATCATGGCAACCTAATCAATGCAAAGCTTGACTTTCCAATAACATGATATGCCTAAGTTCTAGATTTTCTGGTTCTCATGTCTACCTCATAAGAAATGCAGGCACAATTCTAGACAATGCAGTGTCAAAAGTTTCATTATACGTCTTTGAAGACTTGTCTGAACTCAAGGGAAAATCCCCACAGTGGAAACGAACAGTGGATCTCTTATTAAAAAAGTAATAGATACTTTGGAATGTACTGAGAAGAGGTTATCCTGTCTATCCCGGGAAATATGAAAAGTTAAGGTCTTGGGTTACCGTCTATGAAAACAGTACTTTCTTATTAGTGAATGTCAGAATGATGTCTAAAAGTAGTTTAGAGTTCAAAATTTGAGTTTTTAATTTTTGTTTAACATATGTGGTACATACTCTGTTGCAGAAGGATTCAGAAATAGTTAGAAGCAATAATCCAGTTTCAAGTTCTTTGTTGCCAATGGCAACTCATTGATTTTGTGTTTAAAATTCATGCATGCCAGTGAAGGTCCATGGAATTTCAAAGCTCATGCTTTGATTTGCCACTTGAAGAATATTTTTTGATGCTTAAATAAGACTAACCCTGAGTGAATAAGGATGTAATCAAATAAAACAGTGGAATTTTGTGAATTGAAAAAAGGTCGCGCTCGATCTACCCATTCAATCAAATACAGAAAATAGATTTTTGAAAAGTAATGAATGTTATGGGCATCTTGTTTAAGGTTTGTCATGTTTTAAGTTTAAAATAAAAGCATAGTATATTTGCCCAAAAACTATTTCATCTTACTTGAGTTTTGAATTGATTACTATTTAGAATGTAAATTTATTCATTCAAGAACTAGCTAAAGGTCATTTTTATCTGTCATCATAACTTATTATTAATCATTTCATTTGTGACTAAGTGGTTCAAAAAACCCTTAAAAATAGTGACAAAACACACACACACACTCATTAGGCCATAGAGAAGAAGCCCTAGGACTAGGAAGGTTCTCCATTATATAGCCTATATGGGGATGTTCTGCTGGCGAGGGTATGCTTTGAGAGGATTCTTGTCTTAGACAGGGCATATATACTATTTTCCGTGATGTTGTCTTGGACAGGGTCATCATTTTTTGAAAGGTTAGTGCTATCTAGCATTTTCAAGTCTTAGATAGGGTGTTTGATTTTGACTTTTTGGCAAAACTCATTTTTATGCTGCCAAAAAATTTTTAAATTCTCACCATGAATGCTGCTGCATTTTCTAAGGTCTTCAATAATGTTTAAAATTTGCAGTTCTGTGTCAGTATGTTTTTTAAGATATATACTCCTGTATGAGATAGGGTCAGGGTTTTTGGGTCCCAGCAGCACACCCATATCACTGAACCACCCCTAGTACCTCCCTCAGGCAACTGGAATGGCTTTATTATTATATTCCATTAGAAATAAAATAATATATAATGACTAAATACTTGGTAAACATACTGACACATGAAAGCTTATACACAGCCTTTTTGGGTTCAAAGTAAAATATAAAACTGATGTACTCTGGAAGATTCTAAGACCTGAACCTTTATAACCTTAAGAACTTTTTCTGTCCAATTTATTTTACCACTTTAAAAAAATGATAGCTGGCTAAAGAACCTATCATCCTCTCTATTATGTGGATATCAAAATAAACTTCTATATGTGTAAATCTTGATTCATGTGTCAAAGCAATGGAGATATGATTAAATTATCTTAACTCAGTGTTGCAGTGACAGTACAAGAAAAATCTTTCCCATTTAACCTTGGTTAGTCGATTAGCAGTCATTAGTTATACAGCTTTGTTTCATTGGTGAAGTAAAATCACTCTACCATAATCTGCGACAAGTATTTTGCAGCTTTGTACAGCTGGATTGCATTAGTACTCATGTAATTTTACTGCTTAATTTTCTCACACATTTCATCAGTTAATTGAATAAGTGAATTAAACATGATGATGACAGTTGAACAAATCTATTCCCAAAAGGATTCTGTCATTTAGCCAGGTCTTTAGTTAACTTGCTATGTTTGTAATGACCGAACCATGAGCTTTGATTGAACAAAAGTTCCACTTGGGTGTCGTAGTAAAGATTATAGATATGTTATAAATGTGTAATACCTAGAGCTAAAACCCTAAGGAATCTCAGGAATGTGTTAAAGGAAGCTATATAAAGTGATATATTCACTTTGATAAACACAAAGGAAATGCACTGTAGGGCATGGGAGATTTCTCAATGAAGCATCATCAAATAAGGTTTAATATAGTATTCATCTGACCCATTAAATGCTTATTCAGCAGGACCAAGTTAGTGTCTTTTATCATAGGTCTCATCCTCTCATAGGATATATGCACTTATGCTACTTATGTTTTTATAATAGTTTTATAATGTGTTAGTATGATTTCCAAACAATGAATAGAGAGGTGTAGTTCATGACCTCTTCAATATGTTATTCTATCTGTGCAGCTTTCAGCAGGGTCAGAGGCATGAATACCTTATTATTTTTACTTTTCAATGCTTTTTCTTCATTTTTTTGTATATTCTCACCTGTCATACCTTGACTTAGAACTCTAAATTATTTGAAAAGTCTACAGTTTTAAAACAAACAGTTAATAGAGCTAAAAATGTTACTCTGGTTACCATGTGGAATTTGTGTATATATGTGAATTATAGGATCAATTCCTAATTAACATGCATTACTTTTGATTACCCAAGGAATTCTTACAGTGATCAATTAAAAATATTGTCTCCAACTGGGAACAAAGACAGATATTTCCTAAATGAATTTCCACAGTTTATACAAAACAGTGTTATCTGTTGCATTCAGTCCATTCTTTGTTTGTTGTATCATTCTATGATATTATAATATATAGTTTATATGTTTTAGTAAAAATGTTTTTATCAACCGTTCCAGTACATTCTGACTCCCTGTGCGACACTGTGTTGTCAGGGCAACATATCTAGGTACACTCTTGAAATACCTTTCCTAATTTGACTCGTAACTGTTAACTAATGTTTCTGGTACAATATAAAATGTAATAACAAACTCAGCTTTCACTAAAAATCTTGAATCAAAGTCTAATTTCATTGAAATATAGAAGAAGATAGCGTGGATTAAAAGATCTACATGATGACATATTATGCCCATATGCTTATTATTATCATTTAATAACGAAAATGTGATTGTTTTCCAGCAGAGAGCTCCTTGGGGTGCAACAAGAAATATTCTTAAAATTTTCTTGAAAAAATTCAAAAATGCCGTAAGTCTGACAGGGTGCTGTGAAAATGGAGACTCATTTAGTTTCTGTAGACTACTGTAACGAAAAATACGTATCAAAATTTCGTACTGTTCAAAATTATTTGCGATCAATGTCCGAGAACTTGTGGTTTGTTTTGATAAACTTTATTTCCGGTATGTACTATATCTTACTTCCGCTCAATTTGACTTCCGGTTTTCATTTTTTTATAACGCGAGTTTAGCTAATATTAAAATATTATTTAATGGAAAACTTAACAGGATACGATTTAGGAGAATAAGGAGATATTAAATCTGGTAAGAAATTTTACAAAAAAATTTAATTTTAGGAAATTACTTTTGGTTATGTTGTGATCATTGCTGATTTCATCGCAAGTGAGATGAATTTTCGAACCGTAGAATTATGTTTTTCTGGTTATTTCTAAATGCCCAACATGGATGCTGTCCTCGAAGTTTAATCGAGTCACTTGGATTTCTCTTTTCTTCATTATATTAGCGATCTCTTCAACGTCGACGTCGGCGTTGATGCATTGATCGCTTCGGGAGAACAGGAAGAATACAGGGGTGTAGCGACGATAATCTCGTCTGAAATATTCAAAGCAATATAAGTTCAATCATCTTTTCCACCTGCGGCAATACGACCCCATATGACCCAGAAAAACTGCCCAACAGCTTGAGTCCGCCCCCACAGAAAGGGTTCATTTAAAACATGATCGGCAATTGCATGAAAGAACGATTTGATACTGTTCGCCGGTCTTCCAGGGCAACGGTCAAATACAAGACCGCGAAGATTGGCCTTGATTTTGGAGAATTCGTCTTGAAAGAGAAGAATATCTAAGAACTTGAACTCAGTTGCGCCCATCAGAATAAACATGTGGGTGAAAAGAGGACGATTTTATAGCTTTTTTTCTACCAAGAATTCCATTATCCGCCTTGAGTACTTTGGTATCTTGTCACCATTTTAAAATATTGTAAACTTTGGAATAATGTGTCTTACGGAGAAAAAGCCTTCATCTTCGTATATCATGCTGTATTTCTTCAAATCCTGGTCATCAGAGCCAGCCCAGGCAAACAGAAGAACCAACGGTGCACAGGAGCTTTGTCCATCGGTCACGAAAATTTTATCTTTGAGGAGGTTGCACACCATGCTTCGGGGTATAACATTTGAATATGTATTCATTTAAGTTTCCATTCTAGTGGACCTATGAAACAGGGTTTCCTCTTCTCTCCCAAGGGACTCCTTTCTACCACCCCCTCGAGGATTAAGTCCTTGAATAATCCTTCTGACAACCAATAGGAAGAATTCAAATCAGTCATGGAAAGAGAATATTTTCTTGGTCATGGACTATTGCAAGAATGTAGAAAAACAGACACATCTGTAAAAGAGAAACAAAAGAGAAAACTAGAAAGGAAGAATGGAAGGAAGAGTGAAAGAAAGAAAGGAGAAAGGAAGAGTTAAAGAAAGGAAGAATGGAAGGATGAGTGAAAGAAAGAAAGGAGAAAGGAAGAGTTAAAGAAAGGAAGAATGGAAGGATGAGTGAAAGAAAGAAAGGAGAAAGGAAGAGTTAAAGAAAGGAAGAATGGAAGGATGAGTGAAAGAAAGAAAGGAGAAAGGAAGAGTTAAAGAAAGGAAGAATGGAAGGATGAGTGAAAGAAAGAAAGGAGAAAGGAAGAGTGAAAGAAAGGAAGGAAGCAAGGAAGAGTGAAAGAAAGAAAGAAAGAAAGAAAGAAAGAAAGAAAGAAAGAAAGAAAGAAAGAAAGAAAGAAAGAAAGAAAGAAAGAAAGAAAGAAAGAAAGAAAGAAAGAAAGAAAGAAAGTAAGTAAGTAGAAGAGAAAAACAGATGCTGCAAACAGCAAGAACGACATCGAAGGCTAATCTAGAACATTCTACTCTCCGTGTATTATATTTTCCACTTTAATCTTAATCGATTTGCTTACTTAATGTGTGTAAAGTGCATAAAGCAATCGTCATATAAAAATAATCTTGTTAATATTAAGCTCATTCGAGTAACGAGAGATAAAGGAACATTTAAATATCATCATAAACAAATGACACCAAATCCTAACACCTTCTGGAACCTTCTTCATTAAGTGGCTGAATGAACTAAAGCCGAAATCTTTGTATAGACGACACTTAACGATTATTTATCGATAAAACAAATTGTCCCACTGTTTAATACCCAATATATGTTGCAAAACTATAACAATAATGAGCTATATCGATAACTGGGTGAGATAAGACTGTCTGGTTGTGTAATAGGATTATCAGCTTTTTCATGGCTATCCTTTTTCTAGACTAGACTATAGTATTTCGCCTGAAGCACTGCTTTGAAAGAACTTGTTGTTGATCGACTTCCTTTCGTTTACTACACTTACATCGCTATAATCATTTCCCTTCATTTCCTTCACTTCCATCGCTATCTTTCTATTTCACTTCCATTCTTTTGCCTTGATATTTTACAATACTTTCCTTTATTGTTTTCCTGTCTTCTTTCCTAGTGTCGTTTCATCTCTCCTTATCCTGACGTTTCCTTTCCTCTCCTTTTCTCTTATTTTCCTCTCCTATCCTCTCCTTTCCTTTGCTTTTCTTTCATTTCCAATCTTTTTTTACCTTACATTACCTTTCCTCTCCTTTTTATTTCACTTCTTTCCTTTTTCTTTCCTTCTTTTTCTTCCACTTTTCTTTTCTTTCTTTCCTTTCCTTTTCCATTCCATTCCATTCCTTCTCATTATTTCCTTTCCTTTCATTTGCTTTTCACCTCATTCTAGATTTCATCAATCAAATTTTCTTCCTTTCCTTGTTTTAAATTAACTTTTACCATAGTCCCCTAATTCATTAATCCATCCATTAGTTCGCTCTCATTTATTTACAGCTGCGAAAATGAATACTTTTAAAGTAATCGCTATCCTTCTATTTCACAGTTTATGTTAAAGAAATCAAGGTATTAAATATTCAAAAGAAAGGAGAAACCAAACAAAGGCACGAGTCAAAGAAAAAAGAAGATTATGAGTACATCATTGAGGTAAGTAGACATCCTATCACGAGCTTTTTACCTCTTGACTTTGTCATATCAATAGCCTTTCCTTTAATATGCAAAATGTTAACATCTCAAAATATTGCTTTCGTCTTGAATGAGCAACCACTTAAGATACGAAAGTAAGCTACGCACTTGTTTCCTTGAATGGTTAGAGGATCCGGTGTTGTTTTTTGTTGTTTTCATTTTCTTAAGTATTATTTTCTTCGTACCAAATTAACGCTTCAATAAAAGTCCAAAAATGTACTAACTTGTTAGTTGTTATTTTTGTTGGTGTTGACGTGTTGCAAGAGAGCATAAATAAGAGAGGGAAACTTCTTAATACCGCGCGCGCCATGTCAATTCCCGGTTATGCTCTCTTGCGTGTTGATGTTGCTGCTGCTGCTATTGTTCCTGTTGCTGTTGTGGTTGCTGCTATTGTTCCTGTTGCTGTTGTGGTTGCTGCTATTGTTCCTGTTACTGTTGTGGTTGCTGCTATTGTTCCTGTTACTGTTGTGGTTGCTGCAATTGTTCCTGTTGCTGTTGTGGTTGCTGCTATTGTTCCTGTTACTGTTGTGGTTGCTGCTATTGTTCCTGTTACTGTTGTGGTTGCTGCTATTGTTCCTGTTGCTGTTGTGGTTGCTGCTATTGTTCCTGTTGCTGTTGTGGTTGCTGCTATTGTTCCTGTTGCTGTTGTGGTTGCTGCTATTGTTCCTGTTGCTGTTGTGGTTGCTGCTATTGTTCCTGTTGCTGTTGTGGTTGCTGCTATTGTTCCTGTTGCTGTTGTGGTTGCTGCTATTGTTCCTGTTGCTGTTGTGGTTGCTGCTATTGTTCCTGTTGCTGTTGTGGTTGCTGCTATTGTTCCTGTTACTGTTGTGGTTGCTGCTATTGTTCCTGTTACTGTTGTGGTTGCTGCTATTGTTCCTGTTACTGTTGTTGCTGCTGCTATTGTTCCTGTTACTGTTGTTGCTGCTGCTATTGTTCCTGTTACTGTTGTTGTTGCTGCTGTTGTTGACGTTTTTTTGTTAATGACCCAGACGTCTGTTGAATGTTTTATTTTTTCAATGTCTCTTATATTGTTGCACCGTGAGCACATCTTATCAGCCTTCTTTTTTACCCTTAGGTCACTTGGTCCGATGACACGAATGATAAAATCCACAGATCATATGAAGAAATGTTTGATTTTCAATGCAAAGTAAGTGTTCAAAATGACCCTCATGTGACCAAAATACATCCTGCACAGTGTCTCATGTGTCTCTGTTGCTTTATTTACTGTTTAACGAATAACTGTTTCACGGCGGCGCCTTTGTTAGTGTCACGAAATAAGTCTGTACTAAGATAGCGATGGTGGATTCTGGTCTGTATTGGTTACAAATATCCATCCTTTGTCATGCCACATGATACTGTATCATCTGCACTAAGCTGAATAGGATGAAACTAGTCCATCACACTTTACAACGAGTCCAAAATATGACTTATTCAATATATTTGTGTCCAGAAAAGGCCCATAAAGTTTCTTTGAAACGGTTGAAGGCACGTACAGTCTTGATTGTTCTAACTACCTTGGTATTATATTTGTCTTGTATACACTAGCTTCGCAAGATGTATCCAAACAAAGTCGATGAAAACGGTCAACCCTGGAAACTTCCATTCCTACCAGGTAATCCAAAGGAACAGTTTTGGTGGGGCGGTGGTACGAGTGTCCCTCTCACCAAAATACACGTTGCCATTTTTTTGTATTACTTTTGAAAATTGTTAAAACGAGATTTCTTGATGCTAATAATACGATTGTTTGTTGTTGCAGGAAGAATAAGAATTTTTAACAAGGCTGAACACAAAGGAGAACGAACACCAATCCCTGACATTGGTGACTATGCACGGTATGTTTTGGACCAATTTATAATTGATGTTTTCTTTCGAAGACGATAATGATGGTGGAAGCGGGGATGATGACCACGTGTGATGCTGATGGTGATAGTACACAGTGGTGGTGCAGTAGTGTAGTGGTGCAAGTGGTGGTAATATTGATATAACGATGGTGATTGTTGTGCAGGTGATGATAAAGGTGGTGATGATGGTGTGTAAAATATGCAATGATAATGGTGGTACCAGTAATGGCGATGAAGGTTATCATGGCTGGTTTTGGGAATGGCGTTGATACAGTCAGTGACGATGATGGTGATAGTAATGAAGAAGATGATGGTAGTCATTGGTTGAGGATAATGAAAATGACGATGGTGGTAATGCTGATGGTGGAAGTCGTGGTGGAATGAGTGATAATGTTGATGATAATGATGACGTAGTAGTTAGTTGCCGTGAGAAAAATGATGTATTGTTGCTGCTGCTGATGGCAGAAGTGTTGGTGGTAGTGGTAATGATGATGATAATGATGATGCTGATAGAGGTGATGGTGGTGGTGATGACATTAGCTATGGTGGGTTGATGATGATGGGAATGCTAGACAGTGATAACGATAATGAAAATGATGGAAAATCATTTATCAGTATATTTGTGTCTTTTTTCAGCTTGTTCGCTTCACTACCAAAGTTTGTTCGTGGCTGTGAACATGTTTTAAATTTCTTCCACAACAACGAAAAGTCAAGAAACCGCGAAAAGAAATCCAAAAGCGCCAAAAAGGAGGAGAAAGCAAAGGCGAAACAGGATTCACTCAAAAACAGCAAACCAAACGACACCAAATCAAACGATAACAAACCAAGCGAAACAACGTCAAAAGAAAACGAGAAAAATACTTCATCAGGGGAAAAAGGATTGTCAGACTCGACAACCAAGCAAACTGTGGACAATTCTGAACAAAAAATCGACAAAGAAAAACAGAAAGAACTTGATAATAATAAAGAGAAGTTAGTACAGGAGGAGATAGGGAAATCACTTGATTGGAGCGAAATTGTAGACCTTAACGATAACTACATCACCTCATCTTTTAATGGTGAGTTGAGACCTTTACTTTTATCAGAGCACCATGAACTACAATCTTCTGCAAAAATAAAGTGCCACTTTCTCCCTTCCCCCTTAGCAATGTTGTTCTATGAAGTTTTCGAGCTTATGAAGTGGTTACCGGTTAAAATGCGTGCGAGACAACATTGCTACGGGAGGATAGTGGGAACGGTCTTCCACAATAGGAGGTGGCACATTTTATTTAGCAGGGGGTTGTAGATAAGTGAATCTTTCATGCCATCCACTTATATTGGTAAGCACGGGTGGTTGGCGCTGCCAATGTGCCATCTCTCATCTTTGGGCTCATGCACAATCATATGTGAGTAAAGTTGCTTTGTGGTTCTTTCTCTTGCCACGAGGGTTTTCTTCGGGTTCCTACCTTCCATCCGCAAAAATCAACTTTTCAATTCAAATTTGCTCAGTGACGAGAACCAAAGTTGCTATGAAGTGTCACCCTCTCAAAACAAGGACGACCTTCATTAATTGAGATAATGAGGAGCCCATTTTTCTTTACAGGCGACATTGCTGCTGAAGACAAGCGACTTGACCTTGAAACAGTTGTTTCCGTGGCCAACAATATGGAAGGCAAAAACGGGATAATTAAACTGAACTCTTTGCAAACGTCGACCTCGCCTGTAACGTCCCCAGTTGGTACGTAGTGCTTTTGAACTTCTAAATAATATTCTCAGATATATCGATCATTTTTAAGTAAATTTAAAAAAATATATATTGTTCGGGACTTTCTTTACTTAGTGAGGTATTCTTTAGAATTGTGGAGTGAAGGTTTTTTTACAGTTACACTAGTTCCTACGTTTTTATAAGATTTTTCATTCCAGACGTTTTACGGACATGCCATTGCAACTTTTCTTAGAAGAAGAATCGAATTCAAAATCAAAATATTCCATTCATAATCTAACAGAGAGAAATGAGCACTAGTTTGGAGCGTTCCTAATATACCTTTTTAGCTTGGGCGCAATGTTTTCCCATTTCAGACCATGTCATTCATTCCCTAGAGTATCATTTCTTTGTTTAATGGTTGCGCATGAGATGACATATGAATATGGATACAACTAAAACAAAGAATCTTATTCTCAAGAGAATGACACGTGGTCTGAAAGGGGAAAACATTACACCCAAAGTGAAAGGTCTAGGCGGCTCACAGAGGTCCATTCCGCAGGCATTTTTTCTGGAGTCAGCGATTTTTCATTAGGTGTGTTTTTTTGTACTTCCTCCAAATATGGCAAAAGAGAGATAAATACGGATTACACTGGATGTGCGGTAACAAGCGCATCCCGTACTGAGCTGTGGGCTTGAATTTACGGACGTAAAATGGAGGAGCTTATCGATGTGCTCCTGAAATTTAGCCCCAGAAACTAGCTCTTTACAGCACTAGATTATTGCCAGTTTTTATTTGGACTTCCGATAGGGAAATAGATCCAGAATGTATAATTTAGATGAGATGGCTGCGGATAAGGCTGGATTTGGGAAATACAGGTGTTCACCTAGTCACCATCATCATAAAAATAAACAGGACAAGTTTCGATCTTGAAATATTTTGAGTGCATATTTTTATAAAATGACACGTTTTAATTTTAGTATTTGTTTTAAGATCTGACGCGCGCATTCCTGTCAGTTACTGAGTTTTATCTTTCTCAGAAATCCTGGGCTGGTGGGGAAAGAGGGTGGAAATAGAATGAAAGGAGGAAAATGGAAGGGACACGCTTAGATTTTTTCGGCCACGTACCCGATTTTAAGTTTTTTTCCGGAAACAATATAGATTAAATTATTCCTCACGTATTGATTGTCCTCCATAGCTATTTCAGTTCCAGTTCTAGTCCAATATATATGTTAAAATGGGAAACTACATTATTCTTTCCACCACCCCCTAACCCTTGAAACCCTGGATTTCTAAGGATGCGTTTGTGACTTTGAATAAGTGGTTTCTTTAACAGTTTCTTTTAGTAAAGGTTATTTAAGAATTAAGGGATTTTATAGTGTGTAATATCAACATATTGTATAAAAGATAGATATTTTATATTTGGAATACTGTAATTATGACATTATTATTATTAGTAGTAGTAATATATTTTTAACCACCATTTAATAAACGATTTTGAAATTGAAGCTGCAGTGATCACTATCACTAATTTTTCCAAAATTTCTCCATGTTTGCAAACGTAAACTCGGTCAATCATCAAGCATAATTCTTTTTTTTCAAGAAAGTGCATAAACTTCTAAGCTTCTTCTAAATTGTATTCATAAAGTAACTTTTATCAAGTGCGTAAGAGCGAATGATTAGAAGTGGCATCATGATATCTTTTTCTGTTTCTTTTCCCATTTCTGGTTTCTGATGTAACTGCTTCAACGGCAGTTTTGGTCATTAACTTGTCTGCTGCTGTAAGCTGCTGCAGCTGTCGTTGTTGCTGTTTTTGTCGTTGCTGTTTTTGTCGTTGCTGCAGCTGCAGTTGTTGTTGCTGCTGCTGTTGCTGCTTTAATTATGACAGCTGCTGTCGTTGCTGCTGCTACTGCTGTTACTATTGATGCTTCTGCACTTTGCAGTTGCTGTAGTTCTTGTTGCAGCTGCTGTTACTCTAGTTATTGTTGCTTCTGTTCTTGCTGCTAGCATTTGGAGCATCAGCAACTTCTTCCTGATTAGCTCACTTCTCATGTCTTCAACAGGTCCAGTATTAACCACTACACCAGTATCCAACACCAATCTCTACTCCAACTCAACTATTCTATATACCTCACAAAACAACTTGTACTTCTCCAATCCTGGCCTTCAGAACTCTCATTCATCCCTTAACGTTTCTTCGTCCAGTGTTACCAACACGTTCATGCCTTCACATCCATTTGTTGTTCGTTCATCAGTCAGTGCACCTGTCGCAACTCCCATTGAATCATCTCACATGTTCCCATCCTATTCCCATTCATTTCATCGTCGTTCGAGCACCGGTAGTTGGACCTTCCGTGCTCCTACCTGTTCACTAACGGTACAAGACTGGCTGAAGAACTTGAGGCTACATAAGTACTCCGAGACGTTCAAAGGAAAGACGTTCAACGAGGTATGCAGTACACTTCATTTGTTTCCAGTTACGACTAGAAAAAGGCTTAGTCATTGCGGTGATAGGGGGCAAAACATTTCCAGACTCAAGCCTCCATATCGCTGTAACAAGTAACATGGTATCGATGTCAGCCAAACTGTTACCAGTTTTGCGATACTCGTTGCCCTGGTAACAAAACTTGCCCGTGGCCTGCCACAACCATGAACTATAGCTATTTGGTAAAATATACTAGAACTAATATACAGAGCAAAGCTTTCAGACTAAAGCCCTCAATTGAATGACCCTTCCTGCAATTCTTACAGATGGAATCCTCTTACCATGATTTGTTTCTTTTCTTAACAGATTTTAAAGCTCAGCGATAAAGAGTTCGAAAAACTTGGCATGACAATTGGTGCTAGACGAAAACTTCGAGTCAACTTAGAAATACTAAGGTACGTTAATACGAATTTAAAAGAACAAAGAAAGATGATATCCTGAGAAGCTATATCCTATAACAATCCTGGAGAATCATTTTGGAGGAACCATATGATTCTTTCAGGGCCAAGTGCTTGTTTGGGGCTTGTCTAGTGTTTCGAGGGTTAACCCTGGGTTCCCTGGTCTTCGTCTACCCTGGCGTCCATTCTGACACTTCTCCCAGGGCGTAGTTTCCCTCTCTCCACAAAAATGAATTGTAAACTCCAATGCCATCAGTCATTGAACAAGAGTCACAGATTTTTCAGTCACTTGTTATTAAGTGCTCCCCAGGAAAAACAAGGAAGATTTGTTTATTTTTATTTTACTTTTACTAATTGACAGGAAGAGGGGTTGTTTCAGTTCAGACGGGCTAAGAGTACTGGATGTTCTTCCTGTTTCAAGTAAAGATTCGATGTCCTCTTCATACCACGCACCTGTCATATCACCTTGTTCATCCTTCAATGGCAATGGGTACCTCTGCGGTGGTTACTGCTCAGACACTGATTTCGTGAGAGGAATGAGTGAAAGCGACAGTGCCAGCGAATGTGGCAGTGATATTCTTTCAGAATCCTATCCACAGGTAAACATATGTGATGGAATTTGACACTATTACTTGCTTGAGACTGAAGTTGTCATCTGCAAATGTCAGGAAGAGAACTTACAATCATGGAAAGTCTAACGCACGTCGTACCAGCTTACCTTGAATTTTGGCACGGGCTGCGCAAGTGTTAAATTAAACATATAACACTGACAGAAATGATTTAGCAATACTTTTAATGATGAGAACATTTTCAAAACCAGCTTTCTGCTCTATTTTGGAGCTTTCAAATAAAGTGATAAACTGGCTCTAAAAAGTCGAAACGTGCACATTATGCATAACATCATAGGCACATTTTCCCAGCCCATCAAAGCAAGAATGTTGCATGGATTAAGTGTAGTCTTAAAGCAAAAATCAACTTCTAAATTCCAATTCGATCATGAAACGAGGGCCACTGGTTTGTTAGCCGTTTTTTTTAAGGCAAAGACGAAATGCAAATAATGTGCATCGTAATAATGAAATGTGCTAATTTATAATGAAGTATTGGTGTGACTGTGTCGAAAGAACCGTGGTATTCCAAACTAACCTATTCATCTTGTCTCTCCATTCCAGACCAAATACAATGGCTTTGTTCCTTTTAAAACAACAGCACTTAATGGATGTCGTTTATCATGTTATAATTGTGGTAGCCTTGGTCACGTGGGAGGTCAATGCATGGCACCAAATATGGAAAAACGTCTAAATTGTAGTGAGTAATTCATGATCATTACCTTTTTTCTTTTATGTTACATATTTGCGAGACTGATCTCTCTTGTGCAGCCAGGCCTTTGAAACGATATGAGCACCCTAAAAAGTAGTGGGAGGCTCTTAGCAAGGAAGGGTGCCAGTTGATATCACCCATCTTCAATATAATAAGAATTAACAGTGGAATTCACAGAGTGGCAATATTGTATCATGCAAGAGGAAAACGTGATAGCAATATTGCCCATGCCTCTTCAAGGTCCCTGTATTTGCAGGCAGTTTTATCTTAGCGTGACAATGAATATGCACGTAATGTGGCAAGTTTGGAACTTGCCCAGTTATCGTGCTTACTACACAGGGTATATATAGGCTTTTCTGTTATGTGAAAAGATAAGGTAAGTCTGGGAGTGTGATGGAACAGTCTAGTTTTGCCAAAAGAAGTTAATTCCAATTTCGGTTTGTCTTTTTAGGCTATCATTTAAAATTTGATGGAGTGCATGCATAGTGGATCCTGGAACTATAATCTCAACAACTGCAACCTTTTATTAAATCCAGCTGGTTGAATGAGCAGAAAGGAAAGAAAAACTTGTTTTTGCAACTATAACGTGTTTGCCGTAAGCCTCAATTTCCTAGTAAAGAATGCAAGAATGCCAAACTTGACAGAACTCTCCAAAGCAGCAGATGAGAAACACATCAACAAAAGGTGGTGCTTCATGCCCTTAACGATTTTATAGACTTTTTTACCCACTACAGTCAAAACTCCAAGACTCCTAGAACTGAAGCAATATAACCTTACTAAAAGCAACACTTGCATTCATGACAATAATATTTGTAGTTAGTAAATGATACTAAATTTGGGGGTGGGGGTAGGGTGAGGGTGGGGGTGGCCTTCCAGTGTGATAGATAATCACTGGATGTACAAGCAAGGCCAAATCTTCTGACCACTGGATCAAGAAGCCTCATCTAGTTTGTTCAAATCTACATATTGTGATGAATGATGCATCATCGCTTGAAGTTTGAATGGCACATGAATGTTTCATTATAGAAGTCTTTTTTCTAATAATTTGACACCAATGATATGCTATCCAGCCATTGAAGAATTTGTACATAATATATTGACATATTCTTGTTTGTTCTTACATGGGAAGGTACTATTTTGTTCAGTTCAGGGTTTGTGTACTAGGTATATTGCATGTTTGGCAAAGACTTTTTTTCTAAATTCATAATATATTGTAAAAAGATTCACCTCATCTAAACCAAAGTATGGTAAAGTGATTTACTCTGCACTGTCCTCATTAAATAATAATGAGTTTGAGAATTACCAAGGGTAACCATGGATAGAATCTGGTGTAGAAGAGCCAACATTTGACTATATTCCCATTTGCAGTTCCCGTGTAGTAGCCGTGTAGTAGCCGTGCCTTTGCATTGAAGTGCGACAAACGGTGACCTTGCAATGATAGACCTTTTTTAACATACTCAAGTTCTAAATTATCTGTCGCTCTGAGTTAGCCTAATATGATTGATCTGGTTTGTGTGTTCCAGTGAAGGTCCTTTGGAAGGTCCTTCAACATTTTCATATTCATTTGTTGAAGTTGTTTTAAAATTATTTACTTTACCATTGGTGTTAGTGAACATTTTGATGCTGAAATAAGGCTAACCCCGAATAAATGAGTCTGTAAACATAGAAGTAACTTATCATTCAATTCTTTACAAATTTGAAAATATTCACTTTAATCATGTGGCAGCCATATTGGTTTCAAGAAACAATAGGTTTTGAATCCTTTGGGTCCACTTGACTTCGCTTTGAGGCATTTCAGAACATTCCAAACAAAGGTTTTTGCTTTTATGGGAATAAAGATGGCCGCTGTATGATTAAATCTCATTCTCCCTGTGGCAGATTCCAATTATTCCAATTGATTTTGAAAAAGTAAAGGTAGCTAGTATGGCTAAATTGATGAAGCTTAAACTGGTTAAAGCATGAGTGACAACTGTCTATTCGATCAGCATGCTCAGTCATACCTTTGTTTACACAGCACACAACAACCTGAACTGCAAGTTATTTACACTCAATATGACATCTGCATTACTATAAATTAACTTTAGTGATTAACGTTTGCAAACTAGGAATCATACCTGCTATAACTCATCTTTCACTTAAGACACCATTGAAATTCCCATTGTTACTAAATTTTCTCACCAATATTTTGAAAAATATTTTTTGAGTAATATGAAATTTTGATGAACTATTTATTTTACAGTTTAGTGTTTATATTATTACAATCAACTTTTAAAATCCATATTACGATTTATAGTAGCATTTATTTTCCAAGTACAAAGTTATACCTGGATAGTCAGAATTATTTTCAAGGTCTTTCAGATTAATATATATTTCAGTTTATTGTAGGTTAATATTAAAAAAATATTATTATAACTTTAATATATAATTGTATAAAGTATGACTCAGATTTGCATCAATAAATCAAATAGTGTTAACTACCCAGTTATTGTTTAGTGTCTGTGCAATGCAGTGGGTGTGGCGGTAGGGGGGGGGAAGGAAAGTGGATAAAGGGAGAGTTAAGCTGTATTCTATTTTTTTGGTAGTCCTGATGGTGATGGACTAAGTGCCTAACACCTATTTCATTGTCAGAGTAATTTATATCGCACACATTTGAACTCTCTGTCTTTGCTGATCTTCAAGCTGGTTTTAAGATTCTCACAGGTCTAGTGAAAATTATCATGAAATCATCTCATGAAATAATAATCTCAGGAAATTTTATAAAAATACTTGTGAAGTTGCCAAGATGCCAAGATTGCTTAAAAGGAGTGTCATTTGTTCAACAGTCCAATAAAAACAGGTTCTCCTGGTTGAATCTTTACCATAAACATACATACCACGTATCAAATAAATACCACTGAATAATTAACATGAATTTGTTGCAACTCACAGCTACTATTAGGTCTAGCTACTATGCATAAAAAAACTTACCAATCTCTTCAGAAACTACCAAACTCTTTCTAACGTGAAGTTCTTTACAACTGCACTATCACTGGTCACTTTTCCAGTCATGGATGGTTGTGTATGCATGCCATATGATGGTAATTTAGTCAAGCCAAATTCTAAACAGCTAGCTTCATCTTCTTTACTACAACATAACAGCATGCTTTGAGGACTGTGTTTTATTGACCTCTGCTAACAGTTCCACATTTTGTTAAATAAAGCAATTATGGTCAACACTGCAGACCATCTGAAGCAGTTAGACAAGAATCAGAAGAGTGGCAATGGTGCAAGAGGAGACCCAAACATTAATGACCAAGAAGATGGAATGACAAAATCACCTACAAGTAAATGTATGCCATTAGTTATGCAACTGGCCATTTATAACAATATTCCACAGGGTGCCCATGAAACTGGCCTTTTATAACACCATTCCACAGGGTACCCATGCAACTGGCCATTTATAACATCATTCCACAGGGTGCACATGAAACAGGCCTTTTATAAGACCATTCCACAGGGTGCCCATGAAACTGGCCTTTAATAAGACCATTCCACAGGGTGCCCATGAAACGGGCCTTTTATAAGACAATTCCACAGGGTACCCATGTAACTAGCCTGGTCTACAGTTGAAAGTCAATCACTTACTTGGCTTTCCTGCTAATTTTGATTCCACCTGTTGAAAGGATTATGACATAAATCAATCACTTTGAACGTGGGGAAATATTTTACTGCAATATCTCCATTTTTTATACCTTTTCTTTGTCAATGATGGTGAGCCATTCATTCAGATAATAAAATAACCTAACTGCATCAGATATATTATCACCCTCAGAGCAGAATTTAAGAAGAACAGTTAATGGAATATCCTCTTCGTTACTGAAATAAAATAGGAAAAAAAATACAAAATTAGTAAAATAGGAAAAACAGAATAAAAAGAGCATCTAGTAGGCAATTCTAGATAGTTCAATATGGCATGTGCCAGGGGGGAGTTACTTGAAAATGAGGTTTTGAGGCTCACATTTATGATATCTCCATTGTTTTCTCATAATAGACCTTTTTGGCTTGGGCATCATGTTTTCCCAGTTTTTTATAAACGAGGCTAAGCCTGTGCAAATGAGTCTGTGTTCTTCAAAAACAGTGATTTACACCGAATGTGAAACTGGAGTATTCAGACCACATCTTATTCTTATACTCTAGGGAAAGAAATATAGTCACTGAAATGGGAAAACATTATGGTCTGAACATATGCATACTTTGCATAGATGCTATAGAATGCTCTTAGGATAGTTGTTTAATATGAATTTATTATATTTTATGTATGTTATTTATTTGATTATGTATAGTTATTTATTTTCTGTTAGCCTATGCATAGATGTTACATCATATATATATTTTTAGATTGTTAAGCACTTTAGAATATCTTAATAATTAAGGCGCTATAGAAGTTTAATAAATTATTATTATTATTATTATTATTATTATTATTATTATTATTATTATTATATAGGATGTCCTGCTTGCTTGGCTGTGCACCAGTGTATCAGTAGTGGTGTTGAGTTATAATTTATTTGCATTAATAACACCAATAATATTCTAAAATTGTTAACAATTAATAAGCCCTAGGAATTAATTCCACAAAGACAAAGACAAAGACAAAGACAAAGACAAAGACAAAGACAAAGACAAAGACAAAGACAAAGACAAAGACAAAGACAAAGACAAAGACAAAGACAAAGACAAAGACAAAGACAAAGACAAAGACAAGACACAGAGGAATGCCTGCAGATGAGGCTATATTAGCTAAGTCAAAAACATGTGTTGGTGGCCAAATATGATGCAAAATCTACTGTTATTAACTAAAGGCCTTTTATTTGGCCACATACATGTAATTCTTACCACATCTCAAACATTCTTTTTGTGATACCTCCTCCAGGAATAAAGTATGTATATTCTTCATCTTTGGTACCTTGATAATGAGAGATGATGAAATTACAAATTTATGATTGAACTATAGTGATCAAATTTTGCACTAATTAGTTAATATTATTGTGCTTGAGACCACACGAACAATACTTCAGCATGGGTGGCAGAAGGACATAAAAACTGAAAGGCTGTTATCGCCAGAATTGCAAAGAAAAGAAAAAGAAAAAAAATTATGGAACCAAAGAAAAAACCCTGTCCAAATCGCTGAAGCAAAAAAAAAAAAGGGAGATGCCTATGGGGGGATTCAGAATTAACCCCCTCCCCCCCCCCCCCAACACACATCTCAAGTGGGGGTGCTCTAACACCCCCGGTCCACCCTAGTGCTCCACCTAGGTATGTTCAGGGGCAGATCAAGAACATGACTTGTTATCCCCTTCTTATGACATACAAGTAAAAATGTCACAATCACTGAAAACATTTATCAGGAGAAACTTTCACTCAGTTAACTTGAAGGTCTCAATTTTTGTGTGACTGAGTGTGACTGAACAAAATTTTTTCTTATATCAGGCATTTTATCAATAAGTAGGCACAGTAAGGTGACAATATTTACTTGTCTGAATTTTGATGAAATGTGTTTGGTCAAATGTCCAGCTAAGGCAAATCTATTTACTGGTCAAGTAATCATTTTTACTGGACATTTGTCCCATGACCAGCACTTATTACTCCCAAATGATCATAGGTAACAATGCTTTTACTGAAACTTTAATGGTAACTGTGATAAACTCTACTCCTGTACCTTGATCAATATCAGGATATGTGGGTTTCTTTTCAAGTCTTGTCCATGATAAATTATCAAAATTATTCACTAATCCTTCTGATGCTTTGGATACTAAATAACGAAGTGGAGATCTAGAAAAAATAAATCAACAATGATGTTAAGACATTACCCCATAGATGTGTATATATACACAGCTGTTTCAAAAAAAGGTTGAATGGGCCGTTAAGCAGAGAATGGTGATCAGTGATTGGTGATTGCATGACCAATAGGAATTGTTGGTATATTAGAAATTTATTAAACAATGACTGCACCATTCAGTGAATTCTTATTACCACACAGTTCCTTTTGGTCATGAAATCACCAATATAGGGTGGCATGGGTGATATAGTGGTTTACCGCTCGCCTCTCACCGTTGTGGTCCAGGTTTGAGCCCCGACTCGGTTGGATCACATGTGATTTGAGTTTGTTTGATAGGTTGCAACAAGGGTTTTTTCTCCAGGTTCTCTGGTTTTTCCTCCCTCCGTAAAAATCAACATGTGAGATGAGTTGTTTTATCCGTGTATAAATTGGCAAATGTTTAGCATATTTTTCTTGATTTTCAGTTTTAGCTTTATGCACATGCGCAATAAAAACAAAAAAATCTCTGTTTAAACTTAATACAGAAAAAACAAATTTCATTCATTTTTTGATGAATTTCTTCTGTTTGGATTCTTAGAACATAGTTAATGCATGATTGTGCAAAGATTGTTCTAGAGTGTGGACTCAAATGCAAAGACCAATTTCTCTATCCCACATTGAATAGAGCCTGTATCAAGGTGGCATACATCCTCATTAGAAATGCCTCTGATTTCAAACCAGGTCTTTTTAGCCTCGGTATCCCGATGATTGCATTACATGTGGTACAATTTCTCATAAATAACATGAGGGAGTATTAAAACTAGTACTCCCTCTTTCTATTCATGAGGGAGGGATGTTAGCAATTAAACGTCCCTCCAAAAACAATGAATCCCGAGGTGATCATGGTATTAATTTATTTAATTACTGATTGCCATTCGTCCTTTCAACCCTTTTCAAAATAGTTGTATAATGAAATTATATCTATAGTTATACCATAGCTACGTGTAAATGTGTTTCATAAAATGTTATAAGAACAGAGATCACATACCCCTGCATTTGAGAATCCACTCTTTCAGTAGCACTGATACTTGATAATAGAATGACTCTGTGAAAACCACAGCTCTTGATCCATTCAATCAACTTCCTGCAGTATGAGGCTTGATAACCCTGATATAAACAGTGACATATGAAATGAAAAATGTCTATATATTAAGAACTTTAAGAAAATTTACCCTTGAAGGACAAGAAGAACCAACAAGCAACTGTAGGGACTAGTTGTAATTTATGTCTGGGGAGGGGGGTCCTGCAAGGATGAAAACCGATTTCATGAAAATGTATTAGCCTGTCCCCCCTTCCTATCCAAAATAAAAATTCTTAGATCCTAAAATGTTTGTATGCTTCACAAAAAATTTAAAGGGGCACTTGGATGAAAATCGATGAAAATTGGAAATGCCTTGAAACTTGGTTAAACTTATCTATATGGCCCCAATAGTATCCAAGCAACATATTTTCTTCACAGTCAACATTTGCGGATAAAAAATATATTTTTTTTCCAGCATCTAAATTGTGAGTAAATGATGTCATTTACTCAACCCTATTGTTCTTTTAGTTTTTAAACCAAAATTTCTCAACTGCGAGTGGCTCCCAGGCTAAAATTTTTACCAATCTGGTTTTCATAATCATGATTGAGTCATATTATTCTTAAATACTTGAGCTATTCGGACTTTCAAAATATGGGGCTTTTTCATCCAAGTGCCCCTTTAAGTAACCACCCTTCTATCTTGTATATTTTTTGCAGCCAAACAGACTCTGTACGAGCAAAGACCTCTTATTAACTGTGTCTCTCATGGGAACTACACTAACATCTTATGAACTGTTTCTGAATAATTTTTTCCACTTTGATACTATAGTGATGTCAGTTTTGATATCATGATTTCAGACTTTCCCATTTGCTATTTTTCTCTGTTAAAATACTTATATATTTATTATTTAAGAATTAATTTAATTAAGAATTATTTTGATTGACTGTACCTTATTTATTGGGGCTCTTTGTTGTATAACAATAAGTTTTTGTTCCTCACTTTTGTACACTAAAAATACCACAGTAAAGCTTTAGTTTTCACTCAGGAATAAATTATTAAATTAGGAAAAATGAATGAATATTCCATAATATGTACATTTCAAAAGAAATACAGAGCATTCTGTTCCAAACAAACAAGCTCTACCCTAAATTGTTGGGTCTAAGCAATAGCTGTTATGCCAAGGCTGTTTTGCACCCCCCTACTTCCTAGAATTACCTAAATCTGCTCCTATGATAACTTCTCAAAACAATAAAATAGCTACCTTCAGCACTTGTATTAAGCTGTCCACTCTCATGACCAGGTTTTGCAAAGGCATCATTACCAACAACAGGAAGTATACTTGCATCATGAAGATTGCCAATGAGATGACGGCTTGGTGCGAGTGCCGAAACCACTAAATCAGTAGCAAGCTGCCCAACATTCCCTATGGAAACTGCTGGCTGAGGACACAAAAAAAAAAAAGAATTATCATCCTTTCTATAAATCAATGGAATAAGTTATAATCTTTCACCAACACTATCAGTTAGATAGAGTGCCTTCTCTAGCTTTAGCCAGTTCAGTTACATTTAAGTTAAAAATACCAATTTGCGCAGCAAAATCACGGGAAGTTGTGAGATTCTTTGTACGCGAAAAAACATACTCAGTATTAAAGACAAAATGTTTAAATTAAATGATGGAATACATAAAAATGCACTACAGTTAGGGTTCAAAATTAAAAGAGTTAGAATTCCACTTTTAAAGGATTATTACAAATGACCCAGTGCCAAGCAACATAAAATAGCTTTTAGAACAAGTTTAAAACTTTGTGTTTTGGCGTCCATTTTGACCATGAGTCGACATTTTTTTAACCGACAATTCAGCTACGTTTATGGCATGTTTTGGTACATATTTAGCACCAAATAAAAAGTATTCAATTAGCACGTAAGTTATTGATCAAGAGTACAAAATTCAAGCTATTTTCTTACCAGTATAAGTGAAAATTCAGCCCAATTTGGCAAACTTTGCTCCCGGCTGCATGGCACGAACATTTTTTCGACAGGCGTCTCTTCAAAACCGAGCGAAAACTGGATTTCAACGAGAATCTTCGTGCGATGTTCGTAATTCTTCGTGCCATTTCCGTTTTCCGAGATTGCGCGATCGTAAATCACTAAATCACGGGCGGATAATATACGAAAGTGAAAATTGTCAAGTCGAGGCTTTTAGGTCAACAATACATTAAAAAAAAAAGCATCCAATCGAGACTGCAAGGTAGATTCAAAGGATTATTCAACTTTGAACTTTGACCGAATGCTTTGTCTGTGACCAGTGAACTGATCCCAGGGGGAAAAAAACAAAGAAAAAGAAGGGAAAGAGTGAGGAGGATCCTGTCAACCTGGCCAGCTTTTATCAATTACGCCACATGCATAAAACAGAAGTACAAGTGCTTATTGGCACCAGCCTCCATGAGTGGTGTGATCAGACTCCTCACAATCTTGAGCCCCAAGGTTTAATCAAAGTGTGTTGTGTTTCCGAGATGGCGGCTGGACTTTCCTCCCTTGTAAAAAGTTCAAGGTTTCTGAGAATGATAGACCACAGGGAGCCCAATTTAGATAAAAGTAAAAAAATCCATCACTAAGATATAATGACTGTCATCACTAAGATACATTAATGACTGTCATTATATCTTAATGATGGGTTTTTTTCAGCAAATACCTCTCAAAACTTACTGAAAATGCATACAAGAGTCAAAAATAAGAACAACAACAGAGTCGACAAATTTTTATTTACGTTTTTCCAAATAAAATACAGCATATTTCATGTACATTCTCTTATAAATGTAGTGAGCTTGGGTTGCCTGTGGTATTAGTCTAAAGCGTTCACACATAATCTGTGAGACAGTAATACATTTATTTTGCAATGAATAGTACAAAAAAGTGCAATGTCTAGAGAGTGTACACTGATATATCCTGGAATCAAAATTAGTGCATAATAGTATTTATGGTTATCAACTATTTAGCTGTAAACTAACTAAGAATTCAATATTTTTAAAGGTAATTATCAGATAATTACAGTATATTGATAAAGGATAAGAAATTTTTATTTTATTTATTTATTTTTTTATTTCTATTTATTTTTATCAGATAATTATTATCAATTTTATATACCTGCCTTGGAGGGCCATTTAAAATTTAAAAGCTAAGCTAGTTGGCGGGCTATATAACAATGTTTAGGGCCCTCCCCCACCTTCTAAAAAATGCTCCATAGTAATAATAATGCAAATTTTATATATATGAATATATATGAGGAATGTGCATTTAAGTAGGATACCTTTCCAGATTAGATAAATGATTTCTGTAAGTCAGGTGCATTGCATAAAATGTTTTGGTGTTTTTGGTCATTGACTTCAATCCATAAATTAGGATTCAAATTCTTGCTCATGCCGTCTGGCAGAGATCATCACTGCTGTAGAGGTAGGTTGAATGGGTCACGACATACTGGGCATGTGCGTTGCCTGTGAAAAAATTTGGAAAGTATTAATAAACTTGTTCACCTTGAACATCATCCCCTCCTCCCCTTCTCTCATTTTTGGTTGAAAAACCTAAAGAAATTCTAAAGGGGTTCATTGTTTTCAGCAAGTGTGTCAAAGTACTTACCGTCCATTTTGTAACATGGCGACAGCACATTTACGGTGGACTTTGTGAGAGCATGGGAGAATTTGACAACCACCAAATACATCCTAGGAAGAAAAATAAACATTTGAAAGTTTAGCTTAATTTCTAACTGATTAATAAAGTTTAGATATTCCAAAATTGATGGGGTGTTGAATTCTATATTCATGCATTGTCTCTAACATGCTGAATTCAACTTCTTTGCCATCCTTCCCATCGTATTCACCCATCCATTCCCACATCGCCTTTTGTCTGCTAGTTCTGTTTCTCTGAAACTGTTAGTCTAGGGACAACAACTTCTAGCCTGATCTAAGCCAGGGCATAATAATAACAATAATTATAATAATAACTTTAATATTCATAATGTGCATATTACATATGAATATGATCACATGCGCACATATTACACTAAATTTACAATGATAAGTAATAGATATATAAGTATGATATGGAGCAAACACATCAAAAACATGAAATAAACACAAAATGCATGGCTAACTCACAGATCAAACCCTGAAACAACCTCTGGGCTGATCGAAGTCTGGGCACTGCTAGCTAACTCTAGCCTGACAGGGCTGTAGCAAGCCTTGAAACACAGGAACAGGAACATCTAAATGTATTTAAGTAATCAAATCAAGTCAAAAGAGAATTGCACAATAGATAAAACACTTACCTCCAGACAAATACAGCACTCATCATGGCCGGAGTTAGACCTACATCTATGATTATTTCGCAGCCGCTCAAACATGCACACATTGCAGATGTCACAATGGAATGTTTTGTCTCTTTGGATACGGCATATCCCGCATGGTCCACAGTGGAAGGGCAACTTCTCATTTCCTGCGTAGAGTTTACAGATACCACAGAAGTACTCAGCAAGTTTGGTATTGCATTTTATGCAGTGGTGACTATACTCTGTTATTTCCTGTTCTGTGTTGCAAACCAAGCAACAAAGGTGGGTACCATCAAGGCCTTTCTTGTCATTTTTCTCACACTGATCAGAGTTGTTATGGCAACGATGACATGAATTGAACTTCTCACAGCATGGGAATTTGATTGTGCACTTTCTTTTGTAGTGATTACAGGACGCTTCGGTTATATATTTTTGGACTGGAAGCTGTGCTAGTTGGGGTGAACGCATCACCTTTCCCCCACTCTCAATCGATTTTCCATTTGTTTTATTTTTGAGTTTCCCTTCTTCACCATTGTTTTCATTCTTCCCATCCCCTTTACCGTTGGCAGCCAACAGTGATCTTCTACTTGTTTCTCCTTGGTTCTCCAGCTGCCATTCTTCGTCTGTACCATCACTCACTTCTTTTCTAGATTTGACATCATGTCTGTTTTTTTTATCACAAACTTCTCTGTACGATGTGGAACCATTACGTACTCGCTTTCTTGATGGATACTCATGTGTGCTGGAACCATTATTGTGGGACCCATTTCCGTTAGTTTGTGGTTGTTTCTGAGGATAACTAACAATTCCAGATTCTCCTTTTTGTTCAATCAGGCCACTTTCCAAATGATTATGCTGGTTATCTTCGTTCATTTTGAAGTAGTTCAAGCTATTTAAGCTCTTTTAGCTGAAACTTGTCCCGGGATTTTTGTGCAATGGCGTTCCGAGACCAGTTTCACGGCGCAATTTCGTCCGAAAACTGACTCTCAATAAACTTCATTGCTTGACAAGTACATTGGAATTATGAAGGATTGGCGTGTACTACGACATATTATAAAATAAATTGGATAGTACGCACGCTCTCATTGGCTGATAGCCATGTTATCAGCCAATCAGAGCGTGTGTATATAGACTGAGGTTAGTTTAATTTTTAATCCAAGGTATGAGAATATTCTCATTCCTTAAATTAAAAATTTAAACCGGAAGTGCTTTGCGAAATCAGCTGGTAACTTTTCGACAGAGAAAAAAAAATGACGTGAGCATGTATTATGCTCTCATAAAACATGGCTTTTTGACCAATCAGAGCGCGCGTAATATCAAAGTTATTTTATAATTTTTTTTTTCATGATCCTCAGAATTTCCGGAAGTGAATTATCCGGAAATTTTCTAGCCTGCATTGCAGGCGTTCTTCGTTGGTTCTTTCCGGGACGGGGAGGATTGAACCAACGAAGAACGCCTGCAATGCAGGCTAGAAATTTTCGGGAGTGAAACATCGAGTACGAGTGGGGACTGTGGAAAAGTCTGCTTATTTGCACCAGGCTCCGCGCGTGGTGTGATCTGACTCGTCTTCAAAGATGGCGGAATTTCCTCAGCTGGGTGACCAATGTCAAATGGCTTCTTGTAAACAATTAGGTACGATATCTAAGGGTATTCATATAACTGAAGGTATTCAGTAGATCTTAAAGATTGCCCTTGCTTTATTCAGGCCATGACTTGTAAAAATACATCAATCGATGTAATAATCTTGTTCAAAAAAGTTCAGACGATCAACAAATCAGCTTTTATTCAAGGGTATCGGAGAGAAAAGTTGCCTTTTTTGGTTCCTTTGCAAAGCTAAAATAATTTTGCTTAAATTGGAAACTACTGTCAGTATAAAATATTGAGTGGAAAAAAAAATTCAGCCCCCCCCTCCCCCTAAATAATGGATAGTCTCTTGCTTGTGTGTTGTATGGAAATACGTTGAAATGAGTTTATACTTTATTATTATTATTATTATTAAATCAAATTTATAGGTTTGTTAACTTGACAAATAGATACTTTGTACTGTAACTGTTATAACCTTACATATTTTAATCTCTTTTGCAACAATTTGCAATTTTTAGATTTTCTGCCCTTCTCGTGCAGCAGTTGCAATGGTATTTTCTGGTGAGTGAATCCATTCAAACCTCTGACCTGATCTAAGGCTAGTGAATGCATGGGTAACTCATAGATTGGACCCTGAAACAACCTCTGGACTGATCTATGTCAAGGCATGGCTATATAAACTCACAGATTGAACCCTGAAAAACATCTGGGCTGATCTAATTAACACAGATTAACACAGGCACTGCTAATTCACAGACCAAATTGGAATTTAGCTTGTTAGGTTTTACAGAAAGCTACTGCTATTCTCTCTCACTGTTGAGTAGTTCTAGCCTAGGGTGACTGGTTTGATGTCATCAGCTGAACCATATATTATGTGAGTTGAGTTTGTTTCTCTCAAGATTTGAGAGTTTTTCCTCCCTTATTATTAAAGAGTTAAATGTTGCATCGTAATTGTTGAATCAAGTGAAAGAGTCAAAAGGGCCCCTTTTGTAAAATATTTTTATTATCATTCTATTATAAACTGACCCCTGGTTACATTCATATCCCATTAAAGCAGAGAACACAGGTCCAGGTTGGCCCATGTATGTCCAAAAACAGAGGATGAAAAGGTTAGTCATGTTTTGTATGCATATTTTTTGTTTGACCTGTAAATGGTGCAGTGATGTATTTCATATTCTGTTTTATCTTTAAGTCTCTAGAGGTTAATGACACCAAGTTACATAAAAATGTTGATGATAAACACATTTGCACCTTTGAGGGATGTAAAAACAGAGAATTGTTTCCTGTAAGCTGTGATCACTGCAAGCTTAACTTCTGCCTTGGGTAAGAACATTTATTTATTTATTTTAACAATACCGGTATTTATACAGGGACATCACATTTAGCAAAGCTAGTTTAAAGAGAGCCCTTATCCTTATAGTATTTTATTTATATATAATATAATAAGGCCTTTCTTAATATTTATGCATGAAATCCTCAACCCAACATTCATGCAGCTCATTAATTGTTACAGCATGACTTGCAATGGTATGAACACATTTAATGTACTAAATTGCATTGCATTATTACTTCCATGCATAGGCTTTTTTGTTGCCAAATTAGCTTTTACATGCCTTATTTTGGTAAAATCAGCCAGCTTTGCATCAAAAAGCTCATGCATGGAAGTTATGCAAATGGATAAAGTGTGGTCATACCTTTGCACATGATGTTGTAATAATTAATTGAGCCGCAAGAAGTTGAGGCTAAGGAATTCACACATAAATATTGAAAACATCTACATACATAAGGTAATTTATTAAGGCAGGTTTTTCTATGAGTGGAAAAGCACTAACTTTTATAGCATACACAGGATAGACTTTCTCAAAATCATTCTTGCAATAGACCAGCTTCGCATTCGATGCAAACCGCTATTCAGCTATTCAACAACATCATTAAAAATCTGTGGGATTTCAAAACATTGGTATTGTTCAACTTACACGTTCTTTACATTACAGTTGACTTTTGAAAATCATTAGCAACAGCCAACTGTAATGTAAAGAATGTGCAAGTTGAATAATACCAATCCCACAGACTTTTAATGGTGTACTTGAATAAATGACTTATAAATGAGGCTAAGCCTTTGCAAATGCGTCTGTGGTCTTCAAAAACAGTGGTTTGCATCGAATGCGAAACTGGAGTGTTGGTGTAGGCTGCCTTGTTGAGTTTGCTTCACTTCCCTCCAAGGCCTTCATTGAGTTGGTGATGATCTCCCAACTTCTTAGCAAGTGTGAATAATATTGGTACATTACATACTCTAGCATTGAAATGGCTCCCCAGTGGCAGTGATTTATGCTGTTTCTAGTTATAATGATGTATTGTAATTAAAGTTACTATTAATTATTGTTTTAAAAGTTTTACTTGAACCAATCTACAGCCACAGACATCAAGTTGATCACAAATGTTCTGCATTACCTGAAGTGCAAGCGGAACTCTCTCCTGATGAAAGACTTAAACAAATTACAGGTTAGATAAATAGATCTATAGATAGATAATGCATAATTAGATATTTAACAATTAGTCCTCGAGTCCAAATGGTCTACGAGTCAATAGTCCATGAGGACGGAGGCCGTATGGACTATTGACTCATAGGCCATGAGGGCGAGAGGTCTAATTGTTTTAGTAAAAACCTACTAATCGGTCCAATAAAAGGATGCAAAAAGTTTTGGATTTTGCTTTAAATATATATCTTTTTTTGGTTTTCAAAACCGGCGCTTTTCGCTACTAGAGGTATCACTAATAGACCCCTAGTAGCTCAGCCAATCACAGGGCTCGATTGGTGATAGACCATTAGTAGGTTTTTTCTAATATACTTTAGTAATGTTAGGTAACTGTTACACTTTTCATTATTTTGTAGGGAAGGAAATGAGTAAAGTCAAAAAAGGTAATTAATTCACTGGATGACTAAAGTGTCAATTTAAAAAAAAAATACCAGTCCTGCAAATCCTTAGATTTTCAGTTAAAAGGTTTTAAAATAAAGTCATTATTTGCTACACACTAGATATTAAAATGATTTGATTTAGGTCGCTCTGGTGTGAAAAATGAAGCCAGGGCAGCTAAAGTGGCTCTAATGAAGCTAAAAATGAATGCTGCTGGTGATCAATCTATTCCTCAAGTAAGTTAAGGCTGGATTTATTAGCAGTAATCTAGCATGCCGCAATTCACCTTTTCGGCGCTAGGCTTTCACGTGGTCTTCACGTGGTGAATCGTGTTATGGTCACCAAAAAGTTCGGACATTGTTGTTGAATTGCCACACGATCGTACTAACTTTTATACAATTTATTGACTTGATTTGTTTCTTCTGTTCTCAAATTTTTATCAAAACTTCTTTAGAAATAAATTATTTAGATAGTTTCACTAAGATTTTGAGAACAGAATTAACAAATTAAGTAGATAAATCGCAAAAAAGTTAGTACGATCGTGTGGCAATTCAACAACAATGTCCGAACTTTTTGGTGACCGTAACATGATCCACCACGTGAAAGCCTAGCGCCGAAAAGGTGATTCAAATTGCCATTATTTCCTTACCATGAATATATTACACTGTGCAATACCTTATCGCAGCCAGGGGTTTCAATAGAAGGTAGCTACTGGAGGTTGATCACCTGGTACTGTACTTAACTTCATACTGCCCTAAATATAGGAAGCACAGGTGGCGTAGCGGTGAGAGTGCTCACCTCTCACCAATGCGACCAGGGTTCGAGCCTCGCTGGTCTCAGTGTCGTATGTGAGTAGAGTTGTTTGTTGGTTCTCTCTTGTGCTTCGAGGGTTTTTCTCCAGATTCTCTGGTTTTCGTCCCTCCACAAAAATGAACTTCCAAATTCTAATTCGATCTATTGGTTGCCTTGTAATTGGGTCCTAGACCTGTAAGGCTTTCCGTCCACCTCAAAGTGGTAAAGTGGCATAAAAATTTAAATTTAAAATTTAAATATAAATTATGCTTTTGTTTCTTTTGACAGTCAGAGCGTGTTTATTTCAATATATATCTTCCTCAAGGACAGAAAGATAAGACCAAGGCTATGTATTTTTCAAAGGTATTATCTTTATCTTGTACAGTCAGATGTCCCAGGCCCACTTCCTTTTGTAACCGTGTATGTAATATGAACACTTTAGCTGTTGCCTTCAGTGTCCATATTACCACTGTTATCATAGTTTGCTATGCACAGATCAAGACAACAGTCGCTACAGGGAAATCAGCCAATAGACTATCATCAATCCAAGAAATTTTTTGAGTAGTTTCCGATATACCTTCTCATGGCTAGAGTGGATTCAGGGGGTGAATTAGGTGACTAGTCACCCTCTTGGAGTTGAATATAATAAGAATAAAGAATAAGATAAGACCAAGAAAGACACCATGTTATGCCTTGCTAGGTACTAGTCACCCCCCTTGAAATCATTTTGGATCCTTCACTGGATGATCTCCATGTACCTTTTCATATGTATTGCCTGATTTCCCTATCACAACTGTTGTCTTGATCAACACATAGCAATGAAAACAATGAAAACAGTGGTAAGGGTATTTGACCATATGACTGTGAGTGAATTTTGAAGTAATGAAGACCTTGGACAGAAACACACACACACACACACACACTCTTCTTTCTTAGTCTCACAACTCATATCAACCTTATTTACATTTCAATGGAATTTAACCAGTAATTCTTAAGGACAAAAATTCTTAACCGCATTTGTAGGATGTGCATTCACATCAATGCGTTGTTGCTCCCCCAAAATGGGTTGCTTTAGTTTAGTTTGCCACACTCTCTTTTGCTATGTCAAAAAATCTTCTTTGCAAATAAATAATTTTCAATTTGATTTCACATTTATGAAGTTAAGTGTTTGAATATATATTTTTTTCTTTTTGCTTAGTGCTGGACTTTAGGTAAAGTAGTGGATAAAATTGCATCAACGACTGGATTAAAAAATGAAAATAATATCACTGCAAAAAAGGTAAAATTATTTGTATTCATATGACTTTTTTTTATATCTTATTGTTATGCTACCTTATCCCAGACAGGTTGCATTGGCCACTATTCAATTTCGGTGTAGTGTTTTCCCATTTTCTACCACATTTGATTCCCTTGAGTATTGTTTCTTTGTTGTTTTAAGAGAAAATTACCCCCAAAATAGACCTTTTAATTAAATCTTGCACCCAATGTTTTCCCATTTCAGACTTTAGACTTAGACTTTTATTTATTCACACACATTTTTAAATACTACATAAAGTTACAACATGATAGAAAAAAAGTTATATTCATTACATCTGAATTTACAAGTTCAATATACATTACAAGAAGATGATGTAAGGTTGTGTGTGTGGTTGTCGAAGAGTTAAAACTTTCAAGTTGACAACCACCCACAAAGTCATTTATAAATAAGTTTATTTTGGACTATCATTTCTCAAGGAAATGACATGTCATCTGAAATGGGAAAACATTACGCCTAAGATAAAAAGGTCTATTTAAAGTACATAAAGAAATGAATGATCTTCTTCTTTCATTTTCAGAAATTAAGATTGTTTCATTCCCGAACAGGTGAAGTATTTCAAACGGATCACTTATTAGAAGATTTAGTCAGTGATGAAAATTTATCAGTTGTCAGCGGAAGTGATGTAATATTAGAGTATGTCACTAATAATTGTAGTGTGTTACCCAATGCACAGGATTATAAAAGTTGATGGATGTTAACAACACTGGGACCGTTATTTTGTTTGCTGAGAAATTGGGAATAGAGGCTTTGCACCGTCACTAGATGGCAGCCATGACAAGAGGCAGGAACAATAGAGTTTTTTTTTCCCTGGGAAACTGAATTCTTTCTCATGTAAATCAGATTAGACCAGATTCAATTGTTCCAGCCTGCCTCCTGTCATGGCTACCATCACATGATGGTGGTGCAAAGCCTCTATTGTAGGG
The DNA here is from genome assembly GCA_023349425.1 of Anthopleura sola. Classification (NCBI taxonomy): domain Eukaryota; kingdom Metazoa; phylum Cnidaria; class Anthozoa; order Actiniaria; family Actiniidae; genus Anthopleura; species Anthopleura sola. Next base: position 10,731,591 of record JALHLI010000001.1, read on the forward strand.
GGACTGGTGGGACTGGGAGGATGAGGGGAGGGGATTGATTGGGAAAGATGGAATTGAAATAGTGTTTGTTTAAAATAAAAAGAGATTCTGTAGTGGGAGAGCTAGGGAGGTGCATGAAAAAAATGCTATCTTGAAATTGGGTCCTGAAGGAAAATCCATGAAATCCTGTCCCCTCTCCATTAATGCTAAAGATGAATTACTTACTTGGTGTGAGATTTCCTTTTCAAAAACGCTTTTATAGCATCAGAAAAATTGCAGTAGCAGTGGCAGATCCAGGGTGGTTTGTCACTAGTCACTCTAGTTCTTTATGTTCAATAGAATGAAATTGGAAGCCAATGGTACCAGCTTTTCCTGTGTGGTGCCTATTATGGGACCCCTTTTTTTAAAATCATGGATCCGCCACTGCGAAGGTAATCAGTACACTAATCACATTATTACTCACGGCCCTTATTCTACAAAGTATTTACAACAACCTCCATTTGATACTAAGAACTTTATTTATTGAAACCACATAATTTATTCAGTTACTCCCTTAAATAGTAAATTACTCCCCTCATTTTAACAAAATCTAAACATGAACAGTGTTCCTTCTGTTGAGCAGATGCCTTTGGGATCTTTGCATGAGGTCCACGTATTGAGGTCCACATTATTTTTTGAAGCTATATAGTGGGGGGTTGTTACTAATTGTATGCAGCTTTATAGGGGTTTAGTAATAAACTGTGCAAAAAATAGGGAGGTTATGATAGTTTTGCCAACCAGTGAAGGTGGGGGGGGGGGGGGGGGGGGGGCTTGGGTAATATTTGGAAAAGACAACATGATTTTGCTGAAACCCCCCCCCCCCCCAATACACTAATAAATGAAAGCCCCCTTAAAATATGGTAAGAAAATTTCAGTCACAATCCGAGATAGTGTCTGTTAATAGACCCTTTTCACATGACGTCAAAGCAGCTCAATTTGCAGGACAAAACAAAATAATTTCAATCTTCCGATATATAATTAGAACCTATTTGTTTTGTCCTCCAAATTGAGCTTGATTTTACGTGCTGCAAGGGGTCTATAAAGGGCGTCTGCTTAATAGAGGTATCACTGTACTGACCTATAAGAACTTAGTCACGTGCCTCATAAATGCCATAAGAGGCCATCATTCTTGGTTTGCACATGACGTCATAGCCACCATGTTGGAATAATTTGACAAAAGGTTTTTCAATCGACTCTGTTATATCTTCCAAAATGGCAGCCATGGCTTTTGTTATTATACTCCCTGGGGAATGAGTTCAAGCCAAGAATGCTGATATAACATTGTCTTCAAAGGACATTTTTGTGCCACGTTTAAAAACTAATGGAGCTATACCTACCCTATGAAGTTTGATAAAGGCTGGTACAAGAAATATGTTGTACCCTGTTAATATTAAAGCTATATTTAAAAAATACGAGTGAAGGGACTGGTCAGAAATTAGTAGGGGGTGGAGATTTGAAATTGAGTGCCGAAAATGATGTGACCCTCCCTAGCAATAGGAATGAAATTTCCTGACCCTCCCCATGGGGTAGGCCTAAATTATGTGACCCTCCCTTTTTCACTGCCTATTTTTTCATGACCCTCCCTTTTCAGGGGCTCAAAAAGTTATGACCCTCCCCCTTTTTCCACCCCCTCCCTCCCCCTGCTAATTTCTAACAGGTCCCTAAGTGAACAATTTCTAAATTGCTCTATGAAATATTTTCTACTTGGTAAAGCAAATATTATATTGTTGCATTTTAATTATTCCTGAGTGATATGCTTGGAATTGTATTTGATCTATTGCTTATAGTTCTCTCAATATTTCAATTAATGTTTTGCAAGTATTCCCAAGAGTCAAATGATGAAGACATGGCAGCCATGTTGGTGATATTAACAAAAATGCCAATGAGAAAATGTTTTGTTAAATACCACTGACCAACATGACCGCAGTAACATCGATAATGTGCAGGATGAGTTAACTAAGTACTATTAAAAAATTTTATTCTCTTGGGAATCAACTTGGCTGTGGTACAGACCCCTTGCAGCACGTCGGAATGCAGCACAATTTGGAGGGCAAAACAATAGGTTCCAATTCTCAGGAGATGGAAATTCTTTTGTTTTTGTTTTTCATCCAAATTGAGTTGCTTTGTCGTCACGTGCAAGGGGTCCATAAGAAAGGCCTCATGCAAGCTACACAAGTTGATCCCCATTAATTCCTATACATGCTTGATATCAATGATTTGTTCCTCTAACATGAACTTTATATCAGGCGCATCATTTTGCTAGATAACGCGTAAGATACGAAACCTTTTCTGGTCATTTGAATTCTCGAGGCAGCTAAAACTAAGGCTGGCATCATTGCAAGACAAGTTTCAGCTAAAATGTTCTTGATCGTCTTGCAGATTGCGCGCCATTTTGTACAAAATAGTATAGGTATCACTGGAGCAGAAAATTTGTAACAAAAGCAAATACCTCTACGCGCCTTTGTTTGGTACATGCGTGAGTCAATTCTTAGCAAGTTAATAATAATTTAATAATAATTTAATATTTATATTGCGCGTGTTTCATGGAAAGATGCTCACACGCGCATTACAACTAATAATAAACACTATAAATATACTCTAAAATCTAATATGTCTAAATCTTATACAAATCTAATCTAATATATATAATAATTGGACTCATTGCATCGATCCCAGGAAGCGCACTTGGAGGGTAAGCAACGAACCGGCAATAGTCGTGCTTTACCCACCAAAGGCAACCAGGGATCGATGCAAGGGGTCAGGGAATAATAGTATCTATAAGTATAATATATAATCTAAAATTTATCCTTAAAATACTTATTAAATAAATGCGTCTTAAGCAGTTTCTTAAAAGATTGCGCGTTGCTGGCATTGCGTACATTTGCCGGGAGGCCGTTCCAGAGCTTAGGCGCAGCGACTTCAAATGCGCGGTCGCCAAGAGTGGCTAAAGATCTTATTCTCGGTATCTCGAGCAACAGTTCTTTGGATGATCTTAAATTATATCGTGATTCTGCCTTACACTTAATGAGTTCAGTAATATATTCAGGTGATAGTCCATGGATGGCCTTGTAAGTTATAAGTAAAATCTTAAAGTCTATTCTGAATCTGATAGGCAGCCAATGTAATTTGTACAAGGCAGGAGTAATATGATCAAATTTACTGATATTACAGATAAGTCGCGCGGCACTGTTCTGTACTCGTTGAAGTTTACATAACTGATTGGCAGGCAAACCATAAAGGAGACTATTGCAGTAGTCTAGTCTACTGGTAACAAAAGCATTGACTAGATTTGTACAGTCTCATGGGTAAGGAATTTCCTGATTCGTCTGATATTAAATATGTGAAAGAATGCTGCTCTACAGCACTTGTTAATGTGCGAGTCCATTTTAAGCTGCAACTAAGTAGCTGATAACTAAATACTTTTAAGCACTAAATAGCTAGTAATTGCTTCACGGATATATGGCGTGCACTCTAAACCATAGTGAAACTTAGCTCGCAACGCCATATTATACAAATTTAAGTTCAAAATTGTCACCATGAAAAAGCGCCTTTTATGACTAATCCTAGCTGAGTCTTACAACAAAGAATGCATCTTTGGAGCGATGGGAGTAAATTAAGCACCCCTAGTTTCTAATTCATTTCCCGTACAGCTGTCATGACCTTATTAACTTGAAGTCAGTTTAGTGATGCACATTGTGTTACTAGCTTCCTCATTCTATAACTTTCAAATCGCAGTCCGGCCTCTATTGCTCTTTGGTTTTTCGGTGGTGAAATCCAAATTTCTGCATCCTCTCCTTGTAGAACATTTTGGCATTTGAAGAAATCTTGAAAACATTCCATGACTTTTTGTTTGCAAGCCGGGTATACATCGTACACATGGCGACGTGGCTGACCGGTTAACAAGGACGCGCTGTCTGTACAAGAACCAGGACAAACTGGTGAACTGCAGGCAGGTCCACAATGGAAAAATAAGTTGGTGAAGTCTTGGTTACGGATGTCGTCTACCATCTAAAAAATTCAAATCGCGGTCCGGCCTCTATTGCTCTTTGGTTTTTCGGTGGTGAAATCCAAATTTTTGCATCCTCTCCTTGTAGAACATTTTGGCATTTGAAGAAATCTTGAAAACATTCCATGCCTTTTTGTTTGCAAGCCGGGTATACATCGTACACATGGCGACGTGGCTGACCGGTTAACAAGGACGCGCTGTCTGTACAAGAACCAGGACAAACTGGTGAACTGCAGGCAGGTCCACAATGGAAAAATAAGTTGGTGAAGTCTTGGTTACGGATGTCGTCTACCATGGTAGCAATTGCGAGGAGAATGTGAAAAGGTTTTGGCCAACCTGTAGGCCTTGTTAAAAGAAGAAATGAATTAATGAAGTATATGTTTAGATATGTTTGGACTGCCTGCTAACGGGCAGTTTTCTTTTAGGAGGGGCTTCGATTCCTGACATATGACCCCTATTGCTCCTATGGAACTGTGAACTGAAATGGATACATGATCCATCAGGATATATATGTGAGCCTCACAAAACCTCAGTCTGAATTCTGTGTGGTTGGTGAGTTATTTTGAGCCCCAATCGTACAAGAGGCTTCGGCTGTCGAACGGTGGTCTAAGCTATTTGCTGAACCCTTCATTACGCTCAAAGAAAAGAATCAAGCATAGTTAATGGAGCGGAATGGTTTGGAAACCTAATGTTCTAGGTTTTTGTTTTGAGAACGATTTTGAAACGTACCATCTCGTGATATCGACGGTGTACAATGGACCAAAACAGGTACGGCTGAAAATACTAGTTTCTGTACTATTTTCATATATGAACATTTTGAAAGTGTAAAATTTTCATTCTAACATTACGAAGAAGAAAAGAAATAATTCTGCGCAGATACAGTTCAGTTACTACATGATAAATAAGAAAGAGTTAAAAAAAGGTGATTCCCTTTCCAATAAACAATTAATCTCTATCATTATTTAACAAATACCATCTATTTTAGAACATTTACTATGAACAACGCTGCCACTTTTCCTTCTCCATGCACTGTCAACATCATATAACAATGGACAACGCCGAACAAAAACCTAGAACAATAGGTTTCCAAACCATTCCGCTCCATTTACTATGTATCAATTAATTAAGAGACATTGGAAGTTGCCTCGCGAAGATAAGAGGAAGAAGAGGCTGCAAGTGGTCATTGTAATGCATTTTGGAAATCAAGGCCCCTAACTATGAACTGTATGAAAGGTTGTGTCACAACTAGCTCTTGTTGCGTTAGAAAAGCATTTTCTGTGCAAATTTTTAAGAGTAGAAGAATTAACTTACTTTGTCAATGTCACTTCGATTAGACCTTCATCTTTCATTATTCGGAGGCGATAAATGTGTTGAGAATGCGAGAACACTCCACAATCTCGATAAATCTGCCGCTCGTAACTCTCTATTCCATCGTTAGACGCTTTACAGGAACGGGAGAGAAGGCGGAGAAAGAATGCGTCTGGAACATAGCTGTCAAAGAAGATGTAGAACTTAACATCTGCAATGGATTCCCGCCAAATAGTTGTTCGTGATTCAGAGGCTGCAGGCAGTAGTGATGGCACCAAATGTGTTATCTGTTTGATGGCTGGAAGGTGCCGCATGTCACAAAATGGGTCTTTGAGAGGACAAATCAGGTCATTTTCTTCCATGAAGGTAATGAGTGCCCACTCTATTGTTGCTCGGTCTCCAGTGGCATGAGAGACAATGAAATACAGAAGGTCTTTGGTTATCATCCCCGATTTGTTTAAGAGAATCCAGTGCCTTCTTAAGCCGTCTTTCTTTTTGGTTATTTCCTCTGGTTGACTGATCAGCAAAATTACTATTTGTTCCAGGACGTTGGGGTTTAAAAGAACCCGTTTCGAAGAAAGTCCTTCATTTTTGTCCTTGTCCATGTAAATCATCATGCCCTTTTTGTGAAAGTATTCCAACATCTCTTCACTCCATCTTAGATGCATTTGATCAGATATTTCCATAAACTCTTGAACAGTGAGACACACAGGTGTCTGACGACTTTGCTGGTATCTGATGATGGCATCTTGTACTTTGATCCAAGAGAATGGTATTTTCTGACGCATTACGTCCTCTAGCTCATCTTCAGCCACAGACCTGATCTTCTCGCGAAGAATGGTTACACCACTGTCACAAATACTTCTAGAATTCTCGACATGAAAAAACATCAGATCGTCTTTCTCGTTCAAAACAATTTCATCAATAAACAAATGCCCAAGTCTTTTGTAAATGCAAGTGTCGATTCTTCTCAGAGTTCTCATCTTTATGACTGCTCTGTGAGTACCAACTAGGAAGATGTGTGCACGTGTGCCCTGAGGTACATGGCTGTGGATTGACTCCAACCAGAATCGAAGCCTCCATACTTTGGTCTTAAGGTCCTGGAAATTGTCCTTGATGCATTCTTGGATGTTAAATACAATAGCGTAAATAGAATTGGTGTTCAGAAAGATCTGGTGATAAGCATAATACTCTTCGTCTCCTGCAAAGTCAAGAATCTTGATTTTTGAGTTTTTAAGATTTTGCTTATTCATAAAATATTTTTTAATTCTAATGGAGTAAATGATAAAATCTTTGTGGAAAAACACTTGACTAAAGGTTTTGCCTTTGAAATTATGTTTGACTTCAAGCCATCTTCCATAGATATGAAGAGCTGCTCCAACACATAGTAAGATGACATTCGAGAGTATGATTGGTACTACACTGTCAAAACCAATAACACACAATTGATGTATGATAGCAAGCTCAAGGACTAAAGCAGCTCCTGTGTACCACTCAAGAAGAATCTGTTGTTGGTACAGTAATATCAAGTGCAAGAGAAAAATATAGGCACTCTCAAGTGGAATCACAATTGATGCGTTAAAGCACGAAACACCAATTGGAAGGTGAAAAAAGAAATTCCTGATAAAGATTAATAACGGTAAACCCGCTTCATTTTGAAAGTCAAAGAGGAAATCAAGTTGTACTGGCCATGTTATTGGCAGGTACTTGAGGATTTTTCCATTGAGCATAATATCAACAGCAAAAAAAGCAAGCGAGGAAGACCATAAAGCCAAAAGCGAAAATAGGAAAGGATTCACGATATACAATGGAATTCCGAACCTATATGGAAGAAGTCCTCCACTGATACGCTTACTGAAACGCACAGGAACCGGATCATCTGAACAACGAAACGTCCATGAAACGACATTGCTTCCTAAACTACCAAAATATAACATAAGTATGGTAATAACAAAAACTTGCCTTTGTTTAGTCATACACTCACATACGAATATAAGGCGGAAAAGTGCATAAATTGTCAATATTGCCCAATGGTCTCCAAGAAAGAACCCTACAGTTATAGGGAGCATTAATTTATGAAAGATAAAGTGAAGAATCAAAACGGTTACAAGATTATCTATTCCACAACGCTGTTGCAAGAATCTTACAAAATGATCACCAAAAATCAATTCTTCGCCAAACACAACGCTACTTTTAAATCTGTACCTTCCTTGGTTAAATATTCGGGCCCAAAAGTGTGAATACCGAGAAAAGTTTCCAAGTTTCATGTCTTGCAACCCGAGGGTCTTCCATTTTCGATTAACGTATTTGAATTCGACGCCTTTTGTCTCATTTTCATCGACTTTAAACTCCTCTCCGGTCAATGCTTTAACCAAGCTGGTTTTCCCAGTTCTTGCATCCCCCAATACCAACAGCTGTCCTTGTAATACATGCTGCTTGTCTTCCTCAAATTCATGACTCTTCACCATGTCTTGTAGAACCTCTCGAGCTTCTGGGGCAAGATCTTGTAGTTCATCTTTAGAAAGGACATGTTCTTCTGTTTGAAGGTTGTCGGAATGAATTGTGAAGCGTTTTACAGACATAGTTTATCACATTCAGTGTTGTGTGCTCTATTTTATGTAGAATTACAGTAGTTTTGACTTTTCTTGTAAAGTTTTCGCTAATCGTTTTCCAAGAAACCGATCATACCTTATATGGCAAATGTAAAGAAGAACTGAAACCGGGGTTACCAAGTAACTAAGGCCGCCCGGGGTTACAGTAGTCTCCTTCGCAGCTGTCATTAGTTTCGGTCCCAGATCCTCCCGGGCCCTCTCCACTTATAACGGCTGCGAAGGAGACTAGGGTTACAGCAGTTATTGTACTGCTTCTAGTAAGAAAGTTATAGATTAGGTATACGTAATTTTCAAATGACCTTGAGATGAGTAAGCCTAAAATTCACCCAAGACTTTCACGTTCCTCGTATCTTGAAAATAACTGTCACAATTAAAATTTGATTGGATGAATTTGACAAAATAAAGGATTCAAGAGTGTGATGACCCTTGACTAAAGAGAAAAACAACTCCGCGGTGTGGGACTTGGTCAAGACACGTTTTTCTTTGTATGCCCATTGTTCTAGAATTTTCTAAAAAATAAATACTAATTGCTGCGAGCCGGGCCATCAGACGAGCAGCGACACTAATAATGACAGTTTTCCGTCACGGTGTTTGGATCCCTGTTGGCTAGATGCCAGAAAAAAATCGATTTGTGTGGTAGAGTAGAACGACGTACATCTCCCCTACTGGGGAGACAATTTTGAACATTACTGAGCCCACGGTGGGGGCTCACGACTGGGTTGCGGTTGGATATCCAGAACTTGCAAGTTATGAATTTGAATGTCGCATTACGTAAAATACAATGTTGAATACTGTAAAGTACAAAGTTGAAGTATAAAATTTACTATAATGAATTGATGAAATATAGAAACTTCAATGTTCAAGTCCAAAATAAGCAAGAATATCAAGAGAACATTTGAATGCCAAAAACTAAGTTCGAATTTTGGCGGGAATTGTACGCCATAAAAAGACGTTGCTCAGGCTAACTTGGATGTTCGACGTTTCTGTTGAAGCAAGCAGGCAATGCAAGTCTTCTTTAACACAATCACAGGGAGCCCAATTTAGATAAAAGTAAAAGGTGAAAATAAATTAGGGAAAAAATCGCGTTTGATAATTTTTTTAAAATTCGTGTTCAAGGTAATGTCCACTATAATCGTAGTTCGTATTTCTATAATACAAACGAGCAAAAAAAATCCGTAAAAAATGCACTAGAACACTTTTTCCGCGCGCACCTTTGTTTTACTATATAATTTCCCTATGGTATCCTATGTGTGGATTTGGGTCAATATAATTTAGCGGTTTTTTCCCGATTTTATTTCCACCTTTTACTTATACCTAAATTGGGCTCCCTGTGTCACTATGATTCACAATTTTAAAATCACTTATACCCCATTCACACCAAAACCTGTTTAGTTAAACTGAGTTTTTATTAAGCAAAATGTTTAGAGACTAGAAAGCTTCAATGTAATTATTTTATCTCTAATCTGTTCAGTACAATATGAAGGATAGTTTATATGTATTATTTCGTCAAAGAGTGAACAATGTTTGTAAATAATTTTCTAAACATGTTGTAACACTTATTTAAGAAATAATTATTTTCACTAGTTTAGTTAACTCGAAAAATCACTGTTTATTTAGACTCCAGATTTTATACTTCAATCTATTTACTTCACTATTATTATTTTATGTGTTTTTCTAGATAAAATTCTGGGAAATTCTGTAGTTTTGAGCAAAACAAGCTCGTATTGCGGTATTATGTCTACATTAGACTGTTTGAATTCATGTATTAAAAGGCCTTGACAAACGGCCGGTCCCTACATTTAACAAGGTTAGGATGTGATTTTTTATGATGTATAAGTGTTGGGTGAAGTTCAATTTTGGGCAAACATTTGCCCAACACATAGTTAATGGAGTGGAATGGTTTGGAAACCTCTTGTTCTAGGTTTTTGTCCGACTTGTTATATGACGTTGACCGTGCACAGAGAAGGAAAAGTTGCAGCGTTTGTTCATCGTAAATTAGGGAACATAGACGATTTTTTTCTCAAAAATATTCTAAAATAGGAGATATTTGTTAATTAATCCTATATGACAGAGGTTAATTGTTTACTGAAAAGGGAATAACCTTTTTGAACGCTTTCTTATTCACCATCTAGTAACTTAACTGTATCTGCGCGGAATTATTTATCCTCTTCTTTGAACTCTTATAGCATGACAATTTTACTCTTTCAAAATGTTCATACATGAAAATAGTACGGAAACTAGTATTTTCAGCCATACTTGCTTTGGTTCATTGTGCACGGTCAACATCACGTGATGGTACGTTTCAACATTGCTTGCCAAACAAAAGCCTAGAACAATACGTTTCCTATCCATTTCACTCCATTAACTATGCCCAACATTTCTATTTTTCACTCCTACTCAATATTAGTAATAGATCAGTGTCATTATTTTATAATGACATTTGCCTGAAGCTTAAAATTAAGAATTGATACTCATCTAGCTTTAACTCAGCAAGTCCAAGTCCAAGCAACGTATTCGTTAAAGGAATGTATGTGGAATTGCATCTGTATCGTAAGTAAGTAATTTATGTAATTTAGCTTACCAATTTTTGCACGTGTTCTTGCTGCTATTCTTTGTCTACGCTTGGGCTACCTGTGACCGGAAGTGAGCACATTTTCGACCCGTGTCCCTCTCCTAGACGGGGTATTTTATTGTATGACAACGAGAATTCGATTCCTGATTCAGAAAACAGAAATGCTATTTTTTATTTTTTATTTGGGAAGCGGAAATTCGAATCCTCCATCAACTAATTGAAATTCATTTCTTAGCATAAGAAATCATGCTAAAAAGAGTGCAAAAAGCCGGTTTTCCGTTTTCTGAAACAGAAATCTGAAATAACTCTTGTACGATTCTTGATTTCTGATTCTAATAATCAGGTTGGCCGCAAAACATCCGGAATGTTCTCCTTTCGTCCCCACCCCTTATCAAACTTTTAGCTTTGCCTTGAACACAAACGACCTAAAAATCTGAGAATGATGTCGGGTCCACAGTATATGCGCATGCATATTTAACGGTTCCGACCCTCTCCGACATAAGCTCCGCCCCCTAGCTACTGTAGCTATGTCCCACAAACATTGCCTTACGGCGTAACGGGAAGCCCATGCTCTGTATCTTTGTAGACGTTACAAAGCTTCGAAGCTTACCTGAAATGGGGTGAACCACTGAAACTGAAACTGTTAGCAACGTAAGAAAACAGCACAATCAACATTTCAGGTAAGCTTAGTGTAAGGCTTTTCTTTCCCGATTTCCCATGTAATGAGCAAATGAACATTCTCACATACAGGTGGTTTGTAGTGGCTACAAAGATACAGAGCCTGGGCTTCCTGTGATGGCTTCTCACCAAAATTATAAATGTCCAAAGTTTCTGAATTAATTATTTTGAAACTTGCATGCACGTGGTCTTCTCCAAGGTACCTTGTGTCCTATCGCGAAACTGACCGTAACCAGTAATTTGCCTCATCCTCGGAACGAAAATTAAGGCACTTGAAAGATTCGGAGCTTTGTGCTGGATACACATCAATCACGTGACGTCGACGCTGACCAGCAAAGTGAGAAAGGCTGTCGTCTGGGAAACCAGGACACTTAGGAGAAGTGCACTCGGGTCCACAATGGAAAGAAAGGTTCTGAAAATCCCGTTTGCAAATGCTCTCAACAATGCTGACTGCAATTAAGACAAGGACATCATATGGCTTCTGCGGGTCAGTATCTTTGGGGCTGTATAATTAATGAAAATAACTGTTAGTTAAAGAGATGTGAATTCGTAACGTGTCCTCCATTGTCGTTCCCAAAGCTCGCGGTCGTGTTTGCCATCACGAAAAAAGTAATTGCTGACACAAAAATGTCAAAACAATGAAACTGAAACAAGAAAGTGGCACAAGTCCTTGAATTCGTCCAAAGCTTTTTCCGAGCTCTCCTGGTCAGTTTCTTAGTAATGACATGCAGGAGAAACTCCGGCTCTATGACGGAAAATTCTAGACGCACACGAGATAAATACGTTTGGGCTTTATGAGTTAATGAATGGATTACCAAGAATTTAACAGTTTTAAAAAAATTAGCTTACCTGAAAGTAACTTCAATTTGACCCTCGTCTTTTAGTAGTCTCAGGCAATAAGCCTGGTCAGGAGAAAGCCAGAACAATCCCTTGTCGCGATATATCACGCGTTTACTCTTAGGATTTAAAGTAAGAGTCAGCTTACTTGCACGAGAGAGAATGCGGTAGAACAAAGCTTCCGGAAGAAAATGGTTGAAAAAGATGTAAAATTTCTTATCATCTTCGGAAGACACCCACACATTTCGTAAATCTGATGGCATTGGTAGTAGTGATGGTACAAAATGTGTTGTCTGCATGATGGGTTGGAGGCCCTTCATGTCATCAGATGAGTGTTTAAGGGGGCAAAGTAGGTCATATTCCTCCAAAAACGCGGTAAGAGAGGACTCTTCGTTTTCCCCTACGTGAGATAAGACGCTTCTCATTAGAGTTTTGGTTACTATTCCTCTGTTTTTCAGAAGCTGCCAGTGTCCTCTTTGTCCCATTTTGTTGGCTAGCTGAGTAGGTGGATTGATCAACAAAACCACTGCTTGCACTAGCACATCAGGTTTTAACAGGACCCAGTTTGAAAGTCCTGGATCCTTGTCTAGGTAGATAATGAAACCCTTTTTGTGGAAGTACTTCAGCATTTCTACATCCCATTCTATGTACAAGTGCTCAAAATGTTTCTTGAAATCCTCTACAGTGAGACACACTGGTCCTTCATTTGTTTCTAAGTACTGGATGATGGCATCCTGGATTTTGATCCAAGACAGTGGTATTTCCTGGCCAATAACATCCTTAAACTCTTCAGCCACAGACCTTATCTTTTCACGAAGTGTGAGAACACCGTCGTCTGCTAATCCCCTTGAATTCTCGACATGAAAGAACACTAAACTATCTTTTTCGTTAACAACAATGCTTTCATTGAAAGGCGTGTGCCATACTGCTTTTTGGATGCAACAGTTGATTTCTCTCAGAGTGTCCATCTTGATGTCTGCCCTGTGAGTACCAACCAGGAAGATGGGGGTGCCGTGAGGTAGATTGCTGTGGATTGACTCCAACCAGAAACGAAGCCTCCTTACTTTGGTCTCAATGTCCTTGAATTCATCTCTGATGTATTCTTGGACGTCAAATACGACAGCATAAAGAGCATTGCTGTTTAAAAAGATCTGGTGGTAAGCATAGTAATCTTCATCTCCTGCAAAGTCCAGTATTTTCAACTTCAATGAACTGAACTTTTCATTGAGGGCATTTTTCAGCCTTTTCATATCGATAAGGGCTTTCTTGATTTGAACAGTGTGGAGAAGAAAATCTTTATATAAGACAACTTGTGCAAAGGTTTTGCCGTTGAAGTCATCTTTACATTCCAGCCATTTCCCATATACATGAAGGCCAATTCCCAAACTTAACAGAAAAATATTGGCTATTATATTAATGAATAAATCCCATTTGTGAAACAGCTCAGTGAAACACAGTGGTATGAAGATGCTGAGCTCCAAAGATATCACGATAAATGTGCATGTCTTTTTAAGTATATCTTGGTGGTACAATAAGGCAATATGCATCAGAAAGGTGACTATGCATCCAAATGGGAAAGTAATAGAAGATCGGTAGCAAGATAGCCCTATTGGCGCAAAGAAGATTAAGTGGCACAAAAATATTCCAAATGGTTTAAGAACTTCCTCTCGGTATCTGAATACAAAGTTGAGAAACAATGCTCCTGACATAGGAAGCTTGGACAACAACCCTTGCAGTAAAACCAAAATCGGTCCAATGCAAGCTAGGGAAAGCCACTCCAAGACGAAGAAGATCATAGGATTCATGACATGGAGAGGAATTATGTCCCCAGTTACGAGATGATTGAGATATGAACTAAAACGCATTGGAACCGATTCGTCAGAACATCCAAAAATCTTGTATACAACACACGTCGCAAGGGTTTGAAAATATAGCATAAGTAATATGGTGACGGAGCTTCTTCCTGTGTATGCTACATATAAATAGCGAGTCATACTGACAATATATATCAGCCACCTTGCGTTGCTCTCCCCTACAAAAATTCCTAAAAGGATAGGTAAGACAAGAACTAAGAATACAAAACCAAGAAATTTCCATAAACATTGAACAACAGTCTTCTCATCTGAATCTTCATTAAAAATTCTGGGGAAAAGTTTGATGTTGCAGACACTTTTCTTAGAATACTCATTGAAGTCTCCAAATTTCAGATCCTGTAGATTCAAAGTCTCCCATATCCAGTCCACAAACTTGAATTCCACGCCACTGGTTTGGTGTTCCTGTGGATCGAACTCCTCTCCAGTTATTGCCTTAACAAGACTAGTTTTTCCGTGTCTAGGTTCTCCCAGAACGAGAAGCTGACCCTGTAGTACGTATTGTTTATTTTCCTTTTTTGCTGCCACATCTCTTCTTTGAAAACCCGTTTCCTCCACCATGTCTTGGAAAATACTGAATAGTTCTGGAGGAAGGCCTTCCATTTCTGCTTGAGCGAGAACATTTTCTGCTGTTTGGAAGTCATTGGAGTCAGTTTGGAAATGTTTTACGGTGAGAGGCATGCCGATGAATTACCTGTAACCGTGGTCCGGCGACTTTAGTACTTCAGCCACTTGTGCCAAGTACAGTACATGTGTCTCTTGGCGAGCGCTTCTGTCTGGGATATCAAAAGAACTTAAAATTTGCAATAAATTTCTGCAATTCCGACTACTTTTCTAGCGAATTCGAAGTTCTTATAATTCCTTCGTGTTTTCCTCTCCGTCTGTCTCTCAGTCTTCGAACGGTTAAGTAGTGATTGGCGGGAAAGAGCGTACAGTTATGATTCACCAAACTCAGCACTGCTTGTGCGAAAATAAATCCACTGGTATATATCAGTTGGAAATCAAAATTTAAAGAAATTATAAACTTTAAGAAGTTTATAAACAGAATCCTTTAAATCTGTTCCAAAAATTATGGATTCCAAGAAAACAATATATTTTCTCAGAAATCTGTGCCTAAAAAGGAAATAAATTCCACAATGCTTCACTGGCTTCGGGTCTCAGTCCAGGCCTCCTCAACAGTCGACATCGATGTTGAGCTAAGTAGACTGGGGCGAGTGCGCCAAATTCAGTTTTCTTTGCGCCAAATATTTCTTCATTTGTGCCGATTACTTCCATAGATATCTCTAAAAAATGTCCAGTACATTACCGATGGTCTTTCAGACCGATAATCTACCGTATGAGGATCGTTTTTCAGTGTATCAGACGGAGATCTTGGGTGAGTGTGGAACGATGCAAGTGTCTTCACGAATCAAGAAATATGTTGCACAGAAAGTAAACCCTGGTGGATGGAAGGCCATCTGGAGAAGTACACCAGCTAGTAACGGCACAAAACAGGCCTTCGATGTCGTTGTAGAGGTAGGGTGATCAATCTTGTTTAGTACCTACTAGTACTGTTAGCGATTAAGAAGAATTAACCGTTGGGTCATTGTCCAAATTACAGTATCTACTAGGGAACGTTCATGACCTATGAGATGGTAAATTGGTCATTTTTTAAATATTTTGAAAATCTTAGAAACTCTTTTTGAAATCAATCTTGTTTAGTAAATACTAGTACTGTGTTAGCGATTAAAAAGAATTAACCGTTGTGTCATTGTCCAAATTACAGTATCTACTAGGGAACGTTCATGACCTATGAGATGATAAATTGGTCATTTTTTAAATATCTTGAAATCTTAGAAACTCTTTTTGAAACTTTAGGGTTAATTTTTAGATCATTTTAATAAAATTTGTCTCTATTAATAAGTTTCAACATTTTTTTATGGTGTAAGAGCATTTATTTCCATACTACAATAGTCATCTACAATAGAAATTGCGATGCACTTGAACTCTTAGGAAATTTAAAAGGTGCTAAAATTCATGCAATGATATGCCCCCAGAAATTGTTTGGTCTGATCATTATATGCTAGCATAGCAAGCTTTATAATTTTAAGCATTTAAAATTAAAAGGAAATTTGAAAAAATCTTGGTCAATAAGTTTGGAGGCTGACCTTCCACCCCACCCCCACCCCTCCACTGCTGCTATTTCTCTGTCCTTGAAATCTGGGGTTATATGATATGGGTAGTGTAGTGGTTTACAGCTGTGGTCCAGGTTTGATCCCAAGCTTAGGCTGGATCATTTGTGAGTTCAGTTTGTTTGATGTGTTGTTCACTCCCTTGCCAAGAGGGATTTTCTCAAGGTTTTCCTCCCTCCATAAATATCAACATGTGAGTTGAGTGTTGTATGTTGTAAATAGTTTATGTATTCATTTGGTCTAGCGCATGTAGAGTGAACCTCACAGAAGAGCCCCATACAAGGAGTGATGGTAATAATTGTAAGATATAAGTTGCTTTAAAAGAGCTTATTTATCATCATATACTGGATATTTATATGTTCCAGGTCAATAATGTCAACGTTGATGATATGACAGCTGACATTACCATATGTGAACCAGTAGTCGGCCAATCACCATGCAATAATCCACAACTGAAAATAGAAGTGATAAACCAAAACCTAAGCAACAACAGTAATGCTGTACCTATAGCAGAACTGTTTCCTGTTTATGATGAGTCAGGGGAGAATGATGAGACGGCACTTGCAATTGAGCATGTCAGGTATGCATTCATTGGAAAAAAAATTTTTTTTTTCATGATTGCGGTCTGGGTCTTACAGTGCAGCTACAGTGTACTATAACTGGGGCCACCTAGACAGCAAGAACCAATCAAAATCTAGAATGAAAACTATGCAATCAGAAACCATTAAGGAGCAATAGCATTTTAACATTGAGTCCATCTGGTGCAAAAACATTATCCCAATCCCTATGAGAAAAGGACAGTAGTGTAAACAACTTGTGCTGTCCAGGTTTCTGATTGGCTCAACTATCCAAAGTTGGAATGCATATATTGTTTTCATTCTACGTTTTGACTGGTTTGTGGGTTCTCACTGTCTAAGGGGCCCCAGTTGATAGTAGCTGCACTCTAATTATCAAATTATAATTTGAAGAGATAAGATTAAACCATTCTGATGTGAACACTGAAGGAGAAGTGTTGATGTTATAGAGAGGTTATTTTATTTATCAGTGCAGTATTTAGAGAGATGCCCAGTTTTGCAAAGATCTGTTTTGCATGAAAAAATGAGGCACAATTTGAACGCTTGCAATTTCACAAAATGTGAGTGAAATTTTGTATTTAACGAGTAAGAAAAAATTTAACTAGCTAAGTTTTGAGAGTATGACCACAGTCCAGAAATTGAAGGACTGAAAAGTTTAGAAGGTTTTTCTAGTGCATGCTAGTGGGTTAAAAAGTTAATTTTGTGCCCTGTACATCAGTACTTGACCTGTGCTTGTCCATAAGTGACTCAGTCTCTGTACACAGAGGTTTATCTGAACATGAATTATTTGTAAGTTCTATCTCTTCTTTTAAGAATAGAGGGGGATTGAACTTACAAATAACTCAAATTGCAAAAATAATAATAATAATAATGATAATAAAAAAAATAAAGTAAATGATTAAAGGACAGTAATTGATAGTGAATTTCCCTCCATTTTTCAAACCCACAAGGAGAATTGTTTAAGATGCTTGAAATGATATCCAGTCATTTATGCTCAACACATGTTTTACTTTCAAGTTGACATCATGATGAATGTTCGCAGCCATTCAGAGAAAAAAATGATTAATAGACCTTTTGACTGTTATGGCAGCCATCTTGAATTCTGTTGTTTTAAGTAAGACATGGGAAGCTGAGGGGATTATTGGAAAATTTATAGTATGCACAGCTGTCAGGGTGTCGTTATCCACTGAGAAACACATCTAAAAACCAATTGAATTTGCTGGTAGTTGGAGTGCTAATTGTAAAATCTGAAAACGTAAAATTATTTGAGAAAATCAGAAGTGAGATAATGAGTAAAATGTATAATAATTACCTCAGAAGAATAGCTTGGGGAATGTCCTTGCTCGAGGCACCCCACCTTCACAAAAGTCATCTGCCCACCAAACCGTTTGATTTACACCTATTTCAAAAAATGTTGTCACAGCTGAAAGCAACAAGCCCAGGCAGCAAAGTAACCCTGCAACTCTATGCTTTATAAATATTTCCATGTTTGCCCCCTCCGCATCCCATAATTCAAGATGGCCGACGTATCAGTAAAAAGGTCTATTATTAGTATAAATGAATGATTATTATATAATTGATTAATGATAACTATTGATTAAATTCATATTGATTACTACTTGTATATTTAAACTAAAGGTTCTTCTATGATCACATTTGGCGTGAATGGGATGAGGATGATGACAGTGATGGTAGCTACTCAGCCCGCTATTTAGAGACACGGCTGAGGCTTTATTATGATATGCAGGATGGAACACTGCCAAAAGAGCTCATCAAGAAATACAGAGGTAATGTCTTATTTCAGTTTATATAGGTACTAGTGAATACATTTACATGGCGTCCCCTTTCTTCCCTGAATAAAAATGTGTTACCTCTTCCCTATTATTTGTGTCTGACTCAACTTTCCCCCTCCCCCTCCCTCTAAGATTTTTGGAGATTGACCATTGTAAGACTGGGTGTCCTGTTAATATATCCCCATGGGATTGTATTTCAATTCCTAAATGCTTATAAATGAATAAAAATAGCATTAGGTCCCTTTATTCCTTTCCTAGCCTGTGTACAGCTACTCTTACCCTCTCTTTGTGGGTGAAAATCGGGTGAAAAACATTTCTTTCCCACAGGGGAAACAGTGTGAAGGCTCTTCACAAGCTATTCCATTCCTTACTCTAATAAAGCTGAATGATTCAAATTTAACAGAGACATACAATCAGTACAAGATGAAGCTGGCAGAGCTTGAACAACTGAGAAAACAGATGTCAGCAAGTGACTCAGAACAAGAACTAGATGACCTGGATGTTCTGAAATGTGCTCAAAAAACAGAAGAATGCAACACCCTTGTCAACTCCTTACAGATGATGGAGAACCCTCAGATGAGGTACTTGCTGGCTGCCGTCTCCCCTGCTGCTAAAGCTGCTCTGCGTAAACCAAAGGGACCTAGACTAGAAGGAGAGACTCCTGTTATATTTATTGTTGCAACTAAGATGACAGCTGGAATGGTCAAGTCTCTACCAGGTTACTTGATTCATCTAGTGTTGATAAGTTGGTGTTTTCTTATGACATTTGTCCTAGTGTTAAAATTCCTCTCCAAGAAGCACATTTCCTCCTTCAGAGCTTAGCATTGTTAGGTGATGTCGTGAAGTGCAGAAGGGGAAAAAGCTGTGTTGCAAAGCACTGATAGTGAATGCAGTTATGAATGAAACTTCTTCCCTTGTTTGTCTGTCTTTCTGTCTGTTTGATTGTTGTCTGTCTGTATGATAACTTGTGTGTTTATTTGTCTGTTTGTCATTTGTTTGTTTGTCATTTGTTTGTTTGTCTGTTTTTCATTTGTTTGTTTGTCTGTTTGTTTGTCGTCTGTATGTTAACTTGTGTGTTTATTTGTTTGTTTGTCTGTTTACTTGTCAGTGTTTGTCTGTCTGTTTGTTTGTGACTCTACTCCTGTATCCAATTCCAGCTCTTCATTTTTGCAGATGATAAAGTCATTGAACACTGCAAACATCTTGCTGAAGCCCTAGAGGTGTACCACGAAGGAGACTTGATTCATGTCCATCCAGGAACGTATGGTCTGGACGGTACAGTCAATCTAACAGACACTGTTCATATCACTGGTATTGGTGATTCAAATAGAATTCTGGGTGAGTTTTGTCATGAAATGAGAGGGGGGTGAGGGTGGGGTAATAACCTGCACTATGGACTGCATCGTGAATTAAGAGGTATAAATAAGCTTAGAAGTCGCACTGGATCCAAAAAATCTACATCTATTGTGCTAACTCTAATCTTTCATTTCTTTTAAAGTTTTGTGTGAGGACGATGAAGACTTTTCCATCGACTGTTATGCCCCAGGCATACACTTCAAGAACATAACATTCGAGCAAGAAGGTGAAGGGGGCCCACAAGGTATGTTGGTGATCAAACAAGGTGATGCGACACTGGTGGACTGCCAGCTTAAATGTGGTATAGCTGGTATAACAGTCAAGAATGAAGGGAATTTAGTGATGAAGAATTGTAAAGTTTATGATGCAAAGGTGAGTACCCCCAAACCGCGGAAATACGAGCAACAAAATCGTGCAATTTTGTTGTGCTACTTTGTTGCGGAAGTAGAAGCTCTTTGTACTCTCTGCAACAATTAAGACTGGTTGCACGAGGGGTTGTAATACGAGCAACATTCACTCTGCAAGTTGCAATGCAACGTTGTGCGACAAGTTGTACTATTTTGTTGCTCGTACTGTATTTCCGCGCCTTATGTTAGTGTGCAGCAAAACTCAATGGATTGCATGCATGGTGCGTACACCACACGCTCAATCTTTATGGGTTTTGGCTATGTGGAATTTATTTAGGCTGTCGTTAAACTCAGTGTTATGGTATGTTGAAAAGCATATACATTGGAGTTTTAGATTAAGGCGCTGAAATACGAGCGACAAAACTGTGCAACTTGTCGCGCAAGATTGTTGCGTTGCAAATAGAGGAGTGATTGTTGCTTTTATTACCACCCGTGCAACAACAAAAATTGTTGCGCGACTTTGTTGTAGAAGTCGAAGCTCTTTCTATTCTCTGCGAGAATAAAATTTTGTTGCGCGCCTTGGTGGTAATACGAGCAACATTCACTCTGCAACGTGCAACGCAACAATGTTGCGCGACAAGTTTCATGATTTTGTTTCGTATATTTCTGCGCTTTTGGATCTTAAGCAGAGCTCGGTTGTACAAAGGGTAGATAGCGCTATCCAATGGATAAATTTATTGGATAACAGCATCAACTTATCGATAGCGCTATACACCCTTCATACAACCGGGCCCAGGAAAGTAGGAAAGAGTCCAACACAAGGCGTAAGTCTTTATTACTTGCATGATCAGTCAACAGGCGTAGTTGCTCAACCCAACAGCTCAATACAGATAGAGAAATGTGATTTCCACAACTGTGGACAGGACAACAAGGACTCTGAAGAAGGGTTCAACTCTTCTGCTGCTGTCCAACTGCAGCAAGACTCTTCTGCCAAACCTAAAGCCACTCTGACCGACAACACCATTCACAATAACAGTGGTTATGGGGTGTGCGTGGTCAGGAGTGTTAGTGACCCTGATGAGAACCCTGAATGTTCTGTCAATCTTGATGTAACGGCAAATAAGTTCAGAGGGAACGAGTTTGGTGATGTAGGGCACATTTACCTGGACACAAGCATTTAAGTAAATAAATATATAAATAAATACAGTACAAAAATAGACCCTTTTAGCTTTGGCGCAATGTCTTTTCATCTCAGACCACGTGTCATTTCCTAGAGTATCATTTCCTTATTTGATGATTGCGCATGAGAAGACACATGAGTATGGATACAACTCAAACAAAGAACTTTATTCTCAGGCGAATAACACGTGGTCTGAAATGTCCCAGCTCATTAAAGGTTTGTATCTTTGCTAATTCAAAATATTTGCTAATTTATGCATTGTGCGCAAATATAATTAATGATAATAATAATAATGTAACGATGTATTTTATATTAATGCAATTTTGATAGGAATAACATTGACTGTTATCCTGAAGAGTGTCAACTCAATGTAATGGTAAGGAATGAAAAGTAATGCTTTGGGAAATGAATAGAAGGAAAAATGAAATGGATGCTTTCTAGAGTGCATTCAGTAAAAGCATGAAACATTAGTAACACTATTTTGTACTATTTTATGCTAATTCTTTTGTTTTCTCATTTGTTCAACTAGCACTATTTTGCACAATTTAGTAATTAGTGTTTCACGCTTTTACTGAATGCACTCTATCTTTCCAAAGAAGCTTTAATAAGCATATAAATAATATTGGTGCTATAGACCCCTAATATGCAGCTCAAAATGGAGGACAAAAGAATAGGTTCCAGTTCTCAGTAGATTGTAATTCGTTTGTTTTGTCCTCCAAATTGAGCTACTTTGACGTCACGTGAGAGGGGTCTAGTTCAGGTTATTAAGTTAAAAATGAAAATGAATTGAATGAAGGTTGCTGTGCAACTGAGAATGAAATGGCATCTCCAGCCAGGTCTGAATTAAATCCTAGGGAGATAGATAAATATCAAGAATTGTAAAGTTGTTAAAATTATAAGCTATTTGTCGTTTAAAAATTTGAAAATAGCTTTAGAAATTGGGCAAAAATGGCAATACTGTAAGGTGCGGTAATACGAGCAACTAAATCACAATTTGTCGCGCAACATTGCATTGCAAGTTTCAGAGCGATGCCGATCGTATTATCAACCCGCACGCAACTTGTGACGCAACAAAAATAGATGTTGCAAGTTGTGGCTAATTGTTGAAAAAAGTAGACGAATTTTGCAACTTGCAAAGCCGCATGGATTTCTGTTGCGTCACGAGTTGCGTGCCGGGTGGTAATACAATCAACATCGCTCTGAAACTTGCAACGCAACAATGTTGAGCGACAAGTTGCGCGATTTAGTTGCTCGTATTACCGCACCTGTTAGCATTAGTATGTCAAAAAATCCAGTATTGTAAACATGTAAGCATTTAATGTAAACTTATGGTTGAATACTGTCATAAATAATGTAAAGGAAGACATATCTGTGTGCGCAGAAATAAAATAGTCAAGAGAACTGGTTATCAAGAGTCTTTCTCCCAATTAACAAGAAGATCCCACGAATGTTTACCTGTTAACTAACTGACTTTATTCAAATCATAAAACATTTAATATCTTCAACACTTGCATTAAGCAGGCGTTATCAAGGGTTGATCATCTTTAAATAAATAACTCCAAACACTGACGTAATGAACCAAGAGGAACACATCCACCACAGTAAGTAGGAGAACATCCCCTGAAACAGTTCTGGTGACAACACTCCTCTGAGGCTGAGAGCCGCTTCTCTTGTGGAGTTTGAGATAAGATTGGAGTAGTCAAGACGGGAGGTGCCTCCTTCTGGAATGGCAGACCAGTCTGTAAACTCTAAGAAGAAAGAAGACAAAGAAAAACCAAAATGTTGAATCACTGGTTTTCGTTAAGGGAGAAGTTTACGCATCATGATGCTCACAAAGTAAGGAACACAACGCATCTATTTCCTTTTCCCTCATGGAGATTAATTGCTCCTCTTAGCACCCTACTTCCAATGCTGCTCCGTGGCCCTCAGAATTTGTAGGCGGATAACCAATTTGAACTAAATTTTAATGTTTTTCAAAACAACCAACACCAATTTTATGGGTACTTTGGTTTTGTTATGAGAGTAACGTGTTCTGTTTTACGTAGGGGGAAAGACCGGAGAACCCGGACAAAAATCTAACAAACTCTACTCACAAGTGATGCCATGTCCGGGAATCAAACCCGAGACTCCAGAGGTGGAGGCGAGTGTACTACCACACCAACACCCTTGATTCCCTAACAAATAACAACTTACCTATTGTTCTCAGTACCAGGGCTGTGAACAGAATGAGTACAGTAGGAGCCAGATACTGTAGTGTTGCTGCAGAGAGGTAATAGAACACTCCCGCAACCTGAGAATATAAGAAAAAATAGAGACTTCATTAACTACAGCCTATATTACCGCAACTCCGGCAGGCGCGGATTTTAATTTTTTTTCAAAAAATAGGAATGCAGGTTTTGCCAGTGCCAGCCGGTATTGAGTAGTAGATGTCCCTGTTAAGGCCCTGACGGCAAACACTCCCAACATTTGATATAAAGGCGCAGAAATACAAGCAACAGGGATTCAACTTGTCTCGCAACATTGTTGCGCTGCAAGTTGCAGAGTGAATGGTGCTCAGTCGTATTACCGCCCCGTGCGCAACATTTTTGTTGCACGAATTTGTTGCAGAAGGTGAAGAAGTAGAAGCTCTTTCTACTATCTGCTACAAAGAAAATATGTTGCACGCGAGTTGGTATAATACGAGCAACAGTTTACTCTACAACTTGCAACACAACAATGTTGCGCGATAAGTGGCCATAATTTCCACGATTTTGTTGCTCGTATTACCACGCCTAAAGCATTCAGTCAACATTTGTTGGGTCAAATGCTGGGACCGTTCGTCATGATGGTCTACCAACAATATTGGGATGTAACTTTTCATGTTGGGTGAAGTTAGACTGATTTTGAACAAACACGTCCCCGACACCACACCAACTTTTCTATGATGTTGGCATCGCCGTTTGACATGGTTCACCCAACATCTATCGGCACTATACATGGTCATTCACACTTTTTATACACGTTTCTGTCAAATTATTGGAAATATTGGCTAAATGTTGGGTTCAGTTTTCCACGACACAACAACGTGCAAGAAACAGTTGGCAGAATGTAGTAGAACCGTTTGTCAGGGTCTTTTAGGTGAATAAGAAAAAGTCTGGCAAATTTACCCCCCCCCCCCCCTTTATTTACACAAACAGCAGGTCAGGACTCACCTTTCTCTGTAAGTCTATATTTGTTATCCTGCCTGTCTCTCGTTTGAGTTTCTCCATTCTTTCTTGTGCCATGTCGAGGTAGGACTGTAGATGTCTCCACGTTAAGCACAATCGAAGAATACAGAAAAACACTACCAGACCGATACGAAGACCATCAAACATCGATTCACTCATTCTGAAAAAACGTCAGTCAGATGCATTGAACAAAAGAAAACAAGTAGTAATAGTAACTGGTAAACGTACAGTACTGACTTAATTACAGCACGTACAAGGTACGACGTGATGCCGTTACACTAACATCTACTGTTTTTCTTGCACTTCATCTGGTAATCACAACACTTACTTACGGATATGGTACGGCAATAGTGTAGTGGTTTTCAGTTTTCGGTCCTATAATTTGTGCAAAAAAATGCACGCTTTCTACACTTCTGTCCCTGATCAAACCAGAGAGTATTTGGTAACAAAAAAGTGGTACTCACATAGGTTTTGGTTCAGTTGGAATCATTTTTGTAGCTTTTGGTCTTGCTGTGTTCCATTCTCCTGACACCAGTGGATCTTTGACTATCGGTGTGATCCAGGTTAGTAGAAGGAACAAGGGTGATAGAAAATTGAGATGAAGAAGAGCTCTGGATTGAGAAAAAAGACGAAAATAAACAAGTGACAAATCGAAACTGAGACACAGCTTGTGTTCTGTGGTAGTGTATCAGCTGAATGAAGCTCACGAATCACACTACCAGCCTACTGTGAAGTGCAAACACTGACCATCATGTGCTATTAATGAGAGAGTATTCTATTGCCTTGCATCAACAACCTGAATGAATATCATTACTAGCCTATAATGACAGGCAAACACTGCCTGTCATGTGCTATCAACCAGAAAGGGTTCTATTGCTTGGTATTACTCAGCTCAATAAAACTCATGAAATTCATCATGTCCTTCACTTAAGGCTGGTAATAATAATAATAATAATAATAATAATAATAATAATAATAATAATAATAATAATAATAATAATAATAATAATAATAATAATAATATAGTATAGTATAGTATAGTATAGTATAGTATAGTAGAGTAGAGTATAATATAATAATAATAATAATATAATTTTTTATTTATTTTTTATTTATGACTTTATGTTTTTTCAAAATCGCTACTCATAATAATATTATTATATTATTATATAATGATTATTATTATTATTATTATTGTATATTATATTATTATTATTATTATTACCAGCCTTCAGTGAAGGACACACACAATCATATCATCAATCATATATCATCACTGATCTGTTGATCACAACTAACATACAGTGGTGGATTTAAGGTGTGGTCTCAAGGTACCTGTGGTCCCCCCTTCTAGCTTGGAATTATTTGGTTAGTATAGCAAAATGTCTCACCTTATGCTCCAGAGGTGCATCTTATAAATTTCGGCCCCCCCCCCCCCCCCCCCCCACTCTAAATCCTAGATCCACCCCAGCTATACGTCAAATGAGAACCAAGACACAAATACTTACACCATGTACTTGGTTTCCCTACAGTAATACAATGAATCAAGATACATATTAGCTACTCTCATGCCAGGAAACCCCATGAAGGCACCAAGAATAGAAGATGTGATGGCCAACATGAACTTGAACACCCAAATGGGGGCTGCCTCTCTGATGAAAAATAAATTTAGAACAAAAATAATTATGATGTTATCTTTGGTCAACACATACAGTGTATTACGAAGTAAGAAAACTGACACCTTAAAGGAATGATGGAGAAATCAAGAGTGGTGTAGCAGTAGTTCATCGTCTCTCACCTATTGGAGTCTTGGGTTTGATTCCTGGACTCAGCATCACATTAACAGTAGAATTTGTTAGGTCTTTCCCAACATATAACTAAAGGGTTTTTCTCAGGGCTCTCTGGTATTCCTCCCTCCAAAAAAGCAAACATGCTAAATTCCAATTGGATTTGTGAGCTGACTCTGATTAAGCCATAGGTCTTTTAAGGGTATTGATAAAATTTGAGCAATGTAATGCTTGGCACAATTGCTAGTATTAATGAGTACCCAAGTAGGAATATCAGACACTTGTACTTTGGAATTGGAAATTTCAGCTATAAAAACCACCAATAAAAAGTAATAGGAATATTCAATTTTACCTTGAACTAAACCCTTGTTTTTTCAAAAAGTCAGCAGCTCTTTTAGAGAACTTCTCATAACCTGAATCCAATTTAAAATCCAGCAAACTTTCATCAACCACCAAAACTGCCATGGCAACCACAAAGAAGAAAAGACCAAATGTCAAGCATATTGATCTTTCTCCTGTGTCCTCCCCCCTCCAGTACGCAGCTGTCAGTGACAGTAGGACTTTGCTAGAAAGTGTTAAGGAAAGACTGAAATTTACTGTGGTAATACACTAACTGGGACCACTTTTATGAAGTTAGCCAATTATGATGTAGAGTATTTCTAATAGCCCCCTTCACAGTTCCCTGAGCCATCTTGAAAGGTAGCCATTCCTTTGCATTGAAGCGAGATGAATGAAGAGCTTGCAAATATGATAGAGATATGTGAATAATTGTCCAAGGTGTTAAAAAAGGTCTCTATCATTGCAAGCTCACTGTTTGTTTTGCTTCGATACAAACAAGGTACAGCTGCTACCTTTCAAGATGGCATAGGGAACTGCGAAGAGAACTATTCTATAACTCTAGAGAGTGGCTAGAGTACATGAAGTCACCTCACATACCACCATGACATGCATTTGATAACATACTTTTGACATCAGGCAGGTATAGTGACAGTCTTTTTTTTTCCCTATATCTCATTTCTACCACATTCATTCATTTCTCTTAGTAAAGGATACAGTGAAAATAAAATAACAAGCAAATTCCAAAATAACCCAAGGTTGAACTCTTGGGAAAGAATTGCCGGAAAGAAGCAAGCAAACACTTCAATAAGTATGTTTAAAACTGCAGCACTACACGCAAAATCTATCAGCCATTTATAGTCACTGTAGAGAAACTGTGGCAGCACATCAAACTCTGCCAACTGAATAAAGAAAAGAACAAAATCAAAATGTTATGCAGTACTGGAACTCATCTGGAACTCATCTGGAATTTTTTCTGCTGAAGTTAAATTCATTACACTTCTCATTATTTTTCTATTTTTAAGTAGCACTGTTTTCATAGCTACAATGCATGTTCATTGAGTCTCTTTGTTAACTTTTCTTTTGTTATGTCAGGAAATATGTTTTGCTATTTCATTCTCTGAAGGTAATGATCAATCACTGTACATAAGAACCTAGTGCCAGAACAAGTCAGTTTAACAATTGTGATATTTCAAAATAGTTTAATACATTTAGTAGTAACTGTAAAAAATATCATACCTTTCCTTTTTCAAGTTGGAAGTCAAGAGAACATGGAACAGTGAATGTATTATCTGCAGCATGCGTACTGTCGCTTGAAGACCCTTTTCTAAAATTAATTAGAACATATTTTAATTGAAATCTTTACTTTAATGTGCCTTTTAATGCCCCCCCCCCCCCCCCCCCTCCCTGCAGGACCACAAAGGTGAAGCAACATAAGTTTTGACAACTTTTAATTGTGCTATATACCGCTAATCAATTAGGTATCAGTGCTTCACTTTGATGTTTCAATAGGCAGAGTTCGTACATCAATGCAAAGATATCAAGATATCAAAGTGAAGCACCAATATCTAATTGGCTAGTGGCATATAGCACAATTAAAAGTTGTCAAAAAGAAATCAAAAACTTGTAAGTGACTATGGTACATTATGTAGAACAGTAATTGAGATCTAGCTCACCTGACTTCATAGTTATTTGTCCTTTTCCTGTTTCCTTTTGTAGTTCCAGTTGGTTTACCAATCAAAGCTTTTAACTGATCATCAGTTGGGTGAAGATATCTAATCAACCTAGACAATAGATATAAGCATGTTTTTTTAGTCATGATATAACAGAGTAAAACAATGGAAATTGTCTCCTTCAGGAATGAAATCTCTTATTAAATGTCTTGCAAAACATTTGCATGATTTCTTCTTCCCCTAAGACATGGAGGCAGCCCGAAACTACTCTATTCTTGGGGTGCATGTTATGTTATAGCCTCCAGGTTGGTTGACAATAACAAAGCATTCTCATTAACTTCTCATGTTAGATCAACCAACATGGCAGCTGTTCCATTGTTATTTATACAGGGAATTTTGAGTCACCCCAAAAAAAGACTGCAGAAAAATAGGACAAGTAAACAGTAAAAGTGTAGAATAGCAGCCCCCCATTGATCTATCTTTTGACGTAATCAGTTGTTTGCCAGTCATTATCCAACCGATAATACACCAACACCTAACTGATAAATGGCCAACAAGTTTAAACCACAAATTTGCCGATAGAGTTTATTAAATTACTGAATCAAATTATTACGTTATGAACAGGGTGGCACAAATCACAAATCACGAAATACGATTAATGAATAGCCTTGATTTTCATGAATCACAGTCTTCAAAATAAGCAGATCATGCATCACAGGGGTTCTGAAATTCACGAATCACAGATTTATTTCTTTAATTTCATGAATCACGGTCCAAAAATAGGCCAAATCACTTGTCACGCGTAACTCCTGTGACACCCTGTATGAAGTTATGTGAATAATAAATGTTGTCAGCTGAAGAACTGAGATCAGCTAAACTATTGTATGATATATTTCCTCATGGGATAGAATTAAATCCAAAGATATTTATGTCACTAGAACTAGAAAGCTATTTGTCATGTTAGCTTCATCAGGTATATCATAGTGAGAGATTTAATATATAATCATTTCATTGAAGTCAGCTTGCAATTTGATGTAGTCTAAGCAAGATTGCACGATATATAGTGTCAACATTACTTAGGATAAGATGTAAAAAGCAAGAATCTACTAACCAGCCGTTACAAAGGATCCATCTCGCCGGAGAAAGATACGGTGAAAGTTTCTGCAGGAACGTAGCAACAGTGATACTCAAAACGAACTGAATCCCAAATAAAGCCTTTCAAAAATCAAGGAACAAAAAAAAATGGGAGAATTAATCAAATCACGGCCATGCACATATTTTTTGAATCATAGAAACTCAAAATTGTGATCTAAAGAAACACATATGTCTTACCATGCTTTCGGTTCCGTTGATCTGTATCGAAACCAATATCTAAGAATTTCAACTCCAATTTATCAATACATTTGTGAAAATTTTGAGAAAATTCTCTGCAAGTCTCCTTAAAAACGAGAAAGTACTAGGCGTTACTGACATATATCAGAGAGAAACTGGGAAGAGTTACCCAAAAGGCTGTTCGGCCGTAGAATCACGTAAAGAATTGTGGGTAAGGCCAGGAAAATGAAGATTTTTTTTGTTTATCAGTTTTTATTTGTACGAGTTTTTATATGCAGTTGAATAGTGTCACGCTGTCACGCTTATACTGATAAGGTGAGTTTGGGAACGTTCGGTATAATACAGCTCATTTAAAAAAAATTGGTAAAAAAAGGTTAGATTATTCACCATGTTTGCATGCTTGCATGTTCAGTTGCATGATGCTCGTTGCTTAGCACCAAGTGTTAAATCTAGAGGTATTATATTCGTTTCTAAATAATGTCAGCATAGAAGAAAACGTGCAGACAAAGCTTGGGAAAATTCCATTTTGTTGTGACCTCGCGCTGATTGAATTCACATCACCCATAATACATTTCGGGCTTGGTATGCAACATGCGACAAATTGAACCTTTACTAATCTTTTTTGAAATAGCTGTGTGTACTATTTAAGGACTTGGAAAGGGGTGTGAAGTTGATTTTGAGTGAAGGCCAGAAATTTGGTGGTGGTTGTGGTGGTCAGTGGGGGGGGGGGGGGGGGGGGGGGTATCACAGATATTTCTTAAAAAACTAATCATTGAAGTATGGAAAGATAACGTGGAGCCGTAACAGTTGTTTGCAAACATTCCCAGGATACTGTACATATAGAATGATCAAAAACTGAACCTTTTGCCACCATAACTCCTTAGTAACAAAATAAAACCGAAGACATTTTTTTGTCAAATTCAACTAACGTAGTGGCTATGACATCGTGAGAAAAACAGCATGATATCGATAAATCAAATAAAATATTTCCGTTCAATATATTTCCTCTATAAGTCTAATGGCCTAACTCTAGCCTCTTCCACTCTTCTTCATTTAATAATAAAATAGGGTCAAAATATTTTTTTTGTATTGGAAGCACCGGAACCAGGCGCATATGTCGAAAATGGAAAATATCCCTCGAGGCGTATTGTATTAGTCTGACAGTACTTAAGAAAGATTTATATCAACTTATGTTAAAAGAAAAGAAAAGTGCTTTTAGAAATATTACTCTAGTGTTGATGTGTAGCATTAAGAAGAAAAGAAATTGTAGAGATAAAAATTGCTGATTGTATTTTCATCTGCGTTTTTAAATTAATAATTTGGAGCGACATACGCACAGGGTGCCCAAGCTTGTTTTTTTCCCTGAAAATTTAGAAAATTAAAGAAAATTGAAGTAATAAAGCTTAATACTTAAGGTATATTTTTGAAAACACGATTAAACATACTCTAAAGATGATATACATGCCATGCAAAAGTATTCTTTATTTTTTTTATATTCACTAAAAATGTTTGGGCTTCCTGTGCTTTGCGTTCTGTAAAATTGAAATCATGGCGCAAAGTTTCATGGGTAATTACTCTTGTATATACATTTTTTCCCAAGCTGTCAAGAATGAATATTGGTGCATAACATGTAAGCGTAAATCAGGATTTTCAAGATTTCCGTTCCATTGCATATTCAAGAAGATGTGAATCATTATTTGGTGAAGAAACGAAGGCGGCGCCGCGAATCTTGACAGTTTTCAAGCAAGGTAACTACTTGTTCTTTCAAATTAACCCCAGGATTCACACCAGACTTATTCATGAACAATATGGTATACTTAGATGAAGGAGGAGGGGGAATTCTTTTAATTATGGTTTGGTAACCACATTGTTTTAAACAAGAAAGCATCGCTAAAGAGAATAGAAATTACTTCCAGTATTCAATTTTACTTCAACTGTAATCGCACCTACCGTTTTAATTTAATTTCCCCACAAAGCGCTGCAAAATGAAAGAATTATTTGATCTCTAAAACACCGAGGAAGCTTCGCCGCCATTTCTTGAAAGCTCTATCCTAAATTAGCGTCAAAATGTTTATACAGTGTGGTAAAAAATATATGATTCTTATTTGTACTCTACTAGAAAAATATGATTTAAGACTGATATGAAAAAGAACTGTTTGGTAAAAAAAATAGGTAAAAAAAAAATAGACTGAAAGAAATAATGTTTTGGTATTCCAAGTTTCAGCGACAGACTTTATTTTCTAAGCTCTTTTCTTACCACAAATTGTCAAAACATTTCACGATATTTTCACTCTTTTACGAATCAAGACATTATGGACTGCTGTGCTATTGTCTGGACGCGACAAAACTCGTTATCCGCTAACCATCGCTATATACATACACAGTATTTAAATAGTTGTGAATGAAACACCTACGCTCTGTGGGATATCAATAGTCAAAACATTTGGAATTTTCATGTAATAAACCGCAGTCAAATATTACATTAAATCGACGGATTTCGTCTTTTAATATAAAATGTGATTCAAAATACCCATTTCACAAAGCCTCCTCGATCAACTACTTTTTTATCTTTATTTTTTTATTTAACATATTTTTCTCTGTGCTTTTCGAATTCATCAAAGCCTCTAAAAAACATCAGTAAAGATACGACAAAAATCATTTTGAAATTCGCCCGTTTTTCTATTTCTTTCTGTCTCCAGTTTCAAATTTTCAGCTGAAGTTTCTTGTCATAAATCGAAGTTGCAACGGACACATCATAGACCAAGCACCATTCTCAGTTATTAAGAATACGAATATTGCATTTTGAAACCTCCAAATGAATAGCCCTAAAGTAATCTACGATATTGACCATCCCAATAAGAGGATCCGGATATAACGTCTTTGAAAATGAATTTCTTCATCAAGTTGATTTGGAATGACATTCGAATTTCATTAATGAGTTTTTCCATTCGTTGTATAAGTACTCCTCATAATAATGCTCACGATAGCTCAGTCAGTTGGTTGGGCTTGGGCTGTGTGTGTGTATAAGGAGTTCCATTCCCGTCTGACCAACACTCATAGTCTTGAAATAAATGCTTTAAGAAGAAGGCTCTGCCACTGTCAACAATTCGACATATATACCTATATAGTCTTCTCTAGTCTTCACTGATATTTTCACGAAGTAAGGACGCTCAAAGCCCTTTAGATTCTAGTCAATTCGGGGCTGATTGACTAAGTTATAGTGGTAGAAAGATTACATATGCATTGACTACAGGTGGTTCATATGGTACTCACATGCAGTCAAGGCACTGAACACGAAGCAAGCGAGATGGAAGAAAGATGAAAACCATACCGCCTTCTGAATCGGCAATTAATAAGGCGTCCATGAAATTAAGAATCCCATGCACTTAGCAAAACTACGCAGTGTTTACATTAGTAGTTTGATACTTTAAGTAATATAGGTTTGACGTTTAACGCAAGTGCATAGTATCCCCTACTAACTAATCCTTACGTGAGCGCGATAATGAAGAAATTCCACAGAACAAAACTGAGAGCAGTAATAACACACAACTAATTCAAACTGGTTAGAGCTGTGCTCCTGGTACATGGACTGTATGGCGACTGCCAAAGGCGCCTTCACATGCTTTCAGTTCGACCCGTTGAGCTGCACCACTGCTTGCGGTGATTAGCGATAACATCAGTTTCAGTCAATAGTAGTTTGATACCTTCAGTGAACACATGTTTGACGCAATCGCGACATCAAAGGAATCACTCCAACTGCTTAGTTATATGTTTGGATCTCACTCTGCTTCAAACGGATGAAACACCAACCCTGCCCAACATGTCATATCAGCTAGAAATAATTTCGTTGGAAAATATTCAGTTAGTTGTGTAACCGATTGTGCATGCGCGCGCCATACTGACTTCCTTTTTTAATATACTTTCAACGCGCAGACCGATAAGGCAAATCTTCTCTTGTGTCAGTCTTGAATACAACTCCTTTAGAGATTTTAAACATTAGATTTAGTCACAAATACAAAAAAATTGAATTAAAAGGTGCATGCGTGACTATGAAACTGGATTGCAACTCCTAACACCTCCCCTGTGCGTGTGCCATCGAGACAGCCGTTTACGTTTACTACATGTGTGGTTAAAATTAATGCACTTGGAAAATAAAATTGGACAAAAGTCTGAATTCAAAAGCAATTCTATTTTAACTGCTTTTTCCGCAATGCTCGACCAACATACCGTCAACAGTTTTTAAAAGCTTGAACTATGTACAAACCAAAACGTAGTATCAAATTCTTAATGTGCATGCTAGTGAACAAATTAAAGACAATTCAAGTTAAGGTCATCAAACCTGAAACAAACATATTTGTACTGATTAAATCTAAATCTAGTGATGCAGTAATGACCCCGCTAAATCTTTAGGTTAAATCATTACATGTGTTTCGCTAATGAGTGTGCAATTATTTGATAACAAAACTGCCGACGGAAGCATTGTATGGGATGAGGTCAAATCAATGTATAGGAGGAGTGGGATACCCATCACCTCTGCAAGCAATCCTGTATTTTGAAATCATGTATATGTGGTGAAGCGGTGAGAGCGCTTGCCTCTCACCAAGGTGATCCGAGTTCGAGCCCCACTGGGCTCGGTGTCGTATGTGAGTAGAGTTGTTTGTTGGTTCTGTGCTTCGAGGATTTTTCAGAGTTCTCCGTTTTTTCTTCCCTCCTCAAAAATCAACTTCTAAATTCCAATTGGAATGCAGTGGAGGAAGAGCCACTCGGTGGATTCCACTGTTAATTCGCATTTATATTTATATTATTTATATATATCGAAAACTAAAAGTCAAACTGCACTACAGTCTGCTACAAGGGATGCTACTCAACGTATTTGTGATTAGAAATAATCACTATGGACACACACTGTATCGAGTATTTCAAGGAGCCAATGAAGGGGATACTCTAGTTCCAGTACCTTCTACCTATGACCAATGGAATAAGGTCCCTATCCAGGTGCATTACTTTGACCTTGTCGGCTTATATCTTAAAACAGAAGAGCTGTCCGTTGCAGATAATCCTGAAAGTCAAAATTCATTTCTACAAATTCATTTCTACAAATTCATTTCTACAAATTCTACGATTTCTACGAATATCAATAAAATGTAGTTCCAAGAAATTTTGTTATAGTTCGGGATTTGCTTTACCCTGAGAGCAGTCTCCTTATACCTCCTTCTCTCGCCCAAGGAAGATACGTAAAATTGGCTTCATATCAAAATTTACGTTGCGCGCACCTAACTGAAGTATTTCTTGCACGCGAAGAAATTGAATTCAAATATTACTCTTTTGAAAAAAAGATTGGTGCATTTGTTGGCCAGCTAGCTCCAAATATTGTACCAGCAAAGTCCAGTCGTAAATAAACATTAAGTTTACTTTAAATGCCTCTTACTAGTACAACCAGTATTTATAAACGGTTGTCACTTGGACCGAGTGCAAAAGTGAGAGAAAACTTCAGCCCCTTATTGTGCTTGAGTATATACCATTCAATAATATCACAATCCTCCTAGAATTCTAGATCTTGTATTTCTTGGTTTTCTGAATGAGTGCGCATTCTCAGTTGCCTTGCATTGACATACAACCTGAGGAAGGATTGCTTCGGGGGGATTTTTTAGACATTCGGTAACCGTAAAACAGTGTGATATTTATCTATGCAGCCTTTTATCGAAGAAAAAAT
Source organism: Anthopleura sola (assembly GCA_023349425.1). Lineage (NCBI taxonomy): Eukaryota > Metazoa > Cnidaria > Anthozoa > Actiniaria > Actiniidae > Anthopleura > Anthopleura sola. The sequence continues at coordinate 10,766,962 of JALHLI010000001.1, forward strand.
GTCCTCCAGGCATTAGGACTGTTAAGTCAGCACGCGTGAAGGCGAAAAGAGTGCATTTTTTTCTTTTCGCAGTGGCACAGATGTACAGTAAGGTCGGAATAAGTACCCACATAATTAATCTAAAATAAAAAATATTTTTCTTGGATTTTTGCTCTTTCGTGCTTTTCGAAACTGTTATTGATGAACGTCTTTTTGGCTAGGATTTTGGACGCTAATCATTTCTTATCTTATTTTACAAAAATTGACTTATGGGTGTTTGTGTCGCATCTACTGAAAGGCGTAAGAACACCGCGTCCGCGCTATGCTTTGAAATATTTTCATCCTGTATTTTTGTATCATCATAATTGTTTTCGTTTTTTGAGATATGCAACTGAATTACCAAATAGTCGGTATTATGCCTATGATCAGAAGATGCCAGAAATCGTTAACAAATCTTGAAAAGGGTCCGTTGGAAATCAAGAAACCAAGTGCAAATTTCCTATATTAATATTTCAATACAAATGGTTCCAGTCTGGAGAAAAGTTATCTGGTCCCTCAGATGTCTCCGCTGACACTCAATGTAGGCTCGAGATTGGTAGATTTGCGGGGATTTGATTGGACGAGACACGATGCTTGAGATCATATCGAACACAGAGATCAAGGTTTTTAACTAGCTGAGACTTAAATGCTGGTATGTGCGTAGAAAACGCGTTCAAACCACGACGCGTTACAGCAACTTCGTCTCTTATGAACGCAATCACCCAGTGAAAAGCAGCTTCAAAATCTACTAACCTCGCTGATTCAAAAATAGGTAATCAACCCACAAAAACCGACCTGGTTTCCATTCGTCAACAAGATCCATCGATCTTGGTCTTCAATTTGCGCATAAAAAGCGATCAAGTTTAATCCGCTTATGTTTCCGTCCGTCCAATCGACTGGACGTACTTTAGCTCGGTAATTGAAAACTAATCCTACGTCTTCTCAGTTGCAGATGAACTTCATAGCACACACTTCTATTTCTGAGTTCATGCTAAGCATTCAAGGTATTTCTCAATCCTTCACCACAACTTTTTCCTACGCATAGCTTACTTTTGAAATACAGTCGAGCTCATAATGTGTAATTGTATTTTAGGGAAGGAAACACGCCTTTTTATAACGCAAACAGATGACTGATTTCTTCTAACAGTTTTCTACAAGCTTGCAAGGTACGTAGAAAGGTCAAGTCTTTTATCTGCAATTTTTCTCTGCCTAAAATCCTTCGATAATAGATTTTATGCAGTATAGATAAAACACTCGCTGATTTTATGGGGGATTTTATGAAGGAACCGTAAGAAAAATGAAAGAAAATAGCCCTAGGCTTAAGAACTAATTAAGGAAAAGCGATAAAAGATCACCAGTGAATGGGCTTGTTGATTTTCCAGCTTGACCCTTTTCCATCAAAAGTAATTGGCACAATTAGGAGTACAAACAGAAAACATCAATAATCAAGTCTAAGAAACAAAAAAAATTATAAAGCAATTTCAAGACCCACATGGTAGCACATTAAGCAGACCTTCACCCATTTGATGTACAATAGATAAGAGCTTTTATGAACCATGTACTTAATCAGTGATTTTTCATTAGAATTATAATAAGATTTGGGCGGAAAAATCTTCTCTCTTTTTCCTGTCGGGTTTGATTTCGCTAGGACTTGTTAAATCTTCTGACGAGAGCCGCCATATTTTTTTTTTGTTTTGTAAAATGTAGACTAATGAAAAACGATCCCAAAGCTCAAACATCTGCTCATTCATAACCCTTGGCCAAAGAAGGTCAATGTACTCAAGAGTCGATATTACTAATTGCTTTGCCTATATCGATCATAGTAGCATAATTTTTGGGAACAGGACTCGGGAATCCCTCGACCTATCGCTTCATACTTCTGCCTATTTCAGTAGTTTGCAGCATTGAAGGCCTTCCTTATAACAAAACCGGAAAATAACAATTGACAAAAAAATTCCGAGCTCGTGAATAATACACCTTAAAAACATGCTGGGATGTGCGTCGTAGCAGGATATCTCTTTCTTTCATTGACCTACGTGAAGAATTGTATTAAATATATTTCGGGTAATAAGCGTCGCTGTCGGTGACAGTCCTGCTTCTTCCAAAGATATCCATTCGTGTAGTTCTTCAGCTTTAACGAAAGAAAAACTCGAATCAAATATCGTTTTATGTACGAATGCTATTGTGTCATCAAGTGGTCATCTTATACAGAGCTTGTTTGATTTACTACGAAGGTTAATGAACAAACGCCGTGACTTCGCAATGACGACCTGAATTTAATTCACAATTTCGGTGATTTTCAGTTCAGGTGAGTGCCTAGCTTTTGGTGTGTACACACTAAATTATGTAAGATTCTCTATTCATTCAGCTCCTAAGTTATGTGGAACTCCGGCAATACCCAAGGAAATTAGGATGGAAGATACATTGCATCTAGACTCATAACCTTTCTTTTTAAGAACTATAATATTCTTTGAACGTTTGCTGTTTCAACGCTTCTATATTTCATTTGTTTTGAATTTTCATATGCATTTTAAAGAAGCCTTTGGCAAGCTTTTCAGGACGATTATACAGATTATACTAGGTCAACTCATTGAGGAGAGTTTACACTGATCAAGTTCCATAAACATACCGCTTTTTGCACATATATTTAATCTTTTTTTAGATCTGTGTATTTTACTTAACATTCGTCCTAAAATATTTAAAGCTATTTAATTTTACATTCATATTTTGATCCATGTGAAAAATATTTATATATATATACATTTTTTTTTTTCATTTTCAATTTTTTTTTGTCTTGAAAATTAGCCGAATTGAATTACCGACATATACGAAGTACAATGAAACTAAAGAATTTCTGTCCTACTGCGCGCGAATGGCGAGAGAATCATTTGTAAGGGTAGATTCATAATTGAAAGTAAGTTTTTTATCTTTTTATCTCTCTTATGTCCTAAAGTGTTTTGAAATTCGCATATGATGGTCTTTCCTTTTGTCTTCATTCAGAGGTTGACGTTGTTACTTGACCTTTGAGATGTTTTTGAAGCAGGTTTCAACATGTTTAAAGGTTATACACCACCACCTTTCACATTTCAAAACAAATGGAATCTAGAAATTTTAAATTCCTGAATACAAAATTTTGTCTCGTTTAAATTCAAGTAACGATGTCCAGAGTGTAGAAGGAAGTCTTACAGACGATACCAAAACACAACAGTTGCTACGATAGGTGCGCGCGCAGAAAGGGTTCGAACTGAAAGTAAAGGTGACTCGTATAGATTCCTTTCACTCAATTTGGAGGACAAAACAAAAGAATTTCCATCTCCTGAGAATCGGAACCTATTGTTTTGTCAAACGACGTGCTACAAGAGGTCTATATTGTCTTTTCTTAGTGATTTTAAAGAATCAGTTTAGTGAATTATTTTTTTTACATCACGGTTGGTACCACATGACGTCCGTGGTGCATGTCTAGGGAAACGGAAAATGCGCTACTAAGTTAATAGAATTATTGCTAACAAATTAGGAAAAAAATATTAGTGAAAAGATTTTTTTGGGAGGGGGATGGGTGTAGCCATGGCAACCGTCCTTCCCTCCCACATTGGTCCCTTCCATACCCTTTTTGAAATACCAGATTTTGAGGGGATAAAATCCTAGAATACTGAAACAAAATAACTTGGCGTGCATCAAATATTTTATGATACTAGTACACTGACTTGCTGCAATTTTCATAAACACGCGAACTCTGCAGTTGCGAGTTGCCCGTTGGAATTTGGTTTTTCACTGCCGCCAGTCAAAAATATAAAAGGTACCAACTGACTATTTTTAATCGATGGAAGCGAAAAACCAAATTTCAGCGTGCAGCTCGCAGATATCGAGTTCGTATGTTTATGAAAATAGCAGTAATGAAACTGCACAACATGTATTCCAAGTGCCTAACTGTGCACTTGTGATAAATCAAAGATCACGATTATACCTAATAGATTTAGATCATTATTGAAACAGTTGTTACTGATGACTCTTGAGAAGCTCTCTTGAGATAAATGCAATGTGATTGGTGCGTTCACTATCGTATCATCCAATCATAACGACTTAGCTTTTACCTGGCATCATTTGATTGGTTGGTAATGGTCTTCGTAATTTGCAACACAAATATACTTTTGATTTTTAACGATAAGCTGATAAAGATTATGAAATTAAGCATTAAGTGCATCGTGGCTGAAACTTTATATTTTCAGTTTTATACCTTTATCAGCTCCCTCCTTCGTTCCCCATCGTTCCATTGTTTTCTTAGAAATTTTCCTTCCTTTCTTCTTTAGTTCCTTGCTTCCTTGCTTCCTTGCTTCCTTGCTTCCTTGCTTCCTTGCTTCCTTGCTTCCTTGCTTCCTTGCTTCCTTGCTTCCTTGCTTCCTTGCTTCCTTGCTTCCTTGCTTCCTTGCTTCCTTGCTTCCTTGCTTCCTTGCTTCCTTGCTTCCTTGCTTCCTTGCTTCCTTGCTTCCTTGCTTCCTTGCTTCCTTGCTTTTCTGCCTGCTTGCTAGATCCCTCCTTTTACTTTCCTTCTTATTTCTTCCTTCCTTTGTTTTAATTATTTTTTTTAGTTTACTTGTCATTTATCATGCTTCTCTAATCATGCAGTGCACGTATCCACCCCTTCAGTTTCAATTTTCTGTTCCCAAAAACTAATAAAAGCCGAAAAAATATATTAATATTGACTTTCCATTATTAGAAATTCAAGTACCTATTAACTATAATAAATCTTTGTTAGTTTGTTATATTTGTCTTATCTTTCTTCGGTTTCTCTTTCGAAGTAAAAAATTAATTGCTCCGAAGATGTTGATAAACTTGTAATCAATATTGTGGTATTCTGAGAAAAAGATATTCCACTCCCTATAATCTTCTCGCATTTTTTTTTCTTCTTTAATTCAACTCTGTATTTTCCTCATTTTTTCTCTGTTCAAATTTCTAAAAAAAAATTTGTTTTGTTTTCTCCTGTTTTTTTTTTTTTTGGGGGGGGGGGGGGGGTTTGTTTTTTTCCATGCTAAATTCTACTTCGGTTTGTAAGTTATGCCTGCCCTGACTTAGATCAGCCCAGGCGTTTTAAAATTGTTTCAGGGTTCGATCTGTTAGTTAGCCATGCCCTGAATTAGATCAGCCCAGAGGTTGTTTCAGGGTTCGATCTGTGAGTTAGCCACTGCCCTGACTTAGATCAGCCAAGAGGTTGTTTCAGGGCTCAATCTGTGAGTTAGCCATGCCCTGACTTTGATCAGCCCAGAGGTTGTTTCAGGGCTCAATCTGTGAGTTAGCCATGCCCTGACTTTGATCAGCCCAGAGGTTGTTTCAGGGCTCAATCTGTGAGTTAGCCACGCCCTGACTTTGATCAGCCAAGAGGTTGTTTCAGGGCTCAATCTGTAAGTTACGTGTTCCTTGACTTAGATCAGCACAGAGGTTAATTGTTTCAGGGTTCAATAAAACATAAAAGTCCTTTTTCTAGAATACAATCAGTGTTTATCACTCTCTTCTCAATCTAATCATTCCTGTCATCTTTTTAAACCGTACCATAGTAAGCTTTTTTAAGTGGGACTCAATAATTCGATAAACCAAAGCCTGCAAACCTCTCTTTATTTACTTTAGTTCTGCAAAACCACTTTCATCTGATTGTAATATTAATAAAAAATTAGACAACTTAGATTTTTCATTCCTATATTTGTTTCAAAAAACATTTCTACTTTTCTACTCAATTTAGAATTAAAACAAAAATTCGGGATATTACCACAAAATCTCTCGTTAAGTCACTCAGCGATTCCTTTTTGAATGAAAAGTAATCAGATTTCATAAATACTCTTTCAAGTTATTTAAAAAAGCATGTACCCTAGAGAAAACTAATAAAATAGCTTTGCTTAGTTAAAAGGAATTATGAGTGTTATATTTATTACTATATAGTTTATGTGTTATCAGTGAAGAGCTAGCGTCAAATATTATTGTTATGCTTGTTGAATAGGTGAGTCCTCCTTTAGAAATATGCTAGTTTGAAGGAAGATTGTATTTCGGATTTCTATCTTCTATTCTTTTTTTCTTCACTTCTTCTCGCTTTCCTTTTCTTTCCTTCCCTCATCTATCTTGATTGCCTTATGCAATCTCCACGCTTCATACTATTTGTTAATTAGTCCTGGGTGCAAGAGTACCTTGTTTAACCCTTTGGGTTGTCTCTCTTGCACCCTCCACCTATTCTTTTCCATTTTTCACTGTAAATATATATTTTGTGTATATGTGGTAAATAAAAACCTTTGTACCTTTGAACCTCATTTTCCTTTCCTTCTTTTCTTTTCTCTCTTTCTCTTTTCTCTTTCTTCTTTTCTTCCGTTTCTCATTTTCTTTATCTTCATCAGACTTCCTTGTAGTTTAGCGAGCCAACATTCCGTCCAAGAATTCGACCAATGCAACAGGATGCATTTTACTTAATCGGCTAAACATTGCAACGGTATTACAGGCCATTACATAGTTATAAACCAGAAAAGAAGGCTGATGCTCAACCATCCCAGATATCAAATTGCGAGACATTCCTTCATATACAGAGGATCTAAGTCCATGATCAGGTGCTGCTCACTGTTTCTCTTGCTTTTCGAACGCACTACAGTTCCCAGACAGAAACAGAAGCGGACGTTTTATGTAATTTCATTTTTTAACGATTCCGTGTGCACCGCAGCCAACCAATCAATGCACGTTTTGTATTTCAGTCGCGTGACTTATGAAAACTTTCGCAAGTAAAAGCAAGAGAAACCTCTTGGTAAACGTTTCCAAGTCTATCCCAAAACGCTTCTGCAGAAGAAGTAACAACAACAACAACAACAACAACAATAACAACAACAACAACAACAGCAACAGCAACAAGACATGATTACAAATGCCAAGCTATATAGAAATCGAAACTAGCAATGGCGTGCTTAAGAATTTATCGTTACTATCCAAAAGCCGACGTAAATTTAGCAGATCTGAGAAACGAGCCGTCTGGTTTCCTTGCGGTTTTCAAATTTAATATCTAGTAATCCTCTTGACTTGCTGTTGGGGTTGGCTCCAGCGGTATTCAATCAAAAATCCCAAACTATAAGTCCTATACAGGAAAAAATATGGCAAAAAGAGGGTATTATGGAGTAGAGATTGTGTTCATGTATATAGTGCAGTTTTAATTTCGTATTTTTACTTCGTTTTCTTTAGGATTTAAGCCGATTTTATTCGCTAAACTATAAACCAGGAAATCTTCTTATAGAAAAGATGCTTTTTGATACCTGTTTCCGCGATCAAAACCGCGACATGGGAGAAAAAGTCAGGCCGGCTTTCTTCGTTTCCGCAGAATTAACCTGCTAAAAAGGACGGGCATTTTTTGCAGCACAGTTTCTTCATATCGTCTAGTTTTAGTCTGTCTTTCTCACTATGTTAGTTGCAACAATAGATATTCTCCGCGTAACCTTGCATTCAATCACTTCAGGATGATCAAACGCTGGGGAAAAAATAATTACTGCTATGGAAATAAGCATGACATAACTTTATGCGAAAGAGGAGTATGGTTCAGGCGAATCCAGAACAAGTTATTTGCAGAGCTCTTGTTTTGCTGTTCAATTTTTAGCCCACTCACAAAAAATCATTTTCGAGATAAGATTAACAGAAAAAAGTTTATTCCTATACAATTTTCCTGGAATACTATCTTTCTTGTTATTTTTTCTCAGTAGTAGTTTCGTTTTCATTGATTCCATGTAGCACGCGACGTGCACCATTGCTTTTATGACCCTCTTTTTCTCTTAAAATTTAATCACTTTGGCTGTACTCAGTCAAGAAGGTTGTAATAATCTTATCTTCACCCAAAACCACTCACTTTTGATCTAAATCTCAGACATACCATACTTGATGTTTCGCGATGGAGATTGTGGTAAGTTTAGGCGACTCAAGGTCTTGTGGTTATCCTCGAGCTGGTAGTGTTTCAACAGTGTTTATACTGAAACGTTCACCACAAGATTAACTCAGCCTTCACTGGCTGCCGAACGCCATTGGTATTAATATAATTGGTCTCCAGAGTCACTAGTAATGTAGTCTCCGGTTACTGCGTATCCAGGATTGGTGGGAGTTTGATTGCTTTCCAAGTACCAGGATATTACAGCTTGCAAGCGTAACATTATGTTAACTAAACCTCGTGGTCATTACGATACAAAAGCCTAGTCTTAGTTACTAGCACTGAAAAGAGCCGTCTAAACCAACTCTTTTGGCGTTTGCTCATTAGGAATTTCAAAGTGAATTTCGACTCACACCAAGTAAATCTGCTTTAAAAACAAGCTAATTCTGGTATTCATCTTTTGTCAGCCATTTTAGGGTAAGTTTATTAATTTTTTGTCTTGGCATCTGCGTGTTTTACTTCAGCAAATACTTTTTCAACAATATTGTTTCATTCCAATCTGCTTTAAATGGAATAGTTGGTTATTATAAACACATTTCTATACCGAGATTCGCTAGTGCTTATTGGAAAAGGAGGCAGGTATTAGGATTAAATGGAATTAGAAAGTGAATAATTAATGCACTAGTATTGTGCTTATAGACGCAACGATGAAATTTTCGACAAAATGACAGTACAACGACCTTGTTTTATCAATGTAACAGTTTTATCATTGTGCAAGACAGTAACAAGTGCATCGGTGTACAGTTCCTTTCCTATCGGAAGAACATCCAAATTTTGTTCAGTTTTCCTTTTTTTTTTTTGGGTGCGCGCAGCACCTTACTTGATGTCGTAAATACCTTCTTTTTTAGTTATCTGTCTTACTTTACTTATACGTCTGCAAACCCTAATTTCTGTCTTAAATATAATTATATTTATTTGTTCAAATTCCCTTGCCAAATGGAAGCAAAAAAGTTCAAGAACACACCATTCAAAACAGACAGACTGCAAGAGCTTAGTGAGGAAAATATTCCACGCTTAATTTCTTGAGAATTTTTGCACTTTCTCTTGTTAATATCCTTGCTTTCATTTATACGAAAACGGGAAACGAAACCTGATGCTAGACGAAATTTCGATTTCTCATTTCGAAACATGGATCTAATTTGAGCGAAAATCTAAATCTCCAATCTCCAATTTTCAGCTTTGAGACTTAAGCTCTCAAAATCCTTGAGTTTATTTTACAATTCCTCCTACCTACGAATTTTCACTTTTCTTATAATTTCGAAACATGGATCCAATTTGATCGAAAATCTAAATCTCCAATCTCCAATTTTCAGCTTTGAGACTTAAGCTCTCAAAATCCTTGAGTTTGTTTTACAATTCCTCCTACCTACGAGTTTTCACTTTTCTTATTTCGAAACATGGATCTAATTTGAGCGAAAATCTAAATCTCCAATCTCCAATTTTCAGCTTTGAGACTTAAGCTCTCAAAATCCTTGAGTTTGTTTTACAATTCCTCCTACCTACGAATTTTCACTTTTCTTATTTCGAAACATGGATCTAATTTGAGCGAAAATCTAAATCTCCAATCTCCAATTTTCAGCTTTGAGACTTAAGCTCTCAAAATCCTTGAGTTTGTTTTACAATTCCTCCTACCTACGAATTTTCACTTTTCTTATTTCGAAACATGGATCCAATTTGATCGAAAATCTAAATCTCCAATCTCCAATTTTCAGCTTTGAGACTTAAGCTCTCAAAATCCTTGAGTTTGTTTTACAATTCCTCCTACCTACGAGTTTTTCATTTAAAAAAATTAAGGAGAAATGGGAATTAACAGTGGATTCTACAGAGTGGTTCTTCTTTGACTGCCTGGTGATTCCAATTGGAATTTAACCTTGATTTTTCACTTCTAAAACATGTACGCTCTCCCTAAGCCTTCTAGAGTATTCTAGAGTAGGAAATACAAGCACCAGTTTGGCTTGGGCGCCATTTAGATGCCCAAAAGGCATATTAATTCCTTTCGCCTCAGAATCCACTCTAAAATACATTAATATAGAGTGGTCCTAGGGAAGGTGTCAGACATGATATATGTATATTATTCACACTTACGCCATATGACTGATTCATATCTATCCAACTGATAACAGCTATAGACTAATTTATTCCCATTCTAAAATAAAGTTCTTGAATTTCAATCTAGTCCATTAGACTTTTCTCTCGTATTTTTTTCTCCATAGCTTGGCAAGTGTACTACTCGTAGCTTTTCCACATCTGACTGGTGCTTTATGAGGCTTTGGCGTCCAAGATGGCTTCGCAGACAGTTTTCTCTGAAAAGCTCCATGTTTATTATTCCTTTAACCTTTGCTTTATTTTTGATGGTGGTTAGTCAGATGTCATGGACACCTCGACAAGTTATGGGTAAGGATTTCGACTATATTTCTTAGCAGTGGCGTAGGGAGGATGGCAAGGGAGAGGGGATGCCCCCCTAAAATTTTCAGATCGAGCCTTTTTTGTTTGATGGATGATGGCAATGCCACTGGCGTGGGAAAGGGACGGGCATGTGCCCCCCCCCCCTTCCCAATTTTACATTTTTATTCTAGGTGCCCCCAGATACTGGGTCCTCGCTACAACTCTGTTTCTTAGTGACAGTTTTGACCGTAACGAAAACAGATTTAGAATGTAATTTAATGTAATCGCGCAGGGAGTGATGGGTAATTCACTGGATCATATGTGAGTTGAGTTTGTTTGATGTGTTGTTCTCTCCCGCGGAGTAAGCGCAATTTGTAGTCAATAAATTAACGACTTTTCCCCCATTTGTTTTCTAGTACCTAATGTAGCATTTAACAGAGTATTTCAAGACTCATTTGGAAACGTTCTCCACGTTCAAGGAAAGATGGTTCATCTTAAAGAAGACTACAGTAGACTGGAAGAACCTCGGCGAAAAAGACATAAAAGACGCCATCGAACGTTGTCAAAACCGAAAAGGAAACCTCAAACAATTTTGAATGAAGAATACCAAAGCAATAAAAAACAAGAAAAAGTAAAAATGACTCGCAGAAGAACCGTGAAGCCTAGCTCCAGTTTCGGCTTATGGGACAAAGACAAAGTTGTTAACCTATCTCATGTATATTTGGATACCAATAAGAAACGTTTAAATAGTCATAAACTTTGTGGAGAGGGCTGGCAAGAGGACTATGCAGTTATGCATGATGAAATACTCAAGTCCATACGCCCTCGGAAATTCTTGGTCTATTCTTGTAAAGGAAAAGGCTATGGTTGTGCGGGATATGGCAACCGAATTGGCGGAATTTCGTCCTTGTTTTTCCTAGCAGTTCTTACGAAAAGAGCTTTTCTCATAGACTGGAATGACCCAGCGCCCCTGGCACTAGAAAATTTTCTTTGGCCAAAACGAATCAAATGGAACTATGCTGTAGCTAATTTAAGAGGCCTTGAATCTAGAACGCATTACTGGGGCAAAGGATTGCCTAAGAAATTACAACATGAAGATTTTGAAAAACCTGGTAATTTGTATCCGGATTTTGCGCATTGGTTTCGTAGTGTTGACTTTAACAGCTATTTTGACCGACCTGTTGAAGTTATTACCGCAACGTGGAACTTTGCGCAAGAGATATGGTCAAATCCGTACCTATCTCAATTGGCTGATGAAATGGGGATTATACTCCCTCCTTTAAAATATCTCCTTGTAGGATGCTCTTACGAATTTCTATTCCAGAGATCTCCCGAACTGGAAAATAGGTTATCAAAGATCAAAAATGCGAGCTTTGCTGAGAGTACGCCTATAATTGGCTTGCATATTAGAATGGGGGATGTTGCGTTTGGTAGAAAACGTCGCCTCAATACACAGAATTTCAAAAGCTTTTTTACTTGCGCACAAGTGGTAGAAAAATCGATCGCTAAGTCTAACCCAAACTTAAAGACTTCTAACATAAAGTGGTTCTTAGCTACTGATCACATTGCGGTCAAAGAGTACGGTTTACAACAATATCCTGGCAAAGTTCTGACATTGGATGTTGAGCCAGAACACATCGGAATCTTCCAGAAACAACGGTTTCCAACGTACGAAGGAGTGACGGGAGTTTTCCTGGATCATTTTTTATTGGCTGAGTGTTTTTTCCTCATTTTATCAAATAGTACTTTCGGGACCTCAGCGCTTGGCATCAACTATCATGGCATGAATTCTTTTACCTTTGGAGAAAGCTGTGGTATTGTGAAACACAGACTCAAGAAAATACATTGAGCATCACAGACAATAAATAACAAATCGAAACAAAATTACAGACTTTATTCCTATATAGCGATTTTCGAAAAAATTAACTTCATCGCATTCATAGACCATCTGAAATATGCTATGGAGAGGCAGCATTACAGCAATATGAAAAGCGCATCAGGTTACGCCATTGCGCGCATACTAGTCCACCTTTCCCGCAGTTTAGTTGCTGTATGCTATCTGTTCTAAGGCGTACCACGAATTCTTAAAGGCCCAGACACATGGTACAACTTTGCGCGTAATATTGCAGGCAATGTTGCTGAAGTAGAATCTTTTTCTATTTCATCAACATTGCGTGGGACGAATTGCGTCGGGTGACATGGCTAGCTCGATTGCCTGCAACAATAAGCAATGTTGCACCGCACGCGTGTGTCTGTGCCTTAATTATTTGAGTTTGGCGGAAAAACACCATGCTCATCCTAGTGGCTCTCGACCAATGTAGCCGTAGCGCCGCGCCACCACGAATTTCGGCAACAAGGGTTTGTATGAAAATTTCTAATAAACCTGCAAAATTAATCATTTATTTATTCATAGTGAAGAAGTAACGAATCACCTAGATAGGAATGACGTAGTTGGGTTGTGTGGTATTGACACTGAAGACTGGAAGCAAATTCTTGGTGCAGAGGATTATATGGGATTGTTTTATTAGAACAAAAACTGTTAAGGCGCGGATACACGGTGCAACATTGCGCGCGATATTGCAGGCAATGTTACTGAAGTAGGATCGTTTTCTACTTCAGCAATATTGCGTGTAACATTTTGCGTCGTGTGACATGGCTCGAAAACATCGATTGCCTGCAATATTGCGCGCAATGCTGCACCGTGTAAACGTAGCTTTAAGCTCTGCCATCTTGCTTACTCAAATTCAGCCCCACAGTCTTGTGCGCGCTCCACGAGGTCACTACCAGTCGCCCTTTCAACGTTTGGAAAGAAGAATAGACCATTATATTATACGTTGATACAGTTTACGGTGATGACCGCTGATTTGCAAATTAAAACACGAGTCAAAATAAAAACAACGGATATAATATTTGGTTTCCCATTTCAGATAATTTGTTATTCTCTTTAGTATTATTTCTTTTGCTTACAGATAGACTATCTTTATAAAGCTATTCTAGCGACAAAAGTCATGCGACAACTGCGAAAAACATTGCCTTGGGGTTCCTGTTGTGATTTAATGACGAGGAGAAAAAAGGAGAACGGGCCCAAAAAGATTTACTAACCACAGGAAACCCATTCTTGAAGGAATATGAGATCCACCTTCCAAAATGAAAATTGTCTATGCTTTTACATTCGACAGCTACACTGCTTTGACTGGAACAATGCCGGCCATATGTTTTCAATTAGACTTACTGCTCTATTCTATGATACCTGCTCATAACTGATTAACGGTAATGATTAATTTTCCGGAGTTTTTAATTAAACTTAAGAATTCTCCCTGATGTTTGAATTACAATTACTAACACACATCTTGAACTGCATTGTTAGTTCTCACCGATAACTCACATCTGTCTGTCAATAGAAATTGAAAAGCTTCCTTTTCCCACTACTTATCGGAAGAGAAGATTTTTTTAGCACTTGAGTAGAACGCTAGGGATACTAGATATGTTTTGAAAAATAGCCAACATTTTCCGCTTTTGATGGATCATGATTCAAGACAGAGTGCACGTGGCTTCTGTATCGCAGTGTGCCACTTACACTGAAATGGCTTCCCAACAGTTATTTCCGTGATGATTATCCAATCAGAAACGGTGATCTGAATACGGCAAACAATATCTTAGAATTTGCCGTATCGTTTCCTGAAACAAAACATATTAGTAATATATATATTTTTCGACTATGTCATCAAAAAAAAAAAAAAAAAAAAAAAAAAATTCATTTCGTGAGAAATGTATAAAGATCACGCAGTGATTGCTTAGTCTCTCGAGCGGCTCGTGATTTACTTTCGCCTTTCAGTTAACATCGACCTGTCGATTTATTTAATACTTGGTTTTACGGAGGAAGATCTCACTCATACGAAATCCGTCCCAACCTTTCGGTTTTGTACTTTTGCTAGCGATGGATTTATTGCTAAATTGCCTCGTGTGACGGATGGAAATGAAGGGAACAAAGGCATCTCCTGAGTGATCAGCTGAACCAAATAATTACTTCAGTAGTAAATATATTTTCAAACGCTGTTGAGCAGGATATATTTATTGTGTAATTCATAAATGTAGTTGAGATGGCAAAAAACGTAGGGCGTGGACCAATACGAAATACCACAGGAAACCCAACGAAAATAATTTTTAAGATTTATGATGGTGATTAACGATTAAGAAAGATAATGCTGTTGTCGCTGTTGTTATATTTTTCTAAATTCTTAAAGTTTATGCTTTTTTTACCGTAATTTTCTTTGTTATGAATATTTTTGGCGTCCAAAATTCGATTTATTGTATCTCCGTTCTTGTTCTTTTTCATTCCTCTACTTGTACAATCATGTTTATAAAATTTTACTATATTTTTCGAACTTTTATCTCATTTCCATCTTTTTTTCTTTATGTTTACTTTTTATCAGTATTACGTAATATTATAAAAGCACAAAGCAAACCGTGACACGCTTGCGTTACATTTTACTGGCGTGACAAGTATATATTGCATCATTTCAACAGCGAGTCGCCGACGAAAGATCTCTCACGAAATTCAATAATAAAGATTGAACATTGATAGTTTTTGTTTGTATTACTTAATTGTCAAAATATAAACTTGTTTTCATTCATGAGTGGGTGAAATATGACTTTTTTGATGGAAAGTTTTCCATTTTCGGTCACTTTTCCCGCGCTTTCCACGCCGTGAACACGTGCAAGGATGTGCAAGGCTTCATGTATCGCGTTCTGTGATTGGTTGATTCTGATCACAATAAACATGAGTGGACTGTGAGTGACTGTGAGTCGAGTAAAGGTTTTGAGGTCGAGGAGTTCTTGTAGTATTATCAGGCTTTCTCGATACTTTCTCGCCGTCAGACGAACCTTTGACTACCTACCGAGTTACGTAGGTCTTAAAGTTCTCAATTTCGTCAAAATGCCTGACAAAAACGATAAATCAGGGGAGAATTCTGGGGCTGAAGAAAACGATGCCTCGGCTCCTCTCAATCCAAAAGAAGAGCAACCAGCCGCAAATGGAGATCCTGAAGCAGTGGTAGATGATAATAGAATTGAGTTAAAGAAAAGTGTTACGCTGCTCAGTGGGATCTCATTCATCGTAGGAACAGTTATCGGTTCTGGGATCTTCGTTTCTCCTACTGGAATTCTTGTAACTTCTAAATCCATTGGTCTTTCGCTGATAGTTTGGTTAGGATGTGGTGTCCTAGCGATGCTTGCAAGTCTCTGTTACACCGAGTTAGGAACGGCTGTTCCTAAGTCAGGAGCTGAATATGCGTACCTTATGAAAGCCTTTGGTCCTATCCCTGCCTTCTTGTTTGCTTGGACGGGAATCGTCATCAACAGGCCAGCGATATGTGCCATCGTTTCACTCATCTTCGCCGAGTACGTTTCGAAGCCCTTCTTCCCAGAATGTAAACCGCCAGAGTCTGTAGTCAAACTATTGGGTCTTTCTTGTATAGGTAAGGCTTAATTCATGGTTTATATAGCATAAGTGTATTGGTATTTTTGTTGACAGTGGGGATCTTCGATAAAACGTATGGTATTCTTGCAAAAACTAGAGAATAGGAGTGGTTTCAAAAACCTCAAGAAACTAAAAAATAAATAAATTTACGCTTGTTGCTTTCGTACACGTGCGCTTTTCAATCGAATTAGAATTCAAGAATCTAATTTTGATCAGTTCTTTCGGTTCGTTTTTTATTAAAACTCTCACACATATGATTTCAGAACGACAATCTTTTCATTGTCATCAGGCTTAAGGTATATGAAGAGTTTTTGACCACTGACTTTAATTAAAATTTTCATACAAAATAGCCCTATTAAACATTAAATGATGTCGGTGAAGGTGTTGTCCATTTATGATACGTATATTTTTTTGTTCTTTTCTACCTTATGTTCCCGATATCATACAAATAAAACATTTATTTTAAATCTTTTAACCCAAAATCCAAGGAAAATTGAACAATGAAGTGATTAAGCCCTATACTCACTTAGGGAATCGCTTCTCGTTAAATAATTTCCAAATTTTTAAGCGACTCAAAAACACGCCAATAGTTACTACGAAAAACAATTTGTTGTTAGAGAATTTTCAGTCAGACATTCTTTACGATGTTTAAGGTTTTTATTCTGGTTCCTAGGCAAAGGAAGACCTTTTATTTACATTTACCCACGTGTTTTTAGTAAAGACTTGTTTTTCAAAGGATTTAAAAGAGGCATTTTTGTCATTAAAAAAAGCTTAAGCTTAATGTCTGGACTGATTGAAAAAAGGGGGAAAAAATAAAGATAAAACTGCATTTTTTAATAAATATTTTGGTCTACTTTATTAGAGATACTTGAAAGATTTATTATATTTAATGGTTTTTTTAGATTGTAAAAATGGATTTCCAATTACCTAGACTGAAGGAAGCACCCTGAAGCAATATAGTACAACATTGCATCATATTTTCCCCACGGCTATATATAAATATATATACATGTATACATATCACCTGCTACACGTGTGTGGGAAGACTACTTCCTGGTGTGTTAAGAAAATGACATATTTTTTAAGCATTAAAGAAAAATTATCATCAAAAGTATTTGGTTTTTGTTAACTGGTGCATGTATGGCTCAATGGCGTAGGTTTTTTTAATGAAACGTTTTGAATGGTTGGAAATTACTCTTTTTATTCATTAGCAATCCAAGCTCTGATCAATAGGTCCTTGTTGATTTGGTTTTTCTTTTTTTTATTGGTATTTGCCCATATTAAATGACCTCTCATCGTCAAAAGAAATACTCCTTGAATACGGCAGAGTTTATCCTCATTTTGTTGATTTAAGATTTTATTATCAAAACAGAATTTGTATTTTTGCATCATCTTAAGACTCCAGGAAGTGCCCTTCATGACAACTTAAAGAAGGAATGTTTCCTTTTAAACAAATAAAAGATTATAAATGGTTATATTTGTTTGTAGAAAATGATGAAATTCTAAGCTTGATGAAAAACAAACACAAACACTCCCTGTTCATGCAGAAACTTGTTTTCAACAGCTTTGTTAATTGAACCATAGTTAATTGATCTTCATAGAAGTTAGACTGTTGGTCTGAAAGAGTACCATTTATGACAGATGTAAATGATAGGTGAAATTCATGCTGAAACATATCCGTGCCATATACTTTAAAGGTTAAGTTTTGGAGGACAATGCTGTCTGTTATTTTTATACAATTTATAAGCATTTGTAAGGATAAAGTATTTGGAATAAGAAGATTAAGAATAGCGCAGTAGTGTGTGGGTGGTTGTTGTCAGGGAAGAATTAAATTCTTATCAGAAAAATAGTGATTTTAGAATTTTAATAAGGACTGGTAAAATTATTTTAATAATAACAATTAAAGTATTTCTTAACAATTTAATAATAACAATTTTCAGGATGAATTAAAAATTAAAAGCATGTTCTATCAGAGCAGTATTTTAATGTCACATTAGGTTATGCACCCTACACAAACTTGATTACTACAATATCTCTTTTTGTGTCATGCTACATGGTGTACAGTAGTTAATGTTTCGCTATCAAATAATCAAATTCACTTGAAATAATCAAATATTCAATTTTCATTTAAATTTTTCAGATAGTTTTAGGTTGAATTTCAATTCGTTCACTTGATTTTTAGGGAGCAGAGCTTTCTACACAATCATATAACTTGACACCTTGCAACTGCCATGGTTTCAGCTCCAGTTAACCTATTAATTAACTGGCACACATGTTTTAGAGTAGTTGTCATAGCAACTGTCCATCTAGTTTTACTTACTATACACCATTACCATTGCAATTATTGGATGAGGCTGTCTATGATATGAAAAATTATGCATAATGAGGAGAGTGTTATCTGCCGAAGCCGTAGGCTGTGGTAGATATCACTCTTCGAGGTATGCATAATTTTCATATCATACGGTAGCCAAATCCAATAGTTGTTTTATTATTTCTTCAAAATATTTTCAAAGTAAATTTAATTCAGTCATTTAGAAAGCATTTCAGATTGGTTGGCAAACCTTCCCTGTTGAGAAGCCATTTTAGTTTGGTGGCTATGATGACGTCAATTGTCCAATAATCTTTTAGTTATTGGACGAATGATGTCAATCATTTCTTCATGACGTTTCTTTCCAAATTAGGTCAGTCAATGCTTGTTATAAAAAATTAACCAGGGGCTGTGGGCCAATCAGAAACGGGGAAATATTTTGAATAAATAATAATATTAAATAGATAGGAATGTCATGTTCAAACCGTTCAATCTATTTTCATTTTTATGTTTCAGTGGTGGTTACAGGAATTAACTGCTGGAGTGTGCGCTGGGCAACAAGGGTTCAGAGAATTTTCACATATGCAAAGCTTCTTTGTATTGCCTTGTTAGTCATTATTGGAGTAGTGGAGTTATGCCGAGGTAATGATGATAGTTGATACTTTTTATGTGTTGCAAATGTAATGTTCATGTGATGATAATTGCCTTCTTTTACTATGATGTCACACCATTCATCCATCCCTCATTCATTCATTCATTCATTCATTCATCCATCCCTCATTCATTCATTCATTCATTCATTCATTCATTCATTCATTCATTCATTCATTCATTCATTCATTCATTCATTCATTCATTCATTCATTCATTCATTCATCCATCCATCCATCCATACATTCATTCATCCATCCATCCATCCATCCATACATTCATTCATTCATCCATCCCTCATTCATTCATTCATTCATCCATCCATCCATCCATCCATCCATCCATACATACATTCATCTATCTATCCACCCACCTATCCATCCATTCATTCATTCAATCATCCATCCATCCATCCATCCATCCATCCATCCATCCATCCATCCATCCATCCATCCATCCATCCATCCATCCATCCATCCATCCATCCATCCATCCATCCATCCATCCATCCATCCATCCACCCATCCATCCATCCATCCATCCACCTATCCATCCATTATTTATTCATTCAATCATTCATTTTCTATTATAGGGAGAACTCAACATTTAAAAAATGCCTTTGAGGGTTCAGAGACTGATCCAGCTACGATAGGCTTTGCCTTCTATATTGGACTCTGGGCATATGATGGATGGTAAGGTTCTTTAACTACATTTATTAATTTTTTCTCAAATAACGGATGGCATAATTTTATTGCCATTATCAGAATGAACTTTATAAATTTAGTTCCTCATTCAATTTTTTTATGAGAGTAGTAAGAAAGTTGGTGTTATTTAACTAAACAAAAGAAGGCATACCTGTCTAGGAATTCTGATACCATATTTATTTACCATATATTAAGTACTGCTGTGCTCTTAAAATGTTTAGTGTTTCAATGGTGGTGCTTATTCAGGGACCATGCTTATTTGAAGGTGGCAATATTTAAAAATCTTAGCATTTGTGAATGACAACAACATGCAATCAAATGCAATAATAAGCAATTATTGGACGAGCTTGAGCAAAATATCGATATTTTATGATAACCAAGTTCAATAATTGTTTTATCATTCAAATTATTTTTTCTAATATTTGACGGGGCAGTGGGCATGAGTCAAACAATAACAAAGAAGTCAGCTCATTTATTCAGGGAAGCGAGCCATTGTCAAATGCAACGTTACTGCGCATGAGCAGACCGTTACTTGCAGCAAAATGGCTTTGCATCGTAATGTGCATGAGCAGACCATCATTTGTAGACAGTTATTTGCAGTCCTCTCGGCCAATCAAAATGACGGGGGAAATAATTCGAATGATTTAATTGCCATTCATTGTCTCAGTCTGATGATGCTTCAATTATGCGCCACATTGTTGTGAATGAATGCAGTGCATATTTAAAGGTGGTCTCACTCAGTTCTTTAATATTTTTGCACTCATATGCAATTCTTAATCAGGGCTAGCTCTTAATTGGATACAAGTTTAGCATAGAATTCATTTTAGAATTCATCCTGTTGTTATATTATTTTTTAGGAATTCACTTAATTATTGTACTGAAGAAATGAAAAATCCATCCAGGTAATATGAATCAAAGTTAATTATAGAATTAAATCTGGTGTTTAAACAGCAGAACCATCTACACCAAACCATATCATGCATTATATTTTTGCCAACCATATGGAACAACTGGGTCAGCCAAGTGCTCTCACTGCTATGCCATCCTTGCTTAAGCACCAATGACAATACAATACAATACAATACAATACAATACAATACAATACAATACAATACAATACAATACAATACAATACAATACAATACAATACAATACAATACAATACAATACAATACAATACAATACAATACAATACAATACAATACAATACAATACAATACAATACAATACAATACAATACAATACAATACAATACAATGATTTTATTTACTCGTTTTATAAATTGTTACATTGATATTTTTGTACAATATAGGGACATGCCACGTGCCATTATTATTGGTATCAGCCTGGTAACTGTATGTTATTTGATTGTCAACGTTGCCTACATTACTGTGCTGGGTGGTTCAGGAATTCTTGCTTCAGAGGCTGTTGCAGTGGTAAGACATTTACTTGTAGTTGTCTTATGGATGAGTTTAATAGCCCCAATGTCTTGAGTCAAAACAATAAAAGCTTTCTCCTTCGGCAAATACAATGCTAACTATTAACAGGAGCAATTATTAAGCTGACACTCTTTATCAAATGGACAGCTGTTGTTCATGTTCATTAGCATCTTTGTGTCATGATGAAAGAAAACTGCATACTTTGCAAATACATTCTATGTTGCTGCATTACAATTAAATTGCAAAAATACAGCTATTTCAAAAAAAAAAAATGAGTGAAGGTTAATTTGTTGCATGTTGAACATTGCTTGTTGCATGCTGCTTGCCAACTTGAAATGTATTATATTTCATATGTAAATAATGTCCTCACAGAAGAAAATATACTGGATATACCTGCATAATCATTGTGACCTTTCGCTGATTGGATTCACATTGCCCATGTGCATTTCAAGGTTGGTATGCAACATACAACAAGCAACCCAACCTTTACCAAGTGAACCTTTTTTGAAATAATTGTATAGAGCTCAGTCTGGTTGTTTTGAAAGTTTGGACAGGCACTCTTGGCTACCTTTACAGGACCAAAGTCTGACCACATATCACAGATCAGATCAAAATTGAATTTCACTATAATCTTCTTCCTCAGAGCATTGGTAATGCTTACCTTGGTCCTGTCAACTGGATCATTCCATTGTTTGTGGCGGCATCAACCTTTGGTACAGTAAATGGAGTTGCTTTCACCAGTGGAAGGTATATGTTAAAATCATTTCTTGTGAAATTTCATTGTTATTGAACTCTGAAACAACCTATGGGCTAAACAAAGGTCGAGTCCAGGGTCCATCTAATTCACAGACCAATTTGGAATTGACATGATCGGTTTGGTGGAGGAAGGAAAGCTAGAGAACTTGAAGAAAAACCCTTAAATCAGGGGAGAAACCTATTAATATGAAACTCTACTCCAAATGAATGTGATGCTAAATATGTTTGTTGGCATTGTGAGCAAATTCACCAATTTTCGTACATCAGTTCACTGGTCAAACACAAAGCATTCAGCTGTGGCTGCAAGGTTCAAATTTGAATAATCCTTTAAAACTACCTTGAAGGCTCGATGGAATGCTTTGTCTGTGACCAGTGAACTAATGTGTATGCAAAATGGTAAATGAAGGCATTGCAAAATGCAAAGGAAAGATGACATTCAAAATTGTTCACATTTTTATGATAATATGATGTTTAAAAATTGTTTCTTTTCATGCACCAGGTTGACGTATGTTGCAGCAAGAGATGGATTATTGCCATCAATACTGGCTATGATTCAAGTGAAGCGATTCACCCCTCTACCATCTATGCTACTGACTGTAAGAATATAAGTCACAAATTGATCATTTGTAGGCAGGGCTCAAAATAATGGTTGGTCATGATCAATGGCTTAGATTGGAAAATATAGTAGACTAACTAGTACATGTACAGTATGCATGAAACTAAATGCTATATCTACCCTGAGCCCTCCCTCCCCAGTACCCCTGATTACAGAGATTGAGTAGGTCTTCTTGAAGCTGGGTCTGACTGAAATTATATGGTAAAAGAGATGCATCTAAGGAAAAATAAGTTCTTTCTGTTATCCAGTGTCACTAACATTTTAATTTTTTTGTTTTTTTTCAGAGCACTATTGCCATTATAATGCTGATTCCTCCAGGATCTAATTTCATGAGTTTAGTAGGGTTCTTCAGTTTTGCTGCCTGGCTGTTCTATGGTGGGTCCTTCGCAGCACTCTTGTGGTTGAGGTACAAACAACCTAACATGCCTCGCCCTTATAAGGTAACAGTTACATATTCACCATTTATCCCACACCATAGAAAATATAGCCAATCAGAAAGCAGGAAAACCGTCGTATATATTTGTCGGTATTTCACTCTACCTTCCCATCATGCACTGTGTGTTGGATCTACACATTTGTATTTTCTATGGTGTGGGATAAAATGGTTATACAATGGTTTCTCAAGGCATACCGTGAATATCCCACTCGTCACTTGTATTTTCTTTGTATACACACTCGCCTAAAGGCTTGTGCGTATACTAGAAACTACAAGTGACTTGTGGGATATTCCGTGGTACGCCACTCGAAACCATTGTATAACTAGTATATCTACAGGTAATGACTAGTGGTTACTAGTTTGGGTCTGTGTTGGTGTGTTGAATACAACAAGTGAATAAGAAGGAAACTTAAACACCGTCTATATCTATTATGATAATGACTAGTGGTTACTAGTTGGGACTGCGTTGGTGTGTTGAATACAACAAGTGAATAAGAAGGAAACTTAAACACCGTCTATATCTATTATGATAATGACTAGTGGTTACTAGTTGGGACTGTGTGGGTGTGTAGAATACAACAAGTGAATAAGAAGGAAACTTGAACACCATTGTCTTTTGAATTCATAGGACTACAAGAGCTTATTCCAATAAAGTTTAAGTCACCCAAAAAACTGTAATACTGAGAAAACTATAATACTGGAAATGAGAATATACATGTATACTATATAAAGGATCCTATCGTTATTCCCATCTTCAAGCTCTGTGACTCATCTTACCTTGTGATAGCTAGCAGCCCTTTAGATCTCTTTATTATCACATCATCATAACACGTATAATCTATCTTCAGGTTCCTATCGTTATTCCCATCTTCATGCTCCTTGCCTCAGCATACCTGGTGATTGCTCCAATAATAGCCAAGCCTCTGGGTTCTCTCCTTGCTCTAGTGATCGTCCTGGCTGGACTACCATTTTATTTCTTTTTCAAGTCTAATTTGGTACCACAAAGGTTTAGAGATGGTGTTGGTAAGTAGATGCACTGTTTATTAGAATCCTTGGAAACATACCATTTGTATTTTATCATCATTTACTACGTCAACCAGAATCCCTTGTACACTTACTTCTGTTCAGTCCCCTTCACAGTTCTCTGTGCCATCTTGAAAGGTAGACATGCCTTTGCATCAAAGGGAGACAAACGTTGAGCTTGCAATGATAGAGACGTGAATAATTGTCCAAGGTGTTGAAAATCATTGCAAGCTCACCATTCGTCTTGCTTCAATGTTAAGGCATGGCTACCTTTCAAGATGGCACAGGGAACTGTGAAGGGGACTATTGGCACAAATAGCCCACTTCGGAGATTATGCTTTACTTGTGTGTCACACACAAAGGTTTCAATGTGAGGCTTCTTGCATAAATCTCAGTGGTTTGTGAAACCTTTGTGTGTGACAAGTGAAGCATATCTCTGATGTAGGCTATTGTCTTATTATTCTCATGAGGGAATACAAATTTGAATAAGACAGAATCTGTAAAGCATTTTGGAAGTAGTAGTAAAATGCCGCCATCATGCAGATGATCTAATTTGTTTGTTCTCCCCCCCCCCCCCCCAGAGATGTAATGGGTAAATTTTATATGTTCATCCAACTAGTCAAAAACACCAGTGTTTTTTCCTCTTTTTTCCTTTTTTTTTCTATCTAAGGGTATTAGCGTTATCGGCATTTAAAGCCACCCCTCCCCTCCCTCCCTTCACCTACCCTCCCCTCCCCCTAGGGATTGTGGCTTCCATATCTACGGTTAAAGTGTACCTAACCTCTAATACAATACTTTTTGTATTGATTCTACATGAAGTGAATAGTTGAATGGTGAAATATTTCTTCATTTGAGTGTTGCGTCTCTACGTTATAAAGGGTTATACTTCCAATATGTTAATGACTGTGACGTCTTAGATCTACACAGGCTTTTGAGTATATTTCTTTTGTAATATTATACACTGACCGTTATGATACACCAAGTTTACATTAAACATTGTGGAAACCATGAGTATAATGATGATGCTTTTTTAATTACTTTTTGTGTGAACCTGTTAAAGTTTGTATATTTAATGAAGCCTGGGGTAACATCACAGTCATTAACATATTGGAAGTATAAACCTTCTTCATAACTCAAAGACGTTGCGTCAATTGAAAAAATATTTCACCATTCAAATATTCACTTTATTTAGAATCAATACTGAAAGTATTGTTGCAGGGGTTTGGTTCACTTTAAAGGTTATCTCTATGCTCATTCAACTATTCACTTGATGTAGAATCAATACTGAAAGTATTGTTGCAGGGGTTAGGTTCACTTTAAAGGTTATCTCTATGTTCATTCAACTATTTAAAAAGGGTATTTGATTACTAACTTGTAAACTCATCGTTATACCGATCTGTCAGTAACATGTGACGCTACTAAAAGGCGACAATAAGCTTACAATCGTGTTGGGTCAATTTACTTTAGATATGGATTGGTGATAGGAGTAATTATCATGAAATAGAAAAACCTTTAACTTTATCAAAAAGAAAACAACCTCAGGGATGATCTAAGTCAGTCGGGGCGTGAAGTGCTTAAAGTTAGCCGTTTCAACAGCTGGTAACTTAGTCTAGATTTTGGTTGTTAAAATTTGTGATTTGGTGGTCATTATTTATCCTAAAAGTTGGAATCCTAATGCGAAGAAAAGCTACAAAAATGCAAGGAAAATCGCAGGTTGGCGATCGACAAATGTTTTGTGGCATTGGAGACCTCAGGTCCCCCCAGTACTCAAAACCTGATAAACTGATAACTGATACAAGTCAATATTAGATTCTAATAACGTTATATTTATTTTCCCGCAGATTCCTTCACCTATGGATCTCAAAAACTCTTCAACATCGCCCTCACAGAATAAAATAGCGATAAGAATGCCCCGTGAGTATTTTTGTTGAGACTTGTTTAAAAAGTCATGAATTTTCTTTGATACAGCACGACTTATTTCCAGGAAATCAAAAGAGATAGAGGCCACGTTTACACGGACACGTTTTCATTTGAAACCGTGTTATTTTCTACTCGCTTACGCCTTGCATCAGTTTGCAAAACATCGAGTGAATTTTAAAACGGGTCGCTTGGAAATGAGGCTAATGCGTCATACCGTTCTCGTCTAGCCGCTCTGTAATCATATCATTTTCGACTCGGTTTTATACTCATGAAACCGTCTTCAAATGAAACCCGGTCTGTGTAAACGGGGCCAGAGAGAGAGATTGAGAATAAGAGCACTTTTCGTGTTTCTGCCCTCCACCAACAACATACGGGGCACATTTTCTCGTGTTTTGGCGGGTTCCCCGCCAATACGTCAAATTTCCAACGGTTTGATTTTGTTTGACGGAAGCCAAAACCCCAGATTTAGACGTTTCGAAGTTGTTAAGGTCGCAGAAACTTGAAAAGCGCTATAACTCCAACGTATAATAATGTATTTTACTCGGCTCAGAACTGCAGTGGGTTCCGAAAGCTCCTAACTGCCATTTTTTTTTGAGCTGTAAAAACTGCTTTCGGATCAAGTGTTATCAGATAAACTTCTGAAAAGATACTTTGATCTGACAGAATTGTTTTTTAAAGATTTTTGAAAAAAAAATCTTATCAAAAAGATCACGTTTGGAGTAGGAAAGCATTAGGTCCAGGCAGATTGAAACTCGACTTGTTTTTACTCTTAAAGTAAGGCTAAAATAATATTGATAAAATCCTAAAAATTAATGGATAAAGCAACTCTTATAAATTAGGTTATATATTTTTGCAAGTAACATTAGGCTGCTCAGTTATTAATCCGTATAAATCTATTAATCATCAATTAATCAATTAATTAATAATTAATTCACTTAGATTTATTTATTAATGTTTTATTCTTTATTTTATATTCTTTATCTTTAAAAAAAGAATACCTAGGTAACTCAGTAATAATGTTAAAAATTTGCTTAAAATTTGTGTCGTATTTCGACGAAGGTAAATATTCCTTTATGGAAAGACCTTTTGATAATTTGAATTTTCCATGCATAGCAATAGACCTTTTTACTAAGCTATCTTAAATTATGGGATGCCAAGGGGGCAAACGTAGAAATGTTTATAAGGCATAGAGTGGCGAGGTTACTTCAGTTCTCAAATCATTTTACTTGATGGTGTTTCACATATCGCTCCAACTATCAGCAAATTCAATTGGTTTTTAGATGTGTTTCTCAGTTGATAACGTTAAATTATATAAAGATACCCTGACAGCTGTGCATACTATAAATTGTCCAATAATTGCCCCCTCGGCATCCCATAATGTCTTACTTAAAACGATAGAATTCAAGATGGCCGCCGTATCGGTATAGAGGTCTATTGTTTATAATACCCCCAGATTAGGACTGTGACTGTAATGGGGGAGTGGTGGAAGGTTGTGCTGTATCGTTTAGGTAGTTAGGTATCCCTCGACTTTCTATCATTTTGATCTAGAATTTTGTGAAATGGTCGAAAATTTGAACTGAATCGCTCCGACTGAAGGGATTTTCTTATTAGACTTTCGTCATTTTGTTGGCAATCAATTATAAATGCGTTATTCTTGGGGTGCATGTTACGTCACCAGCCGCCATGTTGGTTCACTATACAAAACATTCGTCATTAAATTTCTCTTGATATATCAACCAAGATGACGGCTGTTCAATTGTTATTTATATCTCACGGGATTTTGAATCGCGTAGTTGCAACCCGAGAATAGTGCAAACCATCATCATAGAGCTGTTTTAACTTAAACCATCATCATAGAGCTGTTTTAACGTAAACATTGTGACGTATTTCCGGGTTCAACTGCTCACAAAAACCGATAAAATAAAGCGAAAATGTTCTCAATGAATTAACCTTTACCCGAAACAAATAGAACTTTGGACAACAAATCCTGTCATGAAGAAAAAGTAAGAAAAATCTTTATAGAACTGCTTTTCGTTTTGGACCCGGAAGTTGTTATTCTATACGAGTGACGTCACACTTAACAGCTCCATAGAATGTTATTCATCACGCAGTTGTTTTAGTTTGAAAAACTTCTGAGAAACATAACTAGTTTTAGTTTCAATCATTAACGCTTTTTCATACACATATTTATTCATTTAGACTCATATTATTCAAATACAGTCGATTGATTTTGATATTCTACAGACGTAAATATTAATTTAATGATAATGATAATACGTCAGTTTAATACGTGTCGTGTAGATTTAGCTTATTCCACTCATTGAGACACCATCAGTCACTCGTTTTCGTCGCTTCATTCTTTATTATGCTTTACAGGGCAGGGGAAATAAATAAACAAACCAACAAGGTGCTCCTTGATATTGAACGGGATTCCCGTTACATTTTTTCATGCGTTTCATCCAATCATAGCGCATAGCTAATATTCTTACGGTAAAATATGTTTACAAAGTTTGCTGTTAGTACCCCACTTAAGGAAATCTACATAGTTGTGCATAGTCCTCACACTAATACTCATGACGTCAGGTGTGTGTGTGTGTGTGTGTGTGACGCAAGTGCCGGGTTTTCTCGGCGTATTTCGTTAACGTGGTGAAGTTATAGACCCCTTGCACGCGACGTCAGAGCAGCTCAATTTGGAGGGCAAAACAGAAGAATTTTAATCTACTGAGATTTTGAACCTATTCCTCCAAATTGAGCTGCATTCCGACGTGCTGCAAGTGGTCTATTGTTCTGTTTTAAGTATTTTAAAAATATGTTTATTTTGTCTAAGGATATGTTTGTGAGATCAAACACTTAAATTTCTAAGTATATAGAATCGTATTTTGTGTAATAACTTAATAGTATGTGTTAATATACGAACTATAAATCGTTACTTAGAACTGCTATTGCAGTTCATTTTGCGGTTTTCGTTTGAAAGCGAAGCTTCGATCAGAGTGATGTAATACGAAGAATACTTCATGTACAACCACATACAATGATGCATCAGTTCATAGGTCCTTGCAGCATATCGACTTTCTTTCCAAGTGGTGGGACATGAAGTACTATCCTTGACCATCATAACTGTATGAACCCTCATATACTTCTTTGGAACAAAGGAACAAAATTATGAAATATGGAAGTTGTCGTTGTGATACGCATCCAGAAATCTATTGCCTCGCTTTCAAAAGTAAACCAATACTTTTTTCTGCTGTAGTAACAGCACTGATATAACGTAAATACTCGTGTAATATACTTGTGTAATATACTTGTGTAACACCGGTTTTCGTATAAGTGAGAATATACTCGAACCTCCATTTAGCGACCACCTTTAGGGAATAGACCTCATCGGCTTGGGTGTAATGTTGTCCCATTTCAGACCACGTGTCATTCCCCAGAGTATCATTTCATTGTTTAACGGTTGCGCATGAGAAGATACATGAATATGGATACAACTCAAACAAAGAATCTTATTCTCAAGAGATTGCCATCTATTGCCATCTGTGCCCTTTTTTTTTCAATAAACGATCTCAA
Source organism: Anthopleura sola (assembly GCA_023349425.1). NCBI lineage: Eukaryota > Metazoa > Cnidaria > Anthozoa > Actiniaria > Actiniidae > Anthopleura > Anthopleura sola. The sequence goes on from JALHLI010000001.1 coordinate 10,796,194, forward strand.
CACAGGGTTTTTACTCCTGGAAGCTAAAAACTGGAAATTTTGACTTTCTTTATATTGTGTTTAAGATCTGCTTGTCTGGAAAGGCCTTGCGCTTGATGCCTTATTTCACTCACTATAGACCTCTTTAGCTTGGGCGCCGCCCAAACGGTTTGTTTTGCCCGTTTCAAATCACGTGTCATTCATTTTAGAATATGATTCTTTGTTTCATTTGTGTCCAAACAAAGAAATGATACTCAAGGGAATGACACGTGGTCCCAAATGGACAAAACATTGCACCCAAGGTAAAGAGGTATATTACTAATATATGTTCCAGTATATCCCACTTGTACGAAATCCGATATTCTCGCTTTCATAGGTGTACGTAAGGGCGTATAAGCATCTGAATGTATTAATAATATTAATAATGAATTAATAGCTAACGTATAAAAATAACTCCAATTACGTGAGAAGAAAACTAAAAATCGCTTTATGATATCCATACTTTCAGATCTCTGAATACAATGTGATAAAATACAGGGCTCGAAATTAACACTCGCAAAATGCTAGCCCTTTTTCGGAATTTGCGAGTGGAAAGAGTATGAGTAAGAATCACTCATTCCTTCAAAACTTTACCACTTTGCTTGTAGAAAAAAATCTTACTGGCAACACTTTGCTAGTGGATTAAAAAATCAACTTCGAGCCCTTAAAATAGTTAAACTAAATGTAATAAAAGTAGAAATTAATAAGTAAAATGTGTTAATTAATAATATAATAAATGTATCTTAAACAGTTATAACCGACTTTTTTAATTGCTGTCAATAAACTTTGATTTTCCACTGGCTAGGAGCAACGAGGCGGGGTCAGTTTAGACATTATGAGAAAGATGTGAAATGTATATGTGATCGTACCATACTGAATGGACTATATGTGATCGTACCATACTGAATGGACTATATGTGATCGTACCATACTGAATGGACTCAGAAAAAATTCTGAGCCCCATCTGGGGCTCAGAATTTTTTCTGAGTCCATTCAGTATGGTACGATCACATATACATTTCATATTCCATCATCATACGCAAACCAACATTATCAAAGATGTTTGGGGTGCCACCAAAATTGAACCGCAGGGCATGGAAATAATTTTCATATTGGTAACTACCTTCTTTCTAATCGACCCCATGCACCAATGCCGACAGGGCTGAAAAACGTGTGCGCATGCGTCAAATTTTCAATGAAAAACAAACATGGCCATTTTTTCTTAGCTTTCAAGAAATGATTTTAACGTTTGGACTTTTGTAGCTGACTTTGAGATTTTTTCGAAACCTAAGGCATTTTTTATAGGAAGCAGGTGAGCCCGCGATTTTACCCAAAACTGCTGGCTCGTTTTTCATCGCTACTACCAATTCCCAATCAGGGTCAAGAAAAATAAAATTCTCTTCTCCTGAGGATAGAAATATTTTTGATGCTTTTTCCATTGTTTTGAACTCTTTATAGGGATTTCTAGACCTATAGACCCCTTGCACGTCCAGGAGACGACAAAACAACTCAATTTGGTGGACAAAATAAAAAAAATTCAATCTCCTGAGAATTGGAACCTATTGTTTTTTCTTCCAAATTTAGCTGCATTCCGACGTGCTGCAAGGGGTCTATAGACGCTAACTGACAAGCACCAAGGCTGCGGCAAATTAATATTCTTCCTTGAGTGCACGTGACGTCATGGCCGCCATGATGTTTGACTTAAGGAAATCCTTTGGCCTTGTGTTAACCAACATGGTGGCCACGTCTGAAAGTTGTCACATGGAACATGGAACGTGCTCCCTAAGATCGATGACCAGGTGAGGTGCGGCGGCTCCCGCAAGTATTTCTAATTTGCGCAGGCTCTGGGTGTGCCGTTGTGGTCAGTTAATGTGGTGACAATGACAATGACAATGACAATATGTTTATTTACACCTAAGTTTACATGTTGAAAAATAATTTACAGTGCCATATTTTTCGATGTTAGCTAACTGGAATAACCAAAGGCGGCTATACGAGCCAGTGAGTCAGGGTGAGGATTCATCCTGTTTCAGGGTGATTCAGTTTTCAATAGTTACATCTATTAAGTGTGTATGATTCTTTTTGGTGAAATGTAAGCCCGGCAGCTGTCAGACCAAATGTACTCCTCGATAGAACAAGAAAATCGCATTCCGACAACAAGAAGTGATCCAGCAACACTCCTATCATCCCTTCTTTGGACGGTAAGTTTTTCTTACGCCGGAAGAACGAAATATGTTCGACTTTCACGTCAAGCGACAGAAAGTTTGGATATTTTTTCATTAAAAAACGTTTGAGGTTCACATCATCAGAAGCTAAAAAGATGCGCAAGTGACCATTTGGTAACTGGGGATTTGCTTCGTGAATTGCCTTCTCTAATTTGAAGGTACAGTTAACTATCTTCATATAGTTTCTAGTTCTTATGGATCCCTTTTGGGATTTTTTCCCAAATACTTCATCTCCTATACGGATGTGCATGCCAATAGTAGCCATACCCTGTCCAATCCCGGTGACCTTTCTTGCCTCCTCCAACCTTTTTTCTATAGCTTTGGTTTTTACAAAAAGAAAATCAAAAGCACAGCCGATCCAAGAAAACCGAAGATCCCCAAGAGACATTTCCGAAAGTTTTTCGTTGAGATATCGATTTTCTTTTAAAGCATCTGCAAAAAACCACATCGCTGTGACGATTTCTACAGGATGATCGAAGTGTGTCCGGAAGTCAGTTTCAGTAATAAAATCTCTGAAATGAGAATGGTCTTCAAACGGTCTACGGACACCCACCGTTGATTCTGCTGGGTGCCCTGCTCCCCAGTAACTACGACTTGAATTCAATCTGTCAATCTCGTTAAGAGAAAAACTCCAATCAATCTTGTTAGGAAGAAAATAATCCTTCAAGGAAATGGAATACTTCCAATCTATTAGGAAAACCCGATCTGTTAGAATTGCAAGGAGTAGAAGTGAGGCAATTCCATTCAATCTGTTGCCATACCCTCCACATCCGTAGTTTTTCCCACCGCAAAGGTAAACTAAAAATTTTCCAGGTTTTTCCGAGTGAAGAACTTGTTTGTGGTATTCAATGTATTGCTTTTGCCAGCCAATGCCACATTGTTTTCGTTTCTGTTTCTCGTAGAATTCTTTTTTTCCTTGGATAGAAATAGGAACTACTTTATGGATGATATGCCCGGAATTGCGTTCTCCATCGTTCGGTATTCGATTTCTATTTGTCTTATCAAGTCGATCATGTTTATTGTTTCCTTTTCGCGTCTTCCAAGGAAGATTCAGCATCCCATTGCTGTAGCTTCCGCTTGTGCCACTGAAGGCGTAACGTCCTAAACAACACGATAAAAAGACTCCTTCAATAATCGAACCTTGAAATAACTTCTGGGCTTATCTAAGTAAGGGCATGACTCATGCATGCAATTGGAATTTGAGCGCGGCAGGTTTTGCGGAGGGAGGAAAGCTAGCACCGGAGAAAAACCCTCGTGAAGACCCCAAACAAACTACTCGCATGCGATCCTGAGCCCAGTATTTGAACCCAAGAACCATCAGAGGGAGGTGGGAGACGAGTGGACTACGCCATCTCTGATATATTTCCAAATTTCTCAGTTCCGACTTGAACAAGTCATCTTTCTTCTTTTCCCCCAAGAGCCAAATTGGAGACTTCTTTCTGATACTAACTCCTCATCATCCCCCGCAAAACATTCCCTCACGAGCAGAAGGGTTATGAAAACTGACAAATGTAATAGCCGTCATGTTGGATGATAATACAAAGCCGAAAAATACACCACAAATATTTGTCGTCACTTTCCTCCAACCCATGGTGGTTACACATATAACATCACAAACTCTAAATATTGATTCAATTCCTTCTTACTTCAATTAACGACAAATTTCAAATTTTGGAATCGTTTAAGCAATTATTTGCCATAAAAGAATCAAAAATGTAGCTAATGGGTGGAGGCGTTTATCGCATAAAGCTGCATGGCTCTTTTTCAAAGCGAGAAGACAGCAGGAAGTAAATTCCTGCATGCGACATGTATGTGACTAATAAACAGAACCTTAAAGTCATTGGTCCAAACCAGCTAAAAGACGAGATCCTATAGTTAAGCTATGGCTTCAGTTCATCAGTACAATTAAGTTGAGATTGGACTTCATGTTTTGAATTCTTTACATTTATCTTATTTTAAAAACCTCCACATTCAACCATCATTCTGTGGTCACAGTTTGGCAGTGGCGTTATTGAAAAAGTCTATTCCAGTGAATCATATGTATGTGCTTAATAAACGATTGTTGTCGTTGTTGTTGTTATGTTGCATTGAAAATACGATGAAATTGGTTTCCAGTTGCTACTGTGTGACAACTCAGTAATTTGTACAAATTCGGTCCAATTTTCCCATGCAGGAATTTTGAGTTAACTTTTAAAAATCTGCCTAAGGGCTCGTACGAATATATAAATTACTTTAATGAATAAAATACGCCGAATATACAGACACGATGTAAGAACATGATATCCATGGTCGCACTCAAACAAAGTGTACACCCTCAGGGTATTTCGGCCTAAAAGCTTACATCAATCCATGAATTGATAATTAGAAAAAGGTAGCTTATCGTGTTTAGTTTCATTCTCTTTTTAGATCAGAGGTCAGTCTTCCATCTGCCCCTATTAAATTTGCCTTCGCTGTTCGCTCGCCGAGTTGATCGAGTTAAATACAAATCAATGCTCATTATTTTCTAACCCCACTCCAAAATGTCTAAAATATTTAGGAAAGGTTTCAAATTAATCAAATTAATCACGTTATCATTCCTTATTTCACTTATTTCGGTGGCTATTTAGAAGACAAATATCCCTAGCTTTATTCAAATCAAAATGTACTGAGGCATCCTTCTTTGACGTTGTGGATGCTGTCGCTGCCTCTTAGTCCTCTAAGACACTAAGCTCTATTACAATTTGGTATAAATTACTTATTACTGTCTGTTATACGTGTCTTCATAACACCAGACCATGGCCAACGACTAGCGACAATCGTATCACTTACCATTTGACCAAATCTTCGAGAGGATTTTGTAGGAACACAGTGAGCACACGAAAACGATTGAGAAAGCCACCAGGATTTTATACTTGGCGATATTTTTCATTTCATCTCGTTAAAGCCATGTGGGCCATTGATACTTGAGGTGCCTGCTTTAAAGATCTGTTTCCTCGGTATTTCTTCTTCTTGTCAGTTGTGTGGAGAATGAATATTTTTACGTTATATCCATACGTGAGTGTTGAGTGACATTTCCGAGTGTTCCTCCAATTATTCGATAAATTTATAGGTTATTTATAAACTCGGTTTTGAATTTCGGCTATTTGAGACGTGTCGCTGTGTGTGACGTGCAGGCTGTCGGACGGAATTCATAAGCGTCAATATGCTGATGTGTTCCAAGATGACAAGCAAGAAAGGCAAGCATGGATGAACACTCACGTTTCAATGGATTCTCTGGAGACCCAGTAACTTAGAGGATAGGATTCAAGTGTTCTAAGGTACATCAGGAGCCTAGTTTCTGTGTTTATTGTTGATGTACTGTTTGATATATACAAGGAGGCATGCAATACGTTTGTCCCATCACCTGCTCAAATTTAGTGTGATGGATCACCATGTAGTTGCGTGATTCGTTTAGTTTGAATTCATTTGCCTTCACAAATCAATCTGACAATAACGCTGCATTGAACTACGATCTCAACTGATCCAAGAATATAAACACCACAAAGCAACTAAGAATTTAATAATCAATTTTGGATAGTAATATCATGTGCACATGGCAAGTTAACTCGGCAGCCACGAATTGGCCCATTTTTGACCTTCTTTGGCAGTCTCAAGCTGGATATTTAGTCTGTTGACAAGACTGTAGCCACAGCCATCAGAAAACTGCACGAATTCAAAAGATTTGCTCAGGGTGTAACTCAATTTTGAAATATTTAGCTATCGACGAAACTCAGAAGTACTTCTGGCTGGAGTCCAATGTTTCCCGTGTTCTTTATTAGTCATAAAGTAAACAGCATCATAAAGATCACGAAAATTGCAAAACGAGTCAGTCTGTTGATGATTCCTGAATGGGATTAACTAGTTTGTTTTTGAATTGCCTTTTAATCAGAAAACATAAACTATTTACGTGTCTTGTAAGAGATTATGTCCACCATCAGTCACATTGGTGGTCAAAAGGTCTTCTTTGAGTTACAGGAAACTGATAAGACATTTTGAGTTAAGTATTTTGCACATAATCAAACCCTGATAAGATAAGTGGCTGCCTTGTATGGAGGCGCTTTGGATGTCGATAAAATATAAAGGTTTTAATAAAGGGTTATTGAAGTACAGGTATTTTTTCTGCAGAGCAGGATAGCCCTTATCGACCCATAATCTTTTACGTGTTGCATATCCATTGTTTCCTGTAGTTTGTTAGTGTTTGTTCTGGTAATAGGTCTATATTTACATTATTAATTTATTATATTGTCTTCAAAAAGATCTGGAAAGATGTTGCGGTTATTTATTATTGGTAGTCTGCTTCAAATTCATTTCTGCTGTTTGTATATAACATTAATATGATAAAGATTGTAGGTGAATATGTGAATCTCAATCACTTCTGGATTAATTCACCATGTTGTCATTGGTGCATATAGCAAAAGGATTACGGGTGACCCATTGTTAGGATCAGAGGAGTCTTTTCATTCTTCCATCGCCTAACCAGCATGACACTTTCATCAGACCAGCATATTTTCCTGTGCAAATTTTTAGACTGTGAGTATTAATTTTATTTTTCAAAAATGGCAAAGGAACTTCGATCTTCCTAACCTTGCGTGACATCAATCATAAAGTGCTGTTTCGAAATTAAAAAACTAATTCATTGTATATTTGTTGCTAGAAGAATTTCATCTTTTAAATACTAAAACTTAGACTTCGTGATATCGGCTTCTTTTTAGTATGTTTGTTGCTCAGTTTAGAATATTTTGGTTATTTAGGATCATGTTGAGGTTATTGTTGCTTGGGCTTCTTCGGCTTGCATAACGTAACAGAATGTACAAATATCTATTCATAAGATGTACAGTTCCATACAAAACAACAAATCGCATAATTTAAACCGACTTCCTGCTTTCGTGATCAACCAAGTGTTTTTTCCTTCACTTGTTTACTGATTGTTTTGACTCGCTTTTATCTCTCATGAAGGAAGCTCCTGATATCGAACTGGCTGTCAGGGAAAATAGCAAAAAACATATTGATATCATCCATTTGACGATGACTATTGATTTGTCATTACCCTGCTTGAAGAGTTTTTTAAATTCCCTCTGTCGCAGTGTAAATTGAAATGTGATATATAATTACACGAGAAAACTTGGGATTTTTATGCACGTACAGAGAGTCCTTTCCTCATGATTTTAGGAAAGGCCTTTTTGCTTGATTGTTTTCCACGGACAAGCAGTATGTCGAAGAATTGGTTCCTGAAGCTGATGAGTTGTCAATGTTAATCTATGCAAAACATCTTTCCTTGCAAATGGTACAAAATGTGTTTTAGTAACTGATGATTATCACTCACATTTTGACGTTATCACATTATTGGATTGGAAAAAAATAAGGAAAACACTGCTGTGATAAATCGTAATTGGACTAAATCTTCCTTCCTTGGAAGAAAAATGAAAACAAATCGTTAAAAATTTTAAATAATATTAATTTTATGACTTAAATTCATTGAATCCAGTCTTTGCGTGTTGTTGAAACATTACGTCATTACTTTATTTAACAGGAAAGCTGCCTCGATTCATGCAAATGGGAGAATGTCTTGTAAAACAACAGCAAAGTCGTTTGGAATTTTCTTTGTGGTTGGTGCTCTATTAGTCATTGTCTTCCAGTGGAATTACGTACGAAATGTCTTCCCTGCAGGTAAAACAAGAAAAAGATATTTTTTCCATTATATATCACCTATTTCTATTTCAAGCAACTCTATATGCTGAACGAAAGTAATACCAATAATAACATAATAATAAACTTTATTTAAACACGGTATCTACATCATCTACAGAAATAAATGCTCTTTCTGAGAGCCGTGCATGTTACATATAATAGAAGGAAAATTGAATACAAAAAATAATCATTAAAATTTTCCTAATATATTTCTTTTAAAAACATAAAAACTTTGGGATTCTCGTACCTTTAATAGTAGAGAATTCCAGGCAGCTGGTCCACTATACTTGAAACTATTTTTAAAAACGTTTGTCTTAGGTAATGCATGGTAGTGACATATTTGAATGACAACCACGAAGGCCATAATCATGAATGCCAAAAACCTTTTGGAATAAATTACAAAGATAGTTCGGCATTACACAATTAATGATTTTATACATGGTCGTCACCTTCTGTTTGCATCGTTTAGTTTCAAGGTTATTTTAGTGGAGACTTTGGAGTATATCACTTGATCGGATAGTATAATCAGAACGAGATATAATACGCCCAGCACGATTTTAAATTTTCTGTGTACGCTCGCGCAGGCCTTTACCGCAAGTATCCCACACAGGTGATCAGGGTGTCCGCATTAAGTGCACGAGGTTTGGATATCCTTTATGAAAAATTCACACTGAAAAGTAGTAATGAAATTAGGGAATTTTTCTTCTTCTTTTATACTGAAAAGTATCAATAATATTAAGGAATATTTTTTCTTCTAGCAATAAAATCAACAGAATCAGTTCAAGATTTAGACGTTCGTCGCAAAGTCAAGAGCAATTTTAACAAGGATATACGACCGAATCAAGCAAAATTATTGCGAGAATTAAAACTCGTTCTGGCGCAGAGGGAAAACACGACGGGACGCATGGCAACTTGGGAAAAGAATAAAAAGCAAATATGCGGTCAAAAATGGCAAGAAAAATACAAAAAACTTCACCAAGATATTCTAGAGTCAAGGGTTAAACCAAGATATTTGGTTTTTAATTGTGGTGGCATTGGTTACGGATGTGGTGGCTATGGCAACCGAATAAATGGTATCACTTCGCTACTTTATTTGGCTGTGTTAACTAAACGTGCGCTTTTAATCGATTGGAAATCCAATATTTCTATCACGGATTACTTCTCACCAAAGAACATCAAATGGAATTTCTCTGAAGCAAAACTACGGGGGCTTAAATCCCGTCACCATTTCTGGGGGAGAGGTTTTCACAAGAATGTACCCGCCGAGGCTCTGCGCCAGGGATATAAGTTTGATGAATTAAGTAAGTGGTTACTAAAAACCGATCTGGAGAATTACTTTGACCATGAAGTCGAATACATTAGCACTCAGTGGTTTTTTGCAACAGCTATACGGCGGAGTAAATTTCTTGGTAAAACAGCTAAAGAAATAGTACCAAAAAGACGAGGCCATCGATACTCCTTAATAGGATGCGCATTTGACTTCTTATTCCAACAAACTCCAAGGTTCAAAAATCTTTTGAATAAAGCTCGGAAGTCCTTGCACTGGAAATCTGGGATTCCTCGGATTGGCATTCACTTCCGGGCTGGTGACGTTCCAGCGTTTCGAAAAAAGAAATCAAAGACATCTACATATTCTGCCTTGGAAAAATTTTTTCGTTGCGCAAAAAAGTTAGAAAAGTTATTTAAGAAAATTAATCCTTCTCTTGACACTTCTTCTATAAAATGGTTTTTGGCCGCTGATACAAAAGAGGTTAAATACTACGGGAAGAAAAAGTACCCAAACAAAGTCAAGTACCTTGATATTAAAATAGAACATATATCTATGACCGACCCCTCCCGTCTGGGTATAGAAGGGGTGCTCTTGGATAATGTCTTACTTGCTGAATGTGATATTCTTATCATGTCAGATAGTTCGTTCAGTCGAGCTGCCCTTGGTATGGGCTTTCATTCACTTATCGTTAATGCTCTTGGAGAGAACTGTAAATATTAAAAACGTGTGTGGATCAGTTGATAAGTGTGTTTATTAAGATGTCCACATTGCAATCCCATACCATTTCTCTCCAATCGTCAGTGTTGTTATACTCAAGGCGCGGATACACGGTGCAATTAAGATTGAGCGAAATATTGCAGGCAATGTTGCTGAAGACAAGTAGGATCGTTTTCCACCTCAGTAACATTCTGTGCAACAAATTGCGTCGTGTGACATGGCTCGCAACATCGATGGCCTGCATTATTGCGCCAAATGTTGCACCGTGTGTCAGCTGCTTAGTTCCAAATCTGGGGGTCAAATTGTCGTTACTGAATATGATACAAACCTACAAGAACACTCTAAAATATTTATTATATATTGTAATCTCTTTCTTTTGGGGATCGAAGTCTTTTTGGATAACATGTATATTTCTTTGCTAAACCCTACCCCCACCCCCTCCCCCCAGATGGGTTTTACTTGATTCTTTAAACTAAAAAACTGTCAACGGCGAACATGTATAGAATTAACAGACAGACAGACAAGCAATCTGCTAGTTACCCCACCCCACCCCCCTAGCTTTCAGTCTCTTACGATAAAATACACGCGTTTCAACGAAGAATTTATACAGAAAAAGTTGAAGTACGTTATAAAAATTATGACGAATATTTGCCATGTCTCCATTTACGATCCCTTCTCATCTTCTCGAATTCAGCGCGGCAATATATGACTTTTAAAACTGGGGCCAGGGCCGCTCGAATTACAACAACAATCCTTTTCGCGCTTAGTTGTTTGTACACCTGTGTTACTTCAGACAGATGAAGCCTGGGTACAAGTTCGGCAAGTCAACAGGTCAAGTGTTGGTCAAGTGTCATGCATCAAGTGCTGGTTTGTCGAAGATTTCACAGAAGAAAAAGCTTTATTTTGAACATTTGGGTATTGAGCTGCTTTGGATTGGATTTAGAAAAGTGCTCTTGGAAGAAAACAAGCGAATGAAGGTAAGTTATGAAGTTATTTGTAGGAAAAAATCCGAATTACTTCGCTGGTAAACGGTGTCATAAGCTAAGTTTTAAAAGTTTTTTTTATAGTTGAGCATAGTTATTTATCACTTTGACCGTAATGGACTTTATAGGGAAGAATTTGTGAATTAAATTACTTAATTAAATGACTTCATAGATATAAGATTACTCAATGTTTATTTATGATTTCGAAGTTTTTGTTCGACATCTCGAGTCTTGCCTAAAGCACAGGAAGCCCAATTACACAAGTTAAAAGCATGCTGATTCGATATTTTAAAATCTAAGTTCTATAAGGTCCATACATTTCTTATATTGTCTTTGCCGATCTTGACCACTATGGATATACCTTCTTTAGACTTTTCCCTTCTATTATCCTGCTGTATGCATAAAAGCGGTGCTGGGCTACCTGTGTTTGAAACTACTTTCAACCAGGGACTGCTCCTTATTGATGACTACGGGAAGGAGGGGGGGGGGGGGGGGGGGGTGGGGTGGGAGGGGGTTAAAAAGTATCCAAAAGGATTGGGAGGGGGGGTTGAAGTTTTAAACCTACTTGGGGGGGGGGGGGGGGGGGTAATATTTTTAAGGCACCTTCCGAACACTGGTTCCCTATAGACATCAATAATGCACAGTCCCCTAAGAGGTACAACTTTTTTGTGATTGGTTGAAATTTTGTCCCCATCATCGATGGGAGAATTAGAAACTGAAAATGATTTTGCCGACCTCCTCAATGATACCATCTTCATTGTATCGTTGCAGAAGTCTTGATTGTTGCTTGTAGTTTGCTTGTAAGTTTTTCAGAAGTGTGTTCCCTGTTGATTGATGATGTTTTTAAATTTACCTAGCTGTCATTACTTGTTTACTTTTTGGACAAGTTTTAATTTAATATCATAAAAGTGTAATTTATATTACACAACTCTTGGACCCTTTTCATTACTTGATTTTTGATTTGCTAAGGTTTATTTTCTAAATTGAAAATATTGCAAAGTGGTTTTAATCAATATTAAATAAGGTTTGTTATGACATTTTCAATACGTTTCTATGGTTTTAAATTAAGTTTCGTCAAAGTTCTTCATACCAGGTGCAGATATCAGTGTACATAATACTTCAACTTCCGTCCCAAAAGTTTGCTTTTCCGCCTCTCATTTGTCCAGATTTTTCATTCTTTCATCAATTTCTCATCCTTTTTACTGCTATTCTACAGCCAGTTACTCATTCCATTCCATCTGTGGTGTGCTTAGTTTTAGTTTGCAATTTTCTTAACTAAGAACAACTTCATAAGAAGACACAATGATTGATCCAAGCAAATACAAGATGAGGTTTATACCCAAAAAGAATGCTATATTCTGGCTGGTCATTTTAACAATCTGTGGATCTCTTATCGTTGTTCTAAACCTTGCCACCATTCTTGTGTTCTTGACCAACAGAACCCTTCGACGTCGTAGCGTTTATTGCCTTATTAACTTAGCCATTGCTGACTTACTGTACGGTTTTATTGGAATTATTTATGGCTTTTGCATCTATGGTTTCATCACGTTGAATCTCGACTTGGATCAGACATTTTCCATCTTGGTTTTCTCTTGTACAGTATGTACCTTAATGGCGTCTGTTCTTTCTTTAGCGACTGTGTCACTAGAACGGTTTTGTGCATTTTTCTTTCCATTTCGACATCGTGTGATAAGATCAAGGGTATACATTGCTGTATTTGCTGTCAGTTGGGTGATAGCTATCATTAATACCTTACTTTTGAAAGTTTCATATCTGACCAGTTTGATAATGTACTATGTACTTATGGCTTTGTCAGTCATTATCGTTTCTTTGTCGTACGTTGCCATTTTCATGAAAGTGAAGAAAGACAACCCACAAGAAATCCAAAACCAGCCATCCTTTTCCCAACGAAGACAAATCCAGGAGAAAAAGTTGGCAAAAACACTTTGCATTGTTACTGTGTTGTCTGTTATCACGTGGGTCCCTTATATTGCCTATCGATTCTCGTATCTTCACTTGAGCCAAGATGATTTGTTGACGACGCACCCAAACATCTATTTTCTGATGACTTTGTTTCAAAGAATGAACTCGATTGTCAACCCAATCGTCTATCTGTTCAGGATGAGGGATTTCAGAAAGGCTTTGCTTCAACTATTATGCCGATGTTCTTTTAATAGGAGAGTGGATGTTTATCCAGTGGGACACCGTAACGAGATCACTTAATGGAACCGATTCAAAAGAAGGCACTAGTAAACCAACACAATCAATAAACTATTTTCGAATTCGTCCAATAAGACACTTCATTCATTCTAACAATAATCGTTGAAGACCTTAAAATGCGATTTTTGTCGTTAGTCACGCTTGATAGGTACATTTGTACGTTTTGGTCAACCTTCTTGGGATTGCCCATAATCAATATTATGATACGTTTTACTCACTATCTCGCTTCTGATTGGCCGAGGGCCCTCACCCAATCCCTGATATCGTGTGAACTTAATATTTGGTTATGACATTATCGTAAACCACAAAGTTTTCAAAGTTATGAGCCAGCGAAATGTCGTAGAAACGCCTTGATTGACGTCCACCAAAACCTACTTCGTTGCCATGACGACTCCTCGCGTACTAGAGAGAAATACTATAAGAACAACTGATACATACGATTATGTCAAGCAAATTTAAAGATTATTAATTTTCATATACTTTGTTTACATGGTTTAATATATTGAAAGTCTCATTCATGATGATATGTAATCAATCTTGAACTCTTTTTTATTGTATTAATTTTTTGGTTATTTTTTTAATTGGATTTTTGATTTGACAAGTTTTATTTTCCAATCTATACACGCCAACTGGTGTTTGTAATCAATTTTTCAAAATGTTTCTTCAGTTTTAAATTAAAGTTTCTTTATGACAGGTGGTCGCAATACAGCGAATATTGCTTTAACTTTCTTTCTTTAAAGCTGTCGATCTTTCAGCTTCTCAGGTATCCTGAATTGTCATTCTTTCATCATTTTCGCTCCCTTTCTCATCACTATCCGAGTTTCTATGGATTAATTATTGGTGTAGAAGTTAGAACCATTCTGCAGCCAGCAAGTCATTCCATTCCATCTGTGGTGTTTTCAGTTTGCAATCAGTTTCAAACCAAGCCGACAACTTCATAAGAAGAAAGCATGTTTGATCCGAACAAATATAAACGCGATTTTCTATCCAAAGGAGATGCTACATTCTGGCTGGTCATTTTAACCGTGTGTGGTTTTGTTATCGTTGTTCTAAACCTTGCCACCATTCTTGTGTTCTTGACCAACAGAACCCTTCGACGCCGTAGCGTTTATTGCCTAATTAACTTAGCCATTGCTGACCTACTATACGGCTTTATTGGGATTATTTATGCCTTTTGCATCTATGGTTTCATCACGTTGAATCTTGACTTGGATCCGACATTTTCCAGCTTGGTTTTCTTGTGTACAGTATTTACATTAATGGCGTCTGTTCTTTCTTTAGCGACTGTGTCACTGGAGCGATTTTTTGCATTTTTTCTTCCATTTCGACATCGTGTGGTAAGATCAAGGGTATACATTGCTGTATTTGTAGTTAGTTGGGTGACAGCTATCATTATCACCCTGCTTGTAGGCATTCTATCATATCTGACCAGTTTGATAATGTACTATGTACTTATGGCTTTGTCAGTCATTATCATTTGTTTGTCGTACGTTGCCATTTTCATGAAAGTGAAGAAAGACAACCCACAAGAAATCCAAAACCAGCCATCCGTTTCCCAACGAAGACAAATCCAGGAGAAAAAGTTGGCAAAAACACTTTGCATTGTTACTGTGTTGTCTGTTATCACGTGGGTCCCTTATATTGCTTATCGATTCTCGTATCTTCGCTTGAGCCAAGATGCTTTGGCGGTGACACATCCAAACGTCTACTCCCTTATGTATTTGTTTCAAAGAATGAACTCGATTGTTAACCCAATTGTCTATCTCTTCAGGATGAGGGATTTCAGAAAGGCTTTGCTTCAACTATTATGCCGATGTTCTTGTCATAGGAGAGTGGATGTTATTCCAGTGGGACACCGTAACGAGGAAGATATTATTTGCCAAAGATATAGGTCATTTCTTCGTCAAGAAAATCGATCGCATTAAATTGGAACTTGTTAGTGCTATCAGTAAAGACCCAAAACGTGAATCACAGACCTTGCCCAACGCTCAATTTCACTCGTTAGACACATTGAATCATGAAGATGATGTTTACTACATGCTCTCTAAGTCGAGTAAAAAGTCAAGCTCCATAAACAACATGCTAACTCTTTTTTTTTTGCCGGTTGTGTGCCTAATGTCCCTATTAACATTGGTTAATGTACTTCTGCCGGTGCTCACCAGAATAATAAATCCTTATTTGGAAACGCGATGCATTCGAGACAGCTGGGAAGCAGGCTGATGTCCACTTAACACTGAAGTCTAAATCAGAGGTGTTTCGACCCAATAGCCACTTTTCATTGGTTTGTAAACTCACAGAGTGGGCTGTCTTTAGTCAAACGATCATCTAACTGTTCATAAACTTTATTCTAAAGCTCTAAGTGAATTTAACCGGTAGCCGGTTAGCTCATTTGGTTGAGCATCGGACTATCATGGCTTCAAACTCAGGACGGACCAACACCCAAGGTCTTAAAATAACTGAGGAGAAGGTGCTGCCTTTGTAATACCATCTCCAAATAATTAGACATTCACGTGGCTCGGATGATCACGTTAATGGCGGTCCCGTCCCTTTCAACTTAAGAGACGTTAAAAAAGGACCACAGGTTTGTCAGTTGAATTACTGTTAGTGCTACCCTCTTAAAATCAGGTCTCCTACGTATGAAAAGCTGCATCTTGATTAACATGAGTAAACAACATGTGACTCTTGGTGTTACTTGATTTAAGCGCAGCCTTCGAGACTGTGAATTATTCTATATTACTGAGGCGATTACACTCTAGTTTTGGAATCTCAGGACAAGAATTCGCCTGGTTCAAGTCATTCCTGCAAAACACATGTCAGCATATATCTATTAATGGCGGGAAATCCAGAACTTTTGAAATAAAATACGGTGTTCCGCAAGGGTCCTGCCTTGGTCCCCTCCTGATTATCATTTATGCAAACAAGCTGAGTACAATTTTGGAAACTCATCTACCAGAAGTTCATCCGTATACATTCTGATGATAAGCAATTATTCAGTTCATTTAGACAGGAATTCTATTACTGAACAATCGATCGGCCGGTGAATGGATGCTGCCAGAAAGGCTGAAGCTTAACGATGACAATTAATGAGTTCATCATAGTTGAAACAAGGCAATAGTTGGCAAAAGTAATCGCTGACTCGCTGTGCGATGGAAATGAAATCGTCACACCGTGTAGTAAATTAAAATAAGGAATTATATGAGCTGTTTGATACGCAACTGAAATTGGAGTCGCACGTTAACATGTGCTGTAAAGCAGCATTCTTTCAACTAATATTATACGTATCAGGAAATTTCTTAGCTTTATATACCATAAGACACTTGATTCATTCGAACCATGATTTTCGAAGATTTTAAAATGTGGTTTTTGTCGATAGTCACGTGATATAGTTATAATTGTCTATTTCATTTCGTTCAACCTTCTTGGAATTACCCATAATGAATATTATCTTAGTTATATAATTTAGATTATATTTATATTAGAGCCTAGAAAATGTCTAGTATATTATTATATTTAGATCTTATTATAAGATATATTCCAAATTTGTAGTGTAATATTTTGTAATGTGCATTTGAGCATTTCCCTATGGAACATGCGTAATATATATACTAGAATATTAATTATTACTTTATGAGAATAGGTTTTTTTGTGGACTTCAATCAATGTGTTTCCATGACATCGTAAAACGTAAACGTGCCAATGGAACGTCGTAGAAACGCCTTGATCGAAGTGCAATCGACAAAACCTACTTGATTCCGTACTAGCTAGTGAAAAGTTCTGTAACAACAGCAGACATACAAATGTGTCAAACTAATTTTGTTTTTCATAAAGATCATGCCTTTTTACTTCTTTTGTGAACAGGGATTAATACAATAAAAGTCTCATTCATGATGATACGTAATCAATCTTGAACTCTTTTTTATTGTTTTAATTTTTTGGATATTTATTATATTTTATTGGATTTTTTACTTCCTTTGTGGACAGGGATTAATAGGTATTAGTATAAATACAAAGGTGATTATACAAAATCGCGCGCTCTGATTGGTTTTCTATCTCGGATTATCAGCCGATAATCACCTTTTCGGACAAAATGGCTGTCAGCGTGACCGTCGCGCTTTTATAAAATAAAATATTTTCACTTTCAATGTTGTTTCCTTCTTTCTTTTTTGAAATAATCACCTTTTTATTTATACTAAAACAATTATTCACCTCAGGCTCAGTGATTATCGATGAATATTTACCTCGCAGCTCGAAGACTCCCCGCTCGGTAAATATTCATCGATAATCACTTCGCCTTCGGCGAATAACTGCTAAATAGCAATATCCATGAAACTTAATATATTCAAATACTCAACAGTTACATGTAGCTTCAAAAGTAATTGGTTGACAAAATGATGCAATTAATGATACAAAATAGTGCGATTAATGCTTTTAAAAATAGCAAACTTGGTAGCCAATCAGATTGCAGGATTTGCTAATGATTTCAAAATGGATATGATTAATATAATAAAAGTCTCATTCATAATGATATGTAATCAATCTTGAACTCTTTTTCATTGTTTTAATTTTTTGGATATTTATTATATTTTATTGGATTTTTTACTTCCTTTGTGGACAGGGATTAATAGGTATTAGTATAAATACAAAGGTGATTATACAAAATCGCGCGCTCTGATTGGTTTTCTATCTCGGATTATCAGCCGATAATCACCTTTTCGGACAAAATGGCTGTCAGCGTGACCGTCGCGCTTTTATAAAATAAAATATTTTCACTTTCAATGTTGTTTCCTTCTTTCTTTTTTGAAATAATCACCTTTTTATTTATACTAAAACAATTATTCACCTCAGGCTCAGTGATTATCGATGAATATTTACCTCGCAGCTCGAAGACTCCCCGCTCGGTAAATATTCATCGATAATCACTTCGCCTTCGGCGAATAACTGCTAAATAGCAATATCCATGAAACTTAATATATTCAAATACTCAACAGTTACATGTAGCTTCAAAAGTAATTGGTTGACAAAATGATGCAATTAATGATACAAAATAGTGCGATTAATGCTTTTAAAAATAGCAAACTTGGTAGCCAATCAGATTGCAGGATTTGCTAATGATTTCAAAATGGATATGATTAATATAATAAAAGTCTCATTCATAATGATATGTAATCAATCTTGAACTCTTTTTCATTGTTTTAATTTTTTGGTTATTTATTTTATTTTATTGGATTTTTAATTTGAAAAAGTTACGTTCAAAATTACAAAAGCCGCCTGGTGTTTGTAAAGACTTTTTCAAAACGTTTCTTCAGTTTTAAATTAATTTTTTTAATGTCAGGTGGCATACACATAATAAAGCTTTTTTATTAACTTTCTTTCTATAAAGTTGTCGATTTTTAGGCCTCTTATTTCATCATTTGCTTTCTCTTTTCATCATTTTCCGAGCTGCTATTGATCTACCATGTTATTGATGTAGAAGTTAAAACTATTCTGCATGCAGTAAGTCATTCCATTCCAGCTGTGCATGGGGTTTTTTAGTTATCAATTTTCAAACCAAGCACAACTTCATGAGACTGAAGAAAGCATGTTTGATCCGAACAAATATAAAGGCGAATTTCTATCCAAAGGAGATGCTACATTCTGGCTGGTCATTTTAACCGTGTGTGGTTTTGTTATCGTTGCTCTTAACCTTGCCACCATTCTTGCGTTCTTGGCCAACAGAACCCTTCGACGTCGAAGCGTTTATTGCCTTATTAACTTAGCCATTGCTGACTTACTGTACGGTTTTATTGGGATTATTTTTGGCTTTTGCATCTATGGTTTTATTACGTTGAATCTAGACTTTGATCCGACATTTTCCATTTTGGTTTTCTTATGTACAGTATGTACCTTAATGGCGTCTGTTCTTTCTTTAGCGACTGTGTCACTGGAACGGTTTTGTGCATTTTTCTTTCCATTTCGACATCGTGTGATAAGATCAAGGGTATACATTGCTGTATTTGCTGTCAGTTGGGTGATAGCTATCATTAATACCTTGCTTTTGAAAGTTTCACATCTGGCCAGTTTGATAATGTACTATGTATACTTATGGCTTTGTCAGTCATTATCGTTTGTTTGTCGTACGTTGCCATTTTCATGAAAGTGAAGAAAGACAACCCACAAGAATTCCAAAACCAGCCATCCTTTTCTCAACGAAGACAAATCCAGGAGAAAAAGTTGGCAAAAACACTTTGCATTGTTACTGTGTTGTCTGTTATCTCGTGGGTCCCCTATATTGCCTATCGATTCTCGTATCTTCACTTGAGCCAAGATGATTTGTTGACGACGCACTCAAACATCTATTTCCTCATAACTTTGTTTCAAAGAATGAACTCGATTGTTAACCCAATCGTCTATCTCTTCAGGATGAGGGATTTCAGAAAGGCTTTGCTTCAACTATTATGCCGATGTTCTTGTCATAGGAGAGTGGATGTTTTTCCAGTGGGACACCGTAACGAGATCACTTAAGAAAACCGAATCAAAGGAAGATACTAGTAAATTAATTTAACAGAATCGATTCAAGATTTAAAGGCTCGCCTTAAGGTTACAGTTATTTCCAATGACACTAGAAAGTCATGCGAAGGTCGTACAACTTGCTGCCATGACGTAAAATCTACTGCATACAAGAGAATTAGCCGTGACTATCGTATGCTTTTTAACTGTTTAAAAGTCTGCAAAGTCTTCTTTGATCGAGAAAGTGATCTGAATTTTTAAGATAATGTTTATAAGATAGTACTTGCCAAAGATATAGGTCATTTTTTCGTCAAGAAAATCGATCGCATTAAATTGGAACTTGTTAGTGCTATCAGTAAAGACCCAAAAAGTCAATTTCACTCGTTAGACACATTGAATCATGAAGATGATGTTTACTACATGCTCTCTAAGTCAATTAAAACGTCAAGCTCCATAGACAACATGCTAACTCTTTTTTTTGCCGGTTGTGTGCCTAATGTCCCTATTAACATTGGTTAATGTACTTCTGCCGGTGCTCACCAGAATAATAAATCCTTATTTGGAAACGCGATGCATTCCTGACAACTGGGAAGCAGGCTGATGTCCACTTAACATTGAAGTCTAAATCAGAGGTGTTTCGACTCAATAGCCACTTTTCATTGGTTTGTAAACTCACAGAGTGGGCTGTCTTTAGTTAAACTTACGATCACCTAACTGTTCATAAACTTTATTCTAAAGCTCTAAGTGAATTTAACCGGTAGCCGGTTAGCTCATTTGGTTGAGCATCGGACTATCATGGCTTCAAACTCAGGACGGACCAACACCCAGGGTCTTGAAATAACTGAGTAGAAGGTGCTGCCTTTGTAATACCATCTCCAAATGATTAGACCTTCACGTGGCTGGGATGATCACGTTAATGGCGGTCCCGCCCCTTTCAACTTAAGAGACGTTAAAAGAAGGCCACAGGTTTGTCAGTTGAATTACTGTTAGGTGCCACCCTCCTAAAAACAGGCCTTCTACGCATGAAAAGCTGCATCTTGATTAACATGAGTAAACAACATATGACTCTTGGTGTTACTTGATTTAAGCGCAGCCTTCGAGACTGTGAATTATTCTATATTACTGAGGCGATTACACTCTAGTTTTAGAATCTCAGGACAAGAATTCGCCTGGTTCAAGTTATTCCTGCAAAACACATGTCAACATATATCTATCAATGGAGGGAAATCCAGAACTTTTGAAATAAAATACGGTGTTCCGCAAGGGTCCTGCCTTGGTCCCCTCTTGTTTATCATTTATGCAAAAAAGTTGCGTACAATTTTGGAAACTCATCTACCAGACGTTCATCCGTGCACATGCTGATGATAAGCAATTATTCAGTTCATTTAGACAGGATTCTATTACTGAACAATCGATCGGCCGGTGAATGGATGCTGCCAGAAAGGCTGAAGCTTAACGATGACAATTAATGAGTTCATCATAGTTGAAACAAGGCAATAGTTGGTAAAAGTAATCGCTGACTCGCTGTGCGATGGAAATGAAATCGTCACACCGTGTAGTAAATTAAAATAAGGAATTATATGAGCTGTTTGATACGCAACTGAAATTGGAGTCGCACGTTAACATGTGCTGTAAAGCAGCATTCTTTCAACTAATATTATACGTGTCAGGAAATTTCTTAGCTCTTTATACCATAAGACACTTGATTCATTCTAACCATGATTTTTGAAGATTTTAAAATGTGTTTTTTGTCGATAGTCACGTGATAGTTATAGTTGTCTATTTCATTTCGTTCAACGTTCTTGGAATTACCCATAATGAATATTATCTTAGTTATATAATTTAGATTATATTTATATTAGAGCCTAGAAAATGTATAGTATATTATTATATTTAGATCTTATTATAAGATATATTCCAAATTTGTTGTGTAATATTTTGTAATGTGCATGTGAGCATTTCCCTATGGAACATGCGTAATATATATATACTTCAATATTAATTATTACTTTATGAGAATAGGTTTTTTTGTGGACTTCAATCAAAGTGTTTCCATGACATCGTAAAACGCAAAGTCACGTGCCAATGGAACGTCGTAGAAACTCCTTGATCGAAGTGCAATGACAAAACCTACTTCGTCGCCACAAAGATTCCGCACTAGCTAGTGAAAAGTTCTGTAACAACAGCAGACATACAAATGTGTCAAACAAATTTTGTTTTTCATAAAGATGATGACTTTTTACTTCTTTTGTGAACAGGGATTAATACAATAAAAGTCTCAGACATAATGATACGTAATCAACCTTGAACTCTTTCTTATTGTTTTAATTTTTTGGTTATTTATTATATTTTATTGGATTTTTTACTTCCTTTGTGGACAGGGATTAATAGGTAATAGCAATATCCATGAAACTTAATACATTCAAATACTCAACAGTTATATGTAGCTTCAAAAGTAATTGGTTGACAAAATGATGCAATTAATGATTCAAAATAGTGCGATTAATGCTTAAATCCCAAACTTTGTAGCCAATCAGATTGCAGGATTTGCAAATGATTTCAAAATGGATATGATTAATATAATAAAAGTCTCATTCATGATGATATGTAATAATTCTTGAACTCTTTTTCATTGTTTTAATTTTTTGGTTATTTATTTTATTTTATTGGATTTTTAATTTGAAAAAGTTACGTTCCAAATTACAAAAGCCGCCTGGTGTTTGTAAAGACTTTTTCAAAACGTTTCTTAAGTTTTAAATTAATTTTCTTAATGTCAGGTGGCATACACCTAATAATGCTTTAACTTTCTTTCTATAAAGCTACGATCTTTAGGCCTCTTATTTCATCATTTGGTTTCCCTTATCATCATTGTCCGAGCTGCTATTGATCTACCATGTTATTGATGTAGAGGTTAGAACCATTCTGCAGGCAGTAAGTCATTCCATTCCATCTGTGCATGGTGTTTTTTAGTTTTCAATTTTCAAACCAAGCACAACTTCAAGAGAGTGAAGAAACCATGTTTGATCCGAACAAACACAAAGGCGAGTTTCTATCCAAAGGAGATGCTATATTCTGGTTGGTCATTTTCACCGTGTGTGGTTTTGTTATCGTTGCTCTAAACCTTGCCACCATACTTGTGTTCTTGACCAACAGAACTCTTCGACGTCGAAGCGTTTATTGCCTTATTAACTTAGCCATTGCTGACTTACTGTACGGTTTCATTGGGATTATTTATAACTTTTGCATTTTTGGCTTTATCTCGATGAATCTAGACGTGGATCCAACGTTTTTCACCTTGATTAAATTAAGTATGGTGGTAACCTTATTGGCGTCTGTTCTTTCTTTAGCGACTGTGTCACTGGAACGGTTTTGTGCATTTTTCTTTCCATTTCGACATCGTGTGATAAGATCAAGGGTATACATTGCTGTATTTGCTGTCAGTTGGGTGATAGCTATCATAAATACCCTGCTTGTAGCCATTCTACCATATCTGACCAGTTTGATAATGTACTATGTACTTATGGCTTTGTCAGTCATTATCGTTTGTTTGTCGTACGTTGCCATTTTCATGAAAGTGAAGAAAGACAACCCACAAGAAATCCAAAACCAGCCATCCTTTTCTCAACGAAGACAAATCCAGGAGAAAAAGTTGGCAAAAACACTTTGCATTGTTACTGTGTTGTCTGTTATCACGTGGGTCCCTTATATTGCCTATCGATTCTCGTATCTTCACTTGAGCCAAGATGTTTTGTTGACGACGCACCCAAACAGCTATTTGCTGATGACTTTGTTTCAAATAATGAACTCGATTGTCAACCCAATCGTCTATCTGTTCAGGATGAGGGATTTCAGAAAGGCTTTGCTTCAACTATTATGCCGATGTTCTTGTAATACTATAGAATGAACACATGTAAGAGAACAGAATCAAAGGAATGAAAGCATTGCTTAGGAACTGACAGACGGAGATGTTACAGAGGCTGCTTGTGATATTATAGTGATTGGAGCTGCCGCACAGCGTACAATCTTGATTAGTGTTAATAGTAAGTTATGTATGCACGTATGGTATGAGTACCGAGGATGGAACCATGGGCCAGCATCCTGAGAGGAGTAAGTCCACTTTATACTAATATGTATATAATAATGTATATAATAATGTAAATAAAATTGATTCTAGACAGAAATGATTTTTTCCCAATCGAACTAGTACGGTGTCAAAGATCTTTTTAGGAACGAAGAAGGGGTTGTTGACTGTCACAGATAAGTCAAAAAGCAAGGAACAGCTATTTGAAGCAAGGGTGTCGTAGCGGTGAAAGCGCCCGCTTCTCACCTATACGCGCACGACCGGTTTTCTCCGGGTTCTCCGCTTTTCCTGCCTCCACAAAAATCAGGTTCAAAATTTTAACGCGATCACGTAATGAGGGTCACAGGTTTGTTAGACACTGGCTATGCATAAGAAAATATTTACTTTTGGTAGTGAATAAGAAGTTTTATTATCATCAATATACAAGGCCAAATATTAAACTGCCCTCACTAAAACGTTCAGTCTAGCGGGCCAATCGCGGGCCCTGCTACTCGGGCCACAAATAAACAATATGCCCTCCAAAAGTCGGCGAGCCACCCCTTTCGCCACCCTTGGTTTAGCATTTCTTTTTAGTTCGAATTTAATTTTATGGTTTTCACTGGCGTTCATGGATATGTACAATCTCTCTTACATCTTTAATTGACGTCAGAAAAACTTCCCACAAACAGTTTGAAACAGTCAAGTATCCGTAAATATGCAGTGACTTTAGTGTCTTCTTTAAGCCGCCATGGATCTTGACTTTTTTGAAAATTATTATTTTAAACCTTTCCGCAGTACGTTTCCGTTTTATAAACACATGCTTGAGGGCTTTTTTGTTGTTGTCGTCATGTTTACTGCTATCTTTCCATGACCTTTCAAGCCAGGAAGGTGATTTCTATCCTAGGGGCGTAATGCTGTCCTAAAAATAAAAATATCAAAGATGCAGTGCAAAATAAAAAAAATTCCTAGAAATTTGTATTATCACTATCATCGCTATAGTAATCTGAAACTACTGCAATGGAACCACTATGATCGTAAGCTGACTTCTATTGGATCATATTGGATAACGCGATTACGAGAGCAATGATTATGATCAGATTGTGACGAGCAAGATCAGGCCCTTTTTACGATTAGCGATTGTTATGACGTAGATAATGATGGGTCTAATCTGATTCTGATAAAGATATTCTAGCCTTTTAACGTCAACACTTAAAAGTCACACTTTTAAAACGTCAGGGCCGCAAAATTACTTTAACGTTTCGATCGTCCAAGATCTATCAACACTGAAAAATATACTGTAACATCTTTTGAAACATGAAAACAAGCGCGTGCCTGTATTGTGATGTGAGCTGACGTGGTTTCTCTTGCTCTACACTTCACATGATGTCTGTATACCGGCAGTACAGGAACCACGAGTAGCCATTTGTAATAAAATTTGCCTTTACGATATTGTTGACAACTTCGTGCAAGTATGTGTATATGTCTTTTTAATCATCGCCAATCAGCCAATCACTGCAGCGCACGAGTAGTGTTTCTCAAATGCTTCATACATCATGTACAGGTATATAGTTTATATCATATGCAGGTAATATGAAATTTTGAAAATTATTGATAACCCGGCGCCATTATAAAAAGACGTCAAAAATATATTTACCTACTATTCCTGCTATTGCTGTTATTTGTATCTATATTTTATTCGTATTTGTATATATATACTCTGGAAACGATGCCAGTTAGTGTAACTATCTCTATAGCTTTTAATATTAAAGCACATTATTCAAACAGTTGTTTTACTGATAAAAAGACGTCCTATGTGACCGAATTATTTTTAATACGATTTAAAAAATATCTAAAATAGAATAAGGATAAAGATAAATCATTATTTCCTTTAGCAGAGGTTTAATTATCTATCGAAGAAACAATATTTGTATTACTGATGATCATCCGGCTGGATGTAGTCCTGAGAAGGAGGTTTAATTGCTATCAACAGATGCGCACTTTACTCCCTCTGTCTATCTAAACTTCGTCCTTAGGGTCATTTTGAAACTGAAGTTATACGGATGATATATATAGAAAAGTTGAAATGAGTGACTCATGTCATTGTGGACCAAAATACAAAGGAACAAACGATGGACTAACTATTGATAAATGAGGACACAAGTGCTGCTAAAACATTCATGAAAAAACTGTTTTGTCGTGTCCTTTTCTTTACGATAAGTAGTGGAAATTTGAACCCACATAACTTCTATGATTAATACCAAAAGTACAAACTTCGTGTACGCTATTTACACTGTATTTACGTAGGCTTTCTTCCGTTGATTAGCTAAAGCAGAAATGTGCCATTAATTCGTCCTATCGAACTGGCACTTCCGTGGTCAAGTACACCTAAGGATAACACACTGCCAACAGATGTTAAACCAACGAATACCATTCATGCGACTTTAAATAGATTCATATCCTTAGCATTCCGTTTAAGTACGACTCCGCCACCACACGATAGGAGACAGTAATATCAAGAACCAGACTGCGTCGCACTTTTCATAAACTTGGTCTGGCATCAGGAAGCAAGGAAAATTCTATGATCGAGATTAGGTTACAGGTAAGAAATTGCCATTTCTAAAAGGATATACAACTTTATCAAGATTTACTTAAAGTTCTAATCTATATATGAAAAAAAGATGATTTATAGCACCCTCATTTGTTTCGAAATATTTTTCGAGAGTTGTCCTCCCAATTTGACTTTCACGATCGGCAGAAAATAGAAAAAATTCTTGACAAATAATAATAATGATTCTAATATTATCTCACCAAGTATTTTCGTAATTAGTTCACGGAATTTGGAAAGCCTGATCGATCGTAAAATAACTGATATCCTAACTGATACCTAGAACCAGTAAGGATGACATTTCATTTTAATGAACGGTTTTACGATTCAGACATGATATTGTATTACTAATTACCACCCCTTTCTTTCTTTTTTCCTTCCAGAACCACCAAAATTCTAAACCGGCAAAGGACTTACCAAAGAACAGAGAGAACCGAAGAGTACAAGTATCAAAGCCTTATTGAACCTGATCGATAATGGCTGATAACAAAAATGCATCCAACTACTTCAACGAAGCCAATTTTACGAAGGGAAATGCCATCTTCTGGTTTGTTCTGTACGCCATTCTTGGTTTTCTTATCGTCACTTCGAATCTCTCCACTATAGCAACCTTTGTCATCAACAGACACCTTCGTCGCCATAGTGTGTACTGCCTGATTAACTTAGCAGTGGCTGACATGATGTATGGTGGCTTTGAAACAGCTTATCAAATATGTTTTATTGGATTTTATTTTTTGGACTACGACCTAGATTTAGATCTTGTAGTTGGAACTACTTTGGCGACAACTACAGCACACATGTTATTTACCTGTCTTCTGTCTTTGGTTCTTGTTTCTCTTGGCCGCGTTTATGCGACGTTTTTTCCTTTCAGGCATCGAATAATACGTTTAAGGACATACATTTTTGTTTTTGCCATAACCTGGATTTCACCTCTGCCTGTGTACTTTTATAAATTTGTCCCTCGTCAAGTGCTTACCAACATCTGCATCCTTTTCCTTATCTCTCTCATCATCATCATTATTTCCTACACGTCCATCTTCATTAAGGTAAAGCGTCACGACCAGGTTGTGCATCAGCATCAACACCTGCAAGTAGAAGTACAAAGAATACAAAGACGAGAACGAGAATTGGCTAAGACTTTATTTATCGTCACGGTAATCTCTCTCTTGACTTGGCTGCCATATATCATCATGTACATTCTTCCTCAGAGGATATACCATGATATTCCTTTTAACGTTCGTTTTCTTCTCGCCTGGATACAGCCAGTCAACTCCTTAGTCAACCCTATACTCTATGTCTTAAGACTGAAGGATTTTCGCAAAGCCTTCTTCAAATTATTGACCAAATGCTCAAGTGTTCGTGCTGTTGGTTTTCCTGAAGATGCTCTTCATCATGAACCTGCTATAGCACTCGCCATTGTGTCTGAAAGAGTCAACTGATATCAGCAGCTTGGACAGATAAGAAATATGGTTCTTCTAAGTACTCTTGACTTTTCCACATTTAAACCCACTCTCATTTTCGTATGAGGGGAAGTAGTACCTTTCTAAAGGGCTATACTTTTTCCTATTCATGATTTCATTATATTTTTATTGATGTTAATGGAATTATCGTGTGAATATTGGAAAATAGCGCCAGACATTCTTTAAAATATGCTAAAAGAATTCCCCAATGAGCCATACACTCAAAATAATGAGCAAACAGTTCTTCTTTTTTAATAATGAAAAACTGTAAATTCGATATATGAATAGTCTAAGATTGACATTGAACTCGAACTTGAAAATGATGTCATAAAAACATCAAAACGTCATTTCTTTTTTGGCGTTTGATTTTCTTGTAATATAGCATTTCACTCTCGGCCATTTCTATTGTTTTTCTTGCATTGAACTACTCAGTATTTCGAGTTCATCTTACTCAGCTGATTTTGCAGTGTATTTCAAGCCTTGTTTTCGTAAATCTTAGATTTCCAGGAGTTTAAAACAATTCATGTGGTAATCCGTCCTCATATATAAGGATGTATAATGTATAAGGACTGTGCAAAGAAACTATTTCCTGTCTTCTCAGAAAGCATCTAAATACAAGTATGTTTAGATTTATTATAGTTCACTTCTTGTATACTTTTTGTCTAGGTTGAGTTTTGTTAAGCTGATAATCTGCCGGTGCTTAACATGCTTAGATATTAACCTTTTTCACGAAAGGTTATCTCTTAGTGAATAGCAAATACTGCATAGTGAATATCGCATTAACAGATTGAAAGTTAAGGCAATGGTTCGTTTTACTCGAGGCGAAATAACTCTCTTTGTTTTTATTCATTATGAATGCATCTTCTCAAATGCTACCATCAAATAATACAATAAAGTAGTGAAATAAGAATACAACAGTATTGTATTCTATCATATTGTATTGTAAATATAGAAATGATACTCAAGGGAATGATAGGCAAAAAAGCATCCAAATTACTTGAAGGCAGATTTACCTTAATTTAGGCTTCGCAACATCAGAAATAGAGATGCTTATCATTCAACATATTATTATTCAGTTTTCCTTCCCCACCCCCCACCCCCGGCAAAAATCTACAAACACGCAAATTCCAAGTGGATCTGTGAGTTATCCATGCCCTGACTTTAGTCGGCCTAGAGGTTGTTTCAGGGTTCGTTATGTGAGTTATCCATGGCCTGACTTTGATCGGCCTAGAGGTTGTTTCAGGGTTCGATCTGTGAGTTAGCCATGCCATGACTTTGATCAGCCAAGAGGTTGTTTCAGGGTTCAATCTGTGAGTTAGCCATGCCCTGACTTTGATCAGCCCAGAGGTTGTTTCAGGGTTCGTTCTGTGAGTTATCCATGCCCTGACTTTGATCAGACCAGAGGTTGTTTCAGGGTTCGATAAAATTGGAAGTTCGAAGGTTCAAGAGGTTGACGTTCATTTTCCATTTTTCTTTTTCTAGTAAATTTCAAAAAAAAAAAAAATACTAGCGTGCCATTGGTCAGCATTCGCACCAAATGATCCGCCAAAATATAAGCGAGGGAAAAGAAAATCCTTTGTCGTAGGTTTTAGTTCTGTGGCATTTCCCCACACAAATGTTAATGTACTTAGTGGAGAGCTTAATGGACCGGAGGCGTTGGGGAACGTGACTGATCATCATTCTAATTTAGTCGAGACCACACCTTATTCCTTCTTTCTGTAAATAACATTTCCATAAGTAAGCGCATGAGGTTTCATTTCATTTAAAGATTTTTTTAATTATTTTTCATACATTATTTTTTCAATAGGGCAGAATGAAAAGGAACAAATCTTTCAAACTATTATTGCGTCAAAATTTTTGAAGGAGCGCACGTCTCGCAGGATGACAATGGATGAAAATATCACGTAGTCGCACTTCAATCATCTCACTATCGATCATTCAAGTGTATTATACATTCAGGGCAACTCACGGGTCATTACCCCCCTAAGACGAATGCCTGGATATCAGTAAGGAGCTGGAGGTTCAGCTCACAATGTTGACTATAGTAGTAATGATATTAAATATAAATTAGGATAAAAGGATTTGCACGGAAAAAAGCCTGAACAACAAGAGCTTGCTGTCAAACAAGTATTTTACCATAACTTGTAAATTTCTCGCGCGCTGATTGGCTGAGAGCCATGTTCGATAAGAGGACAGACCGACAAGATGACGAATCGCTCGCGCACGTAGCTAGCGCGCGCTTGAAACGGTTTTTTCTTTCAAACTTTTTCTTCGTTTTTGGATCTTTTCTTTGCCTGTTATGGTAAAAAACTCGCTGCGCTCGTGGTTCCACTTGAGTTTGGATCATATCTGACGTCATTTCTATGTTCGATAGGAGTACAGACCATGGAAAAGTCACTTCGATTTGTTAAATGTAAAATAAGCAAATAAGCTTTGGTGATTCGAAACTTCATATTTGATCTCTTTTTTGGTCAACGTTTTGACACGTCTGCGTTATTCCGCTCCATCCCCAACACAAGAAATTATCCGGAATACAACATGGGCATCGTGGAAACCCAAAATCCGCGCTTTGAATAAGACACATGAATCCTAGATTAGCAGTGATTATCCAAGATCATTTTTTTACGAGTCTGTAGGTCACTTAAAACCGTTCGGAAGTACATTCGTAGTGTGAACAGGGTAGAGGTAATCACAAGATGAACTTTCAAATTTTAATTCAATCCGGGAACTGAGAAAAACAAGAGACACCTGCCGCCACTGAAATATCTGTGACTCTGCATGAATAGAAAAGAATTTCATTAAGCCAAGGTAAAACTCATTATATACTTTCGCTTCATCAACCTTACATTCATTTCATTAACCGAGCTTTCGAACAACTTACTCTTCATCACGGTTGTGACAAAAAAAGAAAATCCCCAAGTGAAACTGTTTGCACAAAAACGGGGAATAAAGTAATTGTCAATATAAAACACTGACATTTCTTGGTAACCACTTTCATCCACACTGACTCAATTCGAGCTTAGATTTCCTATGTGAAGTGATAGGGTTATTAGATCTTTTGCAGCTGGTGCTTCTGTGAACTGGAAAAGAGTAGGCCCAAAGGTCCACATTTTGGTTACGCCAAGTCAAATATTGCGCACACTGTGGTCCGTTTTGACCAAGCTCGCACCCCCACCCCTCCCACAAAACGTCCAGGGTACGGGCCTGTACAGGTAATATTCCATCTTCTAAACCGACAGCCACAATGTAGCTTTTTAGAAAGAAATCAGTGTTCTCAAGAAAGGGTTGATTATTGTTTTACAAGACACTAGTACACTACCGCGGAGTCGGTGATATAAGAAAGAGAGCTGTGGTTGAATGTTTTCTTGAGTCTAGCATGCGCAACCGTAATGACACCGAGGTTTCTCTCAGGCCGAAGAAATTAGCCAATCAGTGAACATTTTGTTCGTAGCTCAATGTTTCCTAGTTTTCGGTTCCATTTTGTAACAGCTTTTGCCCCGGCAAAGATAAAGAAAAAATACCTCATCCGTGCAAAGATTCGCCTAATTGGTTTTAGAAAAAGCATATTTCGTCGTTGTTGGTGGAAAATATTTGACTTTGACAAGAGATAATAGGAAACACATGCAGATTTTCGCTGTGACAAACAATGCATTGTGCGTCTAGATTCCAGATCATATGAACTCGATTGGGTCAGTCACGTTTGGCGGGATAAGTTTTAGATGTACAAAACCAATTAGAAAACAGCAATCAGTAAAAAAGGAAAATAAAGGAAAAATAAATTACAAGACCGATGTCAACCCAAACCATTCAGATCGAAAATAATTAATCAAAAGTGTTATACTTAGACACGGTTTAGATGGCGAATTTCACATGTGCCAAATCTAATGCAAATGAATTCAAACAATAGGTTTTGCTAATTCGCATTAGATTCGGCACATGTGAAATTCGACGTCTAAACCGGGCCTTAGTTTACAATCACACGATAATTCGAATTTACCAAAATCATTGCATCAGAAGAGAGTGGAATTTGATCCTCAGTTCACATTGGACTCTTCGTATTTCCGGTTTTAATTGATAATAATATATTGTATTTACACACTTTCTTCCCTTTTTTAATGAGAGTTTTACCAATGAATATAACATACAGACTAAGACATACTAAGACCTAATCCAGGATTTTGAATGGTAGTTTTTGTAAAATTAGTCTGTGGCCAAGTATACAAATAGAATTGAAGTGAGTGTGTTTGAAGGTGTGGCTTAAAAAGTTTATCCAAAATTGTAATATGGGCGGCATTTACTGTTAAGCCTGGGATCTCCGGTGTGATGTTTGCGGCTGAACTGTAATGTTTGTTTGTCCCTTTTGTTACGCATACAAATTTCCGGGCGCTAAAGGCAATATAATTTTCTTGTCGACTTTTAACTTTTGAATAGCTAATGTGCATTTGCTCGAAATTCTAGCACAAAGGATGATGGGAAAGTGAGTCCTTACGCTTTTTTGGCTTTCTCAAAAAATTCCTGACAGTTTTTCCTTTGGCATTTTCTATGAAAATAAAATGTATTTCAACAGACGAAAATAACAGAGTAGTTTATTTCTGATAGTTCCTTTGATTTCCCTGTTCCATTTTTACAGGACTCACTTTCCCAGAGTGCTTTGTGAGCTTTGATGCACATTGGCTATCGAAGTGACTGACAGTCCACAAATTACGCTACTTTTATTATTTGCGTCATTTTCTGCTATAACTAAGAGTGAATTCAGTATTGAAATATAATTTCACTTTTTTAAAACTTTTTTAGAACTTAAAAGTTCTCCGGAAAATTATTATGACGGAAAATTAGGTGCATCCTGAATTGGTCTAATTAAGAATTATATCCGCGAGGAAAATCCTAATTTAAAGTAATAACCTAGATAGAACTGAGATTCAATCACATATAAACTAATAGGGTGAAAATTCTATAGGGGAAGTGTAAACCATGTGATCGGCGAGACAGGCACAATTAAGAAACAATTAAAACGATGGCCTGTGTTTTCCTTACGTTAAAAATTCTACCAATCAGCTGAATTAGTTTGAAGTGTCTTTGACACAGATCTCTTGAGTCAAAATTAACAAATTGAAGCTGAGATTGATTAAATTCGTTACCTTATGAGCCTCATGTCATATTGAGGATTCGATTCGTTAAGAAATATGAAAAAATGGTCCTTGTTGATTCACTTGGCAAAACCTCTTCAAAATAGATAAACGGTAATTATTTTGTCTATGGCACTGTGAAAATCCCCATGAAATATTGGACAGTCGGTGTTCTTGGTCATTAGCCTGGTTCTTATAGACTTCGCTTGGTGCTGAAAGTTACTGGTCACGATTTTGCGTCTCCGCTGAACGCAAATCCAATACATAAAAATGACGGAGGGAAACCAAACGTTAACAGGGGATTTATCTACTTCATTCTCATTTAAAAGCCTCTCAAATCAAGAGGCCATCCAATGGATAACAGGTTTTGCTGGAGTTGGTATCCTGATCGTGGTTTTAAATCTTGCTACGATTTTTACGTTTGCCAAGAACAGTCATCTCCGTCGTCGTAGTGTGTACTGTTTGATTAACTTGGCTGCAGCCGACATGATGTATGGAGGATTCGGATCTGCCGAATGGTTCTGTTATTTTTCACAGTACCTCTCTAACTCAGCATTTGACTTTAATGTTTTTCTTGGTCTGAACATTGTTGCCATACTTTCCCTTATTGCTTCTGTCATGTCGCTGGCTGTTGTTTCAATGGAAAGGGTGTTTGCTACATTCTTTCCTTTCCGACACCGAGCCTCAGGTCTTACCATGTATACTGGTACTTTTGCTGTAGTTTGGGTTTTAGCTTTGATTGTTTCTCTTTTATGCAATCTCGTACCACGAACGCGTCCAGAGTTTAGGGGTGCCGTAACACTTTACTGGATTTTCCTGCTCGCATCCGTCGCTGTTATTTTGCTGTCATATCTATCTATATTCATCAAAGTGAAATACCATGACCGCCAACAAAACTGCCTTCAACGTCTGCAACAGTTCTCAATACAAGTGCAGCGACAAAGACGCGAAAGAAACTTGGCCATCACACTTTTTATCATGACCATAATATCCTTATTAACATGGCTTCCATATCTGTCTGTGCGTGTCTTGTATCTGCAATACAGCATATACGAGATTTTAAGAATCTGTCCTAATACTTTTGCTCTTGTGCTTTTGATACAGTTCACTAACTCACTGATAAACCCATGTGTTTATCTTATCAGGATGAAAGATTTCAGAAAAGAGTTATTTAGTTTATTATGTCCATGTAAACGAGATGGACGCAATCAAATAAGCCATTTTGCCCACTAGAAATTACGTACTTTGTAAATGTTGTTGTTATCACATAACTCTTTATAAATGTAACAGATCTTACTCCGTAAAAATAAAGCAATCTATAGCGGGTAGCCTTGAAAATCAGTGAGTAATTTCTTAAGTCATAATATTGTAGTGCTTTTAAGGGAATTTTGGGTTGTTGGTTGTTCAGCTGCCCTGAATATATAATTGCTTTTTTCACCTTTTTTTTCTTAGTTTTTCCGGCTTTTTGCTAAATACTATGATTGCTTGCAATTAATCATGAAATTTTTAATTTGTTCGGCTGATTTAAAACTAAAAC
This sequence comes from Anthopleura sola, assembly GCA_023349425.1. Lineage (NCBI taxonomy): Eukaryota > Metazoa > Cnidaria > Anthozoa > Actiniaria > Actiniidae > Anthopleura > Anthopleura sola. Next base: position 10,830,607 of record JALHLI010000001.1, read on the forward strand.
CAGACTAAAGCAATATATAGTGTAAGCAAATATACCTTCTTGCACAAACACCGAGTATACTTTTAATACATTTGCGTAAAGAATCAGTCTAGAAAAAAGACTTTCGTTAATAGATGTATATGGAGACTGTTTATTTTCATCAAAAAAAAAGGTATACCTTTGTTGGCGCAGGCAGATCTAGGGTATTGCATCGTTTGTCACTCTAGAGACGAAAGAAAATTTCATTCTTCTTGGATTCAAACATTCAATAAAAAATTTAATCAGTTCACTGAAAGATATCAAGAGAGCATAAAAAAGAGAGGGAAACTTCTTAATACCGCGCGCGCCAATTCCCGGTTGAGATATTTTTAGCATCCGCTTACAAACAGTTTTCGCCATACCCTACTCCTGTGGGTCAAAAATTGTGTGCTTCATCCAAACCTGGAAGTAGCGAAAGCATGTAAAGATTTTTGCGAAAAAAATATTAATTTCGCGTGTTTTTGAGTGTTCAAAAGCTTCAGTCGTGTTTTATCAGAGAACAGAACATAGCCAATCCTGATATTTTTGCTTTATCCATGCTTTGTCAAAAAAAGTGAGAAAAATCGACGAAAAGTATGTTGTTTTTGAGCGCGTGCGCACACGTCCACGCCATCAAAAAATTAAAAACCAAACGACTTTGGATGCCAAAAATAGCCCAACTGGGAATTCATATGGCGCGCGTGGTATTTTAAGGTAATGCGATCGTGCATTTGTGCGCATCTTTCCTGCGCTTTATTGAATATCTAAACATTTTACACGGTTACCTACCCTGATTTTTCTACTGTGAGTCCAGAACAACTTAGGTTACAATATATCAAAAAATGAAGGCAGGTAATTCGACTAAATGTTTAGTAATTTCACGAAGTGTTAATTTTCAAAGTACTTTTTCGTGATTGGGTTTCCTGTGGCCAAGGTCTTTCAACTATGGCGGATAAGACATTTTGACCTTTCTCCACTTTCAACGTGAAATATCTAAAAATCTTGCTCGGTGACCTACCCTGATTTTTTCACTGTGAGTCCAAGTTTACTAAAGCTACAACATATCCAAAAATGAAGGTAGATAATTCGACTAAGTTTTGAGTAAATCGCGAAAATGTCCGGAAATTCGGATCGTAAAGTACAGTCAAAATGTACTGTTTTGGACATTTAAACATCGAGAACTCATTCTGAACACAATAAAATGAACAATTTTGGGGTTTTACTTCTTCAAGCCATATGGACTACGATAGCTTCTAGTTTACTTTGTTTTATTTTCCCCGAAAACACGGCCGCAAGCATTGTCTTTGAAAATTTATATCTTCCGAACGGATTCGGGTACCCCCATTTTTTATTTCATATTTTCACACTACAGCTCAAAAGGAATATTTGTGCCAAATTTTAAAAAAATTCATGGAAAAAAAGTGCGCGATCGCATTACCTTAATAGAAGTTTCCCTCTCTTAAAAGATGTTTCCCTCTCTTATTTTTACTCTCTTGAGGATATATATTTTAATAAAACTAATCGTATCAGTCATTTTTTGGATATTAATATTTTTCATTGTTTTGACTCCCAGGTAGAGATTAATGCTTGAATATTATAGTGAAAGGTGAAAATCGGCTCAAGAGGTACGTAGAGGTACAGGTGATCCTTAGATTATTAAAAAATCCTATTATTATCATTATTATTATTATTATTATTATCATCATCATCATTATTATTATTATCACTATTATTATTTTTTTTTCCTCTGTGCTTTGTTACTGAATATATAAATATTGCTAATTAGAGTCCTTTCTTAGGTTGAATACCCATAGAATTTCTTCACAATTATTATTACTATTATTATTATTATTATTATTGTAAAAAAGATGATAATATGAATAAGAAATTAAAAATATACTTAATCCTAATACTAATACTTAACTGAACTGAAACTTATTACTAATTTATATTTTATATAGAATAGAAGAAGAAAAAAGGAAAAAATTGTATAAAAAGAAAAAATTATATTACTATTTATATTATTATTTATATAATAATAATAATAATAATAATAATAATAATAATATAATAAATTACTAAAACAATGATATAATGATTATTATTATTATTATTATTATTATTATTATTATTAGTAGTAGTAGTAGTAGTAGTAGTAGTAGTATAGGTAATAATATGGTTTCGAGTTCAATTTGGGATTAATTTGCACGAGTGAGTTTTTCAAAGAGTTCAAATTGCACAAGACCGTAGGTCGAGTGCAATTTGAGCTCTTTGAAAAACACACGAGTGCGAATTATCCCAAATTGAACGAGAAACCATATTATTACTTATTAATAATATACATGAAAAACCTTACAAATTTTACCGTCCGACATTGAAAATCTCAAGAAAAAACTCTGAGCGCGCGCTCAATGACGTGAGATAGCGTCAGCAGCGCGCGCTCTTCAACTGAAAGCGACAAAAAAATTATTCAAAAACAAACAAAATCACCAACTTTTTAGCCGTTTTTACCGCTTAAACTTTTTCCTTCACTATCGAAAAATGCATAGTCTTGATGCTTAATAATGTTATTAAGAGCAGAATCAAAAAAAGTTTGGTTTCAAGACCGTTTTCGGAAATTTTAATTTGCACTGTGTTACCTTGTTTTTGCACTGTGTTACCTTGTTTTTGCACTGAATTACCTCTAAAATGCACTGTTCATCAGCCAATCAGAATCGAGTAATTTTTGTATGTTTATTATTATTATTGTAAACGAGCCTTTTCTAATGCAGCCCCGGAGTTATGGAATAGCCTTCCTGTGCATATACTGACATCACTTTATTTAAGCATGGTCTTATAACTTTTCTGTTTAAAAGTGCGTACTCTCTCTGATTACTTAATTGATTAACTTACATTTTTAAAATATATTACTGAAATATAATATATTATTAAATATGAATTCCTTCTATGTAAGGATTTAAATGTTTCTGCCGTTTGGCTTTTTTATAATATTTCTTAGCTTGTTTTAAATATACTAGATTAAATATTCTAAATTCTATTTTAAATATGTAAAGCGTTGTTGAACTTTAAGGAAATTGACGCTATATAAAACATTATTATTATTATTATTATTATTATTATTATTATTATTATTATTATTATAACTATGATTTTAAGTTTTAAACACGACATCAATTTCATTTGATGAAATTTTTTCTTTGCCCTGCAAAATGTCTGGCACGAAGACCCTCTATATTGATCCAGCTGGTGCTTGATATTAATTTATTTCTTCGCGTACTTATTAGATCTTCTCATAAATGAACTCGAGTAATGAGAGACACTTGACTATTCAATCATACAACCAACCAGGCATGGCGTACTTCAAATTCAACTGTTTGGCAATATGTCCAATGTTTATCGTTTTCATTCTTTGTTTGTCTTGTTTCTATGTTTATCAATAGTTACATAGGTTCAGCCGATAAATGAACTTTTTCATTTGCATAGTAGCTTTGCCAAAAGCTGCAGGTATTTACATGACACACTGCCTGTAATTTCTTCAGTACCAGTGAAGGAAGAATGGATATTGAAATGGATCAAAACAAAAATACAACTTCATCTTCCGTGACGAAACCATCAGAAGAAACAGTTCTAATCTGGCTTGTGCCACTTGTTGTTATCGGAGTTCTTATCGTCATGTCCAACGTTCTGACCATCATAACCTTTGTAGTCAACAGCCACCTTCGTCGTCGTAGTGTGTACTGCCTGATTAACTTATCAGTAGCTGATGCATTGTACGGTGCTATTTTAACTTCTTATTCTTGGTGTGTATTGGGAGTAACATTTTTTAATTTTGAAGTGGACTTCAAGACTCGAGGCATGTTTATTCCATCGCTCATAACAATAATGGGGTCTTTGTTATCTTTAGTTGTCGTTTGTCTTGATCGCGTCTACGCAACTTTCTTTCCTTTTCATCATCGTACAGCAAGACCCAGAGTCTATACTTTTACTTTCATCGTCACTTGGTCCTTGGCGTTCCTCACATCTCTGATGTACCATTTGACACCTAGGACAAAAACAAACTTTCCGGTAGTTTTCTACTGGTTTCTTCTCGCCTTATCGCTCTTTGTCATGATTATTTCATACATTTCAATATTCTTAAAGATAAAAGCGCAAAATGCGTTTCATCAGCAGCACCAACAACAGACAGGAGTGATAAGAAATCAAATGAGAGAGAGGCATCTTGCAGTGACACTCTTCATTGTCACAATCTTATCTCTGTTGACATGGCTACCATTTTTATTTGTCCGCGCCTTAAATCCAGCCCGCTACACCTTTTACGGAAGGCTAACAGTCCTTCCAAGGAGTTATTGCATGGTTTTTCTAATACAGGCTTCCAATTCGCTCGTCAATCCAATAGTCTACTTATTCAGAATGAGGGATTTCAGAAGTGCTCTTTTTTCTTTGCTATTGAGATGTTCTAAACACAGCCGCCGGGTTCATCCTGAAAATTGGAACACTTCACGCGAAAACGGAGGTTCATTAGAACTAGAAGCCACAGGAGGACGAACAGCTAAGAGAGAGTGAACTATAAACTTTCTGTAACTAGCTACAGTCGGTATTCACTGGAAAAAGAAAACTTTGCTTATTCTAAAATTCTGCAGATTGGAATAGTAATCAAGATACGAGCTTTAGGAGTTTTACTTCACATGCACATGCCAAATTAATTAAATGTCACCAAGTTTTAAGGGAATCAGCGAAGGGATGTATGTTACAGAGGAATCAGTTTGAAGTCTTTGAAGCATTTGGCTTGAAGCAGTTCTATATTTAAATTAAGGTGCAAATATTGTCATTGTCATTATTGGATTGACAGACAAAATGAACCTATACTCATCACTTGCTGGTTTCACTGAGCCAGACTATGCGAATTCGATAGCGTCAAATTCATTTGTAATATAACGTAAAATCAATAATCTACTCTTAACTAAGTTCAACCAAGGAAATAACATTTTATTAAAATCTACCCACCTAAAATCAACCATCTGTTCCGAAACAGGAAGTATATTAAAGTCATCGTAACTTATTACGTGCTTGCCAACTCGTTTTCCCCTTTGGAATTGGCTTATAAGACTGTTAGGTTTTCACCCATCGTCAGAGTGGGTAAGCTAGATTAAAAGAACTTTAGAATTCGCTAGGTTCGTAGGGCAATGGTAGGATTGTTAACAAAAACTTCTATTTATAAGCTTATAATATGTTTTTGTATAACTTCTTAAGGCCCGTATACACTAGCAAATTTGAGCGGCGATTTCAATGGCGATTTTATCGCGAATTGGCGGCGACGTAGCTGCGATCTATCGCCGTGAAATCGCCTTGAAATCGCCGCTCAAGTCGCGCGACAAAGTTGCTAGTGTAAACGGGCCTTTATATACTTTTATATCTAATATTTGCATAATTTGGAGCCTAGCTCTGTTGTATTGACCCGGCGCACCTATTGTAAGTTCATCATACTATTTTTATCTATTATTCAATATGTCAAAGTTAAATAAATAGAAAATAAGATTAAAAAGTAAATAGTAGATAAAAAGTATTTCTATGACTTTAGTACGGAATATTACAAATGATATCACTTCATACATGCGAGGCCAGAAACTTAAGGTAGACTCTGCCGCCTGACTTATCAGACGTGCACTATTTTGTAGTGCAATTATCTCAATGATATATTACTTTTAATTATTTTTCTAATTTAAGTGATTTCCAAGTTCGAAATACAGGAAGCTTTAATTAAAGTTTTTCAGCCAGCTGCTGTTTTGTTGACTTTTTTCTTTGAGTTATTACCTAATATGATGACTTTAAGAAGAATTTAAGCTGCGCGGTTTTTATGAACATATATATTTTGTGCAATTTACAGTTTTAAATAAATGAATATCTTATTTCTACTATCGATACTTTGTTTAGTTTTACTACATTTACTTCACTGCAACACAGTAATCATGGGTTTCGTAGTTGCCATGTTAACTGACTAACATGGCAACAGAGTCTTACAATTTTCTTGTCATGATTACAAAGCCCCGGTAATGAATGAAAGTGTAATTTCTGCAAATTTGATTTAGCATTTTCATTTTTAAAACAACGAGGAGTATAATATATCTGCTATTGATTCTTGGTGCTGAGTTAGTCTTATTTCACTGTAGCCAACTAATCATGGGAGTTGTGGTTGTTATATCAACCAAAATGTAGGCAGTCTTTCGATTTTCTTCCTTGGCAATGATTACAAACCCCCTAATGGATTAAAGGCGGTTGTAGTTGAAGCTAATCATAATTCATGTTAACAATTGGTTATTTTAGCAAGGACAAATATAGTCAACACGGGAAACCAATGGGTTAAAAAAACAGAATGATTGAAATGAAACTATTGCGCTCTTTTTACCTTCTTTATTTAACTTTGTTTTGCTTCATGACATCATTTTAACACAACGAAACGTGCTTTACAAGTAATTGCAAATGTCACAGATGGACACACTGTAGCAGTTTAATTTCATTTTTTTTTTGTCAAACAAATTTGACATTGAAGTGAGTTATTGTGCTGTGCGAAAAACTTTTCCCATGTTCCTGTTAAGCAGATTCTTTCTCTTTTCCGGAATGAAAACGGATTTCTTTGTAATTGAAGTTTTGGCTTTTGGCTATTGAAGCTATTCTCCACGCTCATGTTAAGTGCGTTCTTTCTTATCATCCTCAATATATTTTTTTCCTGGAATTAAGGTTTAAGCCTGAAGAAGCTAACTGTGCGTTACATTCTTCCCACGTTCATTTTTTTGGCTTTAACCCACGTTCCTGTTAGGTACGACATTTTCCTGGAAATCAAAAAAATTAAACTTTTTAATCTAGAATTGAGGTTTTCGCTTGAAGTAGCTAGTGAACTGTTTGTTATACATTCTTCTTACGTTCCCGTTAAGCACGTTCTTTTTTGTATTCCAAGGTTGTTTTTTTTTTTGGTAAATGAAGTTTTGGCTTTAAATAGCTATTGACATAAATTTAACCCACGTTCCTGTTACGTACAATATTTTCCTAGAAACCAAAAAAAATTAAACTTTTTAATCTAGAATTGAGGTTTTCGCTTGAAGTAGCTAGTGAACTGTTTGTTATACATTCTTCCTACGTTCCGGTCCCGTTAAGCACGTTCTTTCTTGTATTTTTTTCACAAGTTTTTTTTGGTAAGTAAAGTTTTGGCTTTAAATAGCTATTGACATAAATTTGACCCACGTTCCTGTTAGGTACAATATTTTCCTGGAAATTAAAAACAAACATATTTAAGAAGGCGGTTAAACTGAACAATGTTTCGAACAAAACGTTGATGAAGTGCGTCAATTGTGCGTGTTTGTCTTGAGTCAAAAAACTGGTTGAAGTTATTTGAGGTTGTCAAAGCTTTTAGGTGCACACTATGGGACAGTAAGTGGGTACAATTACAATTACAATTACAATTTTTCCTCGTTTTCGAATTACTTTTGTAGCTTCACGTACCATTGACATTTTCTATCGCTTCACTGTAAAGTGACAATCCGGTCGGTAAAAACACCTTAGCCAAACATTGTACCAGATATTTGACTTCTTTATATCTTGATAACAATTACAAGCAAATGGTGATGGCTTGACAGGAAAACCGACAAACCTTTAATGATACCGATTTTGTTTGAATTTTCTCAAGCTTGCACAACTGGGTAATCAAAAGGGTAGTCAACAAGATAAGTAGGCTTTTTCAAGAATCTTTCCAAGTGTTCTTAATCAAAAAATATATAAAAAGAAACCGAGTTATTCAGGAACATCAAGGCACATGATCATGGATAGGGTGAACCTAACTGATGATTTATCTAAAATCACAAAGCCAACCGTTGAGACAGTTCTAGTCTGGCTTGTTCCGTTCGTTGTCCTCGGAGTTCTTATCGTTATGTCCAACGTTCTGACCATCATAACCTTGGTAGTCAATAGGCACCTTCGTCGTCGTAGTTTGTACTGCCTGATTAACTTATCAGTAGCTGATGCATTGTACGGTGCTGTTTTAACTTCTTATTCTTGGTGTGTATTGGGAGTAACATTTTTTGATTGGAAAGTGGACTTCAAGACTCGAGGCATGTTTATTCCCTCGCTTTTAACGATAATGGGGTCTTTATTTTCATTGGTTCTTGTCTCTCTCGAGCGAGCCTATGCAACATTTCTTCCGTTTCGTCACCGAACGGCAACACCAAGTGAATACACTTTGGCTTTCATCATCACTTGGTCTTTAGCACTTTTTACCTCTCTCTTTTACCATCTCACTCCCAAAACAAAGTCCAATATAACAGTAGGTATCTATTGGTTTCTTCTAGCGCTGTCCATGGCTGTTATAACCCTTTCCTACGTGGCTATATTCGTGAAGATAAGATTGCGAAATCAGCTTCATCAACATCAAAACCACCAAGCATCGAGAACAAGAAAACTGATACGCGAACGACAACTGGCAATCACTTTATTCATAGTTACCATGCTATCTATTCTAACATGGGTACCGTATATTGGAATGCGGATTTTATACCCAGTAACCTATACTTTTTACGGCAGGTTGAAAGTACTCCCAAGAGGTTTTTCTGTAATCTACATTTTTCAGTGTTCCAACTCACTGATCAATCCAATAGTCTACTTGTTTAGAATGAGACATTTTAGAAATGCTTTTTTTAGGCTGATATTCCGTTGTTCAAAAGGTCATCCTCGGCAAATACATCCCCTAAGTCATTGTACTTTTGTTGTTCCAAGACATAATATTCATCCTTTAGAGCTGGAATCAAGAAACAGCGCTTATGTTCTTCCAAGACAGGTATCCCTCCTTTAAACCTAAAATATGTATGGAAATCCATTCAGGATGATGTATGAAACATTTGGAACGCTGGCTTGTCAAAAACACTGAAACGAAACGAAACTAACTGATAAACCACAACGGCAAAAGCAACAGCAACAACGGAAGAACATAAAATATGAGCAACAAGACTTTTTTTAAATCAGAAAGTTAGTTTCTTATAAAAATGAACGCCTATAGATTCATCCTAATGATCACCTAGCTGAGTGGGATAGAATACGGAAAATTCCTAGCCTTACCGTAACCTATCTTACCGTAGCCGTAGTTAGTTGTTCTGATATATAGAATGCTTTATTTCATCATTAGGGCATTAAGTTTTCCGCTTTGACGCGGAATGTAAACTGTTCTGTAGGGCACCTTCATGAAAGAGATTATTGTTTTCGCAGTTGTGGACAAATTGTTGCTGAAGCATATCATTGATGTAAAAATGTTTAGTTTTTTTTTGACTTAGAGACGTAGTAGTAAGCTCTAATCCATTTATTTATTCGTTATTTATTTATTACAAAGAAAAGGTTATGTAAATTGTATTCTTTTCGCAGCTGTGAATTGTCTTCCCTTTCATGTACGAAAAGGCGTAAAATTGGTTACAAAGCTTTCTTCCAATTTCTTTTAATTACCTTACTATTTACCACCTTCGTTTCATTCATTAGTGATAGCCCCTTATTACACTGTGCATTTCCTCCCTCACCACACAAATGTAACGGTCTTCTATACATTATTCATGTGGTTTTTTCTTTCTTCTTAATGTCATCAATTCGTTGGTGACATATTTTTTCTTTTCCTTTTTTTACAGCAAGAAATATAACTCGGTATAATCCTATCTGTCGCGAATCGCTTTATCCTTTGTTTGTTTTTAGTCATCATCCTCTTCCTCATCATCATCAACAAATTTAGAATTTATCAATTCTTCTCAATGATGTTCCACTGCCTTCAATATCTTTCTATTCGAATCGTTAGACATCTTTTCCTCTATTCGTTTGGTTCGTGAGTTCGATTCAATGTCACTTTTTTCCGAACAGGTAACTCTGTTTGTCATCTCAAAGGCCTGTAAAAGGTAGACATATAACACAACTGACAATTGGAACATTTGTTTTAGGGTAAGCTGTAATATTAATTGATCAATACAAGAGAATATTTTTTCCTCGCTTGGCTGCTGTAAACGCACCTGGAGGTATCGACATTAAACTTTGTGTGATGCAAAAAATGAAAAAAAAAATTTAAAAATGACCATTTGTATATCCCATTTGAGCTAATTTCCGGCGTAGTATGCAAATGCAAGTAAATCCCCTTCCCACCCGGCTGATCTGAAATAGTGACGTCACTGTAAAACTATGGTGTCATGATGAAGCATGCGAAAATTTTAAAAGACTTTTAAAAGTTTATATCGGATAAATCTAGAGTTTGAGGAGAGGTTTTTGATATTTTGTTTACATTTACGATGAAATTCATTATTCAGTAGGAAAAAAAAATGAAGTAAATACCCTTTCCCGAGTCGCCGCGCTACTAAGGATGACACCTTAGTTCTGCAAATTATCTCGATTCTGATTGGTTAATGTTTTTTTCTCAAATCAGCTGGATCAATCATGAAATATCTTATTTTTGGAGTCCATTTACCGACAAACAACTTTTAGATTAACATTATTCTTTTTCGGTTTATTATATATAGGATTCATATTTAAGAACATAGAATTAAATGGCGTCAATGAAGCCGAAATTAAAGCCCAGGACCAGGTTCAATAAACAACATCTCTTTTAATAACATATTGAAATGGGAAATCCATAAGCTGATCCATGACATTGTTGACACAGTCATGATAAGTGATGGCAAATATGACAGAAAAAGATCCTTACTTTCCTTTTCCATAAAAAAAGAAGAAAATCGCATTAATCTTCGTCTAATTCTGAGACAATTTGGTGCAAGGTTGCGTTTGACTAATCTGTTCAAATTTAGCCGTAGGGTAAATGTTTTCAATTACAGAACTTAAAATATCATTTCCGTTTTATCCTTGTGAACTTGAATTTATTTTACAGCTCATTTATAGAATTCGGCTAACTATGGAGACAAATTATAGTTAGAGGAAATGGTTTTGCCTTGAAACGTTGGTAAACATGAATTTCACCTAATGCTTTTCGCGTGTGGGTCAAATGCTGTTTGCGTCAAGTGACGATTCTTGAATGTGTGAAGAATTTTATTCAAGCAATCAAAGGCAGACTATTTCCCCGAAAACGGGAAGGGAAAACGTCAAATATCAATCTCATTGGTTAGTTTGCTGTAGTATTCCCTCAACAAATTGGTGTGGCTCGTATTGAATTAGGACTTTGAACAATCGGCTATGAAGTGAAATTCAGCTAGTGAAAAAAGAAAATAAGGCAAAATAGTTTTATAGTTAAGTAGAATTATTATCTTGTATCGCAAGTTTGAATAATCTTATTTACCGATGGAAAGGTGGCTTAATTTCGTTTGTTATTGTTTTTGTCGTTTCTTTCTTTTTTCTCTTTTTTTCTTTTTTTCTTTCTTTCTTTCTCTCTGTCTTTTATTTTGGCGCAAGAGAAGCGTTTTTGAGTGCCATTTAGCGCCAATCCGTTAGCGTGATCCGCAAGTTTTAGTAATTTTCGACTTGATGACTAAAAACGAAATACATAAATTAAACTCATCCAAGCAAATTCTACAAATAAGTCAGCACATAACAATTTTGATTCAGTTGATGTAAATTGAATATTTTGTTTTGACAAAATATGAACAAAAAAAAAAAACAAAAAAAAACACAACAGAATCGTGACGAACAAGTCAACGCATAATAGCTCCAACACTCATAATCCCTGTAATCCTTATTCTGTTTATTACAAACAAGATAACATCTATATTTATATCCTGCATTCTGTGAAAGTGATCGACTCTCATGAACATCGCTTATACGGCCACTTGGTCTGGTCCCCTCAGTGTCCGTCTGTATTAACAATTTTCTTTTCTAGATTGAGGAATACGTAGGATTGTATTTTGTAATTCTCGATTATGAACAAAACATTCAGTTTGAGCCTTTTCAATATCGAGCTGGGGACGAGTGTTAAAAACTAATTTGATTATGGTTCAAGAAAAAATAACCCCATCGCTCGGAAGAGTGGCATGAAATAAGCTTATTGACCAAGTCATATGCATTCTATTTCATTCATCCACTCTAATCAGCTATACCCTGACTGGCTGGCCACTAGGTGTCTGTCTGTGTCATTAACGTTTTCGACTATAGTTTGATGAATGAGTTTTAGAAACTGGAGGATATAGGTGGCTACTTCAATTCAGTAAGTCATTTTTGTTGTTCACTTCTCGCTGAATTAATGGAATTAATATTAATGAATAAAATCACCAGTAATGATAACAAATGACAACAGTTTCTTGCATACATTAACCGACTGGCAAACAGCTGCTTAGAATCAACCTCTCAATTTGAACCAGCTAAAGAGATAAGTATTAGACTTCTTGGGTGTTTATAGATTTCTTTTCGTATGTCAAATGTTACAAGTGAGTCTTGTATAACCGCCATTTTGTCTAAGAACAATCGTATGCTACTTTAATGTCAAGATCTGTTACTTGATTTAGTGATAAAAACGTAGCTTACTGTTGTACGACCAATTTCAAATTGAAATCCCTTTTTAAGAATCACTTGCTAGAAGTCGGGATTACTTCTGAATCTGAAATTATTTCATCGAGAAGGAAAGAACACATTTCTGTGTCGTCTATTTTGGTCATCAGTAAGAAAAGGTAGGATGCAGAATCCGTTTTGTAACATTCGTTCTGAGGTTGACAAATATTTACTCATATATATATATATTGTTGATCAATGGGTTTTTATTATAAACATAACCTTTTCCTTTCATATTGTCTTGGCAGTAAAAGAAGAAATGGATAACCAAACATCCTTGGATTCTCAAGTGGAAGTGCTTTCGACTGAAACTGTTATTATCTGGCTTACTGCTATCGAACTTGTTGCCATCCTCATTGTCTTCTTCAATGTCGGAACGATTCTAACATTTGCCACAAACCGAAATCTTCGTCGCCGAAGTGTGTACTGCCTTATTAACTTAGCAGTTGCTGATTTGTTGTATGGCTTGTCTGTGATCCCTTCAGCTGCCTACCATTTTGTTTTTAGCCTTCTGAATCCGAGTTTGGTAACTGAAAGCACAGCAGAATTTGTTATGAAGGTTGTCGTGGAGTTAATGTTTCTAGCGTCTCTCATGTCGCTGGTTGGCGTTCCTCTCGAACGACTCTTTGCTACCTTCTTTCCTTTTTGGTATCGCACGGTAAAGAGCACCTTTTTCATCAAAATATTTGCAAATATTTGGCTTTTATCAATACTTCTTGTTATTCCATATCAAATTAGTTCTTTCTATGGCTACAGTTCATGGCTTAATCCGTACACTTTCTTTATCTTCGACTTGCTGTTACTATGCATTATTATTTTGTCCTATTCAGCCATATTTATCAAGCTAAAGCTGCAAAACCAACATCATAGGCAACATCAGCAGCAGGAAACAGTGGAACTAGCATTGAAAAGGGAGAGGCACATAGCAAAGACTTTGTTTTTTGTCACTATATTGTCTTTGTCGACATGGCTGCCGTACATTATCTTTGAATTGATTCAATTGTCGTATCCACATCGTTCTTTTGGAATGGTAACCAGAATTGTCATCGAACTCATTCAACTTTTTAACTCTCTTATTAATCCAATTGTCTGTCTTTTTAGGATGAAAGATTTTAGAAAGTCTTTTGGCAAGCTGATTTGTAAATGTGTTCATGAAAGACAACGTATTCATCCCTCAAGTAACATCAATATACAGATACATGATCTACAAAGACCTACACTTGAGTTAAGGTTTCTTAAATAATTGCCCAGTTGCCTAGCTCTTTATTGGAATTTTGTGGCTGTGCTCAAATTCGTCTTTACTCATTTCTTATTGCCCTATTAAGTGTTGCCTAGGAAAAAACAATTTTGTGGTAGAAATTGTCGTCTAGAGCTGTCGATGTTGCGTCCCATGAGTAGAGGAAACTGATCCTGTTAAGGGTACGACCTTGTTTATAATTGCCATTATTATTGAGAGCAGGTTATATGCCCCTCCTACTGAATGATCTCAGATATTGTTAGTTAAGCAAGTTTGCTTAAATTTGCAAAATTGGGTTTGAGTGAAAAGGTCTGCTACATTAGACCCTTTTCGGCGTGCTTAAAACAACAAGTGAACAAAAGAACGTCAAAACAAACGAATGAAAGAACAAAGAAACGAACAAGTGGAAAATTCAATACTAGCCTTTACTAAATGACTGGTGTGAATTTAGAATATAAGAAGAAAAATTGTAAGAAGTGTCAGTTATCTATTTACAAAAAGTAAATACACTCAGATATTTATCTAGCTTTCGCTAGTTGAGAGTTGTGAATGTTAAATATGACTGTGAGAAGAAAAACGTGTCACGTTTTACTGATTAAAATACGTCAATTTAATCACCATTAAGATCTGAATATATAAGATACATGGAAATATATTCAAGGCAAAATCGTTCGGTTAGCAAATATTGGCGTTGCTCATGTCTAACAGTTTTGGATAATGTTAATCCAGTTTATATAAGATACGCGGAAATAAATACAAGGCAAAATCGTTCAGTTAACAAATATTGGTGTTGCTCGTGTCTAACAGTTTTGGATAATGGTAATCCAGTCCCTTGACTTTACAATGTTGGCCATGTTGATTGAGCTGTTTTTATCCTAAGAAAGATGTAATACATTAAGCGTTTATGGAAACTACTGTGTATCGATTGCTATCTTAGTATTGTAAAATATCTTTAACACTCTAGAAATAACTCTTTGATATAATTTCAATCCAGTATGGCTGTTGTCATGGTAACCTTTTTTAACCGTACCCTTTCATACCGATTCTTATGAATATACTCCATTTAAGGTGGCTGCCTACTCTTGAAAAATGAAGCTACTGCGCACGCTACTACGCAATCGCAATGACGCCATGAAACAGGTAATTTGGCGCCACGATGTGTGCGCCTACAAAGAAAATTTGGGGAGCAGATTTAATTTGTTAGGGCTCTCTAAATAACATTTTACAAGAATAATAGCGCAGCTATGATGCAGAATTTGTAATAATCCTTCATGAATGCTTTGTTTATATACTGAAGATACTTTAATGTGTTATAACTTGGGAGAAAAATATTAATAATCTTAACTAAGAAGATCACGAAATAGATATAACTTTTCTATTGATTCAAAATATTTACATCAAATATTAACGATTTTCGTTTCGTTGCCGTCCTTCCAAAATGCAAAGCATTATGGGGATGTGATAGTAGTGTTAATAAAAGAAAAATAGCTTAAATACAAGCCAAAAAAAATAAAATTTACTGTAGAGAGAACATCGTTTTTGGTATTAATTTGTTGTTCACCTTTTCGCCGTTTCGTCTAGTATTGATTTTCATTCTTGGTCTTTATTGTTCACCTTTTTCTTCTATTATTTTCATTAAATTTTACTTTAATCTCAAATAAACCTGAAGTCAGTATTTTATTATTATTAGATATTAAGCCGCCTACAATGACACGACGTCTGTTCGTTTGTTGTATATGTTTGCTTTCAACGGCCAGGATTGCATTGTTTTTGGTTTCAGCAAATATATATTTCCACCTTTTTTATTAAAATACAGACAAACTTACAGCTAAAACTATAATGGTGACATGTTAGATTAAATATTTCGTTAAATATCAAAGACTGAATTAATACGAGTCCTTTCGCCATTTGGCACCTGTTTGTAAACATCAATGACTTTCCCCGCGCTAGTGGCAAGGCAAATCATTCTAGCTGTTTGATTTCTTGAATCGGGCCAAAAGCTATAGACTTTTAAAAGATTATAAATCAGCTACTTCTCTTATGTAACACAAATGGCAAACATCCATGCCAACGAATCAGTTCTTGTTGATTCCTATTGTAAACCAGACACTTCGGAGAATGCTAACAAAATTTGGTTGGCGACATTTATATTCGTTGGTTCTGTGATTGCATTTTCCAACTGTGCTACAATCTTAACGTTTGTCATCAACAGGCGTCTTCGTCGTCGTAGTGCGTACTGTCTAATCAACTTAGCAGTGGCGGATATGTTGTATGGAGGATCGTTTGCCGCTTTTTTTACGTACGAGATTTCTTGTACTGAGCTAACAGATTTTGGTTCTAAAATACGACTTGAACTAGTTGGTGCAAGGATGTTTGTTCTTATAACGCCAGGACTTTGTTTGGTCCTTGTTGCCCTTGAGCGTTCATACGTCACTTTCTTTCCAATCAGGCATTGCTCTACGAAGAAAACCACATACGTAAAACCTTGCGTCGCCACATGGATCATAGCTGCCATTTTGGCTCTAGCACTTCATCTGACTCCTGATCCGTTTTACTTCTATTTAATAGTGTTCTGTTTATTTCTTGCACTATTATCACTTCTTGTCATCGTTTCGTCTTACACAGCTATTTTTGTTAAAATCAAGCTTCAAAACAAACAAATCCGAAACCTTCAACAGCAAACAGCCATCCAAGGAACACAGAAACGTGAAAGACATCTTGCAATGACAATGTTTTTAGTGACAACTTTGTCACTTCTAACTTGGCTTCCATATCTGGCCATCCAGGTGTATTCCAAAGTTTCTTTGTCATGCGTGTCTTTTCATATATTCCTTTTCACTATACTTGTACAGTTCTTTAATTCGATTATAAACCCAATTGTTTACGTGCTAAGAATGCGTGATTTCAGAAAAGCATTAATATCGCTGGTGTTCAGATGCTCGCGTCACCAATCATCCGTCGTGGTTTATCCGCTTGGACAAGTCGCCAATCGACGGATAGAACTAAACCCACGCTAACACTGATCTCGTACAACAAGAACCGAAATTATTTTTCCAAAGTTATTCTTCCAATATGGCGGACACAGGAACGAATCTAGGGGAGGGGGGTAGGTGGGGTTCGAACCCCAACTTCATTCGAAACCCTTAATAAGGGAGGAAAAACCGCCTAATTAGGAAATATAAATCAAATACTAAAATACAGTCTAATACACATTATTATAATCATAATATTGGAAATTACTTAATTGAATATTAAATATTAAATATTATTATTGACCAATCAATCGTCTCTCTTTTCCAACCAAAACACCCACGTTACAATTTTATTTTTAATCTGCAGAAGGATGGCAAGCATACTATAGATGTCATCAATATTATTTTTAATAGTTGCACACAAAACGATCTATCGTGATCCCCGTGGAAACAGGACACACAATTGCCCTATTTCATTATTACTTCACGAGGAAACGATACGCTGTCAAACCGTAGAATAAGCACTGGTTAATAACATGTTTGAAAAAGCTTTACGATAGTGTAAAAAATAATTGTTCTTCGCCATTCTATACCCCCTATAAACAAGATGTGACATCATAGTGACATAGGAAAAACATTCTTTCCCTTTCATATATTCTTCCTTTTACTTTTTTTCAGTTTGGGTATTTTTTCTTGTTTTTCTTTTCTTCCATTTCTCTCTTTCTTTCCTTTCTTGTCTTTTTCTTCTTCTTCTTCTTTTTTTTTTTTAATTTTTTCTGTCTTCTCTTTTTATTGAATTTAATACCACTCTTTTCCCTTCCTTTCCTTTTTTCCGTTCTTAAAATTGCTTACGGGCTACCTGTGCTTTAAATCCCCTTCCCATGATGCACTTGTATCCGTGTTAGTGACGCACGTGTTAATCGAATCAAGATGGCGGCATGCAGCACAAGGTAAGAAACTTTCTCATCCTCTTTTGTCTTTATTATGACGTTTATATTCATGAATTAAATATTATTAAACTTTAAATAAGTAGAATATCACTAGATTTCATAAACACAAAGAATTTCCACTCGAAATCGGGACTCTTATGATTCATAAACTAGTCTGAAAAGTTGAACATTTCCAACTGACAACCTGGAAATCTTGAAAAAAAAGTACTATCAAGCAAAGGCTGCATAAAATTGTTAAAATCTTTTCCTTATCATGTTGGAATTATTTGGAGTTGATTGACTTCTTTTGTTATCTTTGAATTGACTGAAACTTTCAAAAAAAAAATTTGTTTTTTTAATGACTTTTTCTTCCACAAATTGATAGTTTGACATTTTGATTCGTTTAATCATTCAGATAGGGTCAGTATGTCAGATTTTATTGTTTTTCCTCCTGCTGTTTAAATTATAATTGTTTTTATGCTTATTAATACCATCGTAACTTTTTCGTTGTTGACTTGTTTCCTTTTAGTATTGACAAACACTGAAGAGGAATTTTAATGCACAATACATTGGGTTCCAGCTTCATAAACCAGTTGTCATAGCAAATCAAGTAAGTAAGTTAAATCATGAGAGTGTTTAATAAAATATAGTATGAGTTTATGAAATTGCAGTCAACTAAAAATGCAGTTATTATATATGATATTGTCATTGACCATTATAGAAATAGGTGAATAATTGTGCTGTAATTTAATGTGTATTAACTAAAGTATATGATCAATTTAGTTTTTCAAAATGCCAAATGGATCCTCAGTTTGTGACCTGTTGGTCTTTGCAGAGCATTTATTTTAATGTATGCCACATATATATCATCTACATGTCTCTTAATACTTTAAGGGTGTCTTTAAGAGTGTCTACTTTAAGAATACTTTAAGTGTCAGCTACATACTTTATTGTTGAAGAGAAAAATGTATTTTTGCACTCAGACATCTCCCAACAGACAGTCAGTCCTTAATTGCACTTTAAGTTTAAGTTTATTTCTTGGGTCATTTCATGGTTTTTAAAGTGTTACAAAGAGGAAGACAAAACATTTTCGCTGTAGCTGTATAATTATGGAATCATTAGCTCATTATAATACCAATAGTACTTGCCTGGAGCCGGTTGTACGAAGCCTGGATAAAGTTATCCACCGGATAAGAGTTATCCATTGTATAGAATTTGTATAGGTTTTATCCGCTGGATAAGGATTTATCCGCTGAATAGCGCTATTCAACTCTTTGAAGTTGCTGAACCTTAAGGATCTTTTTTTAAACACATTTTACGTTTACTAGGCTTTCTAAAAACATAAGGTTTAAAAGTTTTTTTTTTGTCTTTGCTATTGTATGATTTAATGTTTGACAGAGGTTGTAGTGTTACAGAGGAGAAAGTTGTGTCTATAAATGAAATATTAACAATAATTTAGTATTGAATACCATACATAAAGATTTTTTTCCTACCAATGTTCACTTTCAAAGACAAATTTCATAAGCAATTTATCAACAGTAGTTTATTTACCTAGACATAACAATTTATGTTAGGAAAAAGATGAAAGGCATAGTACAGGACATTTCAAATTGAATACATAACAACACTTCCACTAAGGTAGTACACAAATTCTATTGTAGTACAAGAGATCAAACATATTCACTCCTTGGAAAAAACTCTTGCTCGCAGCCAAATTAGGTAACTTACTCATTAAAGAAGAAACCTTCTTTGACTTCTTAAGGAATTGATGGACTTTTTCAATCTCATTTTGTTCAAGCACAGTGAAAGGACCTACACCTGAGAGGGTAACAGGCCAATAGAAAATGCTTCACCTATGCAATTTGTCAATGTTATCTTGTTTGGGCAAGTCAAAGATTTTAGAGCCCTTGGAATGAAGAAGTTTAAGAGTGAGAAGTGACTTGTCCTGACTTGTCCAGAACACTTTCAAAAAATGTTCTTTTGATTATAATCAACTGCATAGTAAGATTGAACTTGGATGCCTTTCAGGCATTTCAGGACCTTCAATCTTGTGCTGGTGAAGCTCAATCACAATTTGCTTCCAGAAAGCATTATTGCTGATGGGTAGTGGATAATATAAAAACAGGCATCTTGCATAGAGGCAGAGATGGACTTCACAGTCATAGTTATTACTCTGTTGGGAAATATCTGATTGAGCATTCATGTAAAATCTCCAAGGCCATTGGCTATCATCAACAGTATTATGTTCCATAGACAAAAGCATCACATCTTTGCCATGGGTTATTTATAATTTATGGTTTAGTATAGCTACCTGCCAGACTATCTAGGACGAGAAGCCCCTTATTTTTGAAAGCACAGCCATCCGTAATTAATGACACAAGGTCCCCCAGTAGGTATATTACCCAAAAGAAGAACAGATCATCTTGCTGGATAAGAGTGTGTTTCTCACCAGGGGTCTCATTCAGGATCTTATACTGGCTGTTCTTGACAACAAAGAAATGAGTATTGTTACTTAGTGAATTCTCTGGGTACTAGCCACAACCATACTACTTTCCTATGAGAGCATCGCTCGCTGATTTCTTTGATAGACACCTCAGGAACATAGAAAATGTTGATCTTTTAACGATCATCCTTTGCAACCTATGCAAAGTCATCTGCACTGTTTACCATGGCTCTGCCTAGGAGGATTACCATCCAAACTCCCCTGCATTTTATTTCAGCTCCAATGCAATCCACTTCACCATTGCCATATGTGGTCTCAAGTCCTATTTGAATATCCAACTCCTCTTACGAAGTCTATTAGCTATTGTTCAAAAGTCAGTAACAAACTCTTCTGTGTGTGTTCCCAGCCTTCAGTTGTTTTGAGTGAAATGCAGTCCCTATTTCCTGAACACAATATGACTAATGCTGTCTTCCTGATAGAAGTCTTCCACTTTTCTCAAATCATCAGGGTTTAATGCATCACATCTTTTTTCCCTCCCATTCTGTTTTTGGAATTTCTTTTTGACTCTACAATCTTCAAACAACTCTCTCTTTTTTGAATGGAGAAGGACTTCAATATCTCAGACTACTTTCACCTTTTTCAGGGAACATTTTGTAAGGAATATTTGTAAGGAATATATTATTTTTTTTTATGGCTTTTCCAAAATACTGAGAATTTCATAACTTGGTAAGGTTTCTTCTTTTCTGCTTGCCTCCTTTTTTCTTTTCTCACTTCTCCTTATTTCATAAATTGGCAGAGACAATTTTTCTACTCATATTCGTTTTTCTTCCTTTCTCAGTGTTTTTTGTGTTCAGGGTTGCTTTCTGCAAGAAGACGCAAGATAACAATGAAATTACCTTCGTTTTCTGTTGGTGCATTATTGAAATCTATGTTATGGTCTTGATGCTCATGTAAAGGAATTTGTTGCTTTGCACATAGTATTGCAGCATCTACAATATGGCATAGTATAGTTTTATTTTCACTTTTCATTTGGGTGTCAATGCGATTTTCTATATTTGCCACTTGTGCTCGTACTGTGTATGAACGGGCTAGAGCTCTCTTGTGGTACTCTGTGGATGAATGACCATCCATCTTTTCTTTTGATTTGTTGTAGTTTCGAAATGGAGTCTTATTAAATATGCCAAGTGACTCTTTTTCTTTGTTATTCAAGAAGTGTAAACATGTCTTACACCAACCACCCTTAAGTACAGGATGTGCACTGTATGCTAACCATGGTCTTTGATCAAGCCATTGCATTTGAAATGTTATTTGCTTGTTTTTGCCAAAATGGTGAGTATAAAGATCGGCACAGGATCCACCATTCTTTATCTGAGTCATTCATGACATCTGCCTTCTTAGAAATAATCTTGCTTACATCATAAGGCGCTACAACTGAGACTGGATCATTATCCAAAATGCAGCTTTCTTGTTCACAAGCTTCATCAAGTGTGTCTATTAAAATTGAAATGATTGATTAATTTAAAAACAGAACAGAAATAAGTGAAAGTTATCGTACTTAGAAACGATGTTTTTTCCAGGGGGAAAACCATTTGAAATATATTCGGAAAAAATATTTTTTACCTCAATGGGAATTGAACACAGGCCTTCAGATTTGTATTTTTCTGAATTTATTTCCAAGGGGTTTTCACCCGGAATAAACCTCGTTTCTAGCACTATAACTTTCCTGTAGTTCTATTCTATTTGTTTCATGGTGCCATATTCATGTCTTTAAATTAAAAACAGACATGCTCGTAAGTGGACATATTTCTTTATTCATTGTTCTTATACCTAATCTGTACATTTTCACAGCAAATATAAAAAACGTAACTACAAAAAACTATAGCTTACGAACATTAGGTCTCACTGGTTGATAGCATAAGAAAACTAGGGTAACACAACACTCTTACTCATCTAAGTCATCTTCTTCACTTTCATATAAATAGTTTGGCAAGTCAATCCTTGCCCATTGTGACACGAGATGCTCTCCAAATTCTATATCTGTGTGTTGACTCAATAATTCAGCCCAAGCTGGTGGTGGACCCCATGTTGGAGTCACAGCTAACTCTTTTAAATTTTGGTTTTTTAAAATGTCCCTGACAGTTCCCAATGAAAGGGGGGACGGTTTAATTCCCCCTTGAACTTCTCAAGATAAGGCATATCTTTTAATGTTTGAACTAAGGACGAAATGTGTTCATCTTTAATTTGCAAGCAATACGAGATATCCAAAACTCTAAGCGATCTGCATTGCTTAAAACATACTATCATATTCATTGGGTCGATACTAGTAAAACCATACACATTTAAAGATTTTAAAGAGTGCATGCTGTATATAAAATCTAATGAAATTATAGAAGTATTGTAAGTTAAATCAAGATATTTAACGTTCTCACAGCATGCAAGACTGTTTCTATGAACATGTAAGGACTGTTAAAACGCGCAAGTTTTTGAGAAAACCTTAGTCCAAGATTTCGGAAGTGCTTTGCATGCCTAAGTATTATACTCTGAAATGTTTTCACGGTCAGCTCAATATCTATTTCCACTGCTTTCCAAATTTCCCATGACAATTGTAATAGATAATGAAATCGCCTGCAAACACATCCTACGCCCAGAGAATCTTGAATCGAGAGATATGTAAGTATCTCTACTAAAATTTTAGAGGGAAGATCGTTCAAAGTCAAAGAAACACCTGACAGAGAAATCATTTGATAAATGCAATGTATTGACTAAAGTAAAAATACTTAAGCTTGTTATACAGTTTACAAATGTCGTGTCTTTATTTGCAGAAGAATATTAAAACAATTGAGCTTTTTAAAATCAAGTTTTGTGCTGTAAAGTTCAAAAATATTGTCTTTGATACTGAAGTACTGCTTTCAGTATTAGGCAGAGTGGGACTGATGTAGCTATTAATTTTTGGTGGTGGTTCAACATCACTATCAAGACTGGCATTATTTTCGCTGAAAAATATTAGATTCTGCTATTCTAATTTACTGTAAACAGCCTATTGGCCTCAAATATCTACAAATATTAGGCCAAAATGAAGAAAATTAAACAAAAATAATATTTTACTGTTTTTTTTGAAAAGAAATCACTGAATGATCGCTGCATTTTTAGGGCTGAATAACAAAATGGCTGATTTATTTTATGAATTAAAAACGGTTCATATTCAAAATGGGGGCTGGAAATCCACCCAATCCACCCCAGTATTCGCCCCTGAACATACTTTATTAGAGCTCCCTATAAGGGCTCGTCTGCTATAAATGCTAAAATAAACTAATTACAAAGAAAACTATAAAATTGATATTATAGAAATTAAATACCAGTTAAATATAAGTTAAATACCAGTTAAATTAAGTAATACTAAATACTGATAAGAAATTTGATAAGAAATTTAATATATTTACAAATTTAATAAATGAGTATACACTTTTGTCTTAAAATATTTTATATGTCAGTACTTTGCTTAATATCATTTGGGAGATTGTTACCAGGTGATCTGACTAGGCGTGCAAAGCATGATTTCCTGATCTGAAAAAGAATCAACCCCATCATCCACCGCACGCTCAATTCACTTGAGTTTCAACTGTTGTTTAATAATAATAATAATAATAATAATAATAATAATAATAATAATAATAATAAGAGTCTTCTTGTTTATACATTTGATTATAAAATTCAGCGATAAAAAGTTTGCTTTATACATATTTAAGAAAAATATAAAACGACGACGTTTCGATGTTCCCAGAACATCATTATCAAGTCAAAAAATAATAGCTAGAAAATTTAAATATATAGTATTGACGAAACAATGAAAGTAAATTAAACAAAAAGTTTTGCCCGTATTGAGTCCGATTGTTTGTTTATTCTGTGTATTCTTTGTCTGGACAAACACCTGTTGAATTTTCTAGCCCGACGTCTATCTTTTTGATTCAAAATTCGAATTTGGTTTTCTCTGACTGGTGTTTAATTAGGGGCCCACAATCAGGATAGGCCCTGTCAGCTAGTAGATTTGCTCCTGGTGGGAGAGCTAGAGGTTGACCTGGTCCTATACAAGTCATGAGTCTGTAAAATGTAGCATCATGGGTGCTACCAAAAAACCAGCTTGAACAAATCTTAAATGTCCCTGATTATCCATTATCAGTTGTGTGTTCATGCAGTGGTAGTGGCGATGGCCGCTATAGCATAATCTCTGTGGTTCTGTTAAGGGCCGGTAAATTTCGTGAGGGGTGCTATCAATAGCACCAACAGAATGGAGAAACTCTGGCCAATTTCCCATTAGGTTAGTCCATTCTAATCGCCAAAGTTCTGGTAGAGTCCTATTTATGATGCGCACTACAGATGATGGATCAATGTCAAACCATAACGCCAGATTTTCAACATGAAAGTATTTGCGTAGCTACATCATAACAAGTAATACTTGATTTGTAATGATTATTTGTTGGCGGCGCTGACAAATACGTGGTTGTCCTACTGTCATTAAGCGAAACAAAACAGGAGACACGTTCGCAACTAGTTGTAGAAAGGATTGTGGAGTTTCACCAGTATTTCTCCAAAACAACCAGGGTTGATGTGCTATTAGAGAATAGACATCTCTACCACTGAATCCATGACCGTGAACATTTGGCAACAAGTGCTGACTTAAGGTAATGCGATCGTGCATTCGTGCGCATCTTTCCTGCGCTTTATTGAATATCTAAACATTTTACAGGGTTACCTACCCTGATTTTTCTACTGTGAGTCCAGAACAACTTAGGCTACAATATATCAAAAAATGAAGGCAGGTAATTCGACTAAATTTTTAGTAATTTCACGAAGTGTTAATTTTCAAAGTACTTTTTCGTAATTGGGTTTCCTGTGGCCAAGGTCTTTCAACTATGGCGGATAAGACATTTTGACCTTTCTCCACGTTCAACGTGAAATATCTAAAAATCTTGCTCGGTGACCTACCCTGATTTTTTCACTGTGAGTCCAAGTTTACTAAAGCTACAACATATCCAAAAATGAAGGTAGATAATTCGACTAAGTTTTGAGTAAATCGCGAAAATGTCCGGAAATTCGGATCGTAAAGTACAGTCAAAATGTACTGTTTTGGACATTTAAACATCGAGAACTCATTCTGAACACAATAAAATGAACAATTTTGGGGTTTTAATCATAATGTGTTAAGGTATGTATCATTTGAAATCGTTTATGCTACTTTTTCAAGCCATATGGACTACGATAGCTTCTAGTTTACTTTGTCTTATTTTCCCCGAAAACACGGCCGCAAGTATTGTCTTTGAAAATTTATATCTTCCGAACGGATTCGGGTACCCCCATTTTTTATTTCATATTTTCACACTACAGCTCAAAAGGAATATTTGTGCCAAATTTTAAAAAAATTCATGGAAAAAAAATGCGCGATCGCATTACCTTAAAGGAACATTGTTGACATAAAGTAAAGGAGGCTGTATGGAACTCAAAACTAACAAAAACGCTAGTATGTTCAGCAACACAAATTGTAGGTCATGGTTATCCATGATGGTGGTGTGCAATGCAATTCTATTTAGCGCTATGAAGCATGAAAAGCACTCACACTTTAGGTGACTGTATATTTTAGCAACATTCAAGTGTGCAGTTCACTGTAGATGTATTCAAGTCAGCAACAGAATAATTTCCACACCACAACCACATGTATCGTCGACAACAGTCTAATTATTTTAAAATGTTGCAACAAAATGAAAGTTTTCTTAAAACAGATACAAGTAGCTCAGGTAAAAAATGTTCTTAAAAGATCAAAACGTGCCTACATATCCTCTTTTGTACGACTCATTGCGAGAATGCTTTTGTATTTACGTTTTATTCATTTTGTTTGAATTAGAGTCAAAAGAGAAAAGTAGTAAACGAGCCAACGTCAGCGAAAAAGAGAAGACTTTTGTACTCGAGTGTTACAATTATTGCACTGGTAAAGGCTGGGGGATATGCTACTGTATTGCAAACAGAGGATAGCTGACGTAGGATTACCAGAACATGTACAGTTATACCTGGAAGAATACCTTTGCGAGAATGAAGAGGATCATAAAACAAGCATTGCAATCAAAGCAGTCAGCTGAGTCTCAATCCAAACCATTTGATGTCCTGGAACAGCACAGCACACCTGATGTATTAGCTGTACAGAATCAAATGAAGTATGCACAAAAAAAAACAGCTGCACAATGCAAACAAGAGGCTATTCAAAGTAAAATAAGGAGTAACTTTGTGCCATCATCAGAGGATGGATCAGATTCAAGTACAGAAGTAGATGAGAAGAGGAAAGGGAAAAGGAAAAGGAAGCTTGACAAAGCTAAAGAGGCCCAGCAGTCGCATAAGAAAATGTGCGAGAGAGCCATGTCGACGATGGACAAAGTTGATAGCCTCCTGGCAAAAGTTGACAAACAAATAGACAAAAACAATGCGTAGAATTATGCATGGCAAAATAGGCTAAGCAAAAGTTTTGTTCTTTAATACAGCAGTCAATAAATATGAGCAAATAATAATATGAGCAAATCAATAAATGTTTTCGTTGTCACTCAATTGTTATATTTTGATTACTGATTTTAACCCGAGAGCGCGAATCACTGAAGCATGTAGCTGCACGCACACCTCATTAGCATGCTATTTTATACACATGCTCATTTGCATGTTAAAGGTGAGTTATACAAAAACGTTCTAATAATAATAATAATAATATAAAAATATTTATTATATACATACCAAGATTTACTCACTAAAACCCTGTGTAATAAATGTTCGTTCGTTTGCTTTTCCCAACCAATTACAATGCGCGTATTGCTTTTTCATGTGTTTGAAGACTCGCTTGTTCGTTCTATGATTCTTCCATACTTATGATACTTTCCACGTAGTAGTCTCTATATTATATAATATACGACTTCTAACTAGCAGCTAAAGCATATTTAAAAATTAGACGGTTTAAAAAATAACTCATAAAATGCTGCACGTTTGTTTTAAGTTTCAAGCTCGAATCTGGTGTTTTTTGCCTTAGGTATCATATCATGCAACGGATGAATCTGATAACTTTAGTGTATATTTTTAATCTTGTTTTTCTAAAAGTTTATGTATGTCTATACTATTTGAGATACTGTGCTTCTCGCAATCTATCCAAAAAACAATGGACCATTGTTGGTTTGGATTCAGCGACCCTGTACACTGCAAGCCTGTATGAAATATTAGGTAATAGGATGGTATTGAATAAATAGTCAAAGTGTTCAAAGTACATGTAAGCACTTGTTTGCTTTAATTAGTTTGTTCTTAACTTTACGTGAGTGATGAATCTGGTGTCTGACTTGAAGGTGACACCAAGGAAAACAAGCTCCTTGACCTGAGTTATTCCAGCTATCCTATCAAAGTTCTATACATTGCCCTTTTTCACAAAAGTTAGTTCCTTACATTTACTGGGATCACAGAACATAGAATTCGTATTTGACCATTCTAAAAACTGCGTTACTAACTTGCTAGAACAATTTTTATCTTTCCACCCAGGCACAGTTATAGTAGAGTCATCCACATATTTATACCAAAAAGTTATAGTGCTGTTTTCAATCTCGAGGTCATTTAAAAAAATATTGAAAAGGTAGGGGCCACTAAGAGTGCCCTAGGTTGTACCTTGATTGACCTCCTTCCAATACCTTACAAAGGCATTGTAGACGACCCTTTGTTGCCTGTGTTTCAAAAAAATTAGATACAGATTGATAACATACAGGTTCAATGGAATTTTTTCAGATAGTAAACTATGGTGTTTGTCACTGTCTTGATGAAAGTAAAATCACCTCTATCCATACCCTGTGAATCAGGTGTCGTATGCTGAAACATGGAAATTCCAGTTCAGTGGAATGAGTCATGTGAGGTGGTAGAACTACGGTTGTGATCTATGATTTTTGTACTGCATTAAAAAATTGTTTTTTTGTAGGGATTTTTGTTCAAATTTATGAGATTTTTCAGAGCATATGACAAATCAAGTTATTTCTTTGTCTTTTATTCTACAATATCCATGTGGTATTGTAGAATTACTCCCTAGCCGGCATTTGTGCATGACATAACCTAATGGTCCTTCCAGCTATTTTCTGATTAATTTAACCAATATAATCAGCAAAAGTGCGTTTTGAGTAATTTCCCTGTCCCAATATGGAAACATGGAATTATATTTGCAAATGAGCTGAATGTTAGCATAAAGCCGGATGGTTTCAGTACTCATATAAGCAAACTTTATAGCCTTCTACTGGAGGAGACACTTTTTTTTCATCTTAGATATGACAAGCAACAATAACAAAAGCAACAACAATGTATTTGCACTCTTAAAGAAAATGAAAATTACATTAAATAATATATAAAAATTGCAAAAAAAGAACACAGTTACCTAAAATAGCTAGAAAGCTAAACAAGTTAGACAGCTAAAAGGTCAGGGGGTTTGCTAATTATAGATGTTTTTAGATGTATGGAAAATAATTAAATTGACTAACTAATAAGACAAGAAGCACAAACAGAAACACACACAGGCACAGAAAGAGATACTAAAAGGTACTGAATACGAATGAGCATTAAACAAGGAGATACATCAATATACCAAGTTTTAACTTAAGTATTAAAATATTCTTTGAGAAACGAATCGATTAAGAGTTTTTTTTATACGCAACCACTGCTATTTGGTTTAAAGTCTTCAGGAAGAGAAATACAGACTTTAGCTTCTAGATTTCGAATATCGAATTTACCATAATTTGTTTTAATTTTTGGTAAAGAGTAAGTATTTTTTCTAGCTAGTCTTGTATTATATTCCTGTACTCTTTTTAGTCTCTTAGAATGAAAATCATACATAAATAAAGCATTATGAATAAAAATTAAGTCAATAAATTTGATTAAATTAAGTTTAGAGAAAAGGGGAGTTGAATGAGCATTATATTAAGAAAACGTTATGATTCTGTTGGCCTATTATTGTAGGGAGATTAGGGGTTTCAGATTAGTTATGCATGTATTAGCCCAAGTGATAATAGCATATGTTAAAAAGGGATAAATTAAAGTGTAATAGAGTTGAATTAATATTGTAGTATTTACATAATGAAATATTTTTGAGATGATACTAATAGAACGGCGAATTTTCTTTGATATGTATCGAACATGGGATTTCCAATTAAGATTAGAGCCAATAAAAATACCAAGGTATTTTACACAATTGAGTTGCTTGATTTTCCTATTATTGATATATTAAATCGTATATATATATGGCTTAGGAAAATAATGGGTTGATTTTTGATGAGGATGAAAAGTAACGAAATTAGTTTTTTTTATATTTAAGGTGACTGACTACTTTAACAAGGAATAATTACAAAATGTTCTTAGAAAGATATTTTACACAGAACTTAACGCTGATTCCAAAAATGAAAAGAAAAATGGGGTGTCCCGAGCTTATTTTCGAGATAATGAATTTTAAATACGACCATCTTCACAAGTTTTCGAAAGAAAAATGGCGGAAATCAAACTTTGCACGCAAAAATTCATAACTCAAAAATTAACGAATATTGAATCAAGATTGTCATTAATTTAGGATTCTATAGAGTCAAAAGACTTTTGTTTGAACAAAATAAATTGGTATCAGCATAAATGTGAAAATGAAAAAAATTCCAGCAATTATGAAAGTCATTGATGTACAAGAGGAAAAGAAAAGGACCTAAGACAGAACTCTATGGTACACATAGATGCTTCTTCGGATGTAATATTACCAATTGATACATGTTGATACCTATTTTTTAAATATGAAGAAAACCAATCATTTGCAATGCCTCTTATTCCGTAATGCATTAATTTCTTAATGAGGATGGTGTGATCTACAGTGTCAAAGGCCTAAGAGAAGTCAAGGAAAATCCCACAAATAAAAATAGAGAGAAATAGGACGATAATTATTAATATCAAGCACTTTTTTATGTATTGGGATAACATTTAGCAATTTTTGATTGCTCTGGAACACGGCCAGTTGAGAAAGAATGATTATAAATAATTTCCAAAGGGGTAGACAAAAAACACTGTAAGAGCTTCAGCAGATAAACAGGAATACTATATGGCCCTGATGCTATTGACGATTTAATATTGGATATTTCATTTTCAATTTCCGAGACAGTTACTGGACACATACAAAAGCTGTTAACGTTTGACAAGGGATTACCTAGAAAATCTTCACGGGTAGAGTTTGAATGAGGGACCAGTAATTAGCAAGCGGTTTTGACCATTTTTATTAATTATATTTAGAATATTGCTACTCAACAAGATTAACTCTTTGTTATTTTGAGTAACATTTCCTTAATTTTGTATAAATCACACAAAATACATTGTGAGTATTTATAGCTCAAGTAATAAAATTATTTTTGCTGTTTAGTACTAGTTGTATTACATTACATTACATAACTTGTTACGAAATACTGATAAAGAGATTGAGTACTATGGCTGCTCCTCATGGTGAGAAATTGTGGACATCAATGGATGGAGAATATAAATTTCTAATTGAATGAAGCTAACTTTTGTAATCGAATTTCGTGCCACGAGGGTCAAAACAACTGCAAAGTCCCCTAAAGTACCCTGTGTTTTATAGCTGAAAGATCCTGGAAACTATATGGAAACGGGATGTTAAGAAAATAGCATATTCGGAAAGGGAGAAAGTACCATTATCAGCATTTTTACTTCATTTTTTACAAGATTCTTCGCAGTGTATCATACCTCAGGATTCCGATTCAATCACGAAGTGTTCATAAGTAAAGCATTATACTGGAATGGATATTTATTGTTGGCCATTTTGGTGAATTTGACTAAGAAGTGCAACGACTTGGCAAGTTGAAGACGATAGAATATCTTTCAAATCTGTTTTTTTTTGTGCCTTAAATGACTTCTTCAAGGATGCTGATGTGGATCATCGTTGTATTATGCCTTCTTCATTGTACTATGTATTGTGGTCATACCACATCGACAAGCATAATCAAATAGAACATTTTGTACATTTCTGGACAGATATGAGGTATTATCATTTTTGACTTTTATCCCATACAAAGTCAGAAAAGCTGATCGACCATTTTGTTTTGCAGACTCTTAGCATCTACTGTGCGTGCGTGTCCACTATTTCTCGCCATGTTACAAAAAGTTCAATTTTATATTCAAAAAATAGCTTAGAAACATCTTATGTCACATAAGATTCAAGTTTTGTCTTTTTGATAATCTTGAAGGCTTTCTTCAAGATTCATAGTAAACCCAAATACTAATGCATCAAGGAATTACAGCTTATATTCCATAAAAACCTTCGAAATAGATGCAGTCAATTCTTTCCACATCTTGTGTTTTTTGGTCCAGATTTGGCCATATCTGAAATGATAACAAAAAAGAAAATATCATTTTAGTCAAAATTTAATGAAAGTAACCCTCAATTAGTAATGATAACAAAAAGTATTTAGTTAACAAACGAGTTAGATTAAAAAAAGGAAGAATTGCCCTTCCCTTTGAAGGTCGGATATTAGCAGACATTGTTCGCAGACAACTAAACCATCTTGTCAAGTGTATTGATAAAGTGTTGTGCCCTGTCCATACTTGTAGAAAGATTGGTTAAGATCCTAAAATGCACGAGAAAAACTGTTTAACTTTTGAGATGTTTCTTATTCAAGATCAAACACCAGAACTTAACGTGCAAAAGGGCTCTGTTAAAGCAATGGCCAGCATTTAACCTGACAATAGCGTCAGTGTGACACCGAAACGTTATTGTTTATTTTCCTTTATACATTATTCTTCGTCTTCTATTAAACGAACAAGTGCATCGGCAATGAACAACAACCCGCCTGAGAAATAAATTAACAGATGATACAACGAACAAAATGCCAAAAAGACCTTTACCCTTGACCCGATGCCTACATCTATGGTCGTGACTTGCCTAGAGGAACTTCTTCCTGCAATCACATGTGTTCTAATTCCTCACTGTCTTTGGGTCATTTTCCATCTAAATGGAAAGAAGCTCTTGTTGACCCGCACCTAAAGAAATCCGGGAAAGACATCTCGTTTCAGAATCTGCGAGCTGTGAGCAACCTTCAGTTTATCTCAAAACTAGCTGAGCATGCTGTATTCAATCAGATGCATGAGCACATGATGAGATTCGAGCTGTACCCACTCCTGCAGTCGGCCTACTGCGCTGGTCACAGTACTGAGACCGCTCTGCTGAAGGTGCATAATGATATCTTGCTAAACATGGATCGCCAAAGGGTAACACTGCTGGTACTTCTGGACTTGAGTGCTGCGTTGGTCACGGTTGATCATCACGTGCTACTAAGACGTCTGGAATCTAGCATTGGAATAACTGGGACTGCATTGCATTGGTTTACATCCTATTTATCTGGTAAATCTCAGCCCATCTGCTTCAAGGGCAACTACTCCAAGAGGTTTGATCTACCCCACAGTGTTCCTCAAAGTTCGTGCCTTGGTCCATTGTTGTTCACTATATATGCCAGTAAGCTGTTTGAAGTAATCAAGGCTCATCTTCCAGATGTACACGCCTATGCTGATGACACTCAGCTGTATCTGGCGTTTAAGCCAGACTCTGATGCCAGTCAGATGGATGCTGTGAATGCTGTGCAGGATTGTATTGATAATATCAGGACTTGGATGGCGTTAGATAGATTAAAACTTAACGAAGATAAAACAGAGATTATTTTAATTGGCACTCAGCCACAACTAGGTAAAGTGAACATTACACACCTAAATATTGGTCAAGCAAATATACCAATAGTAAGCTCCGCTGTCCGCAATCTTGGTTCATGGTTTGACTCAAACCTTACTATGACCATGCACATCAATAAAATTTGCCGATCAGTTTTTTATCACTTATTTAATATTAGACAAATTAGGAAGTGCTTAACGTTTGACAACGTATATGTGCAGGCTGTGATTATGGCGCATATTAACTACTGCAATGGACTCTTGTATAGGGTACCAGCTATTCATCTTTCGAAATTACAGCGTCTTCAAAATTCGGCAGCTCGTCTTATAAGCTTTACACCTAGATATCGCCATATATCGCCAGTACTATACTCCTAACATTGGCTGCCAGTAAGGTTCAGAATTCAATATAAGATCGCTGTTATCACCTTTAAAATAATTTACAACTTAGCTCCAGCATATTTAAGGAATCTTATAAGCATAAGACAGAGTCCGCGCTATAACCTGCGATCTATAGCTGCTGGCATTGTTTTGCATGACCCGACAGGCAGGTTTAAGCGTATGCTTGGAGACAAATCATTTACAGCAGCTGCTCCTAAAACCTGGAACGACTTACCTAGTTATATTAGGAAAGAGGACAATTTTAACAATTTTAAAAGTCTTTTGAAGACACATTATTTTAGAGAAGCGTTTAACAACTTAACTTAGCTTATTATTTTTATTCGACTTGTTTTACTAGTTTTTAGTTATTTATTTTAGTATATCTTATTTCTTAGTTAAAGCTATGCATATTTTATTCTATTCGTAACTGCATGTAAATGTCTTAACATTAGTACTATCACATTTTGTATATATCCTTCTAAGTAGTTTAGTGTATTATATTCTATATTTTATCTAGTGTAATGCGCATTTGATCATATTTCACATGTTAAAATGCGCAATATAAGTATTAAATATTATTATTATTATTATTATTATTATTGAAATAAAAAGGGAAGCTTAAACAAAGCTAACAAAAGAAGATAAGTAAAATATGCAAATAAATGTATAAATAAATATGCTGCAAGCAAAAAAAGATGCAACATGAAATATTGTTGAATTCGCGAACGAAACACAATTTCCAGTGACAGTATTCCATTTCATTGATAATCCATTTTTACTGACCTTCAAGATAAGGTGTTAGTTCCTTAGGTACCATAGTTTTAGATATTTCTAAATTTTCTTGAGAGCACATGTTTGTTTCCAAACCAAATGTCATTCCCATTCTCTTGACAATGTCCAAATCGTTATCGATGACAAATGGCTTGTCAAAATTGAAGCAGTGGTCCAATCTGTTTAAGAGAAATGCAATAGACATAAGGATAAAGGTACTACAGCAAGGTGACTGTGACCTGTGGTAGGCAAGTCGTAAAAAGAGATGAATTTTTATCCTGATTCCTCTCCCAAAATGGCATAATTGTGCAATAGTACCCGGGGGTCTTCAGAACCTTATCCAAGAGACCTTTGTGGGCATCTGCTACAGGTTTCTGTGTAAATCAATGCTACTATGTTGCCAAGTTTTCGATTCATCATATTTAGGTGGACAAGTCTTGATACCTGCTGAAACACTGCTAGGAACCTGGATGAATGATCAGAGCCGAGAGGAAGATCACAAGTGACCATAGGTTATGGAACAAGTATGTACTTACTTGTCTTCTGAGGTCGTATGTGCGATGACTGTTTCTTTGCTGGTTCTGACTGCGATAAATGGTAGTTGCACAGTCTTTTCACATTGAGAGGGTTGTTGAGGATTTGAGCTTCTACTTCTTACGAGATTTGTATAAGCTATTTGCTACAGAGATGGAAAAGAATGTTTGGGAAACATTAACATGAAAACTAAATTTGTAAATTAGCAGTGGTTCATACCTCAAGAATTAGCTGTTGCAGCTCAGCAGTTTTCTTCTGGATTGATTTTTCAATTTCTTTTTTCTCAAGCTATAACGCAATAAGGGAACAGCAAAGGCAATATAAAGGAGATAAAACTTCAAAAACAAAAGAAAAGGAAAAAAACACTACGGTTTCTAATATAACTATTTTTGTAATGTGATATGTTACCTGTTCGTCCTGCTCATCTTCTGTGATATTCGATGCTGGCTCTACCCAAGTGATTTGCCCTTTATTTTTGACTATCATTTCCATGGCAGCCATCACGTTCAATACGTCATAAACTCTTCGTTTGATATTTTTTTCCTTGTGCCCCTAGGAATAAAGTAAGTGACAGACCTCATGTTATATGGTGCTACACGCAGTTGCTTTATTTATCAATTTTACGTTATCATTACACAAGGGTATCGAGAATAGAAAACAAGACCCTTTGGTCAAGGGAGACTGGGTTATATGGGCCGGGTGGGATCAGGGCCATTGGAGGGGAGCTGGGGGGAGGGACTTGGGTGCCCTTGACCCACTCTTTGTGGAAAAGGAGTGATCAATAAAATAACAATTTGGCTGGAATCTTTTTGAAGTATAATAATAATAATGATAAATTATTGACTTATATTGCGTGTGTTACATAGGAAGATGCTCACACGCATCACAAATGGGAAATAATTACAATAACTTTTCTAAAATAATATAACTAACTAGCTGAATAACAATTTACAATATATGGGTATGACCCTAGACTTTAATTTATAATGTGGCTAGATAAATAAGTACAGCATATATATTAATACATGGGTAATAATAATAAATCTAAATGATAATTCGAATTTGTGTAAGATGTTCAGATATAGTGACTCCTATGCCTCTCTGAATTATTGGGTCTTGAGCGGGCACTTAAAGAGAACTACATTACTGACAAGACGGATATTGCTAGGAAGCTCATTCCACAGTTTGGGTGCCGCTCAAGTAAATGAGCGGTCACTCAATGTAGTAAGACCATAGAAGTTCTCAGATTATATCTAGGGGCTGACTTAAATTGTGCAAATTCTGATATATACAATGGAGCAAGTCCATTAAGAGCTTTGAAGGCAAGAAACAAGATTTTGAACTGAATTATGTAGCTAATGGGTAACCAGTGAAGTCTATACAAAGAAGGAGTAATGTGTTCAAAGCATCCGACATTTCAGATGAGGCACGCAGCTGCATTTTGCATGCAGTGGAGTTTGTGTAGCTGGTTGCTAGGCAACCCATATAAAAGGCTATTGAATAAGTCAAAGCGACTAGTCACAAAAGCATTCGCTAAAATCTGTGTACTTTGAAAACTAAGAAACCTCCTAATCCGTCTTATGTTGAATAAATGAAAAATTGTGGTCTTACAGATGTTACTGATATGTGTGTCCATTCTGAACTGTCCATCGAATCAGCAGCCAAGATTCTTGAATTCGCTAGTCGGTGAGATCACACTTTCACCGACCTGCAACGAGTCTATGTTGACTTTGGTGAGCTGTTTTCTCGTGCCAATGATGATGAACTCAGTTTTGTCATCGTTCAGCTTAATCTATCTTGGAGTATCCATTTTCTGATGTCCGCAATGCAGTTTTGCATGGCCTCAACAGCGGCAGGCTGCTCGGCACTGGAGTCAGCATTAAAAGAGATATACTGCTGTGTATTATCAGCATAGGCATGGACATCGGGCAGGTGGCGATCCATGATCTTGAACAGCTTGTTTATGTAAAGGACGAAGAGTAGAGGGCCGAGACAGGATCTCTGTGGTACACAGTACTTTACTTGGAACTTTGATGTCCCGCCATTGATGGAGACTGGAATCTGTTATCAAGGTAGGACTTGAACCAAGAGTGCACATGCCCTGATATGCCGAAATCCTTGTAGAGACGATCAAGCAGTATTGTGTGGTCAACAGTATCGAAAGCTGCAATGAGATCGAGAAGCACAAGCAAGGTGACGTGTTGCCAGTTCATGTTGAGCAAGATATCATTCTTGACTCACAAATGAGCAGTTTCGGTACTGTGGAATTTGCGGTAAGATGACTGTGCTTTAGTGTAGAGCTTGTGAGTGGTCAGGCGATCATGCATTTGACAAAACACAGCCTGCTCAGCCAGTGTTAAGGCAAATGACAGATTTCTGATAGGGCGTAAGTTGGTAAACTTTGCCTCTGAGCTGGGTTTCTTCAATCTTGGTTTGACATCCGCTTGCTTTCAGGGAAACATCCAGTTTGTAGAGAGAGGTTTGTCATCTTAGTGACAACTGGTAGGAGGACATCAAGACACTCAACCACAAGGCATGTGGGCGCGGGATCCAAGCTGCAGGACTTCTTACTTGATTTCTCTATTAGGCTCTTGACGTTACTCTACAATTTATGATGGTTGATTTACTTGCCAACATCGTGTTTGTAGTTTTTTCGGTTGGCCGTTTTTTTTCCCTCCCCCCCCCCCCCCCCCCCCGAAAGGCAAAATCCTGGCTATGCCCCTGGAATATACGCACTGTCTTTATTACTTTACTGTATTGTTTTTAAACCTCACAGTTTAGCATTATTTAAGAACATTTGCTGAAGTCGAATTGAAAATATAACTTTACCTTACTGATAAGTAAATCCACTTCTTCAGGAATGATCTGTTCTTTCAATATTTCTTCTGCTATCTAAGAAAAAAACATGAAATACTTATTAAAAAGCTAGTCACTCAAGTAGTATGACGTTTTCATATATGCTCATTAAAATGTTTTAAATTACCTCATTGAAAGAAGTCACTTTCTTTTGTTTTACTTTCTCCAACACCTTGTGTGAAAGGGTTCGCAGTGAATGTGAATAATTTGCAAAGGTTATTGCTGACTGGGCACTTTGTTAAGGGAAAGACAAAAAATTCAAAATGTAAGGGTTAGCAAGTCATTACAAGAATCCTAGTAATAACTAGGCAGTGCAACGTCAAAAGGAAACAATCAAAGCTGAAAATGAATTGGGTTATTCAATTAAAACGAACAATATATTGCCCTCTTCAAGCAAGTTGAGGACAAGCTTGAGGGTTAGCAAGTCATGACATGAATCCTAGTAATAACTAGGCAGTACAACGTCAAAAGGAAACAATCAAAGCTGAAAATGAATTGGGTTATTCAATTAAAACGAACAATATATTGTCCTATTCAAGCAAGTTGAGGACAAGCTAGATTATAAGCAGTTCCCTGTCTGTGAAAAAAGTACTGTGCAAGCTTTAGTTTATTTCTTACATACGACCCTAACATCCTTAGATAGATGTGTTAACTATGCTCGTATTGTTTTCGCAGACTTCTCTAAAGCCTTGGATATCGTTGCTCACAATGTGCTGATTTCCGAGCTCGAGATGTTAGGTTTTAATAGACATCTTACGCACTGAATAAGTGAACTGAACCCACTGAACCCACTGAGTGGGTTAAAGATCAACAGACGTCACTTCTCGAATGTTAAAGGTTGTCTGTATATATTGTTTTCTGGTTTCATGTTGTACAAATAGTCATTTGATTTGATTCAAGAATCGCATGTTGCCCCCCAGTCAAATTCAGAAAAGTCACGTGATTGATAGTAAGCAATTCCTCCATGGAGGTATTCCCTAGGGTACCAAGCTTGTGCCTCTGCTGTTTGCAGTGCTGGGTAATAGACTTGTGAGCAATTGGCCGTATAGAATTAAGTACATAGATGACAGCACTGCATACGAAGTCATCCCGAGGTGCTCACCAAGCTATTTACCATTTATAGCTAATGACATCTACCGCTTTGATACTGAGCGAGGCATGCGCCTCAATCCTAAGAATCCTAAGCTTATTGTAAACTTCTTACAATTTCAACCTGCCCCAGTTAACGACTTACAGTTCGAGCTTTTCTTCATTTTTGTCATTGCTCAATTACGTTACCTATAAGCAGAGCTTTCAATAATATTTGGAGTAGATGGTCAATCCAGAAACGTAGGGGTCCGTATCCCCCAAGGGGCTATGACTTTATTTGGCAATGAATAATTTTTTTGTCAAAATAGCCGGCAGTTTAAGGTGAAGTTTCCGGCGATAAACCGCCGGTAGCCACCTTTTACTAACTTTTAGTAACTACATAAGGTCAATTACTTTACTCGAAACACACAAATGATTGATGAAACACACAGAAGATATAATTGAAGTAAATGCTATATATATCTAATCTTGATACTACTGCAGGCAAAGGTAAACCATCATACATAGACACACACTCAGTATTGACAAAAAGCTGCTGTGGCTGTTGCAGCTGAACGTGGAGATACATTGGATTTGAAATTCACTTGCATGACGGCGAGATATAAAAGACTTTGACACACAAAGCATTGTTATTAGTACTGTTTACATATCGGACATGTGATTCCTAAGTATAAAACAAAAGTGAATTTAAAAAAGTATCCGAGTTATGATACTTATTGGGGGTTCTTTATTTTCAACAAGCACTTTTTTGAGTCAGTAAATTTACACAAAAGCAAGAGCGAAAAGGTTTTCGCATGTCAGTAGGGATACACAGTGGGCGGTGGACTTTGCGAAAGTCTTGCCAGATGTTATCAATCTTTTATGACACAAAAGGAGCCTTGAAGGGTCGATTGATCTCAAAGTTTACCCTCCTGTGTGGAACAGAAGTATTTAATGACATTGTTTAACATTGAGCGAATTTGACAGAAGGAGGGCAGATGTTGAAGTAATAAAACGAAAAAATTCAAAGCTCCATCTCAAATTGTTTGTCGAAAACTAGAAAAACAAACCACTTTCTACTAAAAAACAGTTTATTACGCCTTGAAATTTTCTAGTAATCATAATTAGAGGCCTTCCTATGTGTGTTTCAAACAATTTGATGAAATGTTTGCAATTTTAATTTATAAAACACTGATCTTTTGGGAATTTCAATGGGAAAATTTGCTGCTTTTGGCCGTGTTTCCATAGCAACTTAATAGGTACTCCAACGATCTAATTGTACTACTCTCGACCAATCAGAATAAATCAATAATGGTCTAAAAGCATCCGGATTTAATGCGTCATTGCGCGCGATTTTAAAAAGGTATCAAAAATCTGAGACACTGTTTTGAAGCTCATTATCCACAGAGCATGCTAATGTACTTTTGATCAAAATAGCGGAATTTCGGATCCTGCGGGAAGTTGTCAAATGAAGTGCGGTAGAATGTCACTTTGAACCCAATAACTTGATTTATGTTCCACAATAGATAATTTTAAAAAGATATTCGAAAACTACATTTATTTAGCTTTCAGAAAAAGTATAGTTTAATGGCAAAATATTTTAAAGCCCTTGCGAAATTTGAGATCCTTAACATAAATTGTTTATATATATATGTATTTTTTCGGGAGCTATTTTATTTGCTATAGATTCAAAAAAAAAACATAATGTTTAGTGGGGTATATTAGTTTTAACATCTTATCAAATAAAGGATTTGCACTATGTCTTCTTCCAACAAAGTGAATATACCTTAGAGCTTGGAATTCTGAGGTATATAATTTAGTAAGATGAGACTGAAACCATAAGAAACGCTATGGACGATTAAGAGACCAATATAAGGTTTTAAAATAGGATATCATGTGGAACATAATGTCTTCATTTTCATTAAGACCTATCAACAGTTTTGCTTATTTTAGAGCTGATATTATCAATATGATTTTTTCCAGCAAAGTTTACTATCAATTATTAACCCTGATATTTGAGATAATGTTTGCAATCTAGAGAGACAAATTTATTAAGCAAGTTGTCAAATATAAAAATGTTGTAGGCACAGTCAGGCATTATGAAATAAAATAATATAAGTTGTCTCCGGCTTAAAATCTTTAAAATACTGGACGTTTCGGCTTTGCAAATACAAGACTATTTTCTGTTAATTTTTATTTACGAAATTACGAAAAAGAGCAAGTCACCTTCCTGAAAGAAATCTTAGAAAAAAAGATAAATTATCCAGTCGCTGCTTGTATCATTTGGGGAGGCGATTTTAATTTTGTCTTTGATATTGATTTAGAAGCAGCGGGAGGAAACGCAACTTTTGCTGTAAACGATTGCAATAAATTAAGGGAAGTTTCACCTTAAACACGGCCTCATCAT
Source organism: Anthopleura sola (assembly GCA_023349425.1). Lineage (NCBI taxonomy): Eukaryota > Metazoa > Cnidaria > Anthozoa > Actiniaria > Actiniidae > Anthopleura > Anthopleura sola. Next base: position 10,871,447 of record JALHLI010000001.1, read on the forward strand.
CATCGTTGTCATCGTCATCATCATCATCATCATTATTACCTTACACATCTCTCCAAGAACATCAGATGGGGAAATCTTTTTGGAAATCAAACAATTCAATACTTGAAAATGAGACATACGTAACTGAATTGAAAGATCTGTTTCAAACATTTAAAAGACCTCTAGGTTATTCTAAATCCCCAGATAAGATGAGAATTTATTAAGTATGAGCTGAATTAATAACAAAATATGAAAACTTGAAGAAAGAGCTAGAAAAATGAGCAATTATATAACAGAAGACACCATAGTACGATATGGTACGAGTTGTGCGAAAAATAGTAGAACAAAGAGAAATATTGAAGAAGATTGAAAAGCACTTTCTTAAGTAGTTTCTTAAAAGAAATCGCCCATAACGGAAAAAGATTGTACGAATTTTTTTACCAAACTATAAGTATTATGGATTAAGAAATCTGTGAAAGAACCTTAGCATTCCAAGAGTGTTAGATTCCTTTGAATCAAATGAGTGCGTCTAAGACAGCTGAAAAGGACCAACTTTCTAAAAACATTTATGTGCGTTTTTGGTCAGAATTGAAACTGATTTATTCAAATGTTTAAACAAAACTTTGATTTAGGATCTCTTTCAAATTCTCACAAACAAATAATAGTAACGTTATTGAAAAGCCAGGAAAAGACAACAGACTGTTGAATTCATGGCGGCCAATAAGTTTGGTTAACGTTGATCTGAAAACATGAAGTAAGGCAATAAAGGACAGACTGATTAACATATTATTGTATATAAAGCTTCTATTAAAAATAGGAAAAAAGGATATCCCCTGATGACAATCTGAGACATTATGGATTACGTTAAAGCAAAGAACAAATTATTGTTAATTTTTGCAGCAGATTTTGAGATAAAGCTTTTGATTCGATAGAGCACAACTTCGTATTACCTGTATTGAAACTTTTTAGTTTTGGTAAAAACTTTGTCAAATGGATAAAAATCTTACTCAGTAACAATTTAAGCTGCATAATGAACAATTACAAATTTTTAATTTTTTAATTTTTTGCTGCAAATAGAGGTACGAAACAAGGTGATCCTATTTTGCTATATATATTTATCATGATATTACTATACAATACAATACAATAGAATACAAAGAAATAAACATAGAACATATCAAATCTACTAGACCTAATCCTAAGGGGTAATCATAAGGGATTGTAAAGAGGTCAAAGGAATCAAAATTAAGGAACATGAAAGAAAATATGAACAAATTTTGCCGCTGCTAGATTGCTTCTAGATTGGAGTATATAAATCTCTAAATATTAGAAATAGTCGTTCCTTGTTTTTCTTCTTCTAGGAATTCATGTCTAGGCCTGGAGTAAACAGAACATTTGACAAGGAAGTGCCTTTCATCTTCTAAGGCGTCTGTGCAATGAAAAGACTTCCTTTGTTCTACTTTTTTGTTGCTTGAGTATCTGGCCTTTTCAATGTCTAGGTCGTGATTGCTTATTCTTAGTTTAGTTCGGGCTTTCGTATGTTTAAATTTTTTTACCTTTGTCAGTCAAGTATCCCTCTAGAGAATTATTGATACGTTCTTAAAACGTCATTAAGAAGCTCCCTAAGCCAATTTTGTTTTCTATGCCTTCAAATCTCGTTTTAATGACAGCAAAAGTCTTGGGCTGCGTAGTAGCATCAAAATTTTCTACCCATATATTGCCCAATTCTTTTATATATATTTTTAATTCAGCACGTTTTGCGACTGGAATCCCTCTCTCTAGATGTTGATGATATGGTTGCTGATTTTATCCTATTATATTTTATAATACTTTTTTAAATACGAATCTAGAGATAATTTATGTCTGTTTAAGAGTATTCTAGGTTATAACAAATCTAGTTCAAAATGGGTAGATTAAAAGATATTTTCAGAAATAAATGGAGTAAAGTAGTTTTAGAGTTGCTACTTTTCTAAATGTTGCATCTGGTTTCCTTACCTTTTCATTGCATCTTCATAAATAATATCATCGCTTGCTGTTGCCATGATGAATTTAACCAAATTGTTCTTAGGACACTGACAGTTTTTTATCAAGTGAATGAAAAGCAAATGCAGACTTATTTATTAAGACAGTCCAGGAATTGATTATTTTCTAAAAGGGGGTGGGGATTTCTAGAAAGGAAGTGCTCATGGTAACATTATGCTCAACACATGTCATTTACGTTTAATTTAATTGACGTCACGTTGACTCAAAAATATTTACGGATATTGATCAATTATCAGATTCTCTATTGTTAATTTGAAGAAAATGTTAAGAAATGCTTCAAGACCAAAACAATGTCCTCTTCTATGCTAGTCGACATTTTCCCTAAGTATCTAGTGTACCTTGGCATTACAGATAAGATAAGATGGAAAACAATCATCTGCTCTACACTTTTCTATTGATAACAAGAGGGGGTCAGTTTTATATATGAATTAAAACGGCTATCAAGTTTAAATTTGATTGATGGTTTGTATTTTGACTATTTTCCTTGATGTGGGTCGTCTAGAAAGATCAGATATCACACCACATATTTCTAACGATTTTTCTTAGACAGTAAAATAAAATGACAGTAAGAGAAAAAGCAACAGATTTGAAAGAACAAATTAGTTGACATAACCAATAAGTAATTTGCATAAATACAGAGCAGTTCAGCTACATCTATCACAAGTTTTAAATTAAAACATTTAATTCCATTTGGTTATTTTGCTATTTTCATAAGTGTGGGTCGTATCAGAAGATCAGATATGAGACTTTTTATGACACTTCAAAGGATCTACCCTCCTGTGTAGAACGGAAGTATTTAATGACATTGTTTAACATTGAGTGAATTTGACAAAAGGAGGGCAGATGTTGAAGTAATTAAACGAACAAATTAAAAGCTCCACCTCTAATTGTTTGTCGAAAACTAGAAAAACAAACCACTTCTACTACAAAACAATTTATTACACCTTGCAATTTTCTAGTAATCATAATTAAAGGCCTTCCTAATTGTGTGTGTGTGTCAAACAATTTGATGAAATTTTTGCAATATAAGGTTTTAAAATAGGATATCATGTGGAACATAATGTCTTCATTTTCATTAAAACCTACCTACAGTTTTGCTTATTTTAGAGCTGATATCATCAATATGATTGTTTCCAGCAAAGTTTACTATCAATTATTAACCCTGATATTTGAGATAATGTTTGCAATCTAGAGAGACAAATTTATTAAGCAAGTTGTCAAATATAAAAATGTTGTAGGCACAGTCAGGCATTATGAAATAAAATAATATAAGTTGTCTCCGGCTTAAAATCTTTAAAATACTGGACGTTTCGGCTTCGCAAATCCAAGAAAACTATTTTCTGTTAATTATCAAAATTAGTTTTAAAGGGAAGAAAATGTATACACACAAGAAATTCAATAAATAGTATATCAGAAGGAAATATTAACGTACACTATTTTATTAAGAGGAAAAAAGATTGGAGATTTCAACATCATAGCCAAATTTGTTTAATAACCAAAGAGGAGTTGTCTAATTTTCTGTTATCAATTGTGTTATAAATTGTGTTTTATTTGTTACATTAATTGTAATGAATCGGATTCTACCTCGAAATAAATTGTGTTAAAACCGCCGTGGCCAGCTACAAATTTCGTATCTGGTAGAAGACTGTCTGGAACATTGTTCAACATCAATTCAGTTTAAAGATCAAGGAAATCTTGAAAAAAACTCCTTCTAAATAGTCAATTCCTGCTTGTAAACATTCATGAGTTTTTTTCCAGTGTCGGTTTGCTGTCATTCCACAGTTATTTGTTGTAGCAACATTTAACAATGTTCCAGACAGTCTTCTACCAGATACGAAATTTGTAGCTGGCCATGGCGGTTTTAACACAATTTATTTCGAGGTAGAATCCGATTCATTACAATTAATGTAACAAATAAATACTATAAAGTCTATGAGGTCAATAAAGGGCTATTCTAAACTCTGCTAAAAGGAAAGAAATGAAAGGTAAAGTAATGTAATGTCATGTCATGTAATATAATGGTGAAAACTTAGTGGCCTCGTGGCCGCAGTGACTCGACGCATTGCCACGGACCACAGGGAACCCACGGCAGTAACATGGCTCCCCAAAATGTTATCCTGTGATTACATTTTTGTATGACCTGAACCTTAACAATTAAACAACAATATTCTTATCGTTCTCCTTAAAGTGTTCATAACAAATGTTCTTAACAGTTCTGGCTCCTCTGGCTCCTCGTCGGGGAATCCCGGTCTCACTGTGATTCGACAAGCAGAATAAGCTTGTTAACAGGTTTTTCTAGTTTGGATCTATTTGGTGTCAAGTACCATCTGTTTCTTGGGGATTGGGTTTCCTTTAACAAAACAATGTCTCCGGTTTTGAAGTTTCTTCATGGCTGTATCCACTTGTTTCTCGTCTGCAATTGTTGCAAGTATTCTTTGCTCCATCTTTGCCAAAATTCTTGAACTGTAGATGTTGCGTTCTTCTCCATTTTCTCTTACAGTATATATCTTCTCTTTTGAACTCTCCAGGCGGAGGCAATACGAGCCTTGTCTTCCCAGTAAGCAGCATACTTGGGGATATGGGCGGTTCAGAAAGAGGATCGCTGAGAGTTTCTAGCGTTAAGGGTCTGTTGTTTACTGTAGCTTCTGCTTCACATAGGAACGTTCTCAGCACTTCTTCATCTATGTAGGTACCATGTTCTCTTATGATTCCATTCATGACGTTTCTGATTGATCTAATTTGTCTTTCCCAAACACCTTGCTTGCGGAAGCTGGATTCTTGATCCAATCGATGTTGGCCTTCAACAGCTCTGCCTTTACCTTCTGGTCATCCATTTCCTCAACTGCTTTCTTGAGTTCAGCTTCAGCTCCAATGAAGTTTGTCCCTCTATCCCAGCGGATCTCTCTGACAGGGCCTCTTCTGCTGATGAATCTTCTTAGCGCTTGTATGAATGAGCCCGTCTCCAGGGAATCAGCTACTTCAATATGCACTACACGACTTGCTAAGCATGTGAACAACGCGCCATATCGTTTAACCATAGATCTTCCTTGTTTGACGTGCCATGGGCCAAAATAATCTACTGCACAGTATGTGAACGGTGGTGCTGGTTCCAGACGTGACTTTGGCAAATCAGCCATGTTCTGTTCTCCATTGGTGCCCCTCAGATAACGACACTTGACACACTTGGAGATAAACAGTCTTACCATGGCGTTTCCATTGATGACCCAGTAGCCACTAGCACGTAGCTCATTTAGGGTGACTCCTCTACCACTGTGATGCGTTCTTTCATGGACGTGGTTGATGACTAGTGAAGTGATATTGCTTGACTTCGGCAAAATGATAGGGTTCTTGAGTGATTCCGATGGACTAGCTCTCCGTATTCTTCCACCAACTCTAATGATACTCATTTCGTCTACGAATGGGTCCAAAGTGTGAAGAGAGCTCGTTTTCTTTAAGGTGGCTTTCTTTACCTTGTCTGATTCGCGGCTGCCGTACTTTGGGTTGCTCTGGATATCTTGGAGATTCTTCAACCCTGACGGAAATGCAGCGTTCTGAACTTGTTTGATGATGTCTACTTCTGCTTCTTCCACATCCTTGACGTTGATTTCTGTCACGACATGACGTTCTTCTGTTGAATCTGGGTCTACGTTGTCTGCAAATGTGTCTTCTTTCAGCCACGTATCTTCGGCCTCGTTTAGGAAGTCAGGTCCCTTGATCCATTTCGATTTCTCCATGAAGGCTTTCGCTGACATTCCTCTCGAACCTTTGTCCGCTGGATTAGATTAGCTGTTTCTATGTAGTGCCATTGTGATGGATCTGTATCTTGGATTACTTGCACCGGATTCGCTACATAGGTGTGAAATCTTCTTGATTCATTATTGATGAACCCGAGGACAACCTTGCTGTCGGTCCAGTAGTGGTCTTCAATTCTATCGTACTCCAATTCCTCCTTGAGGATATCGGCGATCTTTACAGATACTGTGGCTGCAGCAAGCTCCAATCTTGGGATGCTCACAGAATTCTTTGGTGTTACTCGGGCCTTGCCCATGACTGCTGACCGTGTACTGGTGGGGCTCGTAGATGTAGGTAAGTTTAATACAACAATTGAACTCGAAGAGTGTTCATTAAATTTTCCTTGAATCCTTGTATAACTTGTGCTCACAGGGCTTGTATAATTGGGCAAGGCATTCACAATAATGGTGTTGGTAGAGACCCCATTAACTACTCCTTGGACTCCTGTAGAGCTTGTGCTTACAGGACTTGTATGATTGAGTGGGGTCTGTACAATGCTGGTGTTGGTAGACACCCCATTCACTACTCCTTGGGCTCCTGTAGAGCTTGCGCTTACAGAACTTGTATAATTGGGTGAGGTCTGTACAATGCTGGTGTTGGTATAGACCCCATTCACTACCTCCTTAACTCCTGTGGAATTTGTGGTTACAGAAGCTTGGTAATCAGGGACATTATTGTTCCTGCTGCTAGGAGTACATTACAGATTTGACCACTTTAAAAGCATGACAGGAAATAATTGGTAGGTATGAAAAAAAACTATCGACATAATGGTACATATTAAAAAAAATCGATATAGTGGATATAAAAAAAATAATAGGTATGATTAAAAAAAAGTAGAATGTGATAAAAAAACCGGCACATGATAAAATTATATTACGTTACTGAACAAAATAATATGTGACAATATGAAAGTAAAACTAGAGAATGCTATTATTTTTTGATGTAATTTTGACCAGTATGGGCCTTGAATTGAATTTGAATTTGAATTTGTTATATTGAAAATTAGAAAAAAATATGGAGCAAATTTTGAGAACAGCAGACTGGACTTGAGTTACGAAGTACGATGGGTCGAAAACAAGCTTATTTCCTTGAGCTCTTATTCCTTAAGTAATCGCCTTGAAACTATATCTTATAGTTATAACCATATTAATTACTAAATCGCCATATTAATTACTTGTTGCGAAAGGATCGGCTCTGAAACATTAAATATATGGCGATTTAAGTATCTGGTTTACCATTAGAGATGCCGAACTCCATCATTTGACAAGATAGAAAAGAAAGATTTATTTGAATACAAGTTATGGATACGATCAAGGGTGCTTAAAAATGAGTTATGAATTTGTAGAAATGCTCTGCTCTATGCGGTCTTAATTCTTAACAGGAGGGGGGCTTTTGAATTATTAATTTCACTGTCAATAGGCCAGACAAGTCTGAAGAGGCGATGATAGGACACTAGTGGAAAGGTGATTTAATGCTCGTTATGAAAAATGCTAAATAAAGTCTGTTTGAGTGAAAAATACGCTTGTCATGCATATCAGATATTTTGATATGCGTACTAAGCACCTCGTTGTCGTTGTCATTATTGTTATGCTATATATATTTTTTCCTCTGTTGTTTTCAATTACAATAACAAGCAGGTTGTGCCTGGGCTTTGTTACTGAATATATAAATATTGCTAATTAGAGTCTTTTCTTAGCTTGAATACCCATAGAATTTCTTTACAATGTTCATATTCTGACTGACGGTCCATTTTTGATCTTTCCAACTTGGCACACTATTCCTTCAAATAGTGTCCATGTGCTTGTTCCTTAATCCATCACGGCCATATCAATTCTGCTTGCTCCATTCTCAGGTGGTTTCTCTAGGTCAAATGATATTGGCTTTATGTGCTTGCCTCCATTCTCTCTGATGATATATCTGCATCTTCTATCAAGCTCTCTCAGCGTGTTGATAAGCCAATCTCCGATCCACATGCGATATTGCAGCAAGGAGAGAGCGAACGTATTGGTGGCTCTGATCATTCTTGGTTTAGCGATGTTGCTAGTCCAGGTGACTGAAAGTCGCTTCAGGAATTCTTTACTTGCTTCTGCGCAGAACACTTCTCCTAGCTGCATGGTATTTTCGTATTTTCCAATGAATTTATACTGGTCGTTTTGGCCAAGGATTCTCAGTTCCTCACCCTCATTTAGGCTTATGTTGGATGATGGGGTTGCTATTTTTCCTCTCAGGATGTCCACTGCTGCACACTTGTCTAGTCCTCATCAGAGGCTGATATCATGAAACATGTCTTTCATCGTCCTTGCCACTAGCATTGTTTTATTCGAGGATTTGTGGTACGTTTTCAAGTCGTCTACATAAAGCAGATGGGTAATTTTTTCTTTGGTACTATGAGAGAACGTGTATCCCTCTGTACTTCGTATCTACTATGCTAGAGGGTTGAGGCAGATGGCAAAGAGTCTAGATCTAGCACAAAATGAATCACCTTGCAGGATTCCTTGCTTAAGTTAATAAATTGGGCCAATGCTTTCTTTGGAATTTGCTGTTTTAACTTCTAGAGTGATCTTCCAGTTTCTCATCGTATTGCTGATAAACTGTGCAATTTTACTCGACATATGATAATGTTGGTTTGCGTATGATGATGGAATATGAAATGTATATGTGATCGTACCATACTAGGGCTAAGAATTTTTTGTGAGTCCATTCACTATGGTACGATCACGTATACATTTCATATTTACTCGGTATGCTGTGCATTTGAAGGCAAAAGTTTAACCAGTTATGATTAATAGAGTCAAACGCCTTCTTTACATCAACCCATATGCATGATAAGTTCTTTCTTCTTGTCTGAGCATCTTCCAGCTCAGCTTTGCCAATGGCAAGGTTGTCAGTGCACCCCATTGACCCGGCTGTACATACTCGCTGATTTATTTGCATGTAGTTGAATTGTTCCCGATGTTTCTTCAGCCTTGCATCAATATCACTGACGTTATTGCCTCGTATATGGTGTTAAGTAGTGTAATTGGCCTGTGGTCTTTAGCTACAGGTTTCTGGGTCTTCGGTATCATCAGGCATTTTCCCTCACTGAGCCATTGGGGTAGGGGTTGTTCCTTGTTGATGATCTCCGTTAATGCGATTGCTAGTCCCTCGTGGGTAGCTGACATCTTCTTGATCCAGTAGGTCGTTATTTTATCGTTACCAGGGGAGCTCCAGCTCCTTTTACTTATTTGCTTGTATGTCGTTTTCTCGTATAATTACTAGGTCATCTGATGGGGATGGTATGACCTCCTTGATGGCTTCTTTGACCTTGTTTATCCATGGTGTGTCCAAGTTAGTTTCTTTTTCGCCTTTCCATATGGGTCTCCAGAAATTCTCAAAGTCATTCTTAGTTATTTCTGCGGGGCTTGCTTCCAAGGGCCCGCTGGTTGGTTCTGTGTATACAAATCTGATGTTGCCTGGGTCGTTCTTGAGGATGTTTCTGCAGTGTTCATAAAACTTTCTTTCGTTTAACTTCTTCTCCTGTTTTATTTTCTTCACGTGTAGTTGGCTGATCTTGTTGTTTGAGCTGGAGTAGTTTGTCTTTTGTTATCTTGTTCTTCATCTCTTTTTGCATCCATTTCCTGTTCTTCGGAGTTTCCTTGTCATCCTTCCATTAGATGTCAATCTTTTTAATTCCTCTGTTATTTGTGAGGCTTGTTTTCTTAAGATTCCGATTTCTTTTTCCATTTTTTTCTTTATGCACGAAAAAAGAAAACTTTTCAAAAAATCCTTCCTTTCGTAAAGCGTTTTTAGATACCTTAGTTCTTGAAAAGTCTAAAATACGACTAACTTCAAAATCAATTTATACAGAAAAACGGCGAGTACCCAGGCCAAAATACATTTTGAAGCTAAGTTCTTATGTTGATTGTTCAAGTTTTAATCTCAAAAATGTGAGTACTTTCAAGTGCGGAGCTGCAATTGAAAACTTCCAAATTTTCTAAATTTGCATAAATTAACTTTGGAGACCGTGTATGCCTTACCGATATGAAAGTAACTAGAGTTAGGAAATACCTAAAAAGTCAAATGTTATGGTATATGGACCTTTTTTCCTAAAATATTACTTGAAAGCAAAGTAAGCAAGCTTTATGCACTAATAATGATAATAATAATAGTCTATACTGGTATAGATAAACTCAACAGACGTGAGTTTTTACAAGTATAAAATAGCATAAATGTTCAATGTAATATATTAGTGTAAGAAATTATCATATATATATATAAAATACATACTATACAAATTTAAATAGACATCTATTAATGAAAGTTTTTTAAAACGTTCTGTGTTCGTCCTTGGGGGCTGATAGTCGTGTCCCCTCTTTCTTAATACTCTTCTTTGCTTCAGTGGCAACATATCTTTCATGGGATGTTCATCTATGGTGGTGATCTTTTGGAACAACTTTCGATCTTGTTCTTCAATCAGATTCGATATTCTAAAATCCGAATACGTGTTGTATCCATATCGGCTTGCTCGTCTGCAGAACTTGTCAACTCTGTTTAAGTATTTCTGAGGGGCCATTCCCCATACCTCAATGCCATACATAAACAAGGACATGATAAGTGAATCAAACAATTTGTTGAGCTGGTCAGGAGAATAGCCGTAGAACTTAAAAACCCTCAGTATGTACTATCGGCTGCTGGCTTTGGTAATCAAATTATCAAAGTGGAGATCCCAACAGCAGGGGTTTTCTTGAAATGTTATTCCACTAACTTAAGCCAGTTCTTACGGTCAATGTTGGGTATTGATATATGGTGGAGTAGGCTTAGTAGTCTTGCCATGTATCAGCATCTCTGACGTCTTTGAGAGGTTTAAAGTCATCCTGTTGCTCGTAGACCAGCATTTCACACTATTGACTTCTTCTATTGCTGTGCCAGTGTTATTGTTGCTGATAGGGATGCTAATCGGGATATCGTGAGCGTATTTCACCATAAGGTTTCTCCTGGGATTAGTCAGCTTGATGTCATTGACCATTAACGAGAACATAATGGGGCCTAGGACTGTTACTGTGGTACTCCTCTATTGATATCAATTGTAACCCCCATCTCGGGGAAGAGTGGGGGCATGGATTTTGATTACTGCTAAGGCTGGTTTTTGTCCCCACCCCTTGGGCGCAATTTATGGGAAAATCCCCCACCATATTGGGCAAGATTATTAATATATATTAATTATATATTTTAAAAAATTGATTATATATTTTAAAATAATGAATAAAAACACTCATGAAAACCATTGTTGTAAATATTGTTTTAATAGCAAAGAGAACAAAACAAGCCAAATGGTCTTGAGCAGATGATTGGATGCGATGGCTAAAATGGTACCATCCCACAGGACATGTTTTGCCATCGCACCCAATCATCTGCTCAAGACCATTTGGCTTGCCACAGCAACAAACAACTTCATCTGAGGAGCTTTCTGCGGACGAATGATCTACAGTGCAACAAAATGAGACTTTCATGAAAATTATAAATGAGAATTACATTTTGACAACAGTAAGGACTGGAAATTCAGGAGAAGTATTGTAGCATACAAAAATAAAGTGTTTTGATATTTACTTAAAATAAAATCTGCTAACAAACCTTTTGTTAATAGTTCATCATAATTTTCCACAGCAATAATGTTTTTCCGGTCAAATGACCATACTTTAAAGACAATCATCTCTGTATAAATGAGTTAACAGCTGCGATAAAACAAATGAGAACACTAATTTTATGTCAATTTTACATTCCTTTAATACTTGAACTGAAGTACTAGCCGAAGCCAATGGCAGCTCGACTTTGTTGGGTTTGTTTCTTTCAAGAGTTGATAGCAAGGGTATAGTTTTAAAACTATTAAAATAGTTTCGAAAGCATTGAACAGTACAAAATATGATTTAAAAACCCACCTTTTAAATAAAACTTGAACCATACTTGAACTACTTGAACCGAAGATGATTCAAGGCAGAAAGTGTAGAGGGGGATAATATATTATCAATTTTGTTGATCCCCTTTCCATTAGAAGAAGTAAAGAGGGAGGACTGGAAACAACCAACCAAATCTCCCACATATAGGCATGGGGGAGCAATGCCAAGAAAATTCCCCAACTACAGGGGCCAAAAATATGAGAAATAACGAGATAAGCCTCACATTTCCCCCACTCTTCCCCAAGGTGTGTGTGTGTGTGTGGGGGGGGGGGGGGGGGGTGGGGGGTGGGGATTACAATTGACTAGTGCATTAGCACTACAAGTAAACATGTTGAACTGTACTTTTCGGAATGGATCAAATGGAAATAAGGAGCATGGATTACATTGCATTGAACTGATTCCTCTTTGCGCCAGTGCTTTACACTCTTATTGTAAAAAGTAATTACAAACGTCAAAAGAGATGGATTGCACATTCTATTTTTTTGCAATGATTGCAGGATGATTTCCCTTAAAGAGACTGCTTTTGGTTTACTACAATATTCAGTTTGTACAGACTCAGGGGCAGTTCTTAGCCCTTTCCACTCATCCTTCAACCTGCCGCTGTGTCGTTTTCGACAGCTATTACAGATTGCTGAAAGGCAATATAGCAGTTGGTTTGGAAAATTCACGCGAACAAGTTAAAGAAATAGTATTAGTAAGAAATAGGGTCCGAAACTACGATTCAACTAAGGCTGCCTGTAAATATATATATAAAATCAAGGAAAAATAATGTTTTCAGAGAGAATCAGAACTAAACCAAACATTTAAAAAAGCCTACTTGGTTGATGAATTCCATGTAAGTAACACGCTTCGCGTATAATACCAAAAAGTAAACCGAGTTTCTTTGATGTTTACAGTAATTAAATCGGCCCATATAATAAAAGAGCGATTTATTTCAATCAATTTGAATAAAAAATATTATTTTTACTAGTTTTTAATACAAAAAGTTTCAACTATTTGCATTACCCTTAACCTCGACCCACTCACTAGTAGCATCAGCAGAAAACCCATAAGCTTCCAGTATACTTAGTAGTAAGGAATGGTGTAGGGAATCAAAACCTTTTGACATATCGATAAACCCCCTACTGTGCTTTTACTGTCCACAGCTTTTTTCCATTCTTCTACCAGATCAATTAGAGTCGTTTCACAACTATGAACCCTTTGGTAGGCAGACATGGTCTTGCACCATGGTCTTATGTCTGAACCTTTCTTCTGTACACTACAAAATTACCGATATTCAAGTGCTAAGCTCCCAATAACCCTTTCAGCGCTTCCCACACAAGTCGAAATGCCTCTTCTTTAACTCAGAAACAACTTGCTCAGAAGCCAGCTGATACTTCGCACATTCCGTTTAGTTTTCTAGCGCGACTTAACACAATTGTACTGAAGGGCTATAGAATCCCTTACACCTCTGTTCAGTAGAGAAATTGCTCAAGGTACCACAGGGGTGAGCAGGTTGTTTTTTTTTAGCAGAATTTTGGACTGCCGGGCATTTAGTTAATATGAGAACGTTCCCGGTTGCCCGGCATCATTATACACAGTAAAAATGAAAACTCAAATGTCAGAAGCTTTTCAATAAGAGGTAAACAAGTGTGTATCGTTCTTGTATTCCTTTCAAATCCTTCCCCTCTGCATCTCTTATTTCTCTGTTAATTATCAACTTGAATTTGATATATCTTTATGTCTGATATCAATATGGTGTATATGAAGTGAAAAAGATTAAAATTAGATTAAAATTAATTGATAAATATCAAAACAAATAATAATGAAATAGACGTATGATAAGATCATGAAAAAAACAGAAAGAGCCATTCTCACGTCTGAAATGGTCAAGGAATTTCATTTTGATAGTAAATGCACAATCAACATATTATTAGTTTTTAATGTTACTAGAAATTAAAAGAAGCCAGAAAATATCAGCAAAAAACGCTTTGAAAACTAGCTTTGAAAATAACTTTTTTGATTATTTTGCCTTTTTTATCACTGCGTCGGCTTTTTTTGATGCATAGTCGGTGATAAGGTATCAGTTATAATGGTATGCATGAATATAATAACGTTGTAAACATGTCACTTTTGATGCATGAAGTTCAGTTCTGAAGCGACATGTTTTGTCTTGCAATTGAGCCTGCATATGTGATTATGATTATGATTAATTTACCTCTGCGTCGGTTTCCTTTCTGGTGGGCTTGGCTTCACCTTAGCTTGTAGGAAAAACCTCTCGAATAAATTGTTATTATAGTTCTATAAATTTCAAGTCCAATAAAGAGTGGTCCTCCAGCGAAAAGCCGAAGATATTTCAGCTTTTCTAACACTATCAATTAATTAATGTTTTTACGTTATCAATGACGTTTTCCATTTTTACCAAAACCGTTGACATTTTCTTGCATCATTTCATTTCTTCTATAAATTTTTAGCTGGACTTTATTTTACCTAGTAGAGCATTGAGAAGCAATATCTGGCAATGGCCTGAAGCAATAAAAATATTAAGCTTTTGATCATTCGGCTCGTCTAGAAAGTACAACAAAAAACCACCGACAGTCAAGGAAAATCTAATTACCAAAATCGTGCCTAACCATTTGCCAACCCATTGCGTAAACTTGTAATCCAATCTGCTTTGGGTGTGATAAGACGTCCCTATAAATAAGCAAGTGCACTCCACCTCTTTACCATTTGGTTTTGGTTCTCTGCAAAAGAACAAACTTCAGATCCAAAAAACACAAAATACATCCTCACAATGGTACGTCATTTTTCGTCATTTGTCCTTTAGTAAATTCAAAATGATTTAGGTTTTGTATCGAACTAATAGTTGTGTGAACATTTTTAGGCTTCCTTGTTGAAGGACACTATGCGCATCAAGATGACTATGGAAGGGACGGTTAATGGCCACCACTTCAAGTGTGAAGGAGAAGGAGAGGGCAAGCCATTTGAGTAAGATTTAATGGAAACTTTATTGCCTTTTTGTTTGCTACTATTGCATTTCTTTAAGAAGTAGCGATTGCAAGAAATTGCAAGATGCAGTGCGGATCCATTAGGACTTCTAGGGTGGTGGCTGTTGCCTGGGAAGGCATAACATAGTGTCCTTTTTAGATCTAACCTCATTCTTTATTCTTACCTTTTAATATTCAAACTCCAACCAACCCATCCCTCTGGATCGGCCCTTATAAAGAAACACCTAAGCAATCAAATTATCTTTGACTTTTAGAGGTACGCAGAACATGAGGGTACGCGTCACCGAAGGAGCTCCATTGCCATTTGCCTACGACATCTTGACACCCTGTGCTGCGTATGGCAGTAAGACCTTCATCAAGCATTTGTCAGAGATTCCAGACTACTTCAAGCAGTCTTTCCCTGAAGGTTTTACTTGGGACAGAACACAAATCTACGAGGA
Source organism: Anthopleura sola (assembly GCA_023349425.1). Taxonomy (NCBI): domain Eukaryota; kingdom Metazoa; phylum Cnidaria; class Anthozoa; order Actiniaria; family Actiniidae; genus Anthopleura; species Anthopleura sola. The sequence continues at coordinate 10,886,621 of JALHLI010000001.1, forward strand.
TGGAGGCTTTCTTTCAGTTCACCAGGACACAAGGTAAATGTGTACAACAGCTCCGATCATGCATTTATCTTTTGCTTTGTCGAGATCCACCCTTACGCAACCCCTTCGACCACCTTATTTACTGAAGATTTGATTAAATACAATTAAAACATTTCAATACAAAAGTTAGTAAATTGCATTATTCTTTATTTTAATTAAGCCTGAACGGAGATTGCCTCATTTACAAGGTAAAAGTCCTTGGTACTAACTTTCCTGCTGGAGGGCCCGTGATGCAGAAGAAAACAGGAGGCTGGGAACCATGCACCGAGATGCTTTATCAAGGCGACGGTGTCCTTTGTGGACAGTCCTTGATGGCCTTGAAATGTACTGATGGTCATCATGTGACCTGCCACCTCCGAACTACTTACAGGTGAAAACTGTTTGCTTTCTCATCCGTTGCTAGAAGCTATAATTTCACCACACTTAGTTCAATATCAAAGCATGGACTGAGCAGCTTACTTGACATGTAATGATCGTTGACATCGCTGTTCTAAAGAAGACAAATATCATTAAACACCCAGCCAACGCCAACACCGTAAACGTTAGCCGATATATCTTATGTTGTGCATGGAGTATCTTAATTTGTAAGCTTCCTTGACGCAAGCTATCTTTTTGCCTTCTACTTTGTAGGTCAAACAAAAGAGCCAGTGCCTTGAAGATGCCAGGGTTTCATTTTGGAGACCACCGCATCGAGATACTGAAGGAAGGAGAGAAAGGCAAGTACTATGAACAGTACGAAGCAGCAGTGGCCAGGTACTGTGATGCTGCTCCATCGAAGCTTGGACATCACTAAAGCAAGGTTCCCAACACAGCAGGCTACAGTTAGTTGTTGTTAGTTGAGGCCTGTAGACAAAGGAACGTTTAAATTTATCATTTTTCTGGTTAGCGATTTTCATTGTTTTACTTTTTTAACTTTTGTAGATTTCAAAACGTCTTCCTTTTGTCCTTTTATTCTTTTATTTTTAATGGTTCATTAAAACTTTTTTGGATAAAGATGTGTGTTTATTGTATTGATAGTTATAAATTAAATTAAGAAGAGGAGACGGAGATTCTAGTTTGCGCAAAAGGCTTACCGGCTAGTCGGGTTTTGCAGTAAAATCGACATCCCAAAGCAAATAAATGATCATAAGAAAATAATCCTTGCGAATAAAAATCAAAATGTGAACGGAATTGAGTATTGTGTGAAGGTTTAGATAATGCAAAAAGGTGAAAACTATCTAAAATAACTCCGCAGTTAGAAGGTATTAAATACCAGGCTTTATTTAAGACAACTGTGCCAAACACTTGCGCAATGTCGCAAGAAAAATTGGGCGCGAATCAATAGTCGCTGCGCAAAAAGACACTTATCGCTTTGTAAATACAGTTATTTCATTTATTTTGAGTCAATGTTTGAACAATTCTCTCAGCAAAATGCATACATGTTCCATGAAAAAGACTCTTTGTTCCGTGCTCGTGTTGAGAAGTTAAGCAACTGTCTATCGAGTCAAATCAAGACGCAGCAGGGTATTTCAATGTGCTCCAGGCCATTGTCTCGATAATTGACTCAACAACATTTATACATGGTCTGTGAATAAGACTCTTTCGTTCTCGTAAAGACAAGTCACGTACTGTAGTATCTGTCCATCTAGTTACAGACACAGCAGGGTGCTTCAATATATTGCAAGCCATTGTCTAGACAAGTAAATGAGAAGGGTAAATGAAATTAACTAAAGACGGAGCAGGGTACTTCATTATATTTCAGACTGGGTGAAGCAAATCAATCATAATTGCCCAAATAATAATTAATATTTACTTTTCACTTCAACATGTCATTTCTCTAGTCTTCCTAACATAGACCGGCCGAAATTACATCATCATAGTAAGAAGATCTCATGAGGGACAGTTTATGATTGATTTACAAGTTCGACATGTATTTAGATTTTTAGATTTAGTAGGTTTAAAAACTTTTTTAAAAGAACTTTGAAATACACTACTGCTTCGGCTTTTCTCTATGACAAGGTATCGGTTATAATGGGATAAATACATTAATATTGGATCTACTAAGTGTGACTGAGAACGGCTGTAATATATCACTGCGTCGGATTTCCTTTTGTGGAAGCTTTAGCTTGTAGGAAAAAACGTTCGAATAAATTGTACCGATAGTCTCTTAAATCTCAAGGGAGCTTGGTTTTCCAGCTATAGCGAGATCTCGAAGCCATCTCGGCCAATCTAATATAACACGATAAAATAATTAATTTTTTGAAGTTGTCCATGACGTTTTTCTTTTACCAATGACGTGATCAGATCGTCTAGCTTAATAAATGAGAACAAGTCAGAGTGTCTTGAGTCACTGGTTGACAAATATTACAACGTCTTGTGCGATATCTTGGAAAAACTGGCACCATCGAAGTCTCAAACTGTCGTCATTATTTTCAACGCCCCGTCTTTGATACAACGATGACATAGCTGTAGAGAAGAGGAAGCAGGCTGGAGTGGAAGTGGCTCTCCACTCGAGTTGAAAATGACAGGATGAACTATCTGGAACAATGTATTGTTGTGAATGCTATGCTGTACATTGCTAAGCAACGGTGGTATTCTGCAGTGATTCATGATAATCGGGCTCCGTAGCATATAGTCTAAAGCTTTGAAAGCGGAATCATGAAATTTATTTTGCTGTTGCATTATTACAATAAGAAACTCGCTGTATGCTTGCAAATACTAATAACATCAAGAAATAAATCAATAAATATTAGAAATATGATTAGCAAAGACATGAATCTGATAGCCGTAGCATCACTTGGCAAGTGGTCTCGGTGTTCGGGCAAATTCCGATGTGTCAACGGTTCAAGAAACTGGTGGCCCAAAATGTGGTCACTGTTTCAGCCTGACCATCCAGCCCCGGGTAGCTACGGGTATCCATTCTTCTCAAATAGCCTACAGTAAAGTTTGTTGGTAAAAAAAAAAAAATAGATAATAGGCTTTAAGCTGTAGGCTTTTAAAGCGACAACGTTAATTGAATTAGCTATATGTAGTTGCACCAGTCCATTAGTGGGAAAAAGATTAAAATTCTGAGGCAATCACTCAACAATGTAGAAAAATAATTTGCAAAAACTACTGCTACTGCTACCGCTGCCGCTGCTGCCGCTGCTGCCGCTGCTGCCGCTGCTGCTGCTGCTGCTGCCGCTGCTGCTGCTGCTGCTGCCGCTGCTGCTGCTGCTGCTGCCGCTGCTGCTGCTGCTGCTGCCGCTGCTGCTGCTGCTGCTGCTGCTGCTGCTACTGCTACTGTTAATAATGCTGTTAACGTTGCCCTTACTAAACATCGACGAAACATCTAAATTTTCGAAACTATGATAGTTGAAAATAACTTTATTTTCAGGAGTGAAGATATCTTTTTTAGAGCCGAGAGTGAAATAGAGATATTTCATTGATGAATATATATATTTATTATATGATTATCAATGAAATACCTATATTTCTCTATTTCAAAAATTTGATATTTTCACCGTGATGTGAAGATATCATCACTATGGTAACATACTTCTTATAGCAGAAAAAAAAGCTCAAAAAAGCTTTCTTTTCTTTTTTATTGATAATTATATAATAAACAGAATATTACATGGGTGCTTGGAGATACGGATTTTATCTTCTCGGATTGAAAATCTCTAACTCGTTCACTGCGCTCACTCGTGAGAGATCTTTTCAACACTCGAAGATAAAATTCGTATGTTATATATTAAATACAGTATTGTTAAATGAATAAGTTTTAGTAATCTTTTAAAAACTTATTTTGTTTTTCATCTTAGTCTTGTCAACCGTTTAGGACAATAAGTGGATTTAACGCTATATGAATATTATCCCTATTTATTTTTTTAAAATTGAATATAAAGCTTAAACAGGATTATGCACTTGGATAAAGTTTGATAAAAATGTTTTAATGGTTTGTTCACTCAGCCAGCATGATTTATCGAAATAATTTTATTAATTTTTCTATAAACTCAACAAATTTTGAAACGTCGTTTTAGTAAACTCCAATAGTCAATGGCCGCGGGTTAAAGGAAATTCTTAAGCTTAAAAGAATACCGTACACGTAAAAACGTTTGAACTGTACTGACGTTTTGGACGTTATTCCTTTTAGTCTTTTACATCATCGGAGATCTAACGCTCGAAACGTTAGTATATGCATGCAGTTCCAAATTCTATTACAGGGTGTATAAGATTTATTCACTTATCTTTATTCACTTGTCGTATTCGACAGACCCTCGCAATCCCAACTAGTAACCGTTAAACATTATCAGTTATCATAGAGAATCAAAATAGCACTAATTTGCTTGGTTTTTAGTTGGTAAACTGAACTTTCGACCACTTTCAGAAAGTGCCTGGAACGCTGGATTTCAATCGTTTTTGCTAAAACTTTGCTGATATTTCGATCTATATCTTATCTCAAAAACACCATCTCAGTTTTTTGATATCCGGTCTCGTTTTAAATGTATTTCATGGTTTATGTGTAAAAGAGGTTAAAATCATGTCAATCAACTTTGGGAATAAATATTTTGGCAACCAAAGCGTTTATCAAAAATCTGATTCACTGTTTTGGAGATCAATCTGTGTAGTGCTCTTTACAATGTTGTGAATTTTGTGCAAGTCGTAACAATTCCGGTGTTCCGGGAACTTCATGAAAAAGTATTTTTTAAAGCCATGATACTTTTGATCAAACGAATGACGAACATGGTTGAAATTCGAGAAAATATATACTTTAATAGACATTATACGAGTAGTTTGTGCACTATGAGGTATTTTACCGGTGAACGCAGTCGCGAAGGTCCCCAGTTATCTTAATCTTGACTTAACGAGATCTACAAGCCTCTAATTATTTTCTTAGTTTCTTATATAATCTCTCAACAAAAGTGGTACATAGACTGTAAAAAAAAACATATTTTCAGTCATGCAATACTATACAATCTCATGATTGTAAAGCGCCTTTGATTATATCCACATAAAAAGCACTATATAAATCAAATCCGCATTATCATTATCATTACAATAGAGGTATATTCAGGATTAGTAAAAGTCAAAGCATTAACGATTAGAGAAGCCGAAAAATAATGAAAATCGCGGCGTCCTGAAAGGATTTTTTTCTATTGAAGACGGAGAAGTTGCGCAACTGTCTATCTCACCTAAAAATATCCTTTGCGTATCTTAACGCTTCTTGCGAAAACCAGGTTCAGTAGTTTTATATTGCATTTGGTAAATTGAGCATTGCTTTAACCTGCAGATAATGCATTTATCATGTCAAGCTTACAAGATATCAGGGATATTTTCAGTCATGCAATACTATACAATCTCATGATTGTAAAGCGCCTTTGATTATATCCACATAAAAAAGCACTATATAAATCAAATCCGCATTATCATTATCATTACAATAGAGGTATATTCAGGATTAGTAAAAGTCAAAGCATTAACGATTAGAGAAGCCGAAAAATAATGAAAATCGCGGCGTCCTGAAAGGATTTTTTTCTATTGAAGACGGAGAAGTTGCGCAACTGTCTATCTCACCTAAAAATATCCTTTGCGTATCTTAACGCTTCTTGCGAAAACCAGGTTCAGTAGTTTTATATTGCATTTGGTAAATTGAGCATTGCTTTAACCTGCAGATAATGCATTTATCATGTCAAGCTTACAAGATATCAGGGATTGGCTGAAATGTTCTCACGAAGCAGAGGCGAAGTAATTAGTAAAAAGCAAAACATTGTTTGTTGTCGGAACTTTTGACATTGATCTTCTCCTATTGACGGTTATGTTAACAAAAATCCAGATAATCTGGATTAATTTAGCAGGATACTTTTACGAATCCACCTTCCCTGCTGATGCGTGCAGTTGCTGTTATGTAACTAGCTTTGGGTGTGGCAAGGCGTCCCCATAAATAAGCAAGCGCACTTAGCTCTTTACCACTTTGTTCTGGTTCACACTGCAAGACTAGCCTTAACAGATTCAAACCACAAAGTTTCCACAAGATACTCAAAATGGTATGTTTTTTCCTAGTTAATTCTTTGCTTACAACTGTTACGATGTCTATACCAATTTATTACTAATATGTTTTACTACGGGAATGTTCTCGATCAGGCTTCCTTGGTTAAGGCCTCTATGCGCATTAAGATGTCTATGGAAGGGACGGTAAATGGCCACCACTTCAAGTGTGAAGGAGAAGGAGAGGGCAAGCCATTTGAGTAAGTCCAGACTTATTTCATTCTTAAAACTACGACTTCTCTTTTTTCGTTCAATTCTAGCGGTTTCTTAGTTCCTTACTTTTGATTCCTCAATTAACAGAAACTTTTTAACGTCAAAAGTGAAATCCAATACCTCAGCACTTTTCTCGCTAAATGAGTATTTTTTCACTCCTGCATGCTTTTTTCCCCTTTGCGATATCAAAAAACCTTTTTTTTATTGTGATTATCCTTAAACTGACGTTGTCAGATGCCGAAACACGCCTTTAACTAAGCTTCACAGTTATTTCATGCTTTTAAATCTATTCTAACTTTAACTAAAAAGGGCGAAATGTAGAATGCAGGTACATCCATTAACAAAATCATTATTAATGGATTTGATTTTTTTGATTTTTAGAGGTCACCAGGTCGAAAAGATAAGAGTCACTGAAGGAGGTCCCTTACCCTTTGCGTACGATATTTTGGCGCCTTGTTGCATGTATGGAAGTAAAACCTTCATCAAGCATGTCTCAGGGATTCCAGATTACTTCAAGGAGTCTTTTCCTGAAGGCTTTACTTGGGAAAGAACACAAATCTTCGAGGATGGAGGCTTTCTCACCATTCACCAGGACACAAGGTAGATGAAATAGTGTTGCTCTTTTTACGATTTGGGAATTAGCTGTATTTTAATTAAGTGGTATGGCAATAAGTACAGCAAGTGCCTTTTCTTAATTACTCGACCAACACAGGTAGCCCCCGGCGTCTGGGTTTTGGCTTCTATCAATTAAAACAATAATAACTGAGACCTTTGGAAATTTCATTGAATAGGCACAAAAATGTGTTATGAATTCCTATTGAAATTTGGAATAAATTACATACTTATTTTTCTTTAATTAAAGCATGCAAGGAGATTGCTTTATTTTCAAGGTGAAAGTCATTGGTACCAACTTTCCTGCCAATGGTCCTGTGATGCAGAAGAAAACAGCAGGATGGGAGCCATGCGTTGAGATGCTTTATCCACGTGATGGTGCCTTGTGTGGACAGTCCTTGATGGCCCTGAAATGCAACGATGGTAACCATCTGACTTGCCATCTGCGAACTACCTACAGGTGGGGCATATTGCTTAGTAAAATGAGCTGAGTAAAATAGAAAAAAGCCGGCCTAGATTTACTGACACACGCTTTCCAATAACATAACATAACTATGAAATTGCTTAGCTTTGGCATGAAGAGATTTTGTTAGACACCTTGGTAATACCAACATATTGAAAGTTAACGGTGACAATGGACTATCAGCCTGCGTTATTAATAGCATCACTTAAAATACATATTTTTGGTGCAATTTTTTCCACTACAGAATTTTGTCGTTTGAAAACGTTTAGCTTAATTGTCATCTTTTTACCATCTAATGTCTTTAGGTCCAGAAAGGCAGCCAATGCTCAGAAAATGCCAGCTTTTCATTTTGGGGATCATCGCATCGAGATAATGAAGGAAATAGAAAAAGACATGTTTTATGAACAGTACGAATCAGCAGTGGCCAGGTACTGTGAAGCTGCTCCATCAAAGCTTGGACATAACTAAAAAGCAAGATTCTAAATGGAGCTGCCAGTTTAAAAACAAAATGTTGATTGAAGCTAGAAGTTGTGAAACCATTTTAGTTTGTCTAAATGTTACATTAAACTTATCATTTTCAATTAAATAACGAGCTCTCAGTGTGTTTGATTACAATTGAAATTGTTCTTGGGTTTTTGCAGTAAAATCGATGAGTGCTTGATCGCTTCTGGGAGGTACATGGGGTTGTGCACCAAAATTCCAAAAGATATATTTGACTTGAGTAATGTTGGAAGACGTTGATAAAATAAATAATCCTACACTATATGCTATTCCATACAAGTCTTATTTTAGGATTTTAAGTCTCTCTCTCCCCGGCATAACGTACGGCAAGTAGCACTCACTACATTTCTAGGAAAAAAAATTAAAATCAAATCGAGCAAATCGTGAGCAGGCTTTTGGACGCCGAAGCAGTATATGTGTAAAATGAAAGACACTTTGAGAAGGTTTATCTATCGCACTGAAAACGTATTAGGGTATTACATTACATTTTAATCAGGGTATTAGCTCAACAGAGGTAGAACACAAACATTTAATCCGTGAAACAACTAGATTTATTATGTACCAAGTAGTCTATTGTTTTTTTTTTTATTGCTTCAAACGTGTTCAAACAAATTCCACGAACAAAAGAATTTGAATTAATTGTGTTACATAACTACTTTTCGCGGCCCATTAGATTGAAATCACTAAACACGTGAAATTCATATTAGACTTGTACACTTTAGTAGACGCTAATTCCATTGTGTTCTTTTGTGTCTATTTACTATTACACTTAAACAACTGAGCAATCTGGGGTTTAGTACGTACACTCTGCTTCAAAAAGATCAGAAAAAAATTCAATATCCTACTAATAGGGTTTCTCTTTTAAAAAATAATGAAGCCCAAGATTCAATTAAAAAATTCAAATTCTTTCTTTTTTCAAGGGATTTATCAGAGTCTTATATAGAGTCTATTTAGATCAAATAAGAAGACTTAGTGTACTATTGTTCTATAAACTAATAGTGTCGATCATAATCAAGTTTATAGTTATGTTATGTTGGATTAACGTATCGAATAATACTGTGCCTATGATACTAAAATAAACTAATATTGCCACAGCTTATTATTTTATATTTTTTTAGGCTCTAATAGGACAGTTCTTTGAAGCACTTCAAAAAACTAAATACGATATTTTGAGAAGACGCAAATTGCCATCTGAAAATTTCTCCAGTGGATTCTAAAAGCAATTTTTCCTTTCAAAGGTCTATTGCGAAAAGCCTAAAGCAAGAACTGAAGCATACGTGGGATTATAAACAGATCCTCATTATAATGGTTCCTCGCAGGGGGTACCTCAACCGTATTCTTCAATGGGGCGCTTCTATCTTGTCACCAACCTCGAGTTTACACCAAAAATTAGTTTTTCCGATTTCTTTCAATATTTTTCATCAACCTTTGCTAAGGTTAATTTATGATCTAAAATTCTCATATTTCTTTTGACTAGGTACTGTATCTTGCCAATTAAAGTCAGTTTGAATAGTTATCTCAGCAGAGGGCCGGATATGGTAAACGTTGAAATGCTGGAGTCACTACAAATGTTTCCATAGAAACTAGGATTTGTAGCTATTTCCTTTTAAAAGGCGTAGCTACAGTACTATATCATCGTCTGTGTGAGACTGTGTAAGTGTTGTAATACTAGTAAGAGGACAGATTTTCGGATAATACCCGGAGCCAATCAAATCGTTTCGTGATCATTCGCGATCGTCGGGTTGCCGACTTACATTCTTCCCGTCTTTCTTCTCCTCGATGTTATCTCATCGTAATTTTTCAATTTCTACGTCACTATTTCAGATCAGCTGGAAACGATTTCACTTATATTCTCTTCGAATGTTTTTGAATACCAGATCAGAGTCTAGTGTAAGAATTATTTGATTGACGGCAGTGTATTGCCCGATATCCCTATAATGTTAAAATTAAAGTTTATTTTCATTTCATATAATTTATTCTTTTCTTTTCTCATTTTTGATTGTTTCTTCTTGATCATATCTTTCTTTGATTATCGGACTTTGCTGCAATAGCTACATGTATAAGTTATAGACTGCGTATTTTTTCGTTTTCCAACGGCATGGAAATCAGTGGTCAATCCGTTTTCCCTAATACAGACGGTCCTTTTCCATATTCCGGTTTTTCCTGCTCACGTGTACCCATCATGCTATTCGGTCTTCACATGAACAAGAACAACATGGCGGACAAGTGAATTTGTAAAAATGTGGACAGATTGTCGCTGAATATACCGTAAGTATTGCTCTAAAACTTTAAGAATCATCATATATCAAGAAAAAGAGTCCATATCTTTCTTCAGAAATGTGTTTTTGGTGCATTCTGTTTTTTATCGTCGAGTAATAAGGCATTTTCTTGTGCACGTGTTTTCGTTCTGTAGAGAAAAGTTTGCCAAACTCTCAGCTAAAAGATAAGCTTCCTCAAAGTTTAATTGCTGATAAAAGATATAAGGTACTTTTGATTAGTATTTAGGTTTTTCTTTTATTTATAAGTGTTTTTTTTATTGCGTTACTAAATTATCTACGACTCGGTGCGTAAGCTACATGTAAGTCTTTTTACTCGTGGTTGGGTCGAGTGAAGCTACGAATTAAGAAAAATATTAGGTCACAAGTAGTCTTTGTATTTAATAGTTTTTTGCTGTCTTGAAAAGTAAGAATATTCAGCTTCTTTTGCATATAAGTGGTTTATTTACAGTACATGGCAAAACCATTTCTCATGGCTTAGTGTGTTTTGACATGTTAAAAATTCTGAAGCTCAAGATTTACTCTGCTCACAGTAGCTTGTACATTGTAATGCAAGACAGTGGGATTTAATAGACCCCTTTCGAATATGGTGTCTATGATGTCAAAGGAGAATGAGAATGTCCCAGATGTTGAAAACCCAATGATTCCCACTAGCAACATACTGGACTGGAATACCCTGGATTTCAAAACACAATAATTATCACTTGTAAACTCCTTTTCTAACGATCCGTTCTACTTCTAGTTTGTGTCTGTCTTTTGGTATATTCAAGATACCCATGGTTTCTTTATAGTCTTTAAGTAACTTGACGTCTCCCAAACAAATTCCTTTGTGTTCTTGGTAACCACATACACTGTAAGCCAAAAATGAATACGATTATAATAATTTAATATAATGCGCGTATTATAGAGAATGGCAACTATCTTGCTTAACTGTCAATGTAACAGCTGCAGAGAGTACTGAAGTGTGACGTCATGAAAATAATTATTTTGCCTTTGACCATTTTCGATCTTCAATTTCGATAGAGCATCAAGAAAGACGTTAACAAGCCAAATTTCATGGGAATTGGTTAAAATGCAAAAGAGATATGGTGTTTTGAATATATAATTTCCCCATACAAATCACTGTATTTTCGGCTTGGTTCCTAATGTTAGGAAAGGAGAGAACCAACAAACAACTTTACTTACAAAGAACACTGAGCCCAGTGGGGCTCGAACTCAGGCTGCCTTGGTGAGATGCCAGTGCTCTCACTGCTACACTACCTGTGCTTCCCCTTTGCATCCAAAAAAATTCCATACTGCATCCCTCCCCTGGCAATGTACAATGTTAACTTTTCATTTACTTTGTGTTTTTTTTATTTTCATTGCAGTGATGTCACCCTAAGAAGCCACAAAAGGAATGACATATATGAGAAAGTAGCAGAAGAAAAGACATTCATATTCATTCTGTGAGTCACATGTAAAATTATTAATTATCCCTTGATCATTGAGGCTGGTATTTTAAAAAAACCATACGATAGAATCGACATACTTGGATGCTCGTTAAGTAAAGAATCAGTCTAGCATTGGCATAAAAGAGTCAGAACTTTTCACTTTCAAATAGGAAGAAAATCATTGAATTTTCAATTCTTAACACTCACTAAGATGAAATTTCTCTGACTTTTGAAATAAAAAATTCAAATGAAATTATTTTTGGTGGAAGGCACTACCCCCACTGGCTGCTTTCCCATGATACTACAATCCAATAAGAAATTAGATGCACAGAAATCTTGAAAGTCAACCCGAACAGGAGAGCCAATTTTATTCATTTTTTTTTTTTTGTATCCTGAGTGAAATTTTCAAAAGAATTAAAACATTTTAGGAAAAATGGTCAAAACTGGTCCAAGTCATATTATAATGTGGCACATACTTTTTAAATGATGTACAGTAGTGACGTTCAAGATTAGACATTGTTTCGAAGAAGCCCAAACTATCCACATTCTTTACTCTATATGGGTGGGGACATTTGAAATTACAAAATATTTTTTTGCTTCTTGTTCTTGGTGTGGTATAGTATATTATTATGTAATGTTAATGTTAAAACATGACTTCAGATGTCGAACATAGCCACTTTATCAAGGTAAGTTTAATATCATTTACAGCAGAGAATCCAAAAATAGTACACTGACAGACTAGAGGTCTACTTAGGGGCAAGTAATGACCGTGTACTTACTGTAACAGTAGATTTTTAGCTTTTTTTAAAGCAAATTTTACAAGTCAGAAATTAATCATTAAATAAATGGTATGTAATAAAAAGGTAGTGTTTGAGGGGTATACATGTAGTTATGAGATTTTAAAATCAATGAAAAACCAGGAAAATTACTGCAGTTCTACAGTAGTCATGAATTCTGAAAAAAGGAAAGATTTCCAAAACATTTTTGGCTTCACAATGTTTTGCTAAGTGCTGTGATTGTTATCATCCACACATTACTAGCTATTACTGAAAAAAAACACAATATATTGAGCTTGAGACTTATATATATTGAAGATTAGCCTGTAACTATTGAACCAGATTGAAGAGACAACATATCTATTGAACTAGAGACTAATATATATTGAAGATTACCTTATAACTAATGAACCAGATTGTTGAGAAAACTGCAGATCTATTGAGCTAGAGACTAGTATGTACATATACATTAAATATTAGCCTGTAACTATTGAACCAGGTTGAGGTGGTAGAGTACACACCATATATCTGTGAAAGAATTTCTAGCTATGTGCTTGGCATCTGGCCACATGGCCACACTCTACACATATAAGTTTTTAAGGAATACTTGACAGACATTTGTTTTATCTCTTGTAGGAAATTATACCTTTCAGTGATTAATAGGATGGTAGTATTAGATGGTGTTAGTATTATTTGTATTTGCATAATCTGTAAGTCACATGTTAAAATTTAGGAAAGAATTACAACTAGAAAACAAATGTGTGATTACTTTTATATCAGATTTTTACAAAATCTCTGCAGGTAGATGCTTGATCTTGATAGAACAATTGTTCTCTTCACAGTTCCCTGCACCATCTTGAAAGGTAACCGTGCCTTTGCATCAAAGCTAGACATGAGGTGACCTTCCAATGATAGAGACATGTGAATAATGGTCCAAGGTGTTAAAAGTTCTATCATCTAAAGGTCACCTCATGTCCAGCTTCGATGAAAAGGCACAGCTGCCTAAATTCAAGATTACACTAGTTTGATAACACATTAAAATAGATGTCGGATTGCTAAGTATTTTTCTTGTTTGCTTTATTATTCAAATAACAGCTTCAGAACAAGTAGGCTTGAGACCTGTGAAAAATAATAATTAAAATCCCTAATCTATCTAGGATTACATTAATGTTAACCCCCAAATAGATATTAACTTTTGTATAAACAAACAATGAGTAAGTATAAAACTAGCATAGATGGTATCTTCTTGAAATAATTTTTTTTACCTTCATAAAATCAATATAAGATACACAAGCAATAAGCAGATGTCAAATACAATAGTGAAAAAAAAGATATTTACTAATATGCCAAAGATTTGTATTATTGAGAGCAGAAGAACCAAAAATGTGAATTATTTAAGCAACCAAAGATGATTATTTTATGATATAATGACAGACTCAAAGATACTTAATGCAATATTCCATATTTTGCAAAATTCAAAACTAAGAATGCTATGTGTTCTACATTTTAAAAAGGTGGGAAATTTTAAAACCAAGACATTCTAATCCCTTGATGCAGTACTAAAAAAAATACTAAAGAAACATGAATGTTGAATTGTGTTTTGTGAATACTGACATAACGGTACAAGGCAGAGTGTTTGGACCATGATGATTTAAAGAATATAAGGAACTTGTTATGATTTATGAGTTTCTTTGAAGAGGAAAACAAATCTTTGTGACAACACTTTAGATAGGGTATGAAATAATTTTTGTGAACTACTGTAACTACTTCTAACCATTAGTATTCTGCAATTCTGGAGGAGGAGGGGAGAAACAATAAATATTATATTTGAAAAGGGACTACCAATAAGCTGTTACTGAAAACTTTGAATTAACTTA